>CM045729.1:77181549-77189049 GCA_024760905.1 Plotosus lineatus
GGATAACAAGAAAATTACGGGAGAAAATGGGGGGGGTAGAGTAAATATTTTTATTTGTCCATTACCACACTAAGCCAGTTTTGTCATTAAGGTTAAAGCACGAAATAATTCCTAGCAGAAACTGATTTTTTTTTTTTTTTTTTTTTTTTTTTTTTGTAAATGCTGCCTTAGAGTTAAAAATGTGTATTATGGTCACCATCACAGTCGATCCAGCATCTATCTTGGGACCTTGGCAGAAATATACATGTTCAATGTACGATCCACATGCATTCACATATCCACCATCAATTCAATCACAGTCCACTGGCATGCTGGAGGAAACCCATGGAGAACATGCTCAGCACCTCAACACAGATTGGGACCTGTGATCACACAAAGGCCTCTGGAGCTCTCATACCTTCCGGGTCACCATAGATTCAAGAATTTTTATTGTCATTACATTCACACGTCAAAAAAATTTGTTTGAAGCTCCGTCCGTATTAAAATATCCAAACAAGACACTAAACTACAATGAACACTGCCAAGAGTTATGTACACAAACAGTAGAAATATGAAATAGAAATATAAACTTGAAACAACTGTACGTAAAAACTGAACATTGAATATATATATATATGCAGTATAGTAACTATGAAATTACTACATAAAGAGAAGCAGAAAAGTGGATAAATGTGTATGTAAATAAAAATGCAAATAAAGTGTGGCAGTGCAAGACAGTCATAGAATTAAGGACCTGTAACGTCATTTGATCTGAAATTTTCTAAAACTACTCAATAACTAAAAAATAATCTGCATACTGCAATGAGATTGTAATGGAGAGAAAATGATTAGTTGATGCCGCAGAACCTGTGTCAGTAGATCAAGAGAGGCAAATGAAAAAAAAAAAATAAATAAAAAAAAAAAATAATAATAATAATAATAATAAATAAATAAATAAATAAATAGCCAGCCCCTTGACCACAGCTGTAATGGCACAAGCAGTAAATTGACAAATATGCCTGTAAGCACAGACGTGGCTGAGTATAATGTCGAGGTAAAATATAGAAAGGCTAAATCTTCCACTTAAGCCTGCCAAATGATTTGACTGCATCACAGGAAAACACATCACAGAAGGTATAATCAACTTCAATATAATTGACAATTATAAGTAAGTTGGCCATTTAGACTGGCTTTCTGATCAGGATTAGCATAGTTATCAACATACAGCAGAAGCTAGGAAACTATGGCTCGCTGGGATTTTAGCAATCCTTGGGATAAGGCATATAACTATCTGGCGTCTTGAACACTTACAATGTAGTTTCTGTGTTAAACTGCAATTAAATGATATGTATGTTGTTCTTCATGAAGGCTATACATTGTTATAAGACAGCTTGTAGAACAACAGAGACAATCTCATTAAGGTCTAAAGGCTAGATAGGAGATCAGGGGATTTTAGCCTCTTCCAGAAAAAGTCACAGGAAAAATATTTAATCCTATTTCCGGACATTTCCTTGATTATGGTTGCTCATGGTGTAGGCAGGGTACACCCTAAACAGTGCGTCAGACCATTACATAGCCAAAGCAGATACATATGCATGAGAATTAATGCATGAGAAGTCCCAATTATGCATGAGAAGTCCCAATTAACCACAAAAAGTGAGATATCATTTTACTGAGACCCATCCCACGACCGCCAAATTTCCTCGCAGTAGGATTGACCCCCCTGATTGATGTACATGTATATGTGTATATGGTGCACATGGTGTACATAGGTACATGTATATGTGTATATCACATCAAAAAATGCATATTGAACGCTATGAATGCTTAAAATATATTGAAAATAATGCACAAGATGTAAATAATATAAATACAAAAAAAATAAAATAAAAAATAAAAACATACAGACGTGCGTGTACACAGATGTGCACCTCACAAAAAAAAATGTAAATAGTTTTGTTGGGGGACTTTGGATTTCTTTCTTTTTCTTTTTTTGTTTTTTTTGCATAATTGGCCTTGTTTTGTGCCAGTCACCTTAACTTCCCCCCTATTTTTTCTTATTTATTTATTTATTTTAAAATTTTCAATGAATATATTTGAAAAAAAACCCACGATGCACTCAAGCCACAGAAACTGAAGCTTGAAGTAGTGAGGGATCACTGTATATATATATATATATATATATATATATATATATATATATATATATATATATATATATATATATACATACATACATATACTTCTACATATATACATATACATACATATATGTATATATGTAGAAGTATATGTATGTATGTATATATATATATATATATATATATATATATATATATATATATATATATATATATATATATATATATATATATATATATATATATAATTAGCCTAATGAGCCTGTCCCTGGGCGATAAGAGATAACCAGAGCACCGGAGGGAAACCCATGCAAGCATAAGGAGAGCATGTTGCACACATGGGAAATATGTTTGCCGTGAGACGAAACTGCTGAACTCTATGCCACTGTGCCAGCTCGGAGAAAGAATTTAGACATAGACCAAGACATATAGACATAGTCTGCCTAAACTTCAATGTTCAATGTAATTATTCCAGTGAAGTTCAAGCTTTACTAACCTGCAGATACTCCTCAACAGTATAGATCACTTCAGTCTTAAATGCGCGCCATGCAGGTGGGATTTCAGTTTAGGATCAACCGAGCATGGGGCAGCCGGCTCATCCGGCTGCTTCGGACACTACTACTTGTGCTGTGTGGACAGGTGTCTTGTCCTGAAGCAACAATGTGCCAGTTTGAAGCTTTCCTTTTCTTTTTTTTTCTTTTTTTTTTTTTTTTTTTTTTTTTTTCCCCTTTGACTGCTTTAAACAGTCGAGTTTAAATGATGATGGCTGGCATTATACGCCCCTATAAATTACACCTCAGATAATTTATCCTTACTTTCAATTTAGGCAGTCATATAAAATAAATAAACCATAATAACTAATTTTATAATAAATCAAAAATGCTTGAATAAAAAATAGTATGTTTGGCCTTGTGGATAATAAAACCAGGTTTTAATATGGAGAAAGAAGTTCATGTCTGGGCACTGTCAGTTTGCTGTGAGCCTCTTTGAAAAGGTATAAACCTATTAGATTCAATTCATAAAGTTAAAAGGTATTTAGTGACCCATTATTAGTACTTGACAGTTCAAATTCCTATAATTGTTTGTATATTTATTTGTGGTGCTGTACAAGAATATGTCTCGGCCTGAAAAATGATCTGAATTAACCTTTAATGAAACTGTCAAATATCCCCCTCGCTAATCTGAGACGGCTGGATAACATTACAACCTGTGAAGAGCCTGAAAAAAAAAAAAAAAAAATCTTAAACGATGTGCTGCTGCCCACAATAATCACATATCTTTGTACACATCAAACTCTACACCACATTTTTTTATTATTCTTTCGATCTCTTTTTCTAGTTAAACGTAATTTGTTAAAGTTTTCTTCAATCATTTTCTCAACCGCTTAATGAACCCTGACGCCGATGCAGCCTACTGTTGATGAAAGTCAGTAAAAGGCTCGTTTACATGCCTCTCACCACAGACAGGGAACGACATGGCTGGTCTTTGATAACTCAGTTTTCTACACTGGAGAGGACAGCAGTGACAACCCATCGAGAGTTGGACTTGAACCCCTGACCTTGGGATTAGTAATCCAGCGGCTTACCACCAGGTCACCACTGCCCTAAAATCAGCTTAATGTGAAAATCAGAATGTACCAGTTGTTCATTTTTCTGTCACCACTTAATCGTAATTAGGTCACGCGGAGGCTGGCGCCTATCCCAGCCGACTCTGGGCGAAGGTAGAGTGCACACTGGTCAGCTCGGCAGGCCATTGCAGGGCGGAAACACCCTACTGCAGCTCCTCTTGATGAAAGTCAGCAATGGTTCCTTGGGCAGTTTGGCTCATTCAAACAACTGATAAGAGTCTTCAGGCAGTTCATTGGTCAACTGTGTGCTCTGTCCAGAGACTGACCAATCAAATGCCTGAAGACTCTTATCAGTTGTTTGAATGAGCCAAGTCAGGTGTGCTGCTGTTTGGTTGAAACAAAAACCTGCAGCCACATGGCCCTTTGTGGCACGAGTTTGACACCCCTGATTTACATGAACCTCACACCATAGACAGTGAGAGACATGGCGGGCCTTCGATAACCCAGTTAGCAGCACTGGGTGGACAGTGACAACGTTGTGGAGAGTGGGACTCGAACCCCCAACTCTAGGATCAGCGATCCAGCACCTTTTACCACCAGGCCACCACTGCCCTAGAAAAACACAAAAACCTGACAAACAGAAAACAAATGTCTAACAAACTGCCAACACATGAGCTCAGACTGGAAGACAGAACTTGGACTAAAGCAGAGGTATACTCAGAACTTCAGTCCAACTCCACCGGCATGATAAAGCTCACTAAGAGAGAACACGCATACATGCACGTTAACATGATGGTTTTGATGGACAGGGATCTCCAGATCAGGCTGGTTTAAACAAGTAGTGAGAAGACAAACAACAAATAAGAGTCGGAATGCATGAATAAACAAATGCATAGCTAAATAAGACGAGGTGATAGAGGTGAGTGTGAGACGTGAGGCTGTGGAAAGGATGCCCGAGCTTAGAAATCATGTCACGGTGTACACAGGACGCGCAGTGGAAACAGCAAGAATGTGACAACTACATAAGAGAACCAATGTAATTCAAAGTGAAACACCAGAAGTAAAACATACACCACCATCTGTTGTGTTGAAATCATCAGAGATGAACCACTATAAACCATGACATATTAAACAAGGAGGGGGGTAAACAATGAAGTGTAAATAAACAAAATGCAATTCCACAATTCATCAATGAAATCTGAGAAGATGGCATAGTAGTGATCACATTCGCCTGACAGTAAGAAGATCCTGGGTTCAAGTCCTGAGGTTGTGCATTTATGTGTGGAGTTTGCATGTTCTCCATAGGCATGCCCAGGATTCCTCTGCGTACTCCAGTTTCCTCCCACAGTCCAAAGATATTCGCATTAGGTTCACTGTCTGTTTCAAATTGATCCTAGGTGTTTGTGATCTCTTCAGTGTGTGTTGGCTTTTGGGTATTCTGGCGAGTTCTTCGTGGTGATCTCCGCTATATCAGCCAGTGTTGGGCTCCAGCCTCTCCACAGCCCGAATAGGATTGTTTGGCAAAAAAAGTGAATGAAAGAATTAATTAGTTAACGATTAAACAGAAACAACAAAATGCTTCAAATAGACAAATAAAAACAATTGGCCAAAGTCCTTCAAAACAAAGCAACTACATTGATCATCGTCTCTTAACGCTGCAGCCACAGTCATCACTTCTCCACGAAAGGGTCAGTTGGATAAATAAAAGTGCTTGCCATCATGAGTGCTTTTCTGTGTAGCAAGAAAAGAGAGAAATGACTGGACTCCAAGATCATCCATCTTTTCCCTAACATCCATGAATGGCTTCATTCCTCACCAGTCTGGAAATAAACATTACTATGTTTGATGGGTGAGCATATCAGTGAGGACCGTCTTCCTGTTTGTATAATCCAGTCACATTAATAAGGCGGTCTGAGAGCACTATCTGGTTCTGTTCAAGTTCAATTTAAATTAAATTGTTCTGATTGAATAACAAGAATGTCCATTTTAGCAAATATATTTTGCGAAACAACTTGAACCCTTTTGTTTTTCTTAGGTAAACAGAAGATGATTTGACCTCCAACTTATGTTCTCCACAGTAGCATCCATACATCCGTCCATCTTTAATGATGCTTATTCATTAGGGTCATGGGTAAGCCAGAGCTAGTCCCAGTTGGCTTCAGATGAGGGATGGGGTATATCCAGGGCAGTTCAGCAATCCATCACCGTGCTAACACGTACGCAAACGTCAAAGCAGTATGTGAAGCTCTGTGGGTGGGATGTCCCAGGGTGGCTTTCCATCCTAGTGAGACATCAGAGTGACTGTTACTGTTGTCAGTCATCCTCTAACAACCAATCACACCTATAAGCAGCATAAATTAGGCAGTTAACCAAACCTTTTCTGCCATTAGAATATGGGAGAAAACTGGATAACCCTAAAGAAACCCAAATGATCTGCTTCCATCTCACCCTGTCCTCTGCATCTTCTGCTCTTCCTCCAACGACCTTCATGTCCGCCTTCACCACATCCATAAATCCTCTCTTTGATCTTCCTCTAGGCCTTCTGCCTGGTAGTTCCAATCTCAGCATCCTACAACCAATATACTCACTATCCCTCCTTTGTACATGTCCAAACCATCTCAATCTAGCCTCTCTGACTTTGTCTCCAAAACTTCTTACATGTGCTGTCCCTCTGATGTACTCATTCTTGATCCTAAAACACTGAACGGCTTCAAATACTCCAAGGAACTCATGGATAGTTGACCGTCTCACTTAAATTGTTGGAAATGTTTTATTAAATGTTTTTAATCAGGCATGTAGTTAGATGTAACAGCCCAGGATCTGGTCATTGTAGACACTGGTAGATGTGAGACAAAGGCAAATGTATATGTAAGATTCACACATTTTAAATCAGCAGTTTCTGTTTTTTTCTTCCAGCTTTGTCCCTTTTCCAGGGGTCACCACAGCGAACCATCTGATTCACATGTTTGATTTGGCATAGATTTTTTTACAACGGATGCCCTTCCTGACACAACCCATTAGCAAGGGACATAAACTCGCTGACGGCTTTGCAGCTCCTCTTTACAAAAGTCAGCAATGTTTCTTTTACATGAACCTCACACCATAGACAGTGAGAGACATGGCTGGCCTTTGATAACCCAGTTAGCTGCACTGGGGAGTGGGGGTGGCAGCGACAACCTTGTGGAGAGTGGGACTCGAACCCCCAACCCTAGGATCAGTGATCCAGCGCTCTTTCCCACCAGGCCACCACTGCCCTATTTTAAATTAGCAGCTAAAATATTGTTATTTAAATTGAATGTGCTGGAACATTTCAACATGCCGTACTGCATTTATTAAATACTTCAGCTCGCAATAAATAAGGAAGTAGTGAAGACAGAAAGCGAGTGAGAGAAATATCTCACATAAACATCTCACTAGCTTTCTGCAATAAAGAAAACTCAAAGAGTTAATGCATCAACTTTTTATTGAGTTTCCAATCAATATTTATGATCTGAATAACACTGAAGTAATATATAATACCCACCACTCTCCCACACTACCCCGCACCACACACACACACACACACAAACAAACAGACACACACACACACACACACACACACACAAACACACACAAACACACACAAACACACACACACATACACACACACACACACACACACACACACACACACACACACATACACACACACACACACACACACACACACACACACACACAAACACACACACAAACACACACACACACACACACACACACACACAAACACACACACACATACACACACACACACAAACACACACACACAAACAC
>CM045729.1:77194049-77201549 GCA_024760905.1 Plotosus lineatus
CCTCTATGTTCATGTCAAACCACTTGACCCCTTCTCACTTTACTTATAATAATAACAACCATAAATTTGTCTCAACACGCTGGCCTTATCAGACTGACACTGGCTAGTTTACATTAGCGTGTACTCCTAGTATATGTTCGCCAAAATACTTTCCCGTGTGCTCACTCATCCCTTTACTGAATTCTTCTTCTTCTTCTTCTTCTTCTTCTTCTTCTTCTTTTTCTTCCGGCTGTTCCCTTCAGGGGTCGCCACAGCAAATGATCTGCCTCCATCTCTCCCTATCCTCTGCATCTTCTACTCTTACTCCAATGACCTTCATGTCCGCCTTCACCACATCCATAAATCTTCTCTTTGGTCTTCCTCTGGGCCTTCTGCCTGGTAGTTCCAACCTCAGCATCCTACTACCAATATACTCACTATCCCTCCTCGGTACATGTCCAAACCATCTCAATCTAGCCTCTCTGACTTTGTCTCCAAAACATCTAACATGTGCTGTCCCTCTGATGTACTCGTTTCCCTTTGCAGAATTGCTTAATGCTATTAGGGTTGCTGGAAGATTATCTCAGCCAATATTGGGTAAGGATGGGGCACATCCTGAACAGCTTACCAGACCATCATAGGGCCAACACAGTGACATAAGCATACATAGTCAGTCTCACACCTCAGGGAAGGAAACCTCAGAGAAAGCCCACACAGCCACAGGGATAAAATGCTAACTTCACACAGAAGTGCCCAAGCTGAGCTCAGGACTTGAACCGGGGACCTGATTGCTGTGACGTGGCTGTGCTAATCACTACACTACTGTGCCACCATATCTTCCCATTTTCTTCTGTGCAGTTCTTTTTTGCTTACATTTCTTTGATTTCAGCACATGGTGAGATGTGCCTTTTAAGCAAGTTCATAGATGTCTCGAAATGTGAATCAGCTGGGGAGTAAATGCGCTTGCTGTTTAGTTGTTATGTAATAAGGCATGCATATAAGCAGGAAGAAAATCAGCATATTTAAACACAACTGTGTATCAGAGCTTTGTCTTCTTCTTCTTCTTTTCCTTTCGGCGGTTCCCTTTCATGGGTCACCACAGTGAATCATCTGCCTCCATCTTCATGGAAGTCATAGTAATGATTCACATGTTTCATTTGGTATAGGTTTTTGTGTCGGATGCTCGTCCTAACACAACCTTTTAGCATGGGGCGGAAACACGCTGAAGGCTATGCAGCTACTCTTAACGAAAGTCAGCAATGGTTCTTATACATGAACCTCTCACCATAGACAGTGAGAGACATGGCCGGCCTTTGATAACCCAGTTAGCTGCACTTGGGGGGGGGAGGCAGTGACAACCTTGTGGAGAGTGGGACTTGAACCCTAAACCCTCAGATCAACGATCCAGCACCTTTTATCACCAGGCTACCACTGCCCCTCAACTGTGTATCAGATCATGGAAGGATAACGACTGAATAAGAGCCATTGTGCTTTTATTCATTACAAGAAAGATCCCTCAAACTCCTCAAACCTATTTAAATGAGTGGAGGTAGTAACTTAGGAACACTAGACTTGATTTTGTATGGGGGGTGTAATAGTCATCACATCCCCCTCACAACAAGAAAGTCCTGGGATCAAGTTCCAGGCTCGGGTGTTTCTGAGTTTGCATGTAATCCTTGGGCTTGTGTCGTCTTACTCTGGGTACTATGGTTTTCTTCCCACAGCCCAAAAACGCATTAGGCTAATTCAGTGCTTCTGAACTAGTGGTGCAGGCCTGGTATGATGCCAGGGGGGCACGGTGTGATGCCGGGAGAGTGCATATGAACCTGGGGAACATGCTTTTCTGGAATAGTGTACAAGAATTAAGTGTAATTGCACCTCCACTCCAGTGGTTGGCAGTGGCGCTCTCATTGTCGAACTATGGTGTAGTGGTTTTTCGCACGAGTAAATGATATGAAGTGCAGTAAACAACACCTCAAGAAACAACACGGAAAAATTCTAACAGGAACAAAGAGAACGGTGGAGAGAGATGGAGATATTAAGACATAAATAAGTTGAATGAGTTTAAATAAGGATTTTTTTTTTTTTTTTTAATTTTCAGGCACATTGGTGCACTTTAAATATTTTCTATTACAGATTAAAAATGTTAATGAACATACAATGTTATGCAGAGGTGTACTCATAACAATTTTATAAACAAATAATACTATTTATAGTCGCTCGCGGGGCGGTGGGGAGGGGCGTGAAAAGTTTTTTTTTTTCCTTCCTAGATAGCGCCACAAAAATAATTGAGAAGTACTATGCTAAGTAGCTGTTCCAAATTGCCCCTAGGTGTGAAAGTGAGTGTGAATGACAAGCTGTTCAGGGTATATCTCGCCCAATGTCAGCTGTAATATGACCTCCGTAGGGGTATGCAGATGTAACCTTGTGACCGTAAATGGATTAGGCAGTTGGGAAAAATCATCATCATCATTTTATGTACCCGCTTAATCCTAATTTGGGTTGCGGGAAAGCTGGTGCCCATCCCAGCCAACTTCGGGCGAGGGCAGAGTACACACTGGACAGCTTGCCGGGCCATCGCAGGGCAGAAACACGCTGACGGCTTTGCAGCTACTCTTGTTGAAAGTCAGCAATGGTTCTTTTACATGCCTCACACCATAAACAGTGAGAGATATGGCCGGCCTTTGATAACCCAGTTAGCTCCACTGGGGGGGGGACGGTGACAACCTTGTGCAGAGTGGGACTCGAACCCCCAACCTTTGGATCAGCGATCCAGCGCCCTATACCACTAGACCACCACTGCCCCTAGTTGGGAAAATAAATAAGTGAATTATTTTGTATGGCTTGTACATTCATCTGATTGGCTGTTATATATTGTGATGCTGATTGGCTGTTATGTATGGCAATTGACTGATTGATCAACATGCCAACACCCAGAAATGTATTTTTATTTTTTTTTATTTCTCACTGAAACTTCATTCAAACAATAAAATTAACTTACTAAAATACTTAAGTACATATTATAATAGTATAATCTATAACTTATAGCAGTGGTTCCTAACTTGGGTTCGATCGAACCCTAGGGGTTCGGTGAGTCAGTCTCAGGGGTTCGGCGGAGGTCAAGACACACACCTGACTCATATTCATGACGACACGCCCCGCTCGGCCATCACTGGCTGCAGTTGATCACGCTACATTGCTTGGTCAATCTGTGCTGCAGGAAATTTGATGAGCTCAGTAGTCGAATTGTGACTGTTGTTATGGTACGTCGTGTGATTTCTTTCTTAATGTTTTAATCCATACTATGTTGAGTAAAAAAAAAAAAAAGAAAGTTGTCGGACGAGTATGTACAACATGGATTCACATATATAACGGAACGTGATATTTGTCGGCGTCCTATCTGCATGATTTGCAAAGTAGGATCAACCCTGTGCTGACTGACGTATACGTACATGTATATGTACATATAATATCAATAAATACATATTCAATACTATAAATGCTTATAATAACGAATAAACATTCAAAAATAATGCATAAGACGTAAATAAAACAAATACACACATACAGACGCACGCGCACGTACACACACAGATGCGCACCTCACATAAAAATGTAAGTAATTGTGATGGGGAGTTCATGCATTGTATTGGTTTTGTTCTTTGAACACAGTGATGTTAATGCATGGTTCATTTTGATGCCCCAGAAAAAAATATATACCTATGTTTTGAATTTGAAAAAAAAAAAAAATCATATTTTATTTTTCACTAAAGAAGGGTTCGGTGAATACGCATATGAAACTGCTGGGGTTCAGTACCACCAACAAGGTTAAGAACCTCTGACTTATAGTATTCATAGTGATGTTTCTACTGATTTTTTTTTTTTAATTGATGCATAATTAATTAATGGTGGCACTCCATAAAATTAGCCTGTCATGTCATCAGATTTGTTCACTCGCTTTTAAACTAATATGGAAACAGATGAGATTTAAAATGTACCGAGAGCACAACAGTGGTTTAGTGCTCAGCATGTCCACCTCTCAAGCAAGAAGGCCCTATGTTCAAGTCCTGAGCTTGGGTGTTGTGTGGGGTCACAAACCCTGTGTGGGGTTTGCATGTTTTCCCCGTGCTTCCATGGGTTTCCTTCAGGTAGTCTGATTTTTTTTCCACAGTCAAAAAACATGCCCATCAGGCTAACTAGCTATTCCAAAGTAACCGTAGGTGTGAATGTGAGTCTGAATTATTGTGTGTGTGTGTGTGTGTGTGTGTGGGTGTGGGTGTGTGTTGGGCTCTGTCGAGTTCTTCAGGGCATATTCTGCCTTCATTTAATTTCCCCATAACCGAAGTATAAGTCAGCATGTGAGTGGAGAACATTGATCATTTATGCACATCCAGTATTACTTCAGCAGTAATTTCTCATCCAGTGTTGGTAGTTTTAGTCACAGCCCATCACCATGCAGCCCAAAATCAGGTTCGATCTGACAGGTTGCCTAATTCCTTCCCTGTAATTTAATTGCACTGTCTTATAAAATGTAATCAAATCAGTGGAACTTCAAGAGCCTTAAGAGACATTAACCTTATTGATTTAAAAATTTCAAGGTCACAGCAAGTGTGTTTAAGTCCTAAATAAGTGAGGCTTAAATACTATTAGCAGGCCCCGAGTGCATTTCCTCCAGCAGCTAAGGCGAAAAAAAAACCACCACACTGAAAATCGAAGTCTGTGTCGTTTGTGTCCATCAGAATACTCGAGCAAACCTGCCTGGCGCTTTAATGTTTTCAATTATTGAACAAAATTTTAACAGATGCTGCATTACCACTTAGTGTATCGTTTTGCGCCTGTCAGTATTCGCGTAATTCCTCTTGGCCTTCTTTTCACTGGCCCTTTTGTTTTATTCTACTCACTGTGGACTCTCCCTTTGTCTTGGACTAGCAGGAAAATTGCAGGAAAGAGGTTTGGCGTCTAAATTGGCTGCTTAATCATCTCATTTAATGCATTGTTAGACACATTAAAGCATGGCCAGTGCACAATAGCTGCTGTTAATGCTGCAGAGGAAAAGGTTTGAAGGGTTAGCGCAAAATAACACGATGACAGGTAGAATTACTAGGACTGGCCTCCCTCCCTCTCTTTCATTCTCTCACTCTCTCCCAGTGATTAGCACTATATACCGTGCGTGTTCTCTTTGTTGAATCAGATTTGTTGTTGATGAAGTAGCCCAGTTCGACCCTTTACCAGGACCTCATCTGTCATGTTTGTGATTACTTATAATCGCTACGCGAAAGAGAGGCTTTGCGAGCAAATGTGCCTGTAATTGTGCTATTTCTCATACTCTTTCAGCTCGAAATAATGGTATTTACCAGAGACCAAAAAGAAAGAAAGAAAGAAAGAAAGAAAAAAAAAAGAAAAAAACAGCTGGGTAAATTGAGGCTTCCGGTTTGTTTTGGACCTCAGTTCTGAAAATGGCGAATGAGATACTAGTTAATGGTCTATTCTGCCAGTGTCATATTGATACGAGGAGTAAGACTGCGCCAGCGTTCGATGAAGGAGCCTGCCCTAGGTTGTGTTAGTGATTCCTCAGTTTTAACCCCCTGGTAGTAATTCCACTCATTAATTAGGTGATGGTGCTCTATGCTAATAGTCAACGGATTGCAATGCTAATGCTCGGTACTGTCAGAGTGAACGAGGCATTATGATGTATTTCATATGCAGTTACTGTATAAGAAACAACAATAAAGAGAGCTATAAATTCGGTGGACACAAGATTTTAACTAAAAAGTAGCTGCAATGCTACAAATAGCATGCTAGTTTGTTGCGCCTCACAGCTGCATGCTAGTAATACCTAAGGCTAAAAAAAATACAGTAAACATTGCATAAGTCAGATTCAAGCGGACCACGAAATTTGCTCCGACTTCGAGAAAATCCATCTTATGTGTACAAGTCTGAGAAAAAAAATAAGTTGTGCGCCACTGGTTAAGAATCCGGTCCAGGATTGGCAGCCATACCAGGAGGAATTCTTGCCAGTGACACCATCACCGAATCAGCAGGTATGCATTTTTTTCTCTCTTGAGAATATTTTTCATGTCTCTGCTAAATGAAATGAACAGGCACAAAGTTCAATACGATTCAAGGGAAGTTGAATGAGTAGCTAAAGTCGGCAAAAGTCAATCCAATCAGAAGAAATTGAAAGCCGGTACAAAATACCCGTCACAGACACTAATTTGGAATCAGGTGACATATGTACTCCTGAATCAGCTTACAGGGAAAGCGGGTACCAGACTACCGCAGCGATACAAGAAACCTTGTGCCCAGGTACTGCTCGCTCGGCTCAAAGAATTGTGCATTCTTCAGTGTAGTCAGTTTGACCCGCGATTGGAGCCCGGCTTCCGTGTTTGGCGATCAGCAGTTCAATTATCTGACACAAAGCAATGCTGTTAATAATAATAATAATAATAATAATAATAATAATAATAATGTCTGTCTTCCTTTCTGCTTTTTCCCTTTTACTTGGGAGTCGCCACAGCGAATCATCTTGATTCGCACGTTTGATTTGGCAGAGGTTTTTACGTCGGATGCCCTTCCTGTCACAACCCTTTTAGCAAGGGACAGAAACACGCTGACGACTTTGCAGCTACTCTTTACGAATGTCAGCAATGGTTCTTTTACATGAACCTCTCACCATAGACAGTGACAGACATGGCCCGCCTTTGATAACCCAGTTAGCTGCACTGATGAGGGGTGGGGGGGACGGGGGGGGCAGTGACAACCTTGTGGAGAGTGGGACTCGAACCCCCAACCTTTGGATCAGCGATCCAGCGCCCTATACCACTAGACCACCACTGCCCCAATAATAATAATAATAATAATAATAATAATAATTAGTAATGTTGTGCATGTGTGTGAATGAGTGAACGTAGCCTATGCTAATCTGACTTATCTGATGAAAAAATTTTAATGAAAATGTATTAATCGAAGACTCAAATTTTCATCCGACTTAGGCAAAAATGTGACTTACAAAATCTGAGTTATGCGATGGTATTTTAGTGGAATTATAGTTGGAAAAAATGGGGACCTCAGGAGGCCGTCTGAATTACTCCGATATCTGAAATATGCAACTTCAACGTATGCGATGTTTACTGGATGTAACTTAATGCAATATAAAAGAGTCAGTATCATAGCTTGTAGATCTAGGGTACTTCATCAAAAGGAATAGACAACAAAGAAAAATGTGCATATATTAATTCAAGTACCTTATAAACAAAAAGATTGCCCTGTTTCCAGTTCTATGTCAGTTAAACCTCGGGGGGAGGGGGGGGGGTCTAACTGAATCGAATAGAGATTCAAACTAAAGCCTGTTCAGACGAGTTGAAAGGTTTATTTTTTATTTCGATATGTCTATTTTAGATTTTTATCAAACTTCTTTTGATCTCAAATAGGATGCCGATCTTGTTTGGCCATAATGAGTGGCATGTGCCAGAATTAGCGCTATATAAATAGTTGTATGTATGTATAATGTATTGTGGAAAC
>CM045729.1:77206549-77369049 GCA_024760905.1 Plotosus lineatus
AAATTAAGGAAAAATAAAGAAAAAGGTTAAAGAAAATGCTGCAAAAAGGCTAATTATGCACAAAAAAAAAAAAAAAAAAAAAACGACTTACATTTTTATGTGAGGTGCACGTCTGTACGTGTGTGTGTGTGTGTGTGTGTGTGTGTGTGTGTGTGTGTGTGTGTGTGTGTGTGTGTGTGTGTGTATTTATATTTTTATTTAGATCTTATGCATTACTTTTGAATGTAAAATTGTTATTATAAGCATTTATAGCATTGGTTATGTATTTATTGATATTATATACATATATACATGTGCATATATGTCAGTCGTGGGGGGGGGGGGTGTAGATGATGAGATATTCAAAGTACTTCCAATTTTAGTAATGCATTGCAAAATGTTTCTGCAGCTGTTTATTGTAGTACCTCTGACTTCGAAAGCCTTTTTTTTTTTTTTGCCTATCTGAATATTTTTAAGACATGCATTTGCCATCAAATTTAAAATGAGCTAATTTTGTCCACAACTTTAAAATATCTCACTTTGCATAATTGACATGTTTTCTTTGTTCGAGTCTGAATAAAATATTGGTTTACGCTTTTATTCTTTTCACCGCCGGACCACTTAGGATTGCTGGGAGGCTGGAGCCTATAACAGCCAACACTAGGCAAATTACGCCAAAAGTGCAGAGTACACCCTGGACAATTCACCAGACCATTGCAGGGACAACACACACTGATTCATACCTGGGGCAATTTGAAAAAGACAATGAGCCGAATATGCATGACTTGAGTATGAGAGAAAACCTGGCGGTAACCTAAGCAAGCACGGGGCAAGCATGCAAGCTTCATACAGAAATGCCCTTGCTGAGCCCGGGACTCAAGCCTAGAATATTCTTGTTGTGAGGGGGACGTGCTGAACGTTATATCACTGTGCCACCACAATATGGGTTTTTGAGGTTTACAAATCATTGCATGGTGTTATTTTATATATTTTATATATTTTACCCGGCTGAACTGAATCTATCACCTGATCAGTGACCATGGGTGTAAACTTTATGGCAATTCCACTGTAAAGGATAGCCAATGAAGAAGCATTTTCTGGATGCCTGTGTGTCATCATCCACAGGAAGAGAGATATGTTGAGCGCTTTTGTCATCATCAGTTCATTTTCTGTAACCCCTAAATCCTAATTAGGGTCATGGGGAGGCTGGTGCCCATCCCAGCCGACTCTGGGCGAGGGCAAAGTACACCCTGGACAGCTCGCCAGGCCATCGCAGGGCGGAAACACACCGACGGCTTTGCAGCTACTCTTGTCGGAAGTCAGCAATGGTTCTTTTACATGCCTCACACCACAGACAGTGAGAGACATGGCCGGCCTTTGATAACCCAGTTAGCTGCACTGGGGGTGGGGCAGTGACAACCTTGTGGAGAGTGGGACTCGAACCCCCAACCTTTGGATCAGCGATCCAGTGCCCTATACCACTAGACTACCACTGCCCTGAGCACTTTTGTATATGGTTAAAAGATAAAGCATATGGTTATACTTTCTTGAAGGACATGTTTATTTAATATGTATGGAAGCCTTGAGCTTTCTTTCTTTTGGATTTCTCAGCAAGGCTCTATTGTATTTGGTGTGTTAACCTCGAAAGAGAGTTAAATAAGATGCTGGAATAAGTAAATGAGTGTTTATATTGTCACAGTTATGAAATAAGTAAAATCGGGGACTGCCTCATGGACTTTACACAACTATAAATGGATTTAAAAACCCTGTGTCCTTCAGTAATAAGCACACATTAGAGTAAACATCAGTGTAAACATCAGAAAATTGCTGGGTATAAAAAGAAAAAAAAAAAAAAAAAAAAAAAAAAAAGGAAACTGAAACTAGGACGGGATGTAACAACAGTGTATTTGCACACAGGTGATAGCGGGCGTGATATAAGAGAGGAGAGGAGGGGGGTGGGATTACTGTAACATGGCGAAGGTAATAGTTCTGTCTGCTGCACGAGGGCTGTGTATGTGTGTGTGTGTGTGTGTGTGTGTGTGTGTGTGTGTGTGTGTGTGTGTGTGTGTGTGTGTGTGTGTGTGTGTACGCGCCTGCGTGTCAGAGTTTCCATAATAGGATTTGGCCGGGAGAGCAAAGGACTGGTCCTTAGAGGTGAGAACAGCTATTAAAATGGCTTCACCTATCTGCCTCTGAGTGTGTAGGTGCCCACTTGCACTGTGCCATTTATAATTGGGCTACTTATAAGCCATTCATACGAGATACACGAAGAAGCCAAGAGAAACTCTGAGAGTGTGGATTCAACAGCCACACAGGAATATTAAGTCATATTTATATGTATAGTGTGTTCTCGGCCTCTTCAAACACATCAAAAGATTTTGGATCATGCCCTACACATGGTGTTGGCATGGGAACCCCAATTTGAGTGGCATCTTTAAAGGAAGTGGGTGTGTCGCAGAGAAGCAGTTTGATGGTAGATATTACAGAGAGTGACAGTTTCTTTTGGCAGGAGGGGTAAAATATGAAAAAATAAATAAAATAAAGTAAGTAAGTGTGTGTGAGAGGATGGAAAGAAAAAGTATGACCTTGCATCACATGAGAAAGAAAATACACTCATCTTTCATATGATGGAGAAAGCAGTGGGGTTTAATTGGCCTCGGTGGCCAATAACATTACCAACTGAGATTTAATGGTACCAAAGTGCGTCCTCTGTGTAACGCCTCATTAACGTACAAGGACACACACACACACACACACACACACACACACACACACACACACACACATACACACAAATGTTAAAGCACCCTCACGTTCCATGCAAGATCACATGGCACAAGGCACTTTACCATATACACACCTTACACACTTTCAGAAATTTTCCAATTGTTTCAGTGCCACCATTAAAAAAAAAAAAAAAAAAAAAAAAAAAAAAAAAAAAACGGTGACCTTGTGAGGGCCGTTCCAGAATGATGTAATATTAGCACCTGTAAAGAAACTTTGGATTTACAAAGCATCGTCCAAAGCACACTGATTCAGGGGAGAGCCATTAAAAGAACCGACTCCATTTACAAAGCGAGGATTGTCTAGTCTGTGCGTTTTTACTTCAGAATTTAGGAGAGGCGGAGGGACAGAAATAAACGTTTCACATTTCCCTGCCAAGCCTTGAAGTACAGAAACGTGTGTGTTGAGACGTAATGGTAAATTTTTTTGCTATTATATATATAGTAGCAGTAGAACACCACTGATTTTTTTTTTCCCAGATGTATTGATAATATCATAAAATATGTATTGAGTCCTACTAGCACATATCTTTGTTGGAGTACAGTGGTGTAGTGATTAGCACATCCGTCCCACAGTAAGAAGGTCCTGGGTTCGAGTCCTGGACTTGTTTGTGTGTGGATTATGCATGTCCACCTTGTACTTCCTTTGTTTTCAACCGGACACTACAGTTTCAGATTAGGCTAACTGGCTGTTCCAAATTGCCCATAGGTGTGAACGTGAGTGTGTATGAGTGTGTATGTGTGTGTGTGTGTGTGTATGTGTGTGTGTTGGTCTTGCACTGGTCTGGTGAGCTGGTCTCAGAGTACGGGAAGCCCTTGACCATTTGCGGTTCAGCACTCTGGCCCCCGATTGGCGACAAAAACGGAAGTGACAAGCATGTGATTCAAATTTAGCCAATGGCTGAGAGTTTTTGTTTCTCCCTCCTGCTGATTGGTTGCAGATGATGTGTACAACTGTGATCTGTTCACCCAGCAGTATAAATGGGGACCAGTAAAAATATACTGGGAAAGTAACCTGCGATGGATTAGCGTCCCATCCAGGAGGAGTTGAACTCCTAGTTCGTTCACGCTACAGAAACCGGGGATAAGCACCGGTCCGATGAGCCACTAGGCTCGGGTGTAAAAAGCAGAAAAGTAAAAAAAAAAAAAAAATAAAATAATACATAGGGTTTTAAAACCGCATCAATAACTTATGGATTTTCTTGATCTGCAGGAAGGGGCAGAACCAAACCGTCGTGAAAAAAAAGGCCCGATCATTACCCGGTCTAAACTTTTATTATGAAAACATATTATACTAATAATTGAAAATGAAAACATGTTTTGAGAACTAGACATTTATAATGTTAAATCAATTATGCTTATACTTTTAGCACTGCTACTAACAGCCTCATTTACATTTTTAGCATTTTAGCATTTTAGCATTTTGGATCCCAAATTCCATTCAAGAACAGATAAATATTTTCGATTCCAATAAGCATGCTAGTGTAACAGTGAATTGAAATGAACGTTGACATATGCTGGACTTTTAACATAATCCAAGGATAATAATCAAACATTTTAAAATATATTATAATTAATTTTGTCTTGTTTTGCCAAAAGTTAAAATGCATCACATATATTATTCATTCATTCATTTTCTGAACCGATTAATCCTAATTAGGGTCGGTTAGGGGTTGGCGCCCATCTCATCTGTCACTGGGTGAGGGCTGAGAACACCCTGAACAGCTAGCCAGGAGATCACAGGTCAGAAACATGCTGATGGCTTTGCAGCTGCTCTTGTCGAAAGTCAGCAATGGTTCTTTTACATGGACCTCACACCATAGACAGTGAGAGACATGGACACCCTTTGATTACCCAGTGAGCTGCATGGGGTTGGGGGACAGTGACATTGGTGCTTGAACCCCCAACCTTGATATACGTAAGCACCTCATCAATGGGCCACCACTGCCCTCAGGTATTAGATTAAGTTAAATAGAGAATAACCATTTTAGTTCATGAAAACATAAAAGTAGTTTAGTTAGGAAATAGTAATAAAAATAATAATGGGAGGGTATTTAATCCAATATCATCATCATCATCATCATCATCATCATCATCATCATCATCATCATCATCATCTTCCGCTTAGTCCAGGGTCAGGTCGCGGGGGCAGCAACCTAAGCAAAGAGGTCCAGATGTCCCTCTCCCGAGCCACTTCCTCCAACTCTCCCGGGGGGACACCGAGGCGGTCCCAGACAAGCCGAGAGACAGAGTCCCTCCAGTGTGTTCGAGGTCGACCCCGGGGTCTCTTCCCGGTTGGACATGCCCGAAACACCACACCAGGGAGGCATCCGGGGGGCATTCTGACCAGATGCCCGAGCCACCTTAACTGGCCCCTCTCAATGCGGAGGAGCAGCGGATCTACTCCGAGCTCTCACCGGATGGGGGAGCTTCTCACCTTATCTCTAAGGGAGAACCCCGCCATCCAGCGAAGGAAGCTCATTTCAGCCGCTTGTATCCGTGATCTTGTTCTTTCGGTCATTACCCAAAGCTCGTGACCATAGGTGAGGGTTGGAACGTAGATCGACTGGTAAATTGAGAGCTTCGCCTTGCGGCTCAGCTCCTTCTTCACCACGACGGACCGGTACAGGCACCGATTAACAGCAGAGGCTGCAGCGATCCGTCTGTCAATCTCTCGCTCCATCCTTCCCTCACTCATAAACAAGACCCCAAGATACTTAAACTCCTCCACTTGGGGCAGGACCTCATTCCCGACCCGGAGGGTGCATTCCACCATTGTCCGACTGAGAACCATGGCCTCGGACTTGGAGGTACTGATCTTCATCCCGGCTGCTTCGCACTCAGCTGCGAATCGTCCCAATGAGAGCTGGAGGGCCCGACTTGATGAAGCCAAAAGGACAACATCATCCGCAAAAAGCAGAGACGATATCCGATGGCCACCAAACCAGAACCCCTAATCGCCTCGACTGCGCCTAGAAATTCTGTCCATAAAAATTATGAACAGAATCAGTGACAAAGGACAGCCTTGGCGGACTCCAACTCCCACGGGAAACGAATCCGACCTGCTGTTACCAATACGGACCAAACTCTGGCTCCGGTGATACAGCGACCGAATAGCTCGTAGCAACGGATCCGGAACGCCGTACTCTCAGAGCACGCCCCACAAGATCGTTCGAGGGACACGGTCGAAAGCCTTCTCCAAATCCACAAAGCACATGTGGACAGATTGGGCAAACTCCCATGCCCCCTCCAGAATCCTTTGGAGCGTATAGAGTTGGTCAAGAGTGCAGCGGCCAGGACGAATACCACATTGTTCCTCCTGAATCCTAGGTTCGACTATCGGTCGGATCCTCCTCTCTAGTACCCCTGCATAGACTTTCCCAGGTAGGCTGAGGAGTGTAATTCCCTGATAATCGGAACACACCCTCTGGTCCCCCTTCTTAAAAATTGGGACCACCACCCCAGTTTGCCAATCCAGAGGTACAGCCCCTGATGACCACGCGATGTGGCAGAGACATGTCAACCAAGACAGTCCTACAACATCCAGAGCCCTGAGATATTCCGTGCGGCTCTCGTCCAACCCCGGAGCTCGACCACTGAGGAGCTTTTTGACAACCTCAGTGACCTCCACTCCAGTGATGGGCGGACCCTCACCCGAACCTCCAGGGTCTTCCTCTTCCACGGAGGCCGTGTTGGTGGGATTGAGGAGGTCCTCAACGTATTCCCTCCACCTCTCGACAACATCCCCAGTCAAGGTAAGCAGCTCCCCACCTCCACTGTAAACAGTGTTTGTGAAGAACTGCTTCCCCCTCCTGAGGCGTCGGATGGTGGGTGGCCCAGTACATTTTTGAGGCCAACCAATAATCACTCTCTAGGCCCTCACCGAACTCCTCCCACGCCTGAGATTTTGCATCTGCGACAGCCTCGGCTGCAGCACGTTTGGCCTGCCGGTACCCCTTTGCTGCCTCAGGAGTCCCACAGGCTAATAAAACCTGATAGGCCTCCTTCTTCAGCTGGACGGCTCCCTTCACCGCAGGTGTCCACCACTGGGTTCGGGGATTACCGCCACAACAAGCACCGACGACCTTACGGCCACAGCTATGGGCTGCCGCCTCAGCAATGGAGGCACGAAACATGGCCCATTCAGATTCCATGTCCCCCGCCTTTTCCGGAACGTGGTTGTAGCTCTGCTGGAGGTGGGAGTTAAAGGCCTTTTGGATAGGGGACTCCGCCAAACGTTCCCAGCAGACCCTGATTACACGCTTGGGCCTGCCAGGTGTGGAAGGCAACCTCCCACACAACCGAAGCCAACTCATCACCAGGTAGTGATCGGTAGACAGCTCAGCTCCTCTCTTCACCCGAGTGTCCAGAACATATGGTCGCAAGTCCGATGACACGACTACAAAGTCAATCATCGAATTGCGACCTAGGGTGTCCTGGTGCCAAGTGCACTTATGGACACCCTTATGTTCGAACATGGTGTTCGTGATAGACAAACTATGACGAGCACAGAAGTCCAACAATGAAACACCATTCGGATTCAGACTGGAGAGGCCGTACCTACAGATCACACCCTTCCAGGTCACACTATCGTTGCCCACATGGGCGTTGAAGTCTCCCAAGACAACGAGCGAGTCTCCCGAGGGAGCGTTCTCCAACACCCCCCCCCCCCTCCCAAAGACTCCACAAAAGGTGGGTACTCTGAACTGTTATTTGGTGCATCAGCACAAATAACAGTCAGGACCCGTCCCCCCTACCCGAAGACGGAGGGAAGCTACCCTTTCGTCAACCAGGGAGAACCTCAACATGTGGGCACCGAGACGGGGGGCAACAAGAATACCCACACCGGCTTCCCGCCTCTCCCCATGAGCAACTCCAGAATAGAAGAAGGTCCAGCCTCTTTTGAGATGGATGGTTCCAGAGCCCAAGCTATGCGTTGAGGTGAGCCCGACTATATCTAGTCGGTGTCTCTCCACCTCACACACCAAATCAGGCTCCTTTCCCACCAGAGAGGTGACATCTCATGTCCCGAGGGTCAGAGTAAGTAGCCGAGGATCGGTCCAACAGAATCCATGCCTTTGGCTGCCACCCAACTCACACTGCACCCGACCCCTAAAACTCCTCCCACAGGTGGTGGGTCCATGGGAGGGCGGACCCATGTCTCCTTTTCGGGCTAGGCCCGGCCAGGCTCCATGGGCATAAGCCCGACCACCAGGCGCTCGCCTTCGAGCCCCTCCCCTGGGACTGGCTCCAGGAGGGAACCCCGATGACCCACGTCCGGGCAAGGGAGACTGCTTCCTGTGCTCTCTCATGTGTCATAGGGGTTTTTTGAATCGCACTTTGTCTGGACCTTCACCCCGGACCTGTTTGCCTTGGGTGACCCTACCAGGGGCATTTGCCCCCGACAACATAGCTCCTAGGATCATTAGGTCACGCAAACCCCTCCACCACGATAAGGTGGCGATTCAGGGAGGGGTATTTTATACTATATATATATATATATATATATATATATATATATATATATATATATATATATATATTTTTTTTTTTTTTTAAATAATAAATGTTGTTACAGTGTTAAATAACCATTTTATATAATGAAAGAAATGTCAACTATGAAGCTATGTTTAAATTATCCTGCTGGGCTGTTTAAACTGGCTGTAAATGCAACTGTATCTTTGGCTAGAGACACTAGTGTGTCACACTAGTCCTTCCCCCACCACCCACATACACACACACACACACACACACACACACACACACACACGAACTATCTCTCCATGCACAGCCTGAAACCAATCAGAGCAAAGTAAGCTTTACCATAAATGGGAATTGGAATCTAAACTGGCTGTCCAAAATGAAAAATTATAGTTTCAAAATGTGTATAATATCCGATCTGTAATCTAAAGTGATAAAGGCAGTGTTGGCCTGGTGGTATATGGTGCTGGGTTGATGATCCTAATGTTGGGGGTTTGAGTCCCACTCTCCACAGGGTTGTCACTGTCCCCCTAGTGCAGCTAACTGGATTATCAAAGGCCAGCCATGTCTCTCACTGTCTATGGTTTCGTAAAAAGTAACTGCAAAGCCGTCAGCGTGTTTCTGTCCATTGTGAATGGGTTGTGTCAGGAAGGACATCCGACGTAAAAACCTAAGCCAAATCTAACGTGCAAATCATTCACTGTGGCGAGCCCTGATAACGGGAAAAAGCTGAAACAAAATCTCATCTCAATCTCAATCTAAAGTGATCATATACTACTTTATTGTAAAAACACTACATGGATGTTCGTTCATCATTATTCTTTTTCTGAACCGCTTAATCTTAATTAGGGTCACTGGGAGGCTGGCACTCATCTCAGCCAACTCTGGGCAAGGGCATGATACACCCTAGACAGCTCACCACTCCATCGCAGGAACAACACTCACACAACCATCCATACTCACACTTACAGGTGATTTGGAACAGCTATTTAACCTTCTGTGGATGTTTTTTAACTGTTGGAGGAAACCAGAGTACACCGAGGAAACCTTCAGAAACGCGAGGAGAACATCCAGCAACTCCACACAGAAATATGTGAATTGGGAATCAAACCCAGAATTTCTTGCTGTGAGGCGGGCGTACTAACCACCACACCACCGGGCCGCTGCATGAACATTTTTGTATTTATTCTAAAAGTAATAAAACATTGTTTTCTGCGATTGTAAGTGAAAAATCTTAATTTCTAAATTCCAACCGTGCTGAGAATAAGAAGAGAAGAATCAAATTTATCTTTGTGGTAACTGATGATAGAAGGAGAACTGCAAAGATTTCTGCAAGCATGGATTTATGTAATATTTCTGGAAGGAGTCTCCAGTGTCAGTGTTTTCTTTCCTTTTTTTTTAAAGTGTTCCATATTCAGCGTTCTGAGTGTTTTAGCTAAAGGAAGAGAAAAAGACAGGGAATCTATTCCGAGCTGTGCTCTGTGAATGTAGCATCTTCCATATCATTAAACAATAAATAAATAATGTACGGCCTGTTATTCAATACTAAATTAAAACTTCACAGTGTAATTATTGGCAAATTGGTGAAGCATAAGAAAATAAACCCTGCTGGGCATGAGGCTATAACAAACAAACAAACAAACAAACAAACACATAAATAAATAAATAATCAATTGTATGTTAACCCTTTGTGTTGATTATTGTACTATTAATACACTTTTGTTTATATTTTACTTTTTTTTTTTACTTTTTTGTGAATTTATGATTTTGCCCATTGATTAATCATATTGACTTATTTGTTAAACACTGAATTTAAACATAAATCAATTACAGAGTTATCGAACGGGTTCTCCAATAATGGACTGACGCCCCGATGGTAATCTCATTATAACAAACTGAAACGCAGCGTTATCTCAAGCACTCTCACTCGCTCCTTTTCTTCCCTGCTGCTTGACTATTATTCATCAGTCAGATGGCATTCAGCGGTTGGCTTGAGGCCGTCGCTTTTATTTCTCTTTCCATCTCCCTCTTAGTCAGAAAAGGTTCTCAGTCTGCTGATATCCCCAGAAGCACTAAACCATTCACTTAGCATGGAATGGCCATGTCGCTGTCAGCCCAGCAGGTATGGGTGTGTGTGTGTGTGTGTGTGTGTGTGTGTGTGTGTGTGTGTGTGTGTGTGTGTGTGTGTGTGTGTGTGTGCGTGCGTGTGTGTGTGTGTGTGTGTGTGTGTGTGTGTGTGTGTGTGTGTGTGTGTGTGTGTGTGTGTGTGTGTGTGTGTGCGTGCGTGTGTGCGTGATGGATGAGTAAAGATGTGACAGTGGCCTGGGATGAAATATCAATATACAGATCAGTGATCGTAATCTGTGCCACAATTTCATTCGAAGGAAAAGGAGGTAATAAGTTCAAGTAGGAAAGGCACTCAGGGAATGTGTCTTCAAATACATGCCCCCCCCCCCCCCACACACACACACACACACATACACACACACGGTGGGTAAAAGCAAAAGTTGATTTTGGAAGGTCAGCACTAAAGTGGGTATGGAATTGGTGGGAAAGTAAAAGAAAGATATGTTGATCGAGATGGAGAAAGGAATAGAGGTGCAGATAGAAATGCCGGGCCCGAGACCCTCGCTATTTCGCACTTCAATTTATGCGGCTTCAGTGAATTTTTTTTTTTTTTTTTTTTTAATAAATAAATATTCATTGAATTAAAAAAAAAAAATAAGGAAGTTAAGGAAGAATGGGGGAAAAGTTACGGAAAATGTCACAAAAACAAGGCCAATTATGCAAAAAAAAAAAAAAAAAAAAAAAAAAAACCCTCTAAACCAACACAAAACAAACAATAATCCAAAAATCTCCCATCAAAACTAGCTAGATAGTTGCACCTGTGTGTGCACGCACATCGGCGCGTGAGCATGCACATATGTAAGTGAGTCATCTTCTTCTCATGCAATACCATCTGTATGTGTGTGTATTTATATTTTATCTACATCTTATGCATTATTGTTGAATGTTTAATTGTTATTATAAGCATTTATAACATTGAATATGTATTTACTGATATTATATACACTTATACATGTACGTATACGTCAGTCGGGGTGGGGGGGAATGACCCCATCTCGCGGATTTCGATGGTTGCGTGGGGATCTCGGTACCCATTAACCACGGAAAGTGAGGGATCCCTGTGTGTATATATATATATATATATATATATATATAAACACATATACATATCATATATATATATATATATATATATATATATATAAACACATATACATATCATATATATATACATACATATATATATATATATATATATATATATATATATATATATATATATATATATATATATATATATATATATATATATATATATATCTTCCACACAAATCATGATGGTTGGGGGATTGAGCCGTCCAAAAGGTTGCAATCAGTTCTGAGAAGGAGGCAGTAGGAGACTCTTCATGGTCACCATCTCAATAAAAAGTGAAAGGCTGATGAACAAAGGCCCTGTTCCAACATTGTATAGCATGCACTTGTTAACATACCCACACTTGTTCCCCTTGAGGAGGTTCCCATCAATGTCCTTGGAGTTGTTCTTATACTTCATTACCAAAAGTGAAGTTTAATAAATGAACCCTTTGAGCCTGGTGGGACTCAGTAAACATGACTGAAGGATTCAGGAACAGGAAGTAAAAGCTGCGGGTGAAGGTGTTTAGAAATGTGTGAGTACATTACATACATAAAAGAACTTTCTGAAAATCCAGCTCTGAATATTGCATCCTTTACAGACCATTTCGAGTGGCGAGGGGTGTGATTCTGAGCGGAAGCAATAACGACTGAAACAATAATGACAGCTGGAAACAATAGACACAGGTAAAAAAATAAATAAATAAATAAATAAAATAAATAAATAATAATAATAAATGCTTTCTTTTCTAGGCTGAGCAAAAATTTGGAGCTCATCCTGCTGCATGATAGACGTCAGAGTTAATGAAGAGGGGATGAATTACTTTGTGCAGCCTCTGGATCACGCATCATTCAAATTAACACACTTTTCAATTTAACTGATGAATTCAAATAATAAATGCTCACTCGGATGCTTTCTGGTTTCTTATTTAATTCAGTGACGGTGAATAAATCTCAGCTCATCTCATTTTCAACAGTCGCAGGAAGCATGGGGTCCATTCTAGGCGACACTGGGTGAAGGTGAGATACATCCTGAACAGCTCGCCAGTCCACACACACACACACACACACACACACACACACACACACACACACACACACACACACACACACACACACACACACAATTACATTCACACCTATAGGGGCAATCAAGAACAGTGCTCACTCATTTGCTAAGGTAGTTAATCCGACCAGTTTGATGAGGAGACTGGAAACTATCTCAGCTGATTCCGGGTAAATGCGACATGCCCTTTGAACAGCTTGCTAGTCCATTGAGGGACAACACAAACATAACCATTTACATTCATATGAAGGGGCAATCAAGAATCACTGATTACCCCCAGTGCGCAAGTACTTTCACTGTGGGAGGTAACAGGAATACCCAGAAGAAACCCATGCAAGTATGAGGAGAAGATCTACTCAGAAATGGACTGGAGCATAGGTTCGAACTCGTGGTGTAGTGGTTAGGGTGCTGGGCTCATGACCAAGAGATTGTGAGTTCAAATCCCAGTTAGACTTCCACTGTGCTAAGACCCCTGGGCAAGACCTTAACCACAAGTGTGCCTCTGTTCACCCAGCAGTATAAATGGATGCCAGTAAAAATATACTGGGAAGGTAACCTGTGATGGACCAGCTTCCCATCCAGCAGGAGTTGAACTCCTGGTAGCCTCACAGTATGGAAACCGGGGATAAGCACCGGCCTGATGAGCCACTAGGCACGGGTGTAAAAAGCCCGACAGACTACCTACAGAAGTGCTAACCACTACAACGCTGCGCCACCCATAGTGAGTAAATGTAGCCATTTTCCTGATGCGGTGCCAAATGTGCTAACCTTAAAAAAATAAAATATTTCTCTCCAGGCTTTCTCTAGCACGCTGACTCTCTTATCCAGTGTGGCTAATGGTTCTAAAAATCATTTAGCCACAGGAAACCCCTCTTAGCCACATTTTCCCACAAATTTATAGATATTTTTTGAGCAACATTCTTGTACATGATGGTACCTTATTAGTGCAGTTGACATTATTTGGTTTCAAATTGCTGGTAGATTCAGAATGCAGACAAACACTCTATATTTTGCCAGAGTTTATTATTTTGGCAGGAAATGTTGAATGTGAAGCTAAAAATGATGGCACTGTGCCACTATATGTTCAATATTTCCACTTTACATAAAGTAATTGTCACAGGGGCCATGGGAGAGAAATTAAAGTGATCAAGAAGTCCGTTTCATGCTTTCACATTACACTACTGATGATGACGTCACAAACAGTGTGCACATAGACCATCAGCTATACCAACGCTTGGTCAATTACGGACGTCGAATAGGGGTATTTTTTCGTGTATTAAAAATAATGTGATGAGATTTCCTTTCGGCTTCTTCCCTTTATCAGGGGTCACCACAGCGAATGAGTCGCACGTTTGATTTGGCATAGGTTTTTAGGTCGGATGCTCTTCCTGAAAAAAAAACCCTTTAGCAAGGTACAGTACGCTGACAGCTTGGCAGCTATTGTTTACAAAAGTCAGCTGGCCGGCCTTGGATAACCCGGTTAGCTGCACTGGGGGGTGTGGAGAATGGAACTTGAACCCCCAACCTTAGGATTAACAATCCAGCATCCTATGCCACCAGGTCACCACTGCCCTGTTAAAAATAATGTGATGAATTTAAGAAATTAAAAAAAAAAAAAAAAAAAAAAAAGTGTTTTAATGAAAAAATAAGAATATACATTTAAGGCTGGATTCATTGCCACAAGCACCAGGCACCTCGATCATCACAGTTTTAAACCAACCTATAAACAGCATTACTGATATTATAGTGTGTTTTAAAGTCCTATAATTCTGCCTAGTTATTAAACATTTTATATAAACATGATCTATTTTCATTAGAAATCACCTTTGCATGATTTCAAAAGGGACTGTTATGATGAAAACCGAATGTTATTAGTAGACCTTCTCCCGACACCATTTTGGATATGGACGAATATGTCCAAATTTACTGCACTTGAGTATAACACAGTGTATCTCAGGTACGGGATCTTGACGCATTGTCGCAAATTCATTTTGCATGCGCCTCAGAATACATCACTTTTTTTTTTTTTGCTCAGAACACTTTTCAACTAAGATTCATTCAAAATTCAACTATTAATCATACGTGTGTAAGTGAAATGACTCTCTTTAAGTAGAATTTGGACAAACATCAGAGTTAAATCAAGCTTGCTGAGGTACAGATGCTAATTTAAGCTCAACCCCAAATCGGGACTGTATAACAGCAGTCATGTCGTGCTCCTGCTCCTTCACACATGGGGGGAAGAAACAATTTTGCAAGAATATCACAGAAGGCCGAGCCTAATTCTAACACTCCATACACTCGATCATGAATAAGAATGAACATACATATGTCTCTCTTGGTCCACTCCTGTACTGTACTGTAAACAATTTGACCCGCCTGTAGTCCTTATTTTCATCACGATCACTACTGCCGTCAAGCAGATACATTAGTCATTACCTTCCTCTATTAGTACGCAGACATTATATCAATAGTTTGGCTTTGCAACACTGTACACTTCATTCTGTTCTATTGATTCAAAGCACAGGTATGTATATTAATATTAATGCCTTCCTTGTAATACATTATCGATTCTATTATAAGTGCCACTGTATAACAATAAATGGACAGTAACCTTTGATATGAAAAAGTCCTCTCTGAGGAGACATTAATCTAATATTCACAGAGGTCTTCAGTATCAGTCCACAGTAAAGCTGTAAATCCACAGGAAATTCTTCATGGTAGGATGTGGTCCGTGTTTTGCATCTTCTCAGTAAAACATGACAAGCTGCATTTTTTATCTTATTGAAAAACAGTAAAGAAGTGTTTACAGCTGCTATAAGTGAAACGTGGACGTTTATTTGCTGTCGGAGACTTTCCACAGTATTCTCAGTCACTCATTCACTCGCTCACTTGCGGAAACCGTTTCATCCCATTAAGGTCACTGTGAGGCTGGAGCCTATCTTAGTCAACACTGGGTGAAGGAGGGGTATATCCTTAACAGCTCACCAGACAATCACAGAGGCAAATGGAACAACCAATTAGCCTAACGTGCATGCTTTTGGACTGTGGAAGGAAGCTGGAGGTCTTCTTTTCCTTTCGGCTTTTCCCTTCAGTCTGCCTCCATCTCATCCTATCCTTTGCATCTTCTTCTCTTATACCAGCTACCTTCATGTCCTGCTTCACTACATCAATGAATCGTCTCTATTTGGTCTTCCTCTGGGCCTTCTGCCTGGTAGTTCCAACCTCAGCATCCTACCACCAATATACTCACTAGCCCTCCTCTGTACATGTCCGAACTATCTCAATCTAGCCTCTCTGACATTGTCTCCAAAACGTCTTACATGTGCTGTCCCTCGGATGTGCTCATTCCTGATCCTATCCACCCTCGTTACTCCCAAAGAGAACCTCAACATTTTCATCTCTGCTGCCTCCAGTCTCTTTCCCCAGGGCCACTGTTTCTAAACCATACAACATCGATGGCCGCAACACCGTCTTGTACACTTTTCCTTTCATTCTTGCCGATACCCTCCTATCACACATCACTCCGGAAACGTTTCTCCAACCATTCCAACCTGCCTGCACACGCTTCTTCACCTCTTTTCCACACTCTCCATTGCTCTGGATTGTTGACCCAAAGTACTTAAAATCCTCCACCTCCGTTATCTCTTCTCCCTGTAACCGCACCGTTCCTCTTGGGTCCTTGTCATTCACACACATGTATTCTGTTTTACTGAAGCTAACCTTCATTCCCCTCCTTTCCAGGGCATACCTCCACCTCTCTAGATTTGCCTGCACTTGCTCTCTGCTCTCACTACAGATCACAATGTCATCTGCAAACATCAGAGTGCATGGAGATTCTTGTCTAACCTCGTCTGTCAGCCTTTCCATCACCATAGCTAACAAGAAGGGGCTCAGAGCTGACCCTTGATGCAGTCCCACCTCCACCTTGAACTCTTCTGTCACACCAACAGCACACCTCACCACTGTCTTACATCTCTCACACATGTCCTGCACCACTCTAACATACTTCTCTGCCACTCCAGACTTCCTCATACAATACCACAGTTCCACCCTCAGAACCCTGTCATATTCTTTCTCCAGATCCACAAAGGCAAAATGCAGCTCCATCTGACCTTCTCTGTACTTCTCTATTAACATCCTCAAGGCAAACCTTGCATCTGTGGTGCTCTTTCTTGGCATGAAACCAAACAGTTGTTCACAACTGCTGACCTCTGCCCTTAATCTAGCTTCCACTATTCTTTCCCATAACTTCATCGTATGACTCATCAACTTTATCCCTCTGTAGTTGCCACAACTCTGCATGTATCCCTTGTTTTTAAAAATGGACACCATCACACTTCTCCATTCCTCTGGCATCCTCGCACTCTCTAAGACCTTGTTGAATGTTCTTGTCAGGAAATCTACTGCTACCTCTCCTAGACACCCCCCATACCTCCACCGGTATGTCATCAGGGCTAACTGCCTTTCCATTCTTCATCCTCTTCAATGCCCTCCTCACTTCACCCTTACTAATCTTTGCTACTTCCTCAACAGTCACCTCTTCTGCTCTTTTTTCTCTCTCATTTTCCTTATTCATCAGCTCTTCAAAGTACTCTTTCCATCTTCCCAGCACACTTCTGTCATCAGTCAATACATTTCCCCTCTCTGTCCTTAATCACTCTAACTTGCTGCACATCCTTCCCATCTCTATTTCTCTGCTGTGCCAATCTGAATAAATCATTTTGTCCATCTTTACTTTCCAACCGAGCATAGAAGTCATCATACGCCCTCTGTTTGGCCTTTGACACCGCTACCTTCGCATTACGCTGTGTCTCCCTGTACTCCTGTTTACTCTCTTCGGTCCTCTCAATATCCGACTTTTTCTTAGCTAACCTCTTCCTTTGTACACACTCCTGCACTTCCTCATTCCACCACCAAGTCTCCTTATCTACTCTCCTTCCAGATGACACACCAAGTACTCTCTTACCTGTCTCCCCGGTCACGTTTGCTGTAGTTGTCCAGTCATCTGGAAGCACTTCCTGGCCACCCAAAGCCTGCTTGAATACAACACGACAGTCTTCCTTTTTCAGCTTCCACCACTTTGTCTTCTGCTCTGCCTTTGCCTTCTTCACCTTCCTCACCATCAGTGTCATCCTGCACACCACCATCCTATGCTGTTTGGCAACACTCTCACCCGCTACTACTTTGCAGTCACTGACTTCCTTCAAATTACATCACCTACATAAGATGTAGTCTACCTGTGTGCTCTTCCCTCCGCTTTCATAAGTCACCCTATGCTCCTGTCTCTTCTGGAAGAAAGTATTTACCACAGCCATTTTCATCCTTTCTGCAAAATCTACCAACATCTGTCCTTCTGTGTTCCTGTCCTGGATACCAAACCTGCCCATCACTTCCTCGTCCCCTCTGTTTCCTGCACCAACATGTTCATTGAAATCTGCACCAATGACCACTCTTTCACCTCTGGGGGTACGCTGCATCATTTCATCTAACTCACTCCAGAATCGCTCCTTCTCTTCTAACTCACATCCTGCCTGTGGGGCATAAGCACTAACAACATTGACCATCACGCCTTCAATTTCTAACTTGAGACTCATCACTCTGTCTGACACTCTTTTCACTTCTAGAACATTCCTGACAAACCCCTCCTTCAAGATGACTCCTGCTCCATTTCTTTTCCCATCCACACCATGAAAAAACAGCTTAAACCCTGCTCCTATGCTTCTAGCCTTGCTACCTTTCCACCTGGTCTCCTGAATACACAATATGTCCACCTTTCTCCTCTGCATCATGTCAGCCAGCTCTCTACCTTTTCCTGTCAAAGTTCCAACATTCAAAGTCGCTACTTTCAGTCCTAGACTCATGCCTTTCCTCTTCTCTCTCTGCCTATGGACACGCCTCCCACCTCTCCTTCTATGACATTTTCGACCAACAGAAGTCAAATTTCCACCAGCACCCTGTTGGTTGACAGCACTGATGGTGGTCGTTGTTAACCCGGGCCTCGACCGAGCCGGTATGACATTCTTTGTAGTGACTCGCATATTTTATTTGGCATTTGTTTTATGCCAGATGCCCTTCCTGATGCAACCCTCTGCATTATTCCGGGCTTGGGACTGGCGTGAGGGAGAGACACCGGTTTGTGCCCCCCCCTCACGGCTGCATCGAAAGGAAGCTGGAGGTATCAGAAGAAAATCCATGCAAGCACGTAGCGAAAATGCAAACTCCCCATAGAAACAGCCAGCCCAGGGCTCAAACCCATGACCTTCCTACTGTGAAGCAGGCTTGCTAACCACTAAGTGCCATCCTTGATGTGATGATTTTTTTTTTTTTTTTTTTTTTTTTTTTTATGAGCACAATAAGACTTCCAGAGACAGAAAAAAATTCAACTGGATGTTCTTCAAGTCACAAAAAAAAAATAAAAAATAAAAAATAAAAAAATAAAAAAATAAACACTGTGGAACTTTTCTGTCATGTTTGTATCCAGTTAATGGTGCTGAACATGTTACAGTCCTGAAATGATAATATATGGGGTGTGCAGAAGCATGCAGCCAGACAAAGCTTGTTTCACATTGACTCACTACAGCAAGACGACCGTGCAGTCCTGAAAAAACACAGAAAAATAGAAGTCAAGAACATAATGATGGAATTAATCATGTGTGTTAAACTCCTGATAAAGGAAGCCCCATTTTTCGCGATGGTTTGGTTCCAGCCCTTGCCGTGGATCATGAAAATCCAGTGAAGTTATTGACACGGTTTTAAAACCTTATGTATGATATTACATACACTAAAATATGCTTGTTAAACACATTCTATAGACAGTCTTGCTCATTAATACAGTAATAATGCAGTAAAATCTAGTAATTATTAAGTAAAGACTTTAAAATTTTGTATTGTGTTAATATTAATTTATGAATAATGCACTTAGGCTCCTTACCAGAAGCTAGAGAAGATGCAGGGCGTTTGAGTGACATCATAAGGTTTAAATAATCATTCAATAATATCACATAAATAATCACACACTGAAATAAAAACATCAATTCACAATTCAAGCAATCACGTTGATGACGTGTGTGCGAAGGATAAAAAAAAAGGTGTACACATCATCTGCAACCAATCAGCAGGAGGGAGAAACAAACGATCTCACCCATTGGATGAATTTGAATCACCTGCTAGTAACTTCCAGGTTTGCCACTAATCTGTGAGTATAATAATGCTGTAGTAAAATGTAGTGATGATTAAGTAAATACTTTTTTTTTTTTTTTAATTTTGCACTGTGATGATATTTATAACTAAATAATGCACCTGGGCTCCTTACCAGACGCGAGAGAAGTGACATCATAGGGCTTAAATATTCATTAAAAACACACTAATACAAAACAAGAAAAAAACAAACAAACTTCGAAATCCAAGCAATCACGTTGATTAAAAAAAAAAAAAAAAAAAAAAAAAAAAAAAAAAAGTGTAAACATCATCTGCAACCAATCAGAAGGAGGGGGAAACAAAAGCTCTCAGCCAGTGGCTAAATTTGAATCACGTGCCAGTTACTTCTGGGTTTGTCGCCAATCCGTGAGTATGCGCGGGTGTGAGTGCTGACCCGTGAATGGTCAAGTTCCTATTGTACTTGGATGCATCTTTTATTATTATATTATATTATTGTTTTTATTATTTTATTATATTATATTATATGATATTATTGGAAAATTAAAATTTAAAAAGGCACAAATACAACAAAGACAGGCTCCAATACCACTACTGACAAACTATCGCCCCAGAATGTTTACAATACAAGAAAGTAACCGAAAGAAAACACAGATATAATAATCATTGTTTAAATCTATAACTCTCCTGACAGCTGTTGTTTAAGAAGCATACATGACAGCAATAAAATATTTTCTCACATTAAAGCCCTTGATGTTTAACAAAAGCCAAAAAGAGCAATATTTTAATATCTATACAGCCTTTATTTTGGGCCAGAAAATTAGAAAAGAAATATTTTCTGGGTTTGTCTGTGCAAGTCCACAAGTGCACGCTTGGTTCTAGTAAATTATTACGTTCGGTGTAAGTTATATGTTGTTCACATTATTATTATTATTATTATTATTATTATTATTATACATGTGAGGAATTATGTTAATTGTACTAATTTGACAGGAACTTTCCATGAGGGTTATTGAAAATGGTACTAAAGTTGGACTGGCAGAGCAAACATGTGCATTCACTGTCCTTTCATGTGTTATGAGGAGGAAAATGTGTCAAACATCCTCACATCTGGCTGCATCATTGCAGTCTTATGTAGCCCATGTGTATGTATATAAGATTCCAAAGGCATACTATTCAGTACATTTACTTTTCTGTCACTCTTTTGTTTGCACTTCTGTGTCATGGTATGTGGGTTTTGTTCCTACTCCCAAAACCTCAAACAAGTAAGATCAACCTCTGTACCACCCTGAACGATCCTTGTTTTTAATGACGAACGTGTGCGTATTAAGTAGATCTCACAACTGAAATTACAAACATCAAGTCAGGCCTGTTTTAATTCTCTAATGGTTCTGCGGCTAACCGCTGTCAAGCGCTTCAACCCTAATCCTCTTCATGCTATTTCTTATTTATATGGATTTATAAGACTATTATTATTATGGTATGTGAAAAAAGGCCTGGCGTATCTGTAAGAGCTCAGTTTATCTAACCACACACACTCACCTCCTGTTTCCTCACTGGCCCGAACCCTACAGGAGGGACTTCCTTTCGTCTATGTGTGTGTGTGTGTGTGTGTGTGTGTGTGTGTGTGTGTGTGTGTGTGTGTGTGAGAGAGAGAGAGAGAGAGAGAGAGAGAGAGAGAGAGAGAGCGAGAGAGCGAGCGCATGTGGAGACCATTAAGCACTTAAACCAAACTTCTGAACTTTCCATCTGTCCATCTCTGTATTATTAGTAAACTCGAGGATGCATCTGAGTGACGGAGAATCAAACAGAGAATGTTTCATCCATTCCTTCCCCCTACAGTAACACAGTTTGCCACAGACACCTAGTAAGAAGAGGGCACTATGAGAGTGAGTGTGTGTGTGTGTGTGTGTGTGTGTGTGTGTGTGTGTGTGTGTGTGTGTGTGTGTGTGTGTGTGTGTGTGTTTGTGCTACCTGTCAGGAGTGTGATAGATTACCAATGCTCGTAATCCATCATCCGTCATGGTTGAGGATCTAGTTCTATACAGCGGTGTGATGACCACCCAGACACACACACACACACACACACACACACACACACACACACACACACACACACACACACACACACACACACACACACATTTTAACAACTCGATAAAGTAGTAGCATTTTACATGCTTTCCGACAGACAATCATAAAATGGGGCGTCTTAAAATACCCTCTAAACCTCCAGATTTTTTAATTAAGTAGAAACTTCATCATCAAGAGACCCTCTCTAAAAATGAAGACAGGACAGAAATGATTAATCACCACAGACTCCAAGAAGTGTATTTCTTCTTCTCAGGCAACTGAAGAATACAAGCAATATTTTGAGAGATATTTCAGAACATAAAGTAATTTTCAGTCAAATGTCATTTTTGAATGGGAATATTAAGTGTAGCGAGTAATGAATGAATGAAAACCAGCATTGAACAATTAGCTTTATTCTAATGAGCTCACAGGGGCTGCTTCCATTTAGCTGTTAGGTATTATTAGCTGCATTAGTCCTCTTCTTGAGAAATGATGCATTGGTGTAATTTAGATTTTGGGTGGAGGAAATCTGTTTACCAGCTGTGTTATTACCAGATCAGATGACATATTAACAGATAAAGATGTATTCAACAATAAATGGATCGTGCAAGATTAGCCATGGAACATAATTAGCAGTATTGGCTTCTTTTTCATGATCCCTTTACTCGTCACAGCTATTTTGAAATCTAAAGAATCTAAAGTCAATTAATGTACGGAAATTACAAAATGAACTCTTCTGGAGCATTTATTAATGTGAAAGAATATAAACTCAGCATAAACCCAGAACAATCACCGTCTACTGTTTAACTTTGGTTGGTTCAGTAGTGAAGCGCAGCTGAACCACTTAGTCCACCAGTAACAAACTCATGAACTGTGGGCCAAACCCGGCTGCCAACTATGATAATATATATATATATATATATATATATATATATATATATATATATATATATATATATATATATATATATATAAAACATTTTCCTAATTTTTTAACAAGTCCACGTTCCAAAAGCACAATCTCAAAAATTCAAACAATGAACGAGTTGCTCTCCTATTGAATATCTCCCAACACCCCACCCTGCTGGCCTCCCATTGGCTAGGAGGGATGATGCAGCTCCCTCCCATTGGCAATTATGGAGCTGTATCTCCATAATCCTTTCCGTGTAAAGGACAGAGTTACTGTTGTCTCACGAGTTTTTCAAGTGTGCTCATTGCAATTTTTTTTTAATTTTTGGCTCAGGCTTTTAAGCTTGCATAAACATTTGTAAGATTATAACTCTGCTAAGAAGACATGGTCAACCCACGTGCACGCACACACATGCACGCAAACACACACACACACACACACACACACACACACGATTCCTAGTGCGAGTGAAAAGACGAAGCGCGTTCGTGGCATGCGGTTGAGTGATATCACAAAGGAATATGGCCAAACCCGTCTACCATCGGTACAATATTGAAGCAGAAGGAGGTCTTAAAAGGTATGCTGTTATAATTTTAAAGGGTTTAGGGGTAGTTTTGTGGGCCTTGGAATGAATCGCACGTTTTACATGTAATATACGGTTCAATTTACGAAAAATCCAGGTTATGAAATTATACTATATATATATATATATATATATATATATATATATATATATATATATATATATATATATATATATATATATATATATATATATATATATATATATATATATATATATATATATATATATATATATATATATATAGTGGTACCTCACCTTAAGAAATTAATCCATCACAGAGCTTTTTTCCTAACCTGCATTTTTATTTTTATGCCATAACCTGCCATATTTATAAATATATATATATATATATATATATACATATACACACACATAAGAATATGATTATCATACATTCTTTGATTGACCATTACCATGAATTCTAATTCCTTATCCTTACACCAGGTGGTACCAGCATAATTTTAAGTAAACAGCTGGCTAGACAGATAGGGTGCTAGCATTATCACCATTAAGTGTTGTCAGAACATGTAAGCAAAAAAAGGAAAATAGGACAAATGCTTACAAACAAATCATTTTGCCATGACGATTTCATGGTTGCCATTTTAAAATTGTTGTTCAGTCATTATTTTGCCCTCAAGCATCTTGAAATCTGGTGATGTGGCCCTTAGTGAAAATTAGTTTTACTCCCCTGGCTTAATCCCACTACTCTGGCCGTGAGGAAGCTTGTGCTTATCTGAGCCAAGAGTGGGCGAACACGTCAACCGAACAGCTCACAATATGAAACAGCAAATTAGGCTAATGTGCATGTTTTTGGACTACAGGAGGAAACCCACACGAACATGGGGAAAACATGCAAATTCCACACAGAATAGTGTGGAATCTCACCTTAGCACCCAAGTGGCACATCAACAAGGTGTGTGACTATAACCCGGGGATTGCAAGTTCAAATCCAGGTTAATGCCACAACCGTCTGTAGCAGGGAGGCCATGCGCTGACTTCCATCAATCACAGCAGTTGCCAGCCAATCATGAGCGTCTGTGAGCTCATTCGTATGAGAGGGTGGGTTGCACTTCCTTTCAAAGTATGTTAGATCACCCCTAAATACGTACGTGCTGCAATTTGAAAAGAAGTAGGTGGATAACATTGCATGTCACGGAGGGTGTGTGTGCATGCGTTCACCCGTCCGTGGTTGCTTGTGGTCATGTGATAGGTAAGGCTGATGGGTGGAAATTGCATATGACTAAATTATGGACAAAATGGGGAAAATTCCCCAAAAAAACAAACAAAAAAAGTTTTAGATTGTAACTGAATCCTGGCCTTTTTGTTATGAATGGACATGCCAACCACTAAGCCACTGCGCCAGTGCTGTTCCTCTGTTTCAATAAACATGTTTTTCAGATGAGGACAGAAAGTAGAGAAAATAAGTACATCCTCTAAACCAGGGGTCCCCAACCACCGGTTCGTGGCTCAATTGGTACTTTTTGAAAAAAATATTTTATTTTGAAAAATGACCGGATTCTCTCAGTTACATGTCGGTCATTTGAGCGCTAAAATGTAACCCACAAGAGGACGGAACATGAACAGAGGTGAGTTAGACATGTTTCAAACAATAGCGGGGATTTTGGGTGAGACTGAGCCTGAGCCTTCATTCTCCCAGCTGGTGCACCATCACCTGTGTTTTTTTTATTATTATTATTTTTTTATAAAGTTCAAGCTGTTGAAAAATAACATCCATGGAGTTCTTCTTCTTCTTCATTATTATTATTATTATTATTATTATTATTATTATTATTATTATTATTATTATTATTATCATTATTATTATTATATATCAATATAAAATCAAATAATAATAACAACAATAATAATAATAATAATAATAATAATAATAATAATAATAATAATAATAATAATAATAATAATAATAATCACTTATATAAATAAATTATATTTAAAATATAAACAATCTATGACACACAAACACACACACACACACACACACACACACACACACACACACACACACACCATCCACAGTAAAATTGTCAAATATTGGCCAGTCCGTGGTGATAAAACGGTTGGGGACCCCTGCTCTACACTGTTGATTCTTATCAATATATTTAAAAAACTAAAAATTTTCCTCTTTCAAAAACGTCTTCAGGTGATATATCCATCAGAGCACACATACAATTACATTATTTTCTCATTTGTGTTATTTAAATAATTGCAAAGCAGTTCAGTCATATGGAAAATGAAGTGCATTACATTCATCACAGATACAAATCCATAACATTACAACCAGGTGATTCCTCTTCGGTGTAACTGATTGGAACTTTACGCAAGTGCAACCAGTCTTATTTAAACATAACCTAACATCTGAATGTGCTGTTTTTTTTGGGTTTTTTTTTTGGCAATTCAAGTATGTGACACCAACATGTCAAGCTCTAAAGAGCTCTCGAAAATATTTCAGAAGGATTTGACAGAAGGCTGTGGATGCATTTAAGTCTGGCAAGAAATTTAACAAGATCTCTAAATTACTTGAAATAGATAATTCTACTGAACATAAAAATAATTTGTAGTGGACACAGAATCCAAATCATTGCCAATTTGTCCAGGACCGGCCACGCCAGTTATTCAGTCTAACAGAGCTATTGACTGCAATGAGAGGTCACCAAGAACCTGAAAATCTCAACACATGAATTGCAGGTGAAGACTCTAACTGTTGTTTTGTTAATGCATACAACTGCAGTGCCCATACACACACACATACACACACACACACACACACACACACACACACACACAAGCTTCAATCTCACCAAAAATCTGAATATATATATATATATATATATATATATATATATATATATATATATATATATATATATATATATATCTTCTTTTCCTTTCGGCTGTTCCCTTCAGGGGACGCCACAGCGAATGATCTGCCTCCATCTCTCCCTATCCTCTTTATCTTCTACTCTTACTCCAACGACCTTCATGTCCGCCTTCACCACATCCATAAATCTCTTTGGTCTTCCTCTGGGCCTTCTGCCTGTTAGTTCCAACCTCGGCATCCTACTACCAATATACTCACTATCCCTCCTCTGTACATGTCCAAACCATCTCAATCTAGCCTCTCTGACATTGTCTCCAAAACATCTAACATGTGCTGTCCCTCTGATGTACTCATTTCTGATCATACCCATCCTCGTTACTCCCAAAGAGAACCTCAACATTTTCATCTCTGCTACCTCCAATTCTGACTCCTGTCTTTTCCCCAGGGCCACTGTTTCTAAACCATACAACATCAATGGCCTCATCACCATCTTGTACATGTTTCCCTTCATTCTTGCCGATGCTCTCCTATCACACATCACACCGGACACTTTTCTCCATCCATTCCAACCTGCCTGCATACGCTTCTTCACCTCTTTTCCACACTCTCCATTGCTCTGGATTGTTGAGCCTAAGTACTTAAAATCCTCCACCTTCTTTATCTCTGCCCCCTGTAACCTCACCGTTCCTCTTGGGTCATTGTCGTTCACACACATGTATTCTGTCTTACAGAGACTAACCTTCATTCCACTCCTTTCCAGGGCATACCTCCACCTCTCTAGATTTACCTCCACTTGTTCTCTGCTCTCACTACAGATCACGATGTCATCTGCAAACATCATAGTCCATGGAGATTCTTGTCTAACCTCGTCTGTAAGCCTGTCCATCACCATAGCAAACAAGAAGGGGCTCAGAGTTGATCCTTGATGCAGTCCCACCTCCAGCTTGATCTCTTCTGTCACACCGACAGCACACCTCACCACTGTCTTACATCTCTCATACATGTCCTGCACCACTCTAACATACTTCTCTGCCACTCCAGACTTCCTCATACAATACCACAGTTCTTCTCTCGGCACCCTGTCATATGCTTTTGCCAGATCCACAAAGGCACAATGCAGCTCCTTCTGACCTTCTCTCTATACTTCTCTATTAACATCCTCAAAGCAAACACTGCATCTGTGGTGCTCTTTCTTGGCATGAAACCAAACTGTTTTTCACAAATGCTGACCTCTGCCCTTAGTCTAGCTTCCACTATTCTTTCCCATAACTTCATCGTATGGCTCATCAACTTGATCCCTCTGTAGTTGCCACAACTCTGTACATCTCCCTTATTCTTAAAAATGGGCACAAGCAAACTTCTCCTCCATTCCTCCAGCATCTGCTCACTTTCTAAGACCTTGTTGAATATTCTTGTCAGAAAATCTACTGCTACCTCCCCGAGACACTTCCATACCTCAACTGGTATGTCATCAGGGCCAACTGCCTTTCCACTCTTCATCCTCTTCAATGCCCTCCTTACTTCTCCCTTACTAATCTTTGCTACTTCCTGGTCCTCAACGGTCACCCCTTCTACTCTTTTTTCTCTCTCATTTTCCTTATTCATCAGCTCTTCAAAGTACTCTTTCCATCTTCCCAGCACACTTCTGTCATCAGTCAATACATTTCCCTCTCTGTCCTTAATCACTCTAACTTGCTGCACGTCTTTCCCATCTCTATTTCTCTGCTGTGCTAACCTGTATAAATCATTTTCTCCCTCCTTACTGTCCAACCTATCATACAAGTCATCTTATGCCCGCTGTTTGGCCTTTGACACCGCTACCTTCGCCTTACGCTGTCTCCCTGTACTCCTGTTTACTCTCTTCGGTCCTCTCTGTGTCCCATTTCTTCTTAGCTAACCTCTTCTTTTGTACACACTCCTGCACTTCCTCATTCCACCACCAAGTTTCGTTATCTACTTTCCTTCCAGAGGACACACCAAGTACTCTCCTACCGGTCTCCCTGATCACATTGGCTGTGGTTGTCCAGTCATCTGGAAGCACTTCCTGACTACCCAAAGCCTGTTTCAACTCCTCCTTGAAGACAACACGACCCTGTTCCTTTTTCAGCTTCCACCACTTTGTCTTCTGCTCTGCCTTTGCCTTTTTCACCTTTCTCACCATCAGCGTCATCCTGCACACCACCATCCTATGCTGTTTGGCAACACTTTCACCCACTCCTACTTTGCAGTCACTGACTTCCTTCAAATTACATCACCTACATAAGATGTAGTCTACCTGTGTGCTCTTCCCTCCGCTTTCATAAGTCACCCTATGCTCCTGTTTCTTATAGAAGAAAGTATTCACCACAGCCATTTCCATCCTTTTTGCAAAATTGATCAACATCTGTCCTTCTGTGTTCCTGTCCTGGATACCAAACCTGCCCATCACTTCCTCGTCCCCTCTGTGGCCTGCACCAACATGTCCATTGAAGTCTGCCCCAATGACCACTCTTTCACCTCTGGGGTTACTCTGCATCACTTCATCTAACTCACTCTAGAATCGCTCCTTTTCTTCTAGCTCACATCCTGCCTGTGGGGCATAAGCACTAACAACATTAACCATCATGCCTTCAATTTCTAATTTGAGACTCATCACTCTGTCTGACACTCTTTTCACTTCTAGAACATTCCTGACCAACCCCTCCTTCAAGATGACTCCTACTCCATTTCTCTTCCCATCCACACCGTGATAAAACAGCTTAAACCCTGCTCCTAAGCTTCTAGCTTTGCTACCTTTCCACCTGGTCTCCTGAACACACAGTATGTCTACCTTCCTCCTCTGCATCATGTCAGTCAGCTCTCTATCTTTTCCTTGCATAGTTCCAACATTCAAAGTCCCTACTCTCAGTCCTAGGCTCACGCATTTCCTCTTCTCTCTGTCTTAGGCTTTATGAGACTGGACAAATTTGTCCAGTGTGGGAGGAATTCTAAAGAAAAGTTTTTGCTGTCCACAAGCATTAAAGACAACAGGCTGCCAGAGAATATAAAAATGCTGTACATGCAAGCAAAAGGGTTTAATCTTAGATTCTGATGCCATGGATTACTTACTTTTCCCACAGAAAAATGAAATATATTGCTATTTGTTTTGAATAAATAACTAACAAAACATAATTTTTCATTGAGGTTTTGTCAAAATATATCACTGTAATATTTAATATGATAATATTACTTTTTCAAATTCTATTAAAAAAAAAAAAAAAAAAAAAAAAAGTTTCCCCCGATTCATTATGACAGGGGTCTGAATTTTCAAGTCTGGGGGAAAAAAAAAAAAAAAAAAACCTGCATGGGCGCAGTACCAAAATGGCTGCCAAGTGGTTAAAAGGTATTTGTTTCTGCACATTTTCAACGTCGTACTTCAATTTCCAATAATACTACCACAACAAACCCCATCAGTGTGTCAATAAGCAACATAACACTTTAAGCAGTTCAAAAGGAACAGTCCAGTCTGAAAGGATGAGCAGGACAACATGCCTGCAGTGTTGGTGTGTTTTTTTTTACATGTAAAACACTATACACAAAAACATTAATTCCTATTCATCACAGTTTGGGATTAAAAGTGCTATAACTTGAAATGGTGTGATTTAATAGTATGGGTTTTAGGATTATTAATACAAAGTCACAATTATGGAATACTATATTGTCATCCCAACAAGGTACTGCGTTTTAGTCCCTGGTTCAGGGGTTCCTGTGTGTTGTTTGCATGTTCTCCCCATACTTGTGTGAATTTCTTCTGGGTACACCAGTTTCCTCACAGAGACCAAGCACATGTGCATGAGCCTAACTGGTTTTCACAAATTTCCTGTACATGTGAGTGCATGTACTCCGCCTTTGCCCAGTGTCAGGTGAGATGGGCTCCAACCTCCTCCCCACAACCCTAGTAGGATTAAGCAGTTCAGCAACTGAGTAAGATGAATGAGTACCTTATCCTTTAATTCATGCTGGCAACAATATCCCATACCGCCAACAGCTGTGTGAAGCAATGTGCTTGTGAAGGAAATTTAATCATTCGATGTTTGAAATGGTGAAGGATTCAACAGTGGTTGTTAGAACATTTCCTCATTTTTTTCCCTCCAAATGTTCTCACTTTCTTGCTCATCAAACAACTACAGATACAAACAGGAGCTTATTAATGTTACATCGATTGCTGTTGTTATCAAAGACACGTAGTCCTTCCAGTGTGTTCCAGGTCGACCCCGAGAGCTCTTCCTGGTTTCCAAGCCACCTCGACTTGCTCCTTTCAGTGTGTAGCAGCAGCGGTTCTCCTCAAGTTCTTCTGAATGCCATGAGGAATAATATCTAATTCCCGCAGAGGGCATATTATGATTAAATTAAGGGTAGAGTTACTGACTAACTGCACAAAACCATGTAGTTCCTCTCATTACAGTCAGCAAAAAGGATATATAATTTACAAGCAAAGGCAAAGAATCAACATCATCCAGCTCAGGTGGACCTGCGTCCCCCGCTGAGCCATGCCTTCAGACTATCAAGTGGACTTTTGAAAATAATCCCTGCTGTGAAGTAATTAATGCAGCAGAGCGGTCTCCATCATCTTGGGCCGAATCTATATGAATCTCTCTCTATATATATAAAACACTCTAAAAAATATATCTGAAATACTGTCTTTCTACTTTTGATATGTCTCTGTACATGAAAGGCACACACACACACACACACACACGCACGCACACACACACGCACTTTTTTTAAAGAAACCATTAGGATCGATTAGACTATATAGGGAGGTGGTGGCTTAGTAGAAAAGAGAATGAGTTGCTAATCTGAAGGTCATCAGTTCAATCCCAATTATCACCACTTTTGGGCCGTTGAGCAAGGCCCTTAACCACCAATTGCTCAGTAGTATAAAAAAATTATAATTGCATAAGAGTGTCTGCTAAATGCTGTAAAGTAATGTAGTGTTATTCAGAATGACAGGACACACAACACACACACATGCTAAGAGTCAGATACATATACAGTGATCCCTCGTTACTTCGTGCTTCAGTTTCTGTGGCTTATCGTGGGTTTTTCAAAAATATTCATGGAGAAAAAATTTAAAATACGGAAAAATAGGAAAAACGTTAAGGAAAATGCAGCAAAACAAGGATAATTATGCAAAAAACATCCCCACCCCCCAACAAAACTACATCTGTATGTGTGTGTATTTATATGTCATTTGCATCTTATACATTATTTTTGAATGTTTAATTGTGTTTAATTGTGTCGAATATGCTTTTGTCGATATTATATACACATATACATGCATATATACCATAGTCGGGTTGGGGATCCTACTTCGTGAAAATCAGCGGTGACGGTGGGTGGGTGGGGGGTCTCGGTCCCCATTAACTGCAGAAATTGAGGGATTACTGTATGTGAGGCGCTCCACCGGAAGTAGGCGCTTGTCGAAAGTGACGCATGGCGCCGCTTATCCGAACTTCAGCTATTTCAAGTGAGCAAGTGAGCAAGAATAGTGATTTAGTATTCAACCATGACTTGCTCACTTGAAAAATCGGAAATTCGGATAAGCCGTGCGCCATGCGTCACTTGCGACAAGCACATACTTCCTGTGGAGCGCGTCACATATGTGTACATGCCCTGGATCAGTAGATCAAAGCAGCTGACAAGGAGAGACCGTATTCACTTTCTGTTTCTTGAATGTTATTTGCTTATATGCATGTGGGGGAAAGATGTTATGGTCGTCAAGGTAACAATGATATAAACTGGTTAGTGTTTCTCAGATCAAAGAAGCAATTCTGTCTAAGTCCGGAGACTGTAAAAAGAGCTGAAACAGCACACTCCCTCCCTCTCTCTCCCTACTGAGGAGAACAAATGGGAAGTGTCCCATCTGGACAGATCCCTACAGGCAATACAAGCACACACCGACTGCCACACGTGAAGAAACGGTAACATACATTGCCTTCTGTACGGGGCACGTGCTGATCGGCATCTAAACATGATTAGTGGGGCAATTTCACACTTTGTAACCCACCATTAATATATGTCAAAGCGTTGAAGCTTTTAGAGTGAATGGAGTATGGGTATGTGTGAACCCCCCACACCCCCACACCCCACACACACACCCCACATCCCCGCCACTGCCCGCACTCTTTTCAAAATCAAAATTCTGTTTTATTTCATACACATCAACAAATGAAAAACTAAAGCAGGAAATAATTAAAAATATGATCCTTTCACTGCATAATTTATTCAATTCCAGTCTGCATGGAACAGACCAGGCTCTATATCATTTTACTAAATCTATGGTGTGTGTGTGTGTGTGTGTGTGTGTGTGTGTGTGTGTGTGTGTGTGTGTGTGTGTGTGTGTATACATGATTGATAAATCAGGGTTTTTCCAACAGAAGCACTTTGCTTTAATTACAGACAACACGACTGACCATAAATTCATTTCCTCTTCCAACTCAGAGGCGGGACATCTCGCATACACACCAATGTGAAAGTTGTTCATCAATTAGCATATATAACCTCTTGCCAGTCTGATTTATACCAGTACATTCCTATAAACACACTCGTACAACCCCCCACCCCCACCCCCCCAAACACACAATGCTGCACGCTTGCCAGGGACTGCAACTTCAGAAGCTTTTTGGGCTTCTAGTGTCTGTAGGCTTAAAGCAGTGATGAATCAGGGAAGTGAAGAATATTCCACCTACTTCAGTATCATTAAGAAACACACACACACACACACACACACACACACACACACACACACACACACACACCTCTAATGAATAGACAGTGGACATGTGCTACAATAGGAAGAACACACATGGATTATAAATAAATAAATAAAAAAAATACACATACAGACATACAGTATGATCTGGAGCTACATTACAACACTTTGCCTTATTATCCTTCTCTTGCAACATTTTTTGAAAGAGATCTGTTTAGTCTGACTCAATTTGAACCATGTTGGCCGTCAATGTTACCGGGCGGTGTATAAGCTGCAGCCATTAAGTATTATGTCTACATACAATAACTGTTGCCATGAAAATCCCGCTATACTTTTGTAAACGGTGAAGTGATGATCTTGACTACTAGTGTGCAACAGCCCCACCCCTGACTCGCCCTTTCCAAATTCATACAAAACAATGTCTTACATGAGCCGAGATAAATTTGCATTAAAATGAAATTCATTACTATGTGTACAGTGGTATGAAAAAGTATCTGAACCTATTGGAATTTCTCACATCTCTGCATAAAATCATCATCAAATGTGATCTAATCTTTGTCAAAATCACACAAATGAAAACACAGTGTCTGCTTTAACTAAAACCACCCAAACATTTATAGGTTTTCATATTTTAATGAGGATAGCATGCAAACAATGACAGAAGGGGGAGGAATAAGTAACTGAACAATCACATTTAATATTTTGTGCCCCCCCCTTTGGCAGCAATAACTTCAACCAGATGCTTCTTGTAGCACAGATTAGTCTAGCACATCGATCAGGACTAATCTTGGCCCATTCTTCTTTACAAAATTGCTGTAGTTCAGTCAGATTCCTGGGATGTCTGGCATGAATCGCTGTCTTGAGGTCATGCCACAGCATCTCAATGGGGTTCAAGTCTGGACTTTGACTTGGCCACTCCAGAACGTGTGTTTTGTTCTGAAACCATTCTGAAGTTGATTTACTTCTGTGTCTTGGATCTTTGTCTTTTTGCAGCATCCATCCTCTTTTTAGCTTCAACTGTCTGACAGACGGCCTCAGGATTTCCTGCAAAACATCCTGATAAACTTTTTAATTCATTTTTCCATTAATGATTACAAGTTGTCCAGGCCCCGAGACAGCAAAACAGCCCCAAACCATGATGCACCCTCCACTGTGCTTCATGGTGGGGATGAGGTGTTGAAGTTCGTGAGCTGTTCCATTTTTCCTCCACACATGACATTGTGTGTTCCTCCCAAACAATTCAACTTTGGTTTCATCAGTCCACAAAATATTTTGCCAAAACTTCTGTGGAGTGTCCAAGTGCCTTTTTGCAAACATTAAACGAGCAACAATGTTTTTTTTAGCCAGCAGTGGCTTCCTCCTTGGAGTCCTCCCATGAACACCATTCTTGGCCATTGTTTTACATATAGTTGATGTGTGCACAGAGATATTGGACTGTGCCAGTGATTTCTGTAAGTCTTTAGCAGACACTCTAGGGCTTTTTTTTTTACCTCTCCGAGTATTCTGCGCTGAACTCTTGGCTTCATCTTTGGTGGACGGCCACACCATGGGAGAGAAGCAACAATGCCAAACTTTCTCCATTTGTAGACAACTTCTCTGACTGTCGATTGATGAACATCCAGACTTTTAGAGATGGTTTTGTATCCTTTCCCAGCTTTATACAAATCAACAATTCTTGATCGCAGGTCTTCAGACAGCTCTTTTGAGCGAGCCATGGTGCACATCAGACAATGCTTCTCATCAAGACAATTCTTACCAGGTGTGTGTTTTATGGTGGGCAGGGCAGCTTTAAGCCACTCATCAGTGATTGGGCACACACCTGACTTAAATTGTTTGGTAAAAATTGGTTTCAATTGCTCTTTAAGTCTCCTTAGGCAGAGGGTTCAGTTACTTATTCCTCCCCCTTCTGTCATTGTTTGCATGCTATCCTCATTAAAATATGAAAACCTATAAATGTTTGGGCGGTTTTAGTTAAAGCAAACACTGTTTTTTCATCTGTGTGATTTCTACAAAGATCAGATCACATTTGATGGTGATTTTATGCAGAAATGTGAGAAATTCCAAAAGGTTCAGATACTTTTTCATACCACTGTATACTTCCATGAAGCAGTTCTTTTAATTGCAAGACCATCTTAAAGAGATAATAGATTACAGGGATCCCGCACTTTCCACAGTTAATTAGGACTGCGATCCCCCCCAACCCCGTGCACAACCGCCGAATTTTGCAAAGTAGGATCAACCCACTCTCTGGCTGACGTATACATACATGTATATGCATATACAGTATACAACACCCCCAACCTGTGTATATGTACATGTATATGTGTATGTAACATCAATAAATACATATTCAACATTATAAATGATTATAGTAACAATTAAACATCCAAAAATAAGGAATAAGATGTAAATAAAATATAAATACACACACATACAGACACGTGCGCATACAGATGCACACCTCACATAAAAATGTAAGTAGTTTGGTTTGGGTTGCTGTCATTTGTTTTGTTTTTTTTGTTTTTTTTTTTGGTTTTGTTTGTTTTTTTTTTTTTTGCTTTGTTTTGTTTTTTTTGCATAACTAGTCTTGTTTTGTGGCATTTTCCTTAAGTACCTCTCCTTATTCTTTCTTAATTTCCTTATTTTTTTTAATTCAAATAATACTGTATTAAAAAAAAAAAAAAAAAAAAAACAATGAACTGAAGCCGCATGAATTGAAGTGTGAAGTAACGAGTGATCCCAGCATCATATTCAATTTGCTGAATTAAAATGAATGAAAAACACCCATGTTTGTACTGTGTTATTCTCCCCAGCCTTTCATGAGTTACATAGCAACCGGCTGGAGTAGACTCTGTTCTATATGTGTAAGAAGGAGCAAACTTCACTCAAGCCCAACCCGTGTCTAACCTCTTTCCTCCATCAGTTATAATTGTTCTTTTTTCTTCCTTTATGAAAACTTCAGCTGAGGTTTTCATTCATCATTGATGTGTGTGTGTGTGTGTGTGTGTGTGTGTGTGTGTGTGTGTGTGTATGTGTGTAAGACCCCTTCCTGATAATCCATCTGCCAGGTTTGTAATTAAGAAAGACAGATAATTAGAAGTCTGTTAAAAAGTGTTTGTGTATCCATCACAGATAAAACCATCGAGTGTTTGACTGACTGCTAAATTTAGAAACTATACTAATTTACCAAAAGAAATAAGGAAATGATTCAGATTTAAAGAGCACGGATGGAAAATGGTCACTTAATGGTTTTATGACTGGTAGCTTGCTAAATCCCAAACCTACTGTTTTATATCTGTACTTCAATCGTTTCTTATCTACATGGAACGCTGCTTTAACTAAAAGCATTTTGGAAAGTTTACAAAAACAACAACAACAACAACAACAACAACAACAACAACAACAAAAATAAATAAATAAATGAATAAATAAATAAAAAGTGTATTTCTTTCTTTATCTGCAGAAAATATCTTATATATATCAGGACTGTGGTGGATCCAGATGTTCACTTCCAGTAGGCTCAGAAAGAATACACATTTTATCCTTCAGCACAAGGGGTATTGCCATCAAAAGCAATGTCTGTTTGTACAAATGCATCCTGGGTATCACTTAGCATCACCATTTTTGGTGTGGATCTGGAACTACTCCAAGCCTGGGGGTTTTCCTTGTGGTCTCATATCTAAAATGACTGAAACATTACCCTGAATTTGTACTCCACAGACTAAATGAAAAACACCATTGCTAATCAACAACATTTTTGTGAGAATAGTGGGACTGGGAAACTACACAAGTCTATCGTTTTTTCACAATGACTTGATATTTAATATGGCTGTGACAGCTGCCATCTTTTATTTGTATCCCATGCATTACCTTGAAAGCATCATCATTTTTGCTGTGGATGCTGGGACTGGGTAACAGACAACAATATAGATTTTTTAAAATGTCTAATATGACCACCACCAGCACAGCTGTCATATTAAATTTACATTTCACACACTAGCTCAAAAATGGCATGACTGCTGATCAACATTTTTACTGTGAATGTTTGGAACTGTGTGACCACATAAGCTTATCGATGTCTAGTATGGTGTGATAGCCAATATAACCACCACATCGGCCATCTTGACCTTGCCTTTCTTATATTGACTCAAAAATACCATCACCAATGTTTCCATTATTGTACAAGTAATACAGGGATCCCTCACTTTTTACGGTTAATGGGGACTGAGACCTCCAATTTCCACGAAGTAGGATCAACACCCAAGACTGATGTATACATACATGTACATATATATAATCAATAAATACATATTCAAGACTTCAAATGCTTATCAAAACATTTAACCCCTTAACCAACAATTTTTTTGACAAAAACGTTCCTTTTTCAGACCAATTTTTTTTAAGTTCTTTACTTTATGCTGAATACGAAATTCAAGTCTATTTTTAATTTTTCATCTATTTTGGCATGCAACTGTAATTTGAAATTACCCCTTTCGGCAGAGACGCGATAACTCACCTTTTTTTTTAAGAAAAGAAAAAGAAAAATAAAATAAATTACAATCAAAAGAAATTACAGTCAGTGTGTGTGATATTTATCAAAACATGGAACCACACATAAAGGTACAAGGCACATCTTACACATATACCGTGACTCCTTCCTAATTGGTTTCCCTCTATGGTCACGTTTCTGACTGCATACAACACATCTTTTTGTTGGATTTGCCTTTTTCTCTGTTGGCGGGATTTCCTTGGGGAAATGTCCAGGTGTATTCCGTGTACTTACTGCACCTGCTGATGGTCTACCTGGGGATCTCCGTGGTGGCAGTTCTGATCCATACTTTGTGATGATGTCACGTATGATTTGTAGACGACATTTGAGATGTGTGAGGCATTATGTGCAATTTCTTGCGTCAATCAGTTCATCATCTTCACTTTCGCTTGAATATTCATTTTCTGATGAGCTGGCACTCTCATCAGACGTAGCCAAGCCTCTAAGAGAAGCTTCAGTATCGCTGTTGTCATCACTGTTATCCATTGGGATAAGGGATGGCGAGAAATTTCAAGGAAATCGTAAAATACGAGACCGAGAGTACCGATTCTAAAGAGCGCGACACTCCCTCTTTGACTCTTTGCGGGTTACTGAGTCGAAAATGTTTCGCCGCTTACCTCTTGTCTAACGTTGCCTTGAGATGTCATAGTTCATTTTTTTTGAGGCGTATGATGATGAGTCGTGTACGATAACATCCTCAGGCATCAATAGAAATGACGAGTAAAGCCGCTTCCCTCTGGTTTTGAAAGCGTAAGTTTTGGCGAGTTAACTCGTCAATGACTGGAAAATACAATTTGGGTGATTGCGAGTATACTCGTCTCTGCCGGGTAAGGGGTTAAACATTCAAAAATACCGTAATGCATAAGATGTAAATACTATGTAAATACATCTACTCATGCGACTGGACACATCATCATTGATGTTCCTGGAATCATTGGGGGTTTCGGGTCTTTCAACATCATTCACCCTCATTCAGGTGACCCAGCTGGGGCTGATCAGACCCCAGCTTGTGTCCAGTTGGACACTAGCTACCATGACTCCATGGTTCTCCTCTCTTGAGCCACAGCCATCTTGAGGCCCTCTCTGCCACTTCGGTGGTATTGGGGATGGCTCTTCTCCTCTGTTGCCCGACGATGCCTAGGCAACCCAGAGCTTTGGCGAAGGATGGGGCGGCAAAGCCTCTGCAGCCAATCTCTTCTGGAAGGCACTTCACCCTCCATCCTGATTGCTGACAGTCTTTCACCAGTCCCGTGTACTTGGAAAGCTTCCTCTCAAAGGCTTCTTCCAGGCGGTCTTCCCACGGGACAGTCAACTCCAGCAGCGTCACTTGCTTGGTGGCCTCTGACACAAGGATAATGTCAGGACGGAGGGTGGTCACCGCAATATGGCTAGGGAACTTCAACTGATGTTCAAGATCCACTAACAGCTGCCAGTCTTTTGCAGAGGTCGGAATGCCTGCTGGTGGTCTGTTAGCTGGGGCAGCCTGCTCCCCAGCCCTCACAAAGGCAATGATGTTCATTAGGGGGGCGGAATTGTTTTGCCCAAGCCAATCCCGTGCTGATGGCCTAGGCAATGGTCTTCAGGACTTGGTCATGCCTCCACCAGTAGCGCCCTTCTCTCAATACTGTAGTGCAACAGCTTAGGACATGTTCGAAGGTGCCTCTCTTGGAACACAATGGGCAAGCTGGTGACTACACTAAGCACCAAGTGTGCAGGTTCGATGGACTAGGCAACACATCGTATACTTCCTTGAATGAGAAGTCTGATGCGGTGAGGCTCAGCTTTCCAGATCTCAGTCCAGGTTACTTTCCTCATGCAGCCATGAGGTGGGGGGGCACTAACCAGTGTCTCTCCCCCTCATGCCGGTCCCAAGCCCGGAGAAATGCAGAGGGTTGTGTCAGGAAGGGCATCCGACGTAAAACCAATGCCAATTATTGATTATGCAAATCAAATCTATTACCATCATACCGGATCGGACGAGGCCCGGGTTAACAACGACCGCCATCAGTGCTGTCAATCAACAGGGTGCTGATGGAAATTGGACTACTGTTGGTCGAAGACGTCGAAGAAGGAGAGGTGGGAGGCGTGTCCGTAGGCAGAGAGAGAAGAGGAAAGGCATGAGTCTAGGACTGAGAGTGGGGACTTTGAATGTTGGAACTATGCACAGAAAAGGTAGAGAGCTGGTTGACATGATGCAGAGGAGGAAGGTGGACATACTGTGTGTTCAGGAGACCAGGTGGAAAGGTAGCAAAGCTAAAAGCTTAGGAGCAGAGTTTAAGCTATTTTATCACGGTGTGGATGGGAAGAGAAATGGAGTCGGAGTCATCTTGAAGGAGGAGTTTGTCAGGAATGTTCTAAAAGTGAAAAGAGTGTCAGACAGAGTGATGAATCTCAAGTTAGAAATTGAAGGTGTAATGCTCAATGTTGTTAGTGCTTATGCCCCACAGGCAGGATGTGAGCTAGAAGAGAAGGAGAGATTCTGGAGTGACTTAGATGAAGTGATGCAGAGTACCCCAGAGGTGAAAGAGTGGTCATAGGTGCAGACTTCAATGGACATGTTGGGGCAGGCAACAGAGGGGACGAGGAAGTGATGGGCAGGTTTGGTATCCAGGACAGGAACGCAGAAGGACAGATGTTGATAGATTTTGCAAAAAGGATGGAAATGGCTGTGGTGAATACTTTCTTTGAGAAGAAACAGGAGCATAGGGTGACTTATGAAAGCGGAGGTAGGCGCACACAGGTAGACTACATCTTGTGTAGGCGATGTAATTTGAAGGAAGTCAGTGACTGCAAAGTCATCGTGGGTGAGAGTGTTGCCAAACAGCATAGGATGGTGGTGTGCAGGATGACTCTGATGGTGAGAAAGGTGAAAAAGGCAAAGGCAGAGCAGAAGACAAAGTGGTGGAAGCTGAAAAAGGAACAGGGTCGTGTTGTCTTCAAGGAGGAGTTGAAACAGGCTTTGGGTGGCCAGGAAGTGCTTCCAAATGACTGGACAACCACAGCAAATGTGATCAGGGACACCGGTAGGAGAGTACTTGGTGTGTCCTCTGGAAGGAAAGTAGATAAGGAGACTTGGTGGTGGAATGAGGAAGTGCAGGAGTGTGTACAAAGGAAAAGGTTAGCCAAGAAGAAGTGGGACATTGAGTGGACCGAAGAGAGTAAACAGGAGTACAGGGAGACACAGCGTAAGGCGAAAGTAGCAGTGGCTAAGGCCAAACAGAGGGCGTATGATGACTTGTATGATAGGTTGGATAGTAAAGAGGGAGAAAATGATCTATACAGGTTGGCACAGCAGAGAAATAGAGATGGGAAGGACGTGCAGCAAGTTAGATTGATAAAGGACAGAGAGGGAACTGTATTGACTAATGACAGAAGTGTGCTGGGAAGATGGAAAGAGTACTTTGAAGAGCTGATGAATGAGGAAAATGAGAGAGAAAAAGAGTAGAAGAGGTAACCATTGAGGAGCAGGATGTAGCAAAGATCAGTAAGGGTGAAGTGAGAAGGGCATTGAAGAGGATGAAGAATGGAAAGGCAGTTGGTCCTGATGATATACCTGTGGAGGTATGGAAGTGTCTAGGAGAGGTAGCAGTAGATTTTCTGACAAGAACATTCAACAAGGTACTAGAGAGTGAGCAGATGCCGGAGGAGTGGAGGAGAAGTGTGCTGGTGCCCATTTTTAAGAACAAGGGAGACGTGCAGAGTTGCAGCAACTACAGAGGGATAAAGTTGATGAGCCTTTCGATGAAGTTATGGGAAAGAATAGTGGAAGCTAGACTAAGGGCAGAGGTGAACATTTGTGAACAACAGTTTGGTTTCATGCCAAGAAAGAGCACCACAGATGCAATGTTTGCCTTGAGGATGTTAATAGAGAAGTACAGAGAAGGTCAGAGGGAGCTACATTGTGCCTTTGTGGATCTGGAAAAAGCATATGACAAAGTGCCAAGAGAAGAACTGTGGTATAGCATGAGGAAGTCTGGAGTGGCAGAGAAGTATGTTAGAGTGGTGCAGGACATGTATGAGAGATGTAAGACAGTGGTGAGGTGTGCTGTCGGTGGGCCCGACGTATTCAAGGTGGAGGTGGGACTGCATCAAGGGTCAGCTCTGAGCCCCTTCTTGTTTGCTATGGTGATGGACAGGCTGACAGACGAGGTGAGACAAGAATCTCCATGGACTATGATGTTTGCAGATGACATCGTGATCTGTAGTGAGAGCAGAGAACAAGTGCAGGAAAATCTAGAGAGGTGGAGGTATGCCCTGGAAAGGAGAGGAATGAAGGTTAGCCTCAGGAAATCAGAATACATGTGTGTGAATGAGAAGGACCCAGGAGGAACGGTGATGTTACAGGGAGCAGAGATAACGAAGGTGGAGGATTTTAAGTACTTAGGCTCAACAATCCAGAGCAATGGAGAGTGTGGAAAAGAGGTGAAGAAGCGTGTGCAGGCAGGCTGGAATGGTTGGAGAAAAGTATCCGGTGTGATGTGCGATAGGAGAGTGTCAGCAAGAATGAAGGGAAAAGTGTACAAGATGGTGGTGAGGCCAGCGATGTTGTATGGCTTAGAAACAGTGGCGCTGAGGAAAAGGCAGGAGGCAGAGCTGGAGGTAGCGGAGATGAAAATGTTGAGGTTCTCCTGGGAGTAACGAGGATGGATAGGATCAGAAATGAGTATATCAGAGGGACAGCCCACGTAAGATGTTTTGGAGACAAAGTCAGAGAGGCTAGATTGAGATGGTTTGGACATGTACAGAGGAGGGATAGTGAGTATATTGGCAGTAGGATGCTGAGGTTGGAACTACCAGGCAGAAGGCCTCGAGGAAGACCGAAGAAGAGATTTATGGATGTGGTGAAGGAAGACATGAAGGTCGTTGGAGTCAGAAAAGAAGATGCGGAGGACAGGGTGAGGTGGAGGCGGATGATTTGCTGTGGCGACCCCTGAAGGGAGCAGCCGAAAGTAAAAGAAGAAGAAGAAGAAGAAGTCCAGGTTACTTTCCTCTCAAGTGCATTTTGCCATCTTGTCCAGGCTCTCTGTTGTCTCATGCCCACTGCCTTGCAGGATCTTATTTCCTCCACAGCAGCTCTCACCTCCTCTTGGACCAGGCGCCTTCTCTCCTTCCCCCTAATGTTTATTTGTGGAGTTGAGAAGGAACCTAAGCCAGCTCGGCCCCTCGAGACCACTCCCACCAGAGCCTTGTGGCACAGCCTAGCTTCCGCCATTTGGACAGCCTCTTCCGCCTTTCACTTCCTGCCCGTCCTCACTTGGATTCCAGCATTAGCCACCGTTGGATCGCTGGAGTCCCTGTACAGCACCACTTCTCTAGCTCTGGTAACCTTGAATTCCTCCTCCAAGGATTTAAAGGGAAGCTGCAATTTGTTATTGCGCCCATAGAGTGCAATGCTAATTCGGCTCGCCATCTCCGAAGGTGGTTACTGATTTTGCTCTCCAAGATCTCTACTGTGGATAGTGGGACAGCATAGATGAGGAGCGGCCACAGAATCCTGGGGTGGATACCGTGCTGACCCATGCTTTGAATTTTCCAGGTAGACCGGACTTATCCACGGACTTTAGCCAGCCCTCCAACTCACAACGTGCCGTCTGGATGGATGCTACGTCTTTGAGAGAGCTGTCAAAAACCTTGCCCAGACCCTTGACTGGACTCTCTGAGCTTGTTGTGCCTGCGATGTTGAAACAGAACTTGTCCTCTATCTTTCTTTTCCTCAGAACAATCAATCTAGATTTTTCAGGTTTAAAGCTCATTCGGGCCCACACCATCATCTTCTCCAGCCCCTTAAGGATCCACCGACATCCTGGGACTGACTCTGTGGTGACTGTAAGGTCATCCATGAATGCCCTAATAGGTGGCTGCTGTTGACCTGAGCTCATCAGGGGTCCTCTGCATTCTGGTTCAACAGACTTGATGAGCATATTCATGGTCAAGGAGAATAGTGACACTGAAATGGTACACCCTGTGATGATGCCCATCTCTACCTTGTGCCAACTGGATGGAGTTAGTCCTGAAGAGATCCTTGTCCTGAAGTTGTTGTAGTAGTCAGCGATGAGGTCTCTACACCTGCCAGGGACATGATGTTTTACCAGGGTAAGCTCGACTAACTTATGGGGGATGGAGCCATATGGCTTTTGCTAGGTCAAGCCATAACACTGCCAGATTGCCCCTATTTTCTCTGGCCTCTCGAATGAGCTGCATCACCACAGCTGTGTGCTCCACGCAGCCTGGCATCCCTGCAATGCCACCTTTCTGGACTGATGTGTCGATGTGAGCGTTTCTTGCTATGTATAAGCATAGTCTCCAGTCTCTTGGAGATGGCACTGAAGATCATCTTTGATTCGACGCATAGGAGGGAGATGATGCGGAACTGGTCAACCAGGGTGGAGCCTTCCTCCTTCGGAATCCACACCCCTTCAGCCATTCGCTATTGCTCCGGGATCGTCCCCTTTCTCCAGAAGACTCAGGATTTTCCACAGACGCAATAGTAGTTTGGAACAGTTCTTGTACACGTTGTACGAAGTGCCACTTGGTCCTGAAGCAGAGCATGCGCTGGCTTTATGAACAGCCTCTTTGAGTTTCCTTAGCTTCAGCTCCGACATATCAAACTGCACCTCAGGTTCAGGGGGATCAATGGGCATATTGTAATCTCCCAGATCCATTTCTCTTCTGGGATCGCTGAACATCTGTGAGAGATGTTGATCGATGTCTTCCTTTGAGGAGGTAAGTTTTCCGCTGCGTTTCTGGCCTAGTAGGTCTTTTGTGAACTTGAAGGGGTTGGCTATAAAGGCCGCTCATTTGCGTGCCCTCTCGTGTCGCCGCCTCCGATGCCACTCTGCCCGGCGGAGGACCCTTATCCTCTTCCGGTGGATAGACAACAACTGGGCTAGGCCAGAACGCTCCACATCCCCTGCCTCTTTATACTGAGATTTCAGCATTTTCATCTCTCTCCTTATGAGGTGGATCTTCTTAGCTCTGTGGTTCTTTGCATATGATGTTCCCGAAATGTTCTTCTCCTCTTCGTCAAACCGCTCCGCTGCTAACCCAACAATAATTGCTGCCATGGCTTGCAGCCTCCGATCCGCCTCACCCTTTGACACTGACTCCAAAATCTGGTTCACGTCATGGTCAAATTGCGTCCACAATGAAGTCATGGTAGCTGCTGGCCACTTAATCCGCCTTCGTTCTGACTGGGTGCTCAAGGAGCGCAATGACAACACTTGGAGGTTCCGAGCTCTGAGAGGTGACGCCGGGTAAGGCATCTCATCAGGTGTAACACCTGTGCATTGTGTTGCTCCTGCTCCCCCCAAACACTTCATCTTTGCCTGGTGGATTTTCAAGCCGTGCAGGTTTTTGCACACTTTTCCACAAATACACTGTGAGCTCATGGTCGATTGTCCATTGCCTCGGTCTATGACCATTGTATCTGTCCGGTTGGGGTGCTCATCCTCCCCCCCTCTCAGGCACACCTGGGGGTATCTCTCCATTGGGTTCATCGTAGCTTGTTTGGGTGTCCTCCTCACGGTGAACACAGATTGGGTTGCCAGCTGGTTCTGCCTCGGTTGCCGTCTCTCCAAGCCGTTACTGTCTGCAGTAGTCACCACACTATTCGTGATTGTCATCCAGACTTTCCTGGCTGTCACTGATGTCTCAGGGTACTTACTATGTAAATACATCTACTCATGCGACTGGACACATCATCATTGATGTTCCTGGAATCATTGGGTGTTTCGGGTCTTTCAACGGCATACACCCTCATTCAGGTGACTCAGCTGGGGCTGATTAGACCCCGGCTTGTGTCCAGTTGGCACACTAGCTACCACGACACCATGGTACTCCTCCCTTGAGCCACAGCCATCTTGAGGCCCTCTCTGCCGCTTCGGTGGTATTGGGGATGGCTCTTCTCCTCTGTTGCCCGACGATGCCTAGACAACCCAGAGCTTTGGTGAAGGACGGGGCGGCAAAGCCTCTGCAGCCAACCTCTTCTGGAAGGCACTTCACCCTCCATCCTGATTGCTGACAGTCTTTCACCAGTCCCGTGTACTTGGAAAGCTTCCTCTCAAAGGCTTCTTCCAGACAGTCTTCCCACGGGACAGTCAACTCCAGCAGCGTCACTTGCTTGGTGGCCTCTGATAAATGAGAAAAATAAAATATGATCAAAATAAAATATGAATTCACACACATACGGCTATGCGCAAACACACAGATGCACACCTCACATAAAAATGTAAGTACAGGGATCCCTCACTTTCCGCGGTTAATTGGGACTGATATCCCCACACCATCACTGAATTCCAAAAAGTAGGATCACCCCCCAACCCGACTAAGGTATACATGCATGTATATGTGTATATAATATCAATAAATACATATCCAATGCTATAAATGCTTATAATAACAAATGAGCATTCAAAACTAATGAATAAGATGTAAATACAATACACACACACACACACACACACACACACACACACACACACACACACACACAGATGCACATGCACTCACTCAGATGCACACCTCACAACTAGTTTGGATGGGAAGTTTTGGGTTGTTTTTGTTTTTTTTTAATATATATATATATTTTTTTAATACACAAATGGTCTTATTTTGTGGCATTTTCCTGAACTTCCCCTGCTATTCTTTCGTAATTTTCTTTTTTTTTTTTAATTAGATGAATAATAACAAAAAAAAAGTGCGATGCACTGAAGCCGCATGAATTGAAGCGCAAAGTAGCAAAGGCTCCATGTAGTTTATTTATTTATTTATTTTTGCATAATTGGCCTTGTGTTGCAGCATTTTCATTAATGTTTTCTCTATTTTTTCCTTGATTTCCTTATTTTTGACGAATATTTTGGAAAAAAAAACCCGCGATGCTCTGAAGCCACAGAAACTGAAGCACAAAGTAACGGGGATCACTGTACCTTATTACAATCTGGCAAATGGTCAAATGGGTATTACCCTCTTTTTTTTTTTTTTTTTTTTTAATATGAAGCCTGTCTAGATGCACTTTCATTTCCAGCATATTGACTGCTGTGAAGATTGTGATGTGGTTTTAGTAACCGTCTGATATATCTATGTAATATCCTTATATCTAATATAATATTTTCATATTTTATTATCAGGCCAGCCTTTTTTTTTTTTTTTCCCCCCTCACTGAAGCATTGTTAAAATGAGAAATATACAGCGTGGAACAAATTTTACACTTTTCTCCGAACAGTCATTTTGGGTTTTCAATTATGAACTGCTCTTTTCAGGTCCTGACACACTGTTTCATTAGAAGTCAGGTCATTGACGAGACCTCTTAAAATGTTAATTTTATTTGGGTTATTTTAGATATGAGATGTTAACCTGCTCTTATGCTCTGACTCCTGCTGCTTAATCCAATTGCATTTGAGCCTTAGAATGGAATGATGATCAGATATTTTCTTTTATTCCTTTATTCATTCCTTATTATTTCATAGAACATTTAATTTACATTTTACGACTAGTCTGTTTTTCTTCTTTATCAATCAAATCTGGGTTCAGTGACTACAGGGTGGTGACTTTTTCACATGGATGATACTGCAGTTTGGTGAGTTTTCCTTTTTCAGTAAATCATAATATCATTTGAAAACTGCATTGTTTGAAAAAAAAATCTATTGTCTTTTGTATGTCAGTAAATTTGTTTGGAGTTCATGTGGGATTAAGCGTTCTGAATAAAATTTCAAAAAAAAGGAAAGAAGGCAACGACTTTGTTGAGGTACTGTACTGTCCCTACATGAAAGATGTGCCGCTCCTCTTACTATTAGGCTACAACTGCCCAAAGACCACATCACAGATACGAGCAACTGAAGCAAATATGGATTGATAGGAAAGGAAATCAGAGTAGGAAAAATGACTGAGTTATGGCACTTTATATGACCAAATCATGAAATGCTACTTTAGAGAAAATAGCAATTACAGTTACAGAACCAGCTTCTGAATGATTGTACTTAAAACTCCCGAACATGCATAAACTATATAAACCCAACTCTCGACCAATCTGTGCAATCTTTGTAGCATCTTCCTAGCAACAGATGACTAATTTACACTGGGTATGTACAGAGATCCCTCATTACTTTGTGCTTCTTTTCGTTCTGTGTGGTTTCAGTCAATCATGGGTTTTTCAAAAATATTCATCAAAAAAAAACAAAAAAAAACAAAAAAAAAACAAAAAAAAACAGAAAATAAGGGAAAAATGCCATAAAACAAGGCCAAGTATGCAAAAAAGAAAAAGAAAAAAAAAAAAAAAACAAACAAACAAAAAAAAACCCAACCCCCAACAAAACTACTTACATATGTATGTGAGGTGCGCATCTGTGTGTGTGTGTGTGTGTGTGTGTGTGTGTGTGTGTGTGTGTGTATTTCTATTTTATTTACATCTCATGCATTATTTTGAATGTGTAATTGTTATTATACGTATTTATAGCATTTATATGTATTTATTGATATTGTACACATATCCATGTACGTATACATCAGTCAGGGGGTTTGATCTGACTTCACAGAAATCGGCAGTCGCGGAGGGTGGGGGTGTCTCGGTCCCCATTAACCGTGGAAAGTGAGGGATCTCTCTCGCTCTCTCTCTCTCATATATATATGTGGGGCCAATAAATATTGGGCAATGTAAAAATGTGCAAGTTCACCATTTAAAAAGACACGAGAGGTTTGTAATTTTCATCATAGGGTACACATCAAGCTTGAGACACAGAATGTAAAAAAAAAAATCCAGGAATGTTCCATACAATGTGATTTCCTGGATTTTTTTACATTCTGTCTCAAGCTTGATGTGTAGCCTATGATGAACGTTACAAACCTCTCTTATCTTTTTAAATGAGTGAACTTGCACCATTTTTACATTGCCCAATACTTATTGGCCCCACTGTATATATATATATATATATATATATATATGTATATATATATATATATATATATATATATATATATATATATATATATATATATATGTATATATATATATATATATATATATATATATAGAAAAAGTGTACAAGACGGTGTTGAGGCCAACGATGTTGTATGGGTTAGAAACAGTGGCCCTGGGGAAAAGACAGGAGGCAGAGTTGGAGGTAGCAGAGATGAAAATGTTGAGGTTCTCTTTGGGAGTAACGAGGATAGATAGGATTAGGAATGAGCACATCAGAGGGACAGCACATGTAAGACGTTTTGGAGACAAAGTCAGAGAGGCTAGATTGAGATGGTTTGGACATGTACAGAGGAGGGATAGTGAGTATATTGGTAATAGGATGCTGAGGCTGGAACTACCAGGCAAAAGGCCTAGAGGAAGACCAAAGAGACGATTCATGGATGTGGTGAAGGAGGACATGAAGGTCGTTGGTGTTAGAGAAGAAGATGCAAAGGATAGGGTGAGATGGAGGCAGATGATTCGCTGTGGCGAGCCCTGAAGGGAAAAGCCGAAAGGAAAAGAAGAAGATATATATATATATATATATATATATATATATATATATATATATATATATATATATATATATATATATATATATATATATATATATATATATACACACCACGCTGGGCTGCCACACATTGAGGTATACAGAAAGCAATTGCGTGTTAGATGGCTTGCTCAAGGGCACCTCAGGAGGGAAAGATGCATCACCCCCCACACACACACACACACATGCACCACCACCACCTCCGATTTTTTTTCTGCCGGTTTGGGAGTTGAACCCGCTTCTCTTACCATTGCGCTACAGCTCCCCCCACTTTTTTTTCAGTCAGTTTTATTCATACAAGCTTTATTCAGACCACTTACACAATACGCTGATACTGCACATCTTTTTTCTACACTCTGCCAGTGTTCCCTCCACCTAGGGATCAAAATGAACTTTCAGCTTTCTATTAGCTTTCCACTTTATCACTGAGAATTTCTCCCTTCAAATTAATTCTCAAACTAGGTCCACAACTTTGCTATATTGATAGTAATAATGTTCCTTTTAATTTTAATCCATTCTACTCAACAGTAATTTTAAATACGCTAATGTGTTGTAATGGAATATTTATCAATCTTATTTTTAAAACAGTTAAAATTGTCAATTAATGATCACATTTATGTCATCCCATAGTTATTACATCTATTAACTATTAAAGTAACGATATCCACTGAGAGTAAAGATGGTCCACATGGGGGAAATTGTATTATGGTCTGTAATGGCAGGATTGCAAGACTTAAAGACAATGAAGTATTAATGCATTAACGCCAACAGCAACGGAAAAAAAAATCAAAAATTACTTTAAAATGCATGAATTTAAACAGAGCACAACCAGTGTACATAATTTGCGCAGAACCTTTTAAACTATCCAGCATCAGATATGAAGGCAGGAAGAAAGACCAACTACTCAAGCAAAACAATAGATCATCCGCGTGGAATATGGGCTGGAAATCCCCATGTCCAAATGAAAGAAAGACGGAGAAAGAATAAAAGCAGGACCCCATTGGGCCTCCAGATACAGGCAGATAAACAAGTAATAGAAAACCCTTCAGACATGGTAATAATAGCAATGATAGTAACTCAGTAACATCCAAAGGGAGGAATAAAAGAAGGTGGAGAAATACCAGAATGAAAGAGGAACTAAAGAAAATGTTTAAGGTTAAACTCTTGAGCTCTTGAGTCTGTGACCCCTAAACAACTAGATCAACTCCAAAAGATTACAGCAATTTCAGTCCAGAAGAGTGGAAAAAATCGTATAGCACGCCATAAGTGTCCGTGTTTTACTGACATGCTTCCTGAGTGTAATGCTATTGGTTAAGGATAGAGTTCCAGACCTAAAATGTCACACACTCATTTTTTGTTGGACCATCTTTAATCTCGATTAAGAAACATTACAACATTTATTTCCATCCAGTGTTTGGTGGGTTGTTTTTTTTTTGTTTGTTTGTTTGTTTGTTTTTTCTGTCTCCAACATCTCAACATGATTATAGCATAATTGAACCACTCCATAACATCTTCTCCTGCACATCTCATAGATTTTTAATAGGGTTAAGTCAGGACCCTGTGGTTCAGTTCATGTACAAAAATGATTCATCACATGCTCCCTGGACCCTGTTTTTATTTATTTGAACCCCAATTTCATATCTGTGTGATCGGAGACGAAAGATTTCATTGATGGGATAACACAAGATTATTCAGAACATTCATGTTGTTTGCATGTTTTATTCCCACATGGTGTTGATGAGTCTCAACGATAGCATGGTGATCATGCACTGTACTCAACGTTTAAAGGCAGTAACAAAATACAGTGGTACCTTGACTTATGAATTTAAACCGTTCCGATGGCAAGTTCGTAAGCCAAAACCTTCATTAGATAAAACAATTATTCCCATAAGAAATAATAGAAAACCAATTAATCCGTTCCTACCCCCTCACAACTCATATGTGAGGCACTCCATCGAAAGTAGGCTCTTGGGTCCAAAAATGAAAAATGAGATTTTTACAGTCGGATGGGCCCAAAGCTGCAAAATGCAGCAAAAAGTTTGTCAATACCTTAAAAACTGGCCGAGCTATGCCATTTCTTGTGTCAGCATTCAATTAAAAATTTCAAAAGATATTTTAGAGAAAAATGAGCACAAAGATTGCACTTCTTCCAACATCACTAGTCCTTAGCAACCAAACATTTTTTATGCACTTCAGCCATATAAACTTTTAGAAAACATGTCTCGGAAGAGTTTTAAGATGAGATAATAGGAGAAATAGTCCTCATTTTAATCTGATCAGTCACTGTGGTAACCCCCCCAAAATTAACAAAAAATGACTTTTTTTTTTCATTTCTGTTTATTCCAATAAGATCAGTATGTTTCTTTTTGACCATTATATAAAGGTTCAAATGATACTGATTGAAAAAAAAAAAAAAAAAAAAAAAAAAAAAAAAAAAAAAAACTGTCGGGTTCAAACAATCGCACTGAAATTAAGAAAACTATAAATAAGAATATCATATAACAAAAGTCTCTGATCTCTTTACACAAGTAAACTTCATCAACTCTGCCCTCAGCATCATCATCTTCATCTATATCCTGCTCAGCAGATAAAATCACATCTTCACAAACACCAGTCATCACACTTTTATTAACAGATGCCTCTTCTTCATCAACATCAAAATCTTTATCAACACAGCTGGCATCATCATCATCAGTTTGTTTATATGTAAAAGGTATGAAACATTTAAGTATTTTTCAGGTCTTGACCAATGTTCGTACAAAACTAAACATCCCACGAGCCAGCATGTCCAGTCCAGACAAGATTACACACAAATCAAATAATCAAAAAAAATTCCATAATCAAATTTTGCATTCAGAGAAAAATACCAAATACCCAAACAATACTCATATTAAGTTTCTAAAGTAGATAATACTGAGCATATGGGATTTTCTTTCACTAAATTGCAATGGAATCATGTCTTTCTAACAGACATTATTATTTTCAGACGCACACACACACACACACACACACACACACACACACACACACACACACACACACACACACACAGACACACACACACACACACACTGTAAGCAGTGGGTGCTCATTTGTGCATTTGCACTCATTTGCCCCACTCCCTTCATCAACTGTATTTTCTTCCATTCAAATTGCACTAGTTCATCTGGATGCTGCTCATTTGACCGTTTGCACACTGTTTGTGTGTGTGTGTGTGTGTGTGTGTGTGTGTGTGAGTGTGTGTGGGAGACACACACAGAGAGAGAGAGAGAGAGAGAGAGAGAGAGAGAGAGAGAGAGAGAGAGAGAGAGAGAGAGAGAGAGAGACAGAATCTTCTTCAAAGCCGAATTCCAGCGTGGAATTTAACATCTATATTTATATGCTGCTAGACATCACAGATGACATTTCCCTCTCCTTTTCCAGAAATTATGTGTATTCAAAATCTTATAAATAAACTTACTGTTATTGAAGTCCCACTCTCCACAAGGTTGTCACTGTCACCCCCAGTGCAGCTAACTGGGTTATCAAAGGCGGGCCATGTCTCTCACTGTCTATGGTGTGAGGCATGTAAAATAACCATTGCTGACTTTCGACCAGAGTAGGCTGCAAAGCCATCAGCGTGTTTCCGCCCTGCGATGGCCTGGCAAGCTGTCCAGGGTGTACTCTGCCCTCGCCCTGAGTTGGCTGGGATGGGCACCAGCCACCCCGTGACCCTAATTAGGATGAAGTGATTACAGAAAATGATGATGATGATGATGAACTGTTGTTGAAGAGAAAGTCAGAGATAAGTTCCACATGCGGTATACTAGAGTCAGGAAGTAAACAGGAAGTTAATGTGTCCACTAAGCATGTGCAATGTGACCGAGTTCAACAATCAGGGTGCTCGTTTCAGATCTTTCCTTAGCGGCTAGCCTGCATTGTTTACGTGCATATCATCTTTATAACCTTTATTTTATTCACTGAAACGGCATTTTAATATTAAAACAGTATCCAAAATGGAGAGACGACTTCACGGCCATTCTTCTGGTGTATGGATTATAGTGTGTCTTGTACCGAACTCGATAAATAATTGCAAAGAAAACCAATAAGTTTGCTACTGTTTTTATCCAGTTTTATGAGGGTACGGCGGCATGGTGGAGTAGTCGTTAGCACGTCTGCCTCACAGCAAGAAGGCCTGGGTTCGATTCCCGACCTGGGTGTTTTATGTGGAGTTTGCATGTTCTCCCCGCACTTGCGTGGGTTTCCTCCAGGTGGTCCGGTTTCCTCCCACAATCCAAAGACATGGACAGTAGGTTAATTGGCTATTCTAAATTTCCCGTAGGTTCACATCGTGCAGAAGGCAATGGCAAACCACTGCACTAATCCTGCCAAGAAAACCTCCATGAAGATGATAACCAGAGCGCTATCTTTCATGGCGGGTCGCCAATGGTCATCCTACGACTCACGCATTCGATAGATGAGGGTACTCATCAGAAAAATGGAAATAAAAGACATTTTTAGTGAGTTTTAGTCGATTTCACTTTAGCAAGTGATAGATGAATACTTGGTGGTCTAGTGGATAGGGCGCAGGATCGCTGATCCTAAGGTTGGGGGTTCGAGTCCCCACGAGGTTGTCACAGCCCCCCCCCCCAGTGCAGCTAACTGGGTTATCAAAGGTGGGCCATGTCTGTCACTGTCTACGGTGTGAGGCATGTAAAAGAACCATTGCTGACTTTTGTAAAGAGTAGCTGCAAAGTCGTCAGCGTGTTTCTGTCCCTTGCTAAAGGGTTGTGACAGGAAGGGCATCTGACGTAAAAACCTCTGCCAAATCAAACGTGTGAATAAGATGATTCACTGTGGCGACTCCTGAGTAAAAGGGAAAAAGCCGAAAGGAAGACCTTAATGATTCATGCAAAAATCTGAATTTTGATAAAAAATGACCACTTTAACTTTTTTGGCCATTTTCTGAAAAGTCATCCGTGCGACGAGCTCCTATATTCGGTGGAGCGCCTCACATATAACCTGCCACAAACATGTATATTTGACCTATAGATATTTAATAATAATAAAATAATAATACATGTACATTAACATTAATAATAATTAATTGATGTTAATAAATAATAAAAAAAGAATAAACAATAAGTCAACTAACCCTTTCCATCATCGACTGTGGTGAAAATGTCATGTGGGCAAGCATGAGGTGGTGCGTAACGAAGGAGTGGGACATCTATTACCTGGGGAACATGCCACCCCCCCCATACTGTACTAGAATTAAGTGTAATCGTGTATCATCTACAGTAGGTGGCAGTGGCACTCTCACTGTGTTCCCTATAATGTAGGGAAAAAGCACCAAGCAAACAATATGAAGTGCAGTAAACACTATAGTCACGTGCGGGCGTTGGTGGTGGTGGTGGTGTGTGTGTGTGTGTGGGGGGGTGTGTGTCAGATTTTTTTTCCCCCTTCCTATAGGGGGTGTCACAGAAAATAATTGAGAAGCACTGCACAAGGCGTTATAAGGAATACATGCAGAAAAATACAAGGCTAATCGGCCCAGAAAAGCCATTTTTCCAGCAGAGCTCATAAAATTAAGATTTTGCTCATTGGATAGAGTAGATTTTTGGCGGGATCAAAGCTCGTATCATGGAAAATTCATTATTAAAGATACTCGTAAGTCAAGGTACCACTGTATTAGTACTTTTCTTTGGTGATATTTTGAGTTCTTAAAAGCATTTTTCTTCAAAAGCTACAATATCACAATGGAAATAAATTTAAATGGAAAAAAAAGAAAAGCAAAAAAAAAAAAAAAATCTTTGTTGAGACTCTTAGTACTTAATCCGCAGTGGAATCCTGCTTCTGAGAATAAACTAACCCTGATTTTATTATTGTTGTAAGAGTTTTGTCCATGTCCATGGCAACAAACCTACATAAATACATCATATTGACCTAATGAAAGTCAAGTGTTGAGCTGAATTAGGTACATTTAAAGGTATTTTAAAAACTCTGCACAGCTGTATTCCAATATTCGTATATAGGATATCATCAAATTGTGCTATGGGGCTCTAAGTGAATGTCTGGTGAATTATAAGGCTTTTCGCCCTCCATGGAAAATCCATGCTCTGCCAACCTAAAGAGTGCCAGCTGAGAATAAGAAAAACTAGAAAGATAAATTGAATACATTGAAGTGAGAAAAGATGGAAACTATGAAAAGAAATGAAGACTTTTCCAAAACAGAATTCTTTCTCTCAAAGGCTCCCTTATAAACCCTTCTGTTTTTAGCTTGGGAAGGTCCAAGCATGTGTGCTCAGAGGTTGATGAATGAGTGCAACAATGCCATCCAGGACAATCTTAGTTTAGCTCAGTGGTTATGTCCTGAAAAATACAAGCATTCTTTCTCCGTCTGCTTTTGTTCACTCGCCCATTTGCACATGTGCTGTACATTGTAGAATGCAGGGATTCCTTGCTACTTCACGTTGCAATTCAGGCGGCTTCAGTGCATCGCGTTTTTTCATTTTTTTTAAATATTAATTGAATTTTAAAAATAAGGAAATTAAACAAGAATGGGGGCAAAGTTAAGGAAAATGCCGCAAAACAATGCCAATTATGCAAAAAACCCTAAACAAACACACACACAAAAAAAAAAAAAAAAAAAAAAACAAACAAGAAAAAACCTTCCATCAAAACTAGTTACATTATGTGAGGTGCGCATCTGAGTGGGTGCATGTGCATGTGTGTGTATTTATATTTCATTTACATCTTATGCATTATTTTTGAATGTTTAATTGTTATTATAAGCATTTATAGCATTGAATATGTATTTATTGATATTATATACACATATACATGTACATATACGCAGGTTGGGGGGCTTGGCGGGGGGTTGATTCTATTTCGCGGAATTCGGTGGTCACAGGTGGATCTCGGAGCAATTAACCATGGAAAGTGGTGGCATCCCTGTAATTGTTTTTTTTTTTTTTTTTTTTTTTTTTTTCACTATACCTAAAGCATATTACAGTATATTACAATGGCATGTATAGGTGTATCTTTCTACTGAGAACCTACACAAGCTCAGGGTACCTTGAGAGTAACCGAAATGAGATTCTGGTCAGTTCCGCGAACAAACATATAACAGATCCCATTATATTTTACAGCCTTGCTGTGGTGAAATTACATAGAATTCAAGTGGGTATATCCGCCAAGCTCCATGCGCCGGTCTTAACCTAAACTGATTCCATGTGTGAGTTTACTCATCTGGTTTCGTGGGAGCAGTAACTTCGGCTTTGTGTAAATACATGCACATGTACATGTCAGCATATTTTACAAAAAGAAAATTCAGATGCAAAATATGAACCGGGCGTTACATATAAACACTATCATATAGCTTAGTGAATGATTGACTGGTACAGAAATAGCTTCAACAAAACTTTTGTACAACTTTAATCTCTCGCTCTCTCTCGCTCTCGCTCTCTCTCTCTCTCTCTCTGACTCTTACTGGGAAATTGCCCTGAGGTATTGTCTTGTCAGTTGTTTTTCTCAGTAGTAGTGTGCAAGTTGATTCATTTTGTTCTCTCCATGTGATGTCTCAGACACACAATATCAGCTACTCATTTTCCTGCTGTGATTTTCAAACAGAGACAAGTATCATCAGCATGGTAAAGGCTACATTAAACATCCCCCAAGTACTAAATCTAATGTCACTCATGATGTATCAATGTGGAGAGTTTTTATACGCAGTTTCTTACAAAGTCATTGAACAGTTGGTGGTACAGCTCTGTTACCAGCTGCGTTGATGCTGTGCCATCGGATCATGAATGAAGAAACTCAAAGGTCTAGCGATTGGTCTAAATGTAACACATACATTGAGAATCTGCATGCAGTCCACCATGAGAATGGAAAAAAAAAAAAAAAAAAAAAAACATTATGAGCATAAATCCTCATGGGGATACATTTTTGGTGGGCTGCCAGTTCATCTCATGGCATTATGTGCCTATTTATTTACACCTAGATTCAGTGTGGTACAGGGCTACTGAAATAGTATGCTTTTGGTAAGTGGGAAAAAAAAATAAATCCCTAGAAAACACGCATAAAACTTTCATGAGAAAACTTGCAAAGAAATTCCAGACAGATAGACAGATAATATGCTCCCTTCTTGTGCTAGTGAGAAGATTCTACATCCCTTTTGTGAAATCGGAATTCCAAGTATGTCACATTCAATGCTTTGTAGTCAGAGTAGGAACCAATATAAATGTCAGACGTAAAGTTAGTATCCCTGCTCCCATAAAAAACTGCTTTTCTTTTAACTTTGCTCTGCACTAGCAAACTATTTGCTATGGATAGAAAGATAAATATGATTAGTTTATATCAAGTTAAGTGCTTATGAGTCACAGATTAAAACTATGTATGCAAGCAATTGATAAAAATAGCTCGTATATTAAGCAAATTATCATGTGATATATTTTACTGAACACGTGCCATTTTTTTCCCCAGTGTTGGAAGGTTAAAGGTCACCTAAACTCAGAATCTCATTTGTTGAAAGTCTCTGATGATCCCACTTTAAATTATAACCTGAGGGGTCCTTCTGTGCAACAGACTGGCAACTCATATTTACCATTATTCCAACAATACCTGAGAGCAGAAATAATCCAGACTCTTGAGCTGTGAGGAAGCGATGGCATCTGGCAGCATTTTTAAATGAGGAAAGCAGGTTATGTTTTCTGAAAGTACTTCGGAATTTTAATGTATTGATTGAAGGCCAGGTGTGGTGCTGCTGCATCACTGGTTCAAGCACGAAGGAAAATCAAATCAATGTATTTGTGATATCAAAAGAAGTGTATTGCTCAAAAGCAATAAATAAATAAATACATAATTAAAAATAAATAAATAAAGTCAAAAATTCCATCCTCAGTAGTCTAGGAATTTGTGGTGCTGCAAGGCAGTGGTTTGATTCCTACCTGGATAGTTGCTCATATGAGGTTACATGGCGGGAATCCACATTATCTCCATGCCAATTTTCCACCGGTGTTCCCCAGGGCTCAGTTCTTGGTCAATGTACATTCTCTCTTTATACAAAATATTTGGGTGATAGAATGTTCTCACATAGGTTCTCACCCCATTTGATGACACCCAACTTATTCTCTTTTTTCCCTCCCTCAGATACTAACACTTGTACCCAGATCTCTGCATGTTTCACAAGCATCCCCTCATAGATAGCAGCTCACCAGTTGAACTTAATCCCAGCAACACTGAACTGCTGTTCAGCCCAAATGACTCATCCACACAAAGATCTTGCAATCTCCTTGGACAGCCAATCCAATGTCTCTTTTAGGCATTGAACAATAGTTTGGAGAGTAACCATGGACAATTGCCTGTCTTTCTCTTCTCATATCACCAATCTTTCTCGTTCATGTTGATTTCTTCTCTTCAACAGCTGAAAGATGTGTCCATTTCTTTCCAGTCAGGCCATTCAGATACTTGTTCCATCCTTTGTCATCTCAACACTAGATTACTGCAACTTCACTATGACAGATCGGTACAGGTTCTGTTTAACAGCAGAGGCTGCAGCGATCCGTCTGTTGACAACCCGCTTCATCCTTCCCTCACTCGTGAACAAGACCCTGAGATACTTAATCTCAACTACTTGGGGCAGGACCTCAATCTTGACCCGGATGGTATATTCCACCCTTGTCCTACTGAGAACCATGGACTCGCACTTGCAGGTGCTGATTTTGATCCCAGCTGCCTCAGACTCGATTGCAAATCATTCCAATGAGAGCTGGAGGTCCTGGCTTGATGAAGCCAAAAGGAAAACATCATTCACAAAAAGCAGAGACAGAATCCGATGGCCACCAAACCAGAACTTAATAATAATAATAAAAATAATGTTATGACTATTATCATTATTATCATTATTATCATTATTATCATTATTATTATTATTATTATTATTATTATTATTATTATTATTATTATTATATCACAAAAGGCTTTAGAGTGTCCCGAGTTGTGATTGTAAGTGGTTGTGTTGGCCCTGGAATAACTTGAGCTGTCTAGTGCGTATCCCACCTTTGCTCAGAGTTTTCTGAGCGAGACATCAGCCTGTCTCCTGTAACCCAAAGTAGGATTAAACTACTTATAAATATATTATTGCTAGAAATCACATATAAAAATATTTCCGGGGGAAGGGGGGGCAGGAGCTGCATCACTGAACCCAAGGTTGGGGGTTCAAGCTCCGCTCTCAACAGGTTGTCACTGCCCGCCAGTGTAGCTAATTGGGTTATCAAAGGCCGGCCATGTCTCTCACTGTCTGTGGTGTGAGGTTCATGTAAAAGAACTATTGCTGACTTTCATCAAGAGCAGGCTGCATAGCCATCAACATGTTTCTGCCCTGCGATGGTCTGGCGAGCTGTTCAGGATGCACTTTGCACTTGCAAAAACATGGGCACCAGCCTCCCCATCACCCTAATTAGGATTAAGTGGATCACAAAATTAATAAATGATGTTTTTCTAATTCCCATAAAATTATATGAATAAGTCTCTAAAGAAAATATTCTGTCAGATGTTAGTACAAAAGAAAAAAAAAATGTGTCAAAGATTGCCAATATAAAGTACAATCATCCACATTGATTCTGCACCGTATGACCCACAGGAATAGTTCTAAAGTGGATGTTTTGCATTACTTTTTGAAGAGAAGAAAAAAAAATGTTTACAAAGTGATGTAGTGAGAAAGGTGTTGGGAAGAAAGGAAGTGCTCATGGCAGAGGTTATATCCGAAGGCATTCAGCGTTTGAGTTGGGAGCAGAAGGCAAAAGCTTCTTTCTCAGTGTTTGATGTCCCTGCAGAGAGAGAGAAGAATCAAGATTTTTCTCAGCTGTACAGAGGCAGCTTTACTGTTACATCCAGAAAGACACTAGACAGTGTTTCAACATGCTGCAAGACACTGAACTGCAGTAAAACATACTGTTAAAGCAACTTGAAACCACAAGAGGAATAATCAGCCCACTGGCCCAAACACCACTGAGACCGAGAGATTAAATCTCTCACTTTCATCCACTTAATCACTTTCAGGAACTTTCTTTCTTCATCAGGTCTGTAGTGGATCTTTAGTCTTTTCCTGGGAGAATTAGGTGCAATCCTGGGTGGGATCCAAGTTTACCACAGAGCAACACCTTTTCAATCACATTTGCACACTCATTCAGAGCTAGTGTCAATTTATCTTAGATAATCCATCTGTGTGACGTAATCAAAATCTCATCCAGTGATACCTCAGCTCACGAACATAATTGGTTCCCAGAAAGTGTGTGTAAGGCGAAAAGTTCGTCTTCCCAACATTTATTTCCCATAAGAAACCATTAAAATGAGAATAATCCGTTCCCAGGTCCCCATAAAACATAATTTTCTACTAAATAAGCCTTAAAACTACACAAAAATATACCTTATTTTATGTATAATAAATGTGCTATTGTATTGTAATTAAAGAAATAAACTGTACTGTATAATAAAGTCGTTTTATTTACCTTTGTGATGGTAGTTGATGGCTTGATGGAATGGAGTGGGAGGAGGAGGGAGGGAGGGACTTACTGTTTGGAAGGAGAGTTTGGAAACGCCTACTGTTTGGAAACACCCATAGCCACACACGCACCCTTAATAGCTTCCTTGTTCTTAAGGATGGGAGCAATGGTAGACTTAGCGTACTGGTACTGGGACGCTGAGTCACACAAACGCACACCTCGTTCGTGTTTTTCAATGATCTCCGCCTGTGGTGGGGTCTTTTTCGGTCCCATAATAGCAAAAGTACACTCAATATGGTCCAAAATGTCTAGCAAACACAAACCACTTCCGCATTCAAAGAAAGGGGGTGACAAACTGTGACGCCATGAGCGTGCGTCAGCTTCTCGTGGCCGCCACCGTGGCGCTGTTCGACCGCGTGGTTTGATTCATCCGCCGAAAACTAGTTCGTCAGCAGAGACTATATGCTCGCAAATTTAATGTTCTTGAGGCGAAAAGTTCGTGAGCTTAAGCGTTCGTCAGCGGAGGTTTTACTGTATCTTGATATAAGTAATTTCACATCTCGATAGCAATGCCGGAATATATATAAAATATAAAATATATAAAAACAACACACGCAGTCTGTGGCTGTTGTTATAATCCAATAAAATTAGAGTTTGAAGGTATAGGACCCACCCACACACTGGAGTACAGAAAGGGTTGGCTCTCCGCTGCATGCCACAGTGAAGTGGAATTGAAAATAGATGTATAGATTTATCAATCGGGTACTTCGGATCAGTGCCCCCCCCCCCCCATTAGTCCGTTAAACCGAGGCATGAGTGTATTTGGATGGAAAGTCGACATACAACCAGATCACCTTACGACCGGTCGGTCAGAACCAAAAGCGGTTGTAAGTCGATGACTGTCTATATATAATAAGGAGTGTTATAATTTTACACAAAACCTCTCATTTGAATATCAATTTCTTCATGAAGAACATGTTTGCCTAAAAGGATGACCTCTTATTCACAACTAATATCTTTGTCTTTGTTAATGTGGACTCGGCAGTCGCATTCTAGCCATTAGCTATATGGTATACCTTGTCAGGCTATTGGGGAAGCTACGGCTAATCTCAACTGATTTCAGCAAGAAGAAGGGTGCACCTGGGCAGGTAAACTGCACTGAGCAGCCCAGCACAAGCTACATTCTTAATAACTACATGGATCACTCACTTTCCGTGGTTAATGGAGACCGAGACACCCCACCGCAACCGCCGATTTCCGTGAAGTAAGATCGACCTCCCTGACTGATGTATACGTACATGTGTATATAATATCAATAAATACATATTCAATGCTATAAATGCTTATAATAACAATTAAACATTCAAAAATAATGCATAACCTGTAAATAAAATGTAAATACAAACACATACAGACGCACGCGTACAAATGCGCACCTCACATAAAAATGTAAGTAGTTTTTTTGGGGGGTTGGGTTGTTTTTTTTTTTAGTTTTTGTTTGTTTGGGTTTTTTTTTTTTGTGTGTGTGTGTATATTTAGCCTTGTTCTGCAGCTTTATTTTTTTACTTTTTCCTTGATTTTTCCATCTAGCGATGCACTGAAGCCGCAGAAACTGTATTCAGATGATGAAAATATGGTTTGCTACAAAAAAGAAATTAACAGTTGCACATATGAAACAAGGACCTTTTTTTTTTTTTTTCCTTTGGCCGTCAACAGTCTGGTACTAAGTTAAACATCATCATCATTAGGACAAATATAAAGTGAGAGAACAGGAGTGTGAGAATTTCACCGACATGCAGGAGAACAGGAGGAGGAATGAATGGCAGGCTTACAAATAGCCCTTGCTCCCTTCATCCCTAATCTCTCAATAGGTCACTTGTCCATGTGGCGAGTTTGTAGTGTGCATGTGGAAACATCAGGCATCTGTAATGGTTTTCTCTCTATGCATCATTTTGAGATTCACCCAGCCAGTCAGGCCTTTCTGAAGCCGTGTACCTGGGGCAGCAAGAGATTTCTGACAGCTTCTCTGAATGGAACTCTTTATTTTACTCACAACATGGCAAGGCAAGTGAAAAATGTATACTACAACTATTTTTTTATTATTATTATTATTTATTTTTTTTACTTAGCAGTAAAATCCACAGAAAAATACAAGCAGCTTTAAAGTTTCATGTATTGAATTATGTGATGCAGACTGCCAGAATGACTTCTCAATTTGTTTGTCGATAAACGTCTTTGGGCCCACAGGAGAAGCCTTTTATGTGCACTCACTCACACACACATTTCTTTACACAGTCACACACACTATAATAGTTCCACAGTACAGGTTCAGGTTGGCTTGAAAAAAAAAAAAAATACTAACATCTATTCACCAACATTCTTATAAATCCTTACCATTCTCACAGGGGTGGACAGAAAATATTCTTTGAACACTTGCTCAACTGGCATCTGTATACAGAGACAAATAAATAAATAAATAAATGATACATATCATACCCACCACTAAAATGGGCCACTAGTATACTATGATATGTAGCTATTCGTGTGATGAATATATTATGTTTTAACAAGATTGCACACAGAACGATCCAGATGCGATGTCTTATACTACATTCACACTCGCAGAAGACAAAGTGACAGGTGACACTCTGTCATATTTTTAGGAATGCGCACGACACAAGCCCTACAATTTCAGAGACAGCGGCAAGGAACAAAGTGACAGCATGACAAGCAGTACTGAATTTGTTCAGAGTCAAACCAGAAGACGATCCAGCACCTCTTAAATTTGAAGAAACTTGTCAGCACCAGCTATACAACCTGAATAAAATATACTGAAATAAAATAAGAAATTTGATATTGGTCTTATTAAAATGTACTTGTGCACTACTAAAGACAAGTAGAACAAAGCAATCAGGAAGGAGACTCATTGTATTAAGTAATATTAATCGTTCTTTTAACCTTCAAGCAACCGATTGGGGTTATATATATAACCCTGGGAATGAATATATATATATACATATATATATATATATATATATATATATATATATATATATATATATATATATATATATATATATATATATATATATATATATATATATATATATATATATATATATATATATATATATATATATATATATATATATATATATATATATATATATATATATATATATATATATATATATATATATATATATATATATATATATATATATATATATATATATATATATATATATATATATATATATATATATATATATATATATATATATATATATATATATATATATATATATATATATATATATATATATATATATATATATATATATATATATATATATATATATTCATGCTCCATTTTTCTAATTTTAATCATAAAAAAAGTTTTCTACAAAGAATTTGTCAATCTCTTTGTCCTGCATTTGTTGATAGAATTTTGTAAGGATCGGCCAGTTCGTGCAGCGAGTATAATCCAAACGTGTGCAGGTCACTTATGGCCCAGGGAGATCTATCAGATATTTTGAGATTATAGCTCCAGATGGTATTGATGGTTCTTCATTCTGACAGTTACATGTTTCAGATAGTTCAGCCATATAATTATTATTTCTTTTACCATATCTAAATTATCCTACCGCATTGAAATACATATTTTATGCAAAGTAACTTTACTTTTTATGATTTGTTTTCAATTTTGATGCAAAGAAAAAAAAATGCAAAGAATTAAAAGGGAACATGCATATTATGCACAAGATGTAACAGACAAGGGTTGTGTAAATACATGTAATATTGTTCTATCATTGTGTGTTTTTGCTTTTTTTTTTTGTAAAAAAAAAATATTAAATCCCATACCTGATTACATAGGATGATGGACAAATGTATTCGAGAGTGAAATAAATATGAAGAACCCTAAAACAATCATTTACATAGAAATATTCCTATATAAAGTCAATGGGGTTACAAATGACCCCACTCGGTCATAGTAGTCTCCGAAACAGCTTGGTTGCTTGAGGGTTAAAGTCTGTTGGGTTTTTACACCTGGGCCTCATGGCTCATCACGCCGGTGTTTATTCCTGGTTTCCGAAGCGTGAAGCGACTAGGACTACAACTCCACTAGGATGGGACGCTAGTCCATCGCAGGTTACCTTCCCAGCACATTTTTACTGGTACCCATTTATACTGCTGGATGAACAGAGGCACATTTGTGGTTGAGACCTTGCCCAGGGGTCGTAGCACAGTTGGCATCTAACTGGGATTTGAATACATAACCTCCTGATCATGAGTGCAGCACCCTAACCACTATGCGATTGGCCCCAATAAGTTTGGGTTACGGTAAGAATCAAATACATAAGAAATCACTTTTAAAAAGGTTAAAAACCACGTTGCTGGGTATGCATAACTGTGTGGGTCGCGTCTTTGGGGATAAATACCTGCACTGACTATCCTGATAATAGATATTTATGTTCACTCAGGAACCCGGCTTTCAATGTTATTCGAATTAGAAGTTACACCTGAGGACACATTATTCAGCCAGGATCTTCAAACACAGAACCGCCTTGCTGTATGGCGACAGTGAATACCATGATTCTACATGTCAGCTATATTATGCTGTTTGCTCAACATGTTCTTTGGTTCTCCTGACAAGCCTGAGCTACTGTGTCAAACGTGAAATTTGAGATTTTACTATTGTCTCTTGACAGGACAGTATGGTGACATAGTGCTGAGCACATTCAGAAGAATTTTCTGGGTTTGAATCCCAGGCTCAGATGTTTCTATGTTTCTACATGTTCACCCCACGCTTGCGTGGGTTTCCTCTGGATACTCCCATTTCCTGCCACAGACAGAAACATGCACATTAGGCTGACTGGCTATTCCAAATTGCCCCTAGGTGGGGATATGATGAGTTTAAGTGGTTGTGTGTTTTGCTCCGCAATGCCTTGGTGAGCTGTTCAGGGTGTATACCACCTTGAACCAGTGTAGGATGAGGTAGGCTCCAGACTCCTGAACACACGGCATGTTAGTTCGATGTTAGTTTTATGAGATTTATCAGAAGAAGAAACAGTAAGGAAGAGCACTGATTTGCATTAAAAAGAAATCATGATTTGATAACAGCTAATTGTCTGTGAAATTATTTCATTTTAAACTATAATGAAATTTCTGATGCTTGGTTTGCTTTTTTTTTTTTTTTTTACTGGTTTCACCCAAATACAGATGCTTTTCCCTTTTGAGTCTGGTTCGTCTCAAAGTTTTCTCCTTCTGTTGACTGGGGAGTGGGGGGGTAGAGAAAGTGGTAGAGAAATAAAAGTATATTTACTTGAAATAAACCATTGAAGTTTTTGTCTCTGGAGCACACTAGTACACAGTTTTAATCAATAATTAAAGTTATTTATAAATAAGGATTCTGATAATTTTGTTTCAATATTACAGGGATCCCTCACTTTCCACGATTAATTGGGACTGAGATCCCCACGTGACCATCAAAATCGGCAAAGTAGGATCACCCCCCCCTCCGACTGATATTTCCGTACATGTATATGTGTATATAATATCAATAAATACATATTAAATGCTATAAAATTGTTAATAAAGTATTATAAATGCTTTTAAAAACAATTAAAATTTAAAAATGGCATAAGATGTAAATAAAATATAAATACACACACACACACACACACACACACACACACACACACACACACATGCAGTTGCACACCTCACAAAAATGTAACTAGTTTTGATGGGAGGTTTTTTTTTGTTTGTTTTTTTTGTGCATAACTGGTCTTGTTTTTGTGTCATTTTCCTTAACTTTTTTTTATTCTTCCTTAATTTCCTTTTTTTTTTTTTTAATTGATGCATATTAAAAAAACAGTGCACTTAAGCCACATGAATTGAAGCACAAAATAACGAGGGATTCCTGTATTTTATTGATATAATTGCTTTATCCCGAGGGCAGTGGTGGCCTGGTGGTAAAAGGTGCTGGATCGCTGATCTTAAGGTTGGGGGTTCGAGTCCCAGTCCCTACAAGGTTGTCACTGTGTCCCCAGTGCACCTTACTAGGTTATCAAAGGCCGGCCAGGTCTCTCACTGTCTATGGTGAGAGGCATGTAAAGAAAAAACATTGCTGACTTTCGTCAAGAGTAGCTGCATAGCCGTCAGCGTGTTTCTGCCCCCTTGCTAAAGGGTTGTCTCAGGAAAGGAATCCAACGTAAAAATAATCCTATGCCAATTCAAACATGCGAATCAGATCATTTGTTGTGGTGACCCCTGAAAAAAGGGAGGAGATGAAGAACAGCTAGAATTTATATTTTTCTGTAAAGCTGTTCTGTTGCAGGGCCCAATGTACCACTAAAATACCATAAATGTGAATTCAACTAAATGACAAAGCTCTGTTGATTTTTTTTTTTTTTTTTTTTTTTTTAAGAACTGAAAGCTGAAGTTGCGCTAACTGGGTTATCAAAGGCGGCCCATGTCTCTGTCTATGGTGAGAGGTTCATGTAAAAGAACCATTGCTGACTTTCATAAAGAGTAGGCTGCAAAGTCGTCAGTGTGTTTCTGTCCCTTGCTAAAAAGGTTGCGACGGGAAGGTCATCCGACGTAAAAACCTCTGACAAATCAAATGTGCGAATCAGTCGATTCGCTGTGGCGACTCCTGAGACTCCCGAGAAAAAGACGAAAGAAAATACATAAAGCTGAAGTTGAAGAACATTTGATGAAATGTTCAGCTAACTCCTTGAGTCCTCCTTCAGCCTTACTTTATTGTTACTAATACTTAATGCATCACCATATCTACACCAATAGCCATTAGTATGGTGAAACTCCTGCAGCTCTATAATGTGTCTGAAGCACTGTTGGCGATGGTTATATGGCTTGACCACTGCTACAGTTTTTCATCCAGGAATGAACAAGGCCTATGTTCCATTTGAATGAAATGGCAGATGGACCTTGTTAATTCTCGGTTGACGAATTGGTCTCCTGCTTTTCTCATTTCTTTGTAAATGTAGCAATTCTATGTGAAACACAATAAAAGCACCAAATTCCACAGAGACAACTTCCCTACCTGTGCTATGTTCTTATTTATCCGTTAATGCTTACAAAAATAACCAAGGCTCGTAAGCATGGTTGCCTTTTATTTTTCTTGTCTGGTCTTTCATTAAATGTGTGTAGTTATATTACAATAGCAACAAATAAAGGTTGGTGGGAAACAAAGAATATTCCTACATCAGGTGCATGTCCGGATAGCTTTGAAAATCTGCCTCACTTCTAAAATACCAATCAATCAACACACCAGTTTTCACACTTATTAGTGCATATTTACTGCAAATTGCTTCATATACAGACATTTAAGGCTACATTATGCCCAGTATAGCATATGCTTTTCAGTAGAATGCTGGACATTGCACACTCACAAGTATCAACATTTCACAAGTAACAATCATTTGTGTGTTGTGTGCACACCTACACAAAACAAACAACAATTAAAACAAGTGACCTGTTGCTTGATACTCGTGTATTTAAAATCTGTACCGATGTATTGACCTGAAAGGAGATACTCTGGTCCTCCACTGAGGGTGCAACAACAGGTAACAGTGAACTCTGCCTTCTACCACAATTTAATTCCCTTTCTGTAAATTCGTCTTCTTCTTCTTCTTTTCCTTTTGGCTGTTCCCTTCAGTGGTCGCCACAGCAAATGCTCTTCCTCCATCTCACCCGATCCTCTGCATCTTCGACTCTTATTCCAACTACCTCCATGTCCTTCTTCACCACATCCATAAAGCTAATTTTTTGAGATAGGAATTTTGGGTTTTCATGAGCTGTATGCAAAAATCATCAGTATTAAAACAATAAAAGACCTTAAATATTTCAGTTGGTGTGCAATGAATCGAAAATATATGAAAGTTTAATTTTTATCAGTACATTACAGAAAATGATGAACTTTATCACAATATGCTAATTTTTTGAGAAGGACTAGTATATATACACACTATGACCAACAATTTTAGCGTATAATACGACTCTGAATTTATTTTAAACAACATTGTTATAGCAAAGTTATTTATTAAAAAGAAAACTACTTCTTACTATTAATGCAACTTCTGGTGCTGCATGGTGTTGCTGATGGCTTTGTAGTCTAGTTGATATGTGCTGAAGTTCAGCTTCATGCAGGCGTTTAGGCTTCCATCTGTTAAACGTGACCGCAGGTTGGTCTTGATGCTTTTCAGGTATGAGAAGGACTGCTTGCGTGCACATGTAGAGCCAAACATGGTCAATACGACAGGACTCACACGCTGCAGTGTTTATGTGACAGGAAGTGCATCCCAAGGCAATCAGCTGGTCTGAGGGTTGAAGTTTTTTTTCATTCTGTCCATTTGTGTTTTGCTTGCCAGCTCTGCTTGGCTTTTTGCACATGAGCTGATCAAAATGAGAGAAATTTACCTCGTTACCCAAAAACAACTGGCGCAGGCCGTTGCATAGAATCCAATAAAATTAGAGGTTCAAGGTCAAGCTCCACCCATACACTGGAGTACAGAATGGATTGGCTCTCCGCTGCACGCGCCACAAGTGGCATTGAAAATAGATATATGAATTGAAATGTGTGAGATTTATTTCTGTTTTTGTTTTATTTGTTGGCTTTTTTTCTGTATTTTTATTTAAAGGATAGCGAAGGGGCAGTGGTGGTCTAGTGGTATAGGGTGCTGGATCGCTGATCCAAAGGTTGGGGGTTTGAGTCCCACTCTCCACAAGGTTGTTACTGCCCCCCCCCCCCCCCCCGCCAAATCAACCGTGCGAATCAGATGATTCGCTGTGGCGACTCCCGAGTAAAAGGGAAAAAGCCGAAAGGAAGACAGACATTTAAAGGATAGTGAAAGTATATATTAATTATTCTGTTAAGAAAAGCCACCTGATTTATCTGAGAGCCAAATGCAGTCATCAAGAGAGCCACGTCTGGCTCGCGAGCAATAGGTTCCTGACCTCTGATCTATGTGAAGATATTGATTTGATAAAAAATATCAAAAAAATAAATTAAATGCAGCTCAGTGGAGAGTGGCGCTATGGAGCTGTGTATGGAGCCTGTTCTAAAAATAGCAGTGAACAGGCTCGCAGGCACCATGTTGGTGACCCCTGTTCTACGCCATTAAAAATGGTGACGCCTTCCAAATAAATGTCCAAGAAACACTTTTAAAATGAAAAACAGAAAACTCTGATAAGGGAAATCTGCATCAAAAGGGTCATATGGATTCAAATTAAGGTTACGACCCCTTAACTATCAAAAGAACAACAACAACAAAAAAAGCTTTATTTCATTTAATTGTTGAGAAGGAAGGTTGAGCATAGCTAATTCATTGCCCTGAGATAGCCACACATCTTATTTTTGATCCATATTTATACTACAGTAGTTTGTTTGAAATTGAAGCAATAACAATTACTATTAGAATGGTAGAGCATCGATTTTTAGCTATTTAATTCAGATAGCTATATTCCACGTAATGACATGCACATTTACAAATTTACTTCTGTCTTAGCTTAAATACGCAGTAGGCAGCTGACTCACTGGCATCACTTTGAATTCAAATGCTTCTCTGGGTAGTCATGAATATGCAATAAGCCAAAGAGAATGCTCATATATGTACACTTATTTAAATTTATTTTTCAAAAACTCAGTTGGAATTACATAAGATGGTGCATGTGGGAACATTAGTGAGAGTGTATTAACTGGAACACAAAAAAAAAAAAAAAAAAAAAAAAAAAAAAAAACGAAAGAAAGGAAAAAGATGGCATTAACTAAATCCTGGGGTGGCATAGGTACCAGTGCAGGACTGGAATATTAGTCGATATTTGCTAAATCATGGCCTCAATCCTGAAGTGGAAAAATGTGGGAAATTATAATTGACAGCCTACCTTACAATCCACAGAACTTAATAGAGAAAGAACAGACAGGAAGCAGGGGTGAAGAGGAAAGATAAGATAAATACTGCCTTTGTGGACTATTTCACACACACATGCACAAAAATTGCTCACCTCAGTATGTATGAATTAAACCTAGCAGGAGCCAGTTAGCATGATGCAAATACATACCTGTCAAGTTGTACGGTTTTGGCGTAATTTGTACAAGTGAGCACTGATTTTTAAATGTGTACGCCGTACGTCCGAAATCTGTACGTTTTTCGATCATTTCGTCTTTTTTTTTAACTCCGTTTTTTGTTTCACCGTTTCGGTAAAGAGACGATACGCCGAATTGGTCTGTAGCCGTTTTCTCGCGAGAATCGCGCGTTGCGTTTATCGTCTGCTATCGTCTGCTCTTTCCGACCACGTGACCGCACTTTCACTTCCGCCATCATTCCCAGTTAGTTTTCGTGACTCGCAGTGGATACAGTTGATACAAACGTGATAACAATATGGATGGAACAGCTAAAAAGAAAAGGAAAACTAATGCCCACGGACGCCATCTACCAGAATGGCAGCCCGGAAGACCTTGAGAGAAGATGACACCATTCCCTGCAACAACAACAAAATTCTTCGAGGCTGTTAGAGGCTTTTATGAAGCTGTTGTCAAAAAGATGATTGATAAATTTCCTTTTGAAGACAGCATTTGGTAGTGGTACTTGGTAGTGCTGGAACCCAAAAAACAGTGTGACTATACCCATGTTGTGTCACTGAACAGGTCTCTTTCAGTGTATGTGGATGAAGAGCAACTCAAAGAGGAATGGGATGATTACCAGTTCTTGGTGATGGACATGACTACAGAAATGGACTCTGTTTTCAAGTCTTTGTTTTCAAGTCTCCTTTGTCTACCACACAGCAATGCAGACAGTGAACGTGCATTTTCACATGTCCGAAAGATCAACACGGAGTACAGGAAATCTCTTGGAGTGGACACACTTACAAATTACCTTCAAGTCAAACTTAATTGCGAGCTCAAGTGCCATGAAGTGAAGCCATCAAAATAAATGATTGAAAGTGTCAAAAGCGCTACATATAGTTATAATAAAGATCACTGTTAAATTTTCTTAATCATGCAGCTGAAGATATTACTCTTTTATTTGATTGCACCAGGTTATATGTTACAACATTACCAATAAATTCATATTATATTAAAAATAGAGTTTAATTTTTGTTTCATATTGCACGCGATAATAAGACGCGTAAGATTAGTTGCTATTTTGTAAGGGCATAAGTAGCCATTTGTAAGATCGCCAACGGCCTAGGGTTGACAGGTATGCAAATAAGATTAGGCTAACTGCTGCTTGCTAGCTTTGTTCTGTTAGCATTTACTTAATTATTGTTAGCCAGGCCAAAAAAAAAAAAAAAAAAGATAAGGAGATGTAACAGAGTATAACAGTTAATAATAATAATAATAATAATAATAATAATAATAATAATAATAATAATAATAATAAAGAAACCTTGCTTTGCACTCTAAAGTGCGACTGTTTTCGTATAGTAAATACCACTGGCACAAAACATAAATCACCCACGCACGGCATGACTCTGTCAAGTGTTATCCATTAAACTTAGTAGGTGTTAAATATCCTTCAATTAAATGTAATTAATTCTCCTATACTAGAGGAAAGGCCTGTGCGAGCTGCCCCTGTTGCTGAAGGTTTCAGAAGTGTGCAGCGGTTAGCTGCTGCAGGATTTAGCAGCCCAGGTCTCCTATGCTTTTATTTGCTGAAATTATAGTGTGGCAGCAAGCCTGAGGTACAGGGAGCGCAGATGCCTCCCACACACACACTAACATACACAGCACCAGATACAAGCACCAGCTGTGGTTGCTAACAGCTTTGAAGTACACAGAGCACACACACACACAATAATGAAATAATGCGTCCCAAGTTGCACCAGGTGAGAGGTGACAATGCAATATCCAAGAGGAACGCTCTACCACCCTGGACACATGCATTCAATGTAATTGGGAGGTAATGCGCCATATAAACAAAGTGATTCACTCTCTCTCATTCACAAGGTAATGACCCATAACTGATGGCTTTCTCACACTCTTTCATCCTCTCTGATGGCAATGCAGCCTCTAGGACAGCCACTAACCACTGACATACCTCATTCAAAACACATTCACATAAAAGCCAGCCTATTAGACACGCTGTGCAGGAGATCAACAAGTTAGCACTTATATAATATTCGACAGGAATGCATCTGTCTCAATTTATACTGCCTATTTATAGCCAATCAGAGAACTCTAAAGCCCCTGCATATTAGGATAATGTGATTTTAGGTCTTACGTTTCATCTAATGAGTAACGGGTGAAGAAAATTTCACCAGCTATTTCTCATGTTATTTCTTATCCTCTGGGTTAGTGTGGTGATGTAAGGCAAGATACAGGCAAGACATTTTTTTTTTTTTCATTCAGTCCAATTTAAAAAATCTAACACTTAACAGTGAATAATAATAATAATAATAATAATAATAATAATAATAAGGGCAGTGGTGACCTGGTGGATTATGGCGCTGGATCGCTGATCCTATGGTTGGGAGTTCAAGCCCCACTCTCAACGGGTTGTCACTGTTCCCCCAGTGCCACTAACTGGGTTATCAAAGGCCAGTGACTCTCACTGTCTATGGTGTGAGGCATGTAAAAGACCCATTGCTGACTTTCAACAAGAGTAGGCTACATGTCAGTGTGTTTCCTCACTGTGATGGCCCTTGTCATAATGCATTCTATTTAGAAGGCATATTTCAGAACACTGAAGGTTGCCATACAAAACAGTAAACCAGTAAATGATATGAATAAAATATTATTATCAAAACAATAAAACACAGAAAACCCAACAATACAGTACAGGTCATTGCGGACCAATAAATAAAGATAATATTACTGTGTGAAAAGATGTGTTTTAAGGCAGTATTTGAATATTGTGTGTGAGTTTGACTGTTTAATGTCCTGTTGCAGGAAGTTCCAGAGATATGGGACTGAGCCGCTAAAGGCTCTTCATTTCATGGTGGACAAGCAAGCAGGTGGGAGGATAAGTTGAGTAGAGCAGGAGGACCTGACAGTGAGACTTGGTGTATTTGCATGAAGGAGCTCAGTGAGATATTGATAGGCAAAGTTATCAATGTCCTTTAAGGTGAGATGTAGGACTTTGTATATGATGTGGAATTTGATGGGAGGCCAATGTAGTTGTTGAAGGACAGGAGTTATATGATTGAATGGGGGAAGCTATGAAAATGATTAGTGTGGCAGAGTTTTGAACCAATTGCAGTTTATGTATGGGTGTATCAGGTAAACCGAAAAGTATGACGTTGAAGTAATTCAGGTGGATGTGACCAGGATATGCCTAACAGCGAGAAGTCCCTGGGTTAGAATCCCAGAGTTTGCATGTTCTCACGGTGCTAGCTTGAGTTTCCTCAACCCAAAGACATACACGTTCAACTAATTGACTGTACAAAATTGCTTCTGGCAGTTAGTGTGAATGGTTGCCCCTGTGATGGTCTGTTTTGGGTATACACTGCTTTCATCCAATGTTGGTTGAAATTGGCACCAGCCTCCCCATGACCTTGGTAAAAGAAAAAAAAAACATTTCACCAATAAATAAATACGCTATTGAATGAAGACGCTGTAGGGGACACCGTGGCTCATTGGTTGACACATGAACAGTTTGCATGTTCTCTCTGAGCTTCTGTGGGTTTCCTTGGGATGCATTGGCTACCTTCCAGAGATCAAAGACATGCATATTAGATCAACTGGATACTCTAAATTGATTGCAGGTGTGAATACACGTGTAAATGGTTGGTTGTATTGTCATTAGCAATAGACTGGCGACTGGTTCATGGTGTGTGCCGCTTTTTACCTCAAGTCCGCTGGGACTGGTGCCAGCTTCAGATAGAAAGAGACATGAAGAGATTATTTGTCTTTGGTGCACGTTTAGAAGCAGGAAATTAATAATATCCAATTGTCTGGTGCTAATAGATCCCTCAGTGATGTCATATTCTTAAATGGGTTCTCATACCATTGCTATGCAGATGACACTCAATTTGTTCTCTCGTGTCCTTCTTCAGACACTGATGGTTCTGCCCAGATCTCTGCATGTCTGGCAAGAATTTCCTCATGGATTGCTGCTCACCAGCTGAAATATAATCTCAGCAAGACTGAATTGCTGGTTATCCCAACTGACTCATCCCCACATTAACATCTTGCAATCTCCTTGGACAACTTTGTGATCTCTCCTTTCGTCACTGGATGAATCCTTGGTGTAACCATGAACAATTGTCTGTCTTACTCTTCTCATACCACTAATCTTACTCGATCATGTTGATTTGCCCTCTTTAATATCTGAAGGATTCGTCTATTTCATTCCACTAAAGCCACTTAGATAATTGTTCAATCCCTTGTCATTCCAAGACTAGATTACTTCAACTCAATCCTGGCAGCTGTACCTTTGAGTGTGATTCGCCCTCTGCAGCTGATCCAGAATGCAGCTGCATGGCGTGTTTTCAACCTTGCCAAATTTTTCCACAGCTACGATCTCTCCATTGGCTTCCTGTAGCTGCTCACATTGGATTTAGAACACTGCTTGCCTACAACACCAAAAATTGACCTGCACCCTCCGAGATAAAAACGGAATTATCACATCACACACTGCCACACATTCTCTCAGATCCTCTCACACTGCTAGGCAGATCACTCTTTCAATCAAGGGACAAGGGAAACATACATCTAATCGCTTCTCTGTTCTAGCTTCAGGATGGTGGAATGAACTTCATCTCGAAGTCTGGACAGTTGAGTCACTGGAAGTCTTCAAATGATCAAAACCTAGTTTTGGCAGTACTTAAATTAGCACAGTGTTGTGCACACACACACACACACACACACACACACACACACACACACACACACACACACACACACACACACACACTGATAAGAATAGATTCACTGATAGTGAAGCACTCCTGGAAGTCAAGCTGTATAAGAATGTCTTCAAAATGCTGTAAATGTTTAACTTACATATTACACATAGATGCTCACAATTGTTTGAATGTATATCTAACTAAGAATCTTCCCATCTAGTTATTAGCTTTTGTGCATGTCCCTCAGAGTTGCTGGAGCCAACCCCAGCTTACTGTTTGTGAGAGGAATGATATACCCTGAGCAGGTCAAAAGCCTATCTGAGGTGTTATACAGAGCCAAACAATGATATACAGTCACGTTCACACCTATTTGCAATTTTGAGTAGCCAGTTGATCTAAAATTCATGTCCCTTGACCATAGGAGGAAACCAGTGCACCCAGTGAAACTTGTGGATAGAACATTGCAAACTTGAAACATAAAGGAGGCTACATTATTTAACACAAGTAGTCAGTGAACCAGAATTTTAAAGCTTTGTGAAAACTTCATATTTATGTACCTTCGCCTTATGCATTTATCTGTGTGTGTTTGTGTGTGTGTGTGTGTGTGTTGTGATATAGTAGGATTATATTTTGCCTCAAACAGGCCCCTGATTCATTTAATGGGGAATGAAGTTCACAACCATGGAAGTAAACTTATGAATCAGCTTTTTCTCAGCAAAAATGGAGACAGAGATATAACCAGATATGCATTTTAGCAAAGCTACTATTATGCACCATCATCACTTGTGTTGTGTTTATTTGCAAAACAAATGCTTAATTTACTCTTGTAACACAGCATGTGTGTGCATACAGCATACTAATTAGGGACATGGGGAGGCTGGCACCCATCTCACCTGACTCTGGGTGAGTGTAGGATACACCCTGGACAGATGATCAGGCCATGACAGCATTTACTTTTGTTTTGTTTTTGTTTTTTTTTCCCATTTATTTAATTATTTATTTATTCAAATTATCCAGTTATTTTCCAAACAAAAAGGCAATTGGCGATTAGGAAGGATCCATCATACCTGACTAGAGGCAAAACTGCCCCTAACCAAACCAGATACCGCACAGGAACACAAAAAAATAAAAAGCCTTTTTTTTTTTTTTGCTGTGAGTATCCATCATTTTACTTTAAGCATTATTCACTCAGAATAATACTTAATATTCTGCAGATACTAGTACTATGTCATTAAATTTAAATACAATCTTAATTTTTCCAAATTCCAAATAATCATATATATATATATATATATATGGCAGTGGTGGTCTAGTGGTGTAGGGCGCTGGAACGCTGATCCAAAAGGTTGGGGGTGCGAGCCCCCCCCCCCACAAGGTTGTCACTGCCCCCCCCCCCCCCCCACACACACACACACACACACACTGCGGCTGACTGGGTTATCAAAGGCGGGCCATGTCTCTGACTGTCTATGGTGAGTAAGGGGCATGTAAAAGAACCATTGCTGGCATTCGTCAAGAGTAGGCTGCAAAGTCGTCAGCGTGTTTCTGTCCCTTGCTAAAAGGGTTGTGACAGGAAGGGCATCCGACGTAAAAACCTCTGCCAAATCAAAACGTGCGAATCAGATGATTTGCTGTGACGACTCCCGAGTAAAAGGGAAAAAGCCGAAAGGAAGACATACATACATACATACATACATACATATATATATATATATATATATATATATATATATATATATATATATATATATATATATATATATATATATATATATATATATATATATATATATATATATATAAACAAAACCCACTATCCAGAAAAATGGTTTTAAAAGAGAAGACTTATAGCTAAGGGACACATTCATCATCTTAGCCTAGAAAAGGTGTTGATTTTTGTTTCACCAACATCCAAGACTGCTTCCCCATTTCAAAATGATTTTAAATTAAAATAGATTCTACCAGCATGCCCTCGCTCTTGTAGGAATTCTTAATTTGTAAACCAACAAAAAACACCAGTCTGTGATTCTGTGCTCACATTCTTAAGTCCATGAGTAAAGCCCACCCATCTCAGCTGTTTTACGGCCTAAATTGGATTTTTCCCTGATGGCTGCTTGGATAAGTGCCGAGCTCATTATGGCGGATTGAAGGACTTGAGGAAGAAATAAAGCAATCAGCGGATAATTCCACAGACAAACACTTATCACAGAGGCCTTTCACCCATTCTAAGCATCTTACACCAAAGTACCCTACTGATGGTTTTGTTGCAAGCTTGTCTGGTTACATTTGCATGGTCATGATAACATTATTAATTAGTTATTACGATATCATGGACATGTTTTATTATAAGAGAAAGGATGCATGACTTCACACTAACACCTGATATATACACTATTGGTATGGATGTGCAGCTCTTTCCATTGCATGTACTGGAGACTTCTCTTTCAGAATCACAGTGTCCAGATGGTAAAACATTTAGGACTTTAAATTCCTCAACTCACAATACACCTTAGGCGGTTTCACTTAAATCTGTCTACATATATATTGTCAAATACTTGCTATCATATCCCAAATAAATGATATATTAGAACCAAAAAAGGAAGCAATGGGTAAAGTTCGAGAAACACCAGTGACAGAAAGAGAGAAAAAGAAAAGGCAGTGGGTGTAACGTTTACACTCTGAATCCTCCCTTATTCCCTTGCGTGCCGGACCAGTCTCTTAAAAGAGAGGGGGATTAACCAGTCAAACAGAAATGGTGAGGGAGGAGAGGCAGGTAAGGAGTGGAATGAGAAAGAGAGAGATGGCTGATGTGGGGATTAGAACCAGACAGACTGAGTGGAGCATTGCGGTATTTCTTATTCATCATGACCTCGTATTTACCTTTATCCAGCACACTATGGGTGGGAAACTTGTGGTCATTCCTGTAATACAAAGTCTTAAGAGATTGATAAGAGAGTCAGGTTGCAGAGAAAACACAAAGAGTTGATTTACTAGATACATTAAAGCTTCGACAAGAGATTTTACTCGGTGGTAGGCGTGGACTTAACGTTACGTGTAAGTGAACTGACTATTCGCCATTAAACGCACCATATTACTTCTACTCCATCTAATATCCAAGCTTAAACTGGCCAGCTCAAGATTATCTCACATTTCTGTTGAAACTCATTTAAGTTGTGTCTCATTACTAACATTGGGCAAATACGGGGGACACACTGAACAGCCTGTCAGACAATAGCAGGACTACACACATATACTGTACAACCATTCACAGTCACTTTCACACCCAGGGGAAGTTTAGAACAGCCAAATAGCTCAATGGACAAAACTGGAGTACCCTGAGGACACCCACACAAGCACTAAGAGAACAGGCAAACTCCACACACAAACCACTGAGCCGGGGACGCAAACCTAGAACCTTCTTAGTGTGAGCCAAATGTACAAACGATTACACAGTGCCACCCAGAATTTAGTTTTGTTGAGTTGAATTGTTGGCACAGTAGATGAAAATTTTTCCTAAAAGATTTGTGATTTAATAAATAAATAATAATATGGTGACAAATCATTACTGGTTAACACGGTGAAATCAAAATTTTTGACTCATCAAGGATGAAAACATTTGCACACATTACAGCTGAACACCCTTCCAATATTCTTTCCATAACAGAAATCAAATATTGTTCTTCAAATTCTTTTCAACACTGCTGCGAAAATTCCCACACTTGGTTTGCTTCAGCTTCACCCTTCTGTTCAATTTATTCTAAAATAGTTGGCTTTAAATCTGGAGACTGCTTCCATTTTATGACTTGAAGACCACTTACTTCCTTTTAAGACCATTTATTGGACATAAACTGAATTATTTTCGAGAAAAAGTTGTTGTTGTTATTATTATTATTATTATTATTATTATTATTATTATTATTATTATTATGATTGTTATTATTATTAATGGGTAAATCAGAGGGACAGCACATGTCAGCGGTTTTGGAGACAAAGTCAGAGAGGCTAGATTGAGATCGTTTGGACATGTACAGAGGAGGGATAGTGAGTATATTGGTAGTAGGATGCTGAGGTTGGAACTACCAGGCAGAAGGCCTAGAGGAAGACCAAATAGAAGATTTATGGATGTGGTGAAGGAGGACATGAAGGTATTTGGAGTAAGGGTAGAGATGGAGGCAGATCATTCGCTGTGGTGACCCCTGAAGGGAACAGCCGAAAGGAAAAGTAATAATAAAAATAATAACAAATTGAGGAGTTCCTTTTTTTTTTACTATTCTTGTTGGGATCTTGGTATATTCCTGAGCTTGTGTTAAGATTTATGAAAATTCAGTTCAGTTCATTTTCTGTAACCGCTGAATCCTAATTAGGGTCGCGGGGAGGCTGGCGCCCATTCCAGCCAACTTCGGGCGAAGGCAGAGTACACCCTGGACAGCTCGCCAGGCCATCGAAGGGCGGAAACACGCTGACGGCTTTTCAGTCTACTCTTGTCGAAAGTCAGCAATGAAATAATGATTGAAAGAATGATTTATGAAAATAACATTGTTTAATATGCACATGTGTTCACTCCCAGTTCTCAAGCATAGTCTTTACTTTCATGCTTAAAAAAATAAATAAAAAAAATAGAACAATTAAATAATCTCGTGCCATGATGTCAACTCCCCAATGTCGACAACCATTGGGGAATAAAAATAACACCTCTGGATACCATCAACAACTATTTAGCTATCATTGATACTTACCATATTTCCTGAACTATACCGTACGTTGCTCTGGAGCACAAGTCGCATTGGCCAAAAAATTGCATAATAAAGAAGAAAAAACATATATAAGTCATGCTGGACTACGAGTTGCAAACTCATGAAAACTGTCTACCTTGGCTTAGAAATCTGCTAGCAGTTTTTGTGATGTTGTGATCCTCGCTCTGATAGAGAGGGGATTGTGTTGCATGAAGCGGTAAAACCAAGAAAGTCCTCACATCTGGACATCTACCTGGACATGGAGACGCAACTGCAGTCTTGAGCACATTGCTCAAGCACCAATGTGTGAACTCATTCCTCTAGCTGTGGCCTTCTCGCTTTTAGCCCATGATTAGCCTTTAGCCCGCAATTAGCTTTTTTGTTTTCTTCATCGCAGTAATAATAAGGTCCACTTTTCTCCAGTTCCTCACACGTTTCTCGTTCATTCCAAACTTTCTTTCTGCTGCTCGATTACCATTCTCTGCTGCATATTTCACTACTTGTAGCTTGTAATCCGCAGAATAGGATTTTATTTTTGGGACCATTTCTTCAGTGGTCCAGGATGAGCAGGTACTGGTATCCAAGCCTGGGGTGCCCCATTGTGGTTGTGAGAGTAAAAATAACAAACGTGAAATTATGTTTGTTATTATTACGACAAACAGAATTATACGTAATAATTTCACATATAAATTGCTCTGGAGTATAAGTCGCACCTTCAGCCAAAGTATGAAAAAAGTATGACTCCTAGTTCAGAAAATACGGTAATACTTATGCTACCCATCACCCAGTCAATGAAATTAAACTGCAATTTCAGAAACAGTCTATTATCATTGCTTTGTTCAGTGATAGAGTTATACGCACAATTTATACATATTTACTGATACTTACATGATCACCCATTGATTATTGGCTCATTCCTTTTGCCTTTCGTTTCAAGAGATACTCTAGTCTGTAACCTTTGAAGTTTATTAAAGTCTCTATAGACTATTGTCCACTCTACTGATTGGTTTAAATAGATATGGAAGAAGGGGTTTTGATGTTCATTCAGTTATTTATCTGTTGACTGAGCCTATCTTAGTCAATACACCCACTATAGCCTGCCACCGCATCACAGGGCCAACACACTACTATTTATGCTCACATTTAGAGGGGCGACTTGGAGAAGCAAATTGGACTAATTTGCATGTCTTTAGACTGTGGAAACCAGAGTACCATGATGAAACCCATGCAAGCATAGGAAGATCATCCAAACCCCACACAGGATCACCCACTCTGAGACAGGGGCTCGAACCCAGGACCTCCTTGCTGTGTAGCGGACATGCTAGGGTTTGCCGTTTTATACATATATAGCTTTGTAACGTGCCATGCGGTGTGACCTGGGACAAAAAAAAAGAACATTTTGCTGTAACAGCACATTTGAAAGTGTTTCATTGCTCTTATACCACAGTAATTATGTTTGCTTTTAATTATGGGGCCAGTCATCAATTCTAATCCAATACACTTATTGCTAAATTCAGCAAATATCTCTGCATGATTTAATAGATGTGCATTCTGTGGGTGCTGATTTTTTTTTAATTTATTTATTTATTTATTTTTGATGCATATGCACCGCCCTAGCTGTGTAATATAAACCAGTAATCACACTCTATGCGAGCCACACAACCCTATTCCAGCCTATCAGGTGTGTGATCATGCAGAGCTCAGACAAACCCTGTTGTTGATTGTTGTTGTCCGTATCATTGTCTTGTGCATCCATGAATTGTGGATTATGATTGAACACTAGTTTTAGCTTTGCATTTGCTTGAATTTTAACTTCAAATATTAACAATCTTGTTTTCGAATCAATGGCTGCACTTTCAGTGAAAACAACAATTAATTTTGTCCCCGTCAGCCAAGCTGGGTTTTGTTATCACTTACATTATAACAAGCAAGAAACAGTCTTGGCTTCTCTCACCAACCTTTCTCTGTTTAAATGTATTAAGATAAAAAAAAAAAAAAAAAAAAAAAAAAAGCAACCTGTCATATACCCGTGAAAGCACAGAAAAGACAGGGTCTACTGTTCTGAGGACTTTTTTTAACTGTAGAAAATAGAAACAGAAAGGGAAAAAAAAAAAAAAAAAAACATTCACAAATGTTTTGTTGTTAAATAACAACACTGTTGAAAAAATGAAATAAAATAAATAAAACTTTTATTGTTAGTCATCTGGTGGCATGCTGGAGTAATGGTTGGCAGGATCACCTCAAAGCAAGAAGGTCCTGCGTCTGAGAAAAATGTTTGAAATATATGCTATTTTAGCTGTAACTTTAGTTTGTTTCAAACAGGCTGTTGTATTTCTCATGAGTATGCCTCACTCTAATTAAAGCAAATAAATCACTTGTACTAATTAAAGACGAATCAGCTCTCTTGACTGTTCTTCAGCAAAAATGGAATTCATCAGACAGACGAGAAACACGGATATTCATAATGTGGATCATACCCGATTGCTTTTTATCAGTGCCAATATTATGCATTGTTTTCAGTTGTGTTTAATTATAAACTAAACGCTTGATTTGCTCGTGCAGTACAATAGTTCATTTGCTTACGCCTTGTGCATAATTAGAACTTCAAGACCACATATGCAGTGGATGTGCTTGGTTTTTGGTTTTGTTTTGTTTTTTTTCTCTTCCAAACAGTTCAATGTATGTTAGGATGATGAAAATGGTTTCTGCTATAGCATTGTTAATTATAGAGTAGTGCCATGGTTAGTACTGTCACTAGAATGTTCTGGTTCGAACCTGGTGGCCGTCTGGGGCCTTTCTGTGAGGAGTTCTGTGAAGTGCATTTTCTCCTGGAATCACGTTGGGATTTATCCAGGTACTCGAATTCCCTCCTACAGTCCAAAAACATATGGATTGGATCAACCGGTCACTCTAATTGGTTCATAATTTATGGTTGTTTGTTTCTATGTTAACCGTTTGATAAATTTGTGACCTGCTCAGGTTCTGAACCATCTCTTGCCTGAAGTCTGCTGGGATTGGCTCCAGCTTCCCCACAACCCTGAAGGATAAGTGGTGTAGATAATAGATACAGTACATCAATAGGTAAGTAGATACTGTTGTACTGTTTATTCCTGTTCATCCGCCGTGACACGGACAAACTATTGTTCCCAGAAGTCTAATAATTCCATACAGTGTTGAGTTTGAATAAAGACGTGCCAAAAACTTTATATTATTCAGAAACTTAGACAAGGTTGTTTCTCTAGACACAACTACACAGGCCAAACAGAATGTTTCTTTTATCAGAAAATTCACCCAAATGACTCAGACCAATGAGAAATGAAGCAGACAGAACATTCCATGTTGCAAAAGGCTTCAGAGTTGCTCCCACACGGCCCAGAATAGCACAGGCCATGCACACATACACTCCTGCTGCCTCACCTCTCCTCCTACACATGGATGCAATAATGTGAAAGACATGCCCAGAAAAGAAGACCGACTTCTCACTCACTGTTGCATTGTTCTTTTGAGCTTTCATGATCATTCGCAGCAGTGTAATACAACTGTGCTGCAGTTGCTTGAAAATACTTGGCTAGACGGTAGGTGCATTCCAGAAAGTAGCTTTAACAAACCTTTAAGGTCTCATTTCTAGTCAACATGACATGATATATCTAAAAGTATTGTTTGAAGGACAGGGGATTCCAATTTCCATGTTCATCACCGCTGAGGATCTTTTCCTTCATTTTTCCTTTCGGCTGTTCCCTTCAGGAAGGGGCCGCCACAGTGAATCATCTTCCTCCATCTCACCCTATCCGATGCATCTTCTCTTACACCAACTACCTTCATGTCCTCCTTCACCAGAAATCTCCTCTTTGGTCTTTCTCCAGGCCTTCTGCCTGGTAGTTCCAACCACAGCATCCTACTCCAGTGGTATCTTACGAAATTAATCCGTTCTGGAAGTGGTTTCGGAACCTGGATTTTTTTGTAAGTTGAACCACATTTTAAATGTAAAACGTCTCACTCGTTCCAAGACCCCCAATACTACCCCCTAAACCAGGGGTGTCAAACTCGTGCCACAAAGGGTCATGTGGCTACAGGTTTTTCTTTCAACCAAGCAGCAGCACACCTGATTTTGCTTATTTAAACAGCTGATCTGTGTCTTCAGGTAGTTCATTGGTCAGTTTCTGTACAGAGCACACAAATTGACCAATCAACTGCCTGAAGATTAAAACTGTTTGTTTAAATGAGCAAAGTCAGGTGTGCTGCTGCATGGTTGAAACAAAAACCTGCAGCCACATGGCCCTTTGTGGCATGAGTTTGACACCCCTGCCCTAAACCCTTTAAAAATAATAAGAGCATACCTTTTAAGACCTCCTTCTGCTTCAATATCGTACTGATGGTAGACGAGTTTGGCCATATTCCTTTCTGATAGCACTTAAACGCATGCCATGAGCCTGCTTCTTCTTTTCACTAGCACCGGGAATCACATGCGCGTGTGTGTGCGTGTGTGTGTGTGTGTGTGTGTGTGTGTGTGTGTGCGCACGTGTATTGGCCATGTCTTCTTAGCAGAGTTATAATCTTAGAAATGTTCATGCAAGGTTAAAAGCCTGAGCCAAAAAAAAAAGTTGCAATGAGCACACTCAAAAAACTCATGAAACAACAGTTACTCTGTCCTTTACACGAAAAGCATTATGGGTGATGCAGCTCCATAATAGCCAATGAGAGGGAGCTGCATCATCCCTCCTAGCCAATGGGAGGCCAGTGGGGCAAGATGTTGAGCGATAGCCAATGGGAGGGAGCTGTGTCATCCTTCCTAGCCAATGGGAGGCCAGTGGGGCGGGGTGTTGGGAGATCAACATGGGAGAGCATGTTGGGAGAGCAACTCGCGCATTGTTTGAATTTTCTGAGATGGCGCTTTCATAATGTGAATTTCTTTCGTATCCAGAGACAAAAATGACAGGAAAATGTTTCTCGTAACCTGGATTTTTCATTGCTAGGGCTTTCGTAAGTTGGTTCCACTGTACTAATATATTCACTATCCCTCTTCTGTACATGTACAAACCCTCTCAATCTAGCCTCTCTGACTTTGTCTCCAAAATATATTTCATGTGTTGTCCCTCTGATGAACTTATTCCTGATCCTACCCATCATCGTTACTCCCAAGAGAATCTCAACATTTTCATCTCTGCTACAGCATTCCGCCATAAGTATTCGGGAAAAAAAGTTTCCCAAAAAAATGCAGTTCAATCAAACCGCTATGATTTTGTGCACAGTACATTTGACACGTGATAGATCGACTTGAAAATTTGACAGCGTCCAACTGATCATATGACGATCACGTGGCGAAACTCATGACGTCATCGGTTGTCTGCGTCTGCTAAATTTAGACCGTAAACAACATAGGTCGAAGAACGAAAGAATTATCACAGTGCGACAAAGAAGGGATCATCTGAAATAGTGAGAATTGTTGGATTACCTTCTAGAATTGTTCATAGTTTCTTAGATAGATATTTTGAGCGGGGAAATTCGGAAAACAAGCCAAGAAGTGGACGGCCTCGTTTGTTCAAGGCTCGTGACAGCAGATGACTTGCATTGTCGTCAATCATTATCATAGATAACTAATGTTTCCAACAACATTACAGACAGAAATTTCTCTAAGAGGGCTGTTGAGAGAAAATTGCATTCTCTGGGATTTCATAAACGGTCTGTGAGGAAAAATACTCACACTGCCGACACCATGTTGTTTTTCCGAATACTTATGGCGGAATGCTGTACCTCTATCTCTACCTCCTGTTTTTTCCTCAGTGCCACTGTTTCTAAAATCTCTTCATCACCTCTGAGGATGTTGGCCATAAATGAATATTTTGTTGAGTAATGTTTAGCCTTGATTATAGTTTGTAATCGTCCTGGCATTGTTTCAACAAACAGCGTGCAGGATGGTAATGTATGTTTCCGTCCAACTTAGTCCAGGTACATGGACTACCTTCTTAATTATCTAGTGGCTTCCAGTCAGTTATCATGGGGGGGGTAATTGTTTTATGTATAAGGAGCAGGTGGTATTAGGTAAATAATGCCAAGTGCACGCCCGGCCCTCAGGTAATCTGGTTTCTGCTGTTGTATTCACAGCTGTTTTCAGGCTTGGTTTTTTTTGTTTTTTTCTTGTTTTTTTTCTCCATCTGAGGTTTTCCTTCATGTACTGCTTATATGCACACCAATTTCTCTATGCCCTGTCCTTGAGTGAATAAAAGCCATGTCATCAGTAAGCTATGTAAATTATCTTTTTAAATTCATTCATTCATTTTCTGAACCGCTTAATCCTAATTAGGGTGACGAGGAGGGTGGTGCCCATCTCAGCCTTCTCTGTGCAGGGCAGAGTACACCCTGGACAACGAGCCAGGATATCACAGGGCAGAAACACGCTGACGGCTCTGCAGCTATCCCTGTCGAAAGTCAGAAATGATTCTTTTACAGTCTCTCACCATAGACAGTGAGAGCCTTTGATAACCCAGTTAGCTTCACTTGGGGGGCAGCTGTGACTTTTTTTTTATTATTATTAATTTTATTCCTAGTTTTAATTTGGTATTTTGTTTACGGATGGATTACAAGTTAACTGATGATCTGAGTGTACTGAATGAGCAGGTTATCACATCAACGGGCATTGTCTTCCCTGGTGGCACATATATTCAATGAGGACTCAAATAATGTTAGAGTGGTTCAGGGAGCATAAGGAATCATTTTCACATGTATATGGCACCCCAGAGTCCTGACCTTAACCCTATTGAAAGTTTTTGGGATGTGTTGGAGAAGAGTTTAAAACGTGGTTAAATTTTTCTCTCATCAATTCAAAACATCGGAGGAAAAAAGAGTCCAACAAAGAATAAATGATCCGTTGCTTGGGTTTGTTGAAACAGTGGCATGCGGATTACGTGCTGTAAGTGAGGCTAAGAGCAATTAACTGCTCCATGAATAATACTCCAGCACATCCCAAAGACTTTTAAAGACTTTCTTAGATTGTATGGCCATATTATTGTTGCTGAGCCCTGGCCTGACCAAATGAGGCAACAATGCCATGGAGACTACATACTGTGGTTTTTATATTATATATATATATATATATATATATATATATATATATATATATATATATACACACACAGAGAGAGAGAGAGAGAGAGAGAGAGAGAGTACTTGACGTAATAAGCGCCCTGCTCCAATAACACCCCCCCACACACACTTTTTTTTTTTAAATCTAATAACCGTCCATGTGTACTGGAAGCGAAATGGTTGATCAAACTTACCAATTTTATTCGATCAGTTTCTGTAAAGTGAGTTTACATGGCATTTCAAGACCCCCAGCCACTGGGGAATGTCTATAATGTTCATGAGTAACAACACATTTGATTGTTCAGCTGTGCTTTAAAAAACAGGAAAGTATTTTGCTGTGTTCTCTTGGTAAATGTCCAACAAGATGAACCATTAGAAACTGCTACAGCAAACCTATGGGATGCTCTGAATGAATGGAACAATGAGCCAGATATGGACCTATAAGAAAGTGATGACGAGGACTTTTCACCCGATTCTCCTGCTAGCTAACTTCATACATTTAAAGACAATCCTTGCCATGTGCTTTTCAAAGTGCCATATGCTAAAGTTGACCTTTGTGCCATGATCTAAAGTTGACATTCATGTTAATTGGTTCGATTTTACATTGTGGGAAAATATTTAAAGGAACAGCACCATGAGGAGAAAATTAAAGGGTCTTTATTTATTTATTTATTTAGGCTGTTTTCTGTTTATTTTCAGCTTTCATGTAAGTAATTTGGTTGATACTTCAAAATGAATAACACAAATACCAGTAAAACATTTTTTTTTTATTGTTCTGTTATTATTCATGTTTTCCACCTCAATGGTGATAAACACTTAGTGTTCCACTCCACTGGTAACATTTTAACAAGTGCCCATCCACTCCAATTTTTTAAGCACCCTGGGCGCTTATTCTGTCGAATACGGATACAATGTGTGTGTGTGTGTGTGTGTGTGTGTGTGTGTGTGTGTGTGTGTGTGTATATACACACATATACATACACACACACACACACACACACACACATACATATACACACACACACACACACACACACATATATACACACACACACACATATATATATATATATATATATATATATATATATATATATATATATATATATATATACATACATGTGTGTGTGGGGGGGGGGGTGCATTAGAACCCAATATGTGGTTCTGGGTCACATTTGTGTTGATGATATTTAGTTTATTTTATATGTTTACTTTGGTTTATTTTTAGTCATTTATTGTTCTGTCTATGAGTAATACTTTGCCTGAATGTAACACTTCCACTGATTTTAGTGATCGTTAAATGACTTCAAAGGGAATTAAAACGGGGGTGGTGGAACCCATCCGGCTGTCACATCATTTCCCTGCATGGAATCAAATTTTCTACCTGGTACAAATTGTAATCATTCTTCTGCACTGACTTTTGTGAGACTACTTGCCACATTAGGCACTCTCATCATTTTTTTTTTCTTTTGATCATCTCTTGATTTTACCCAATGGTTTGAAAGTAGGCCATATTAAATTGGTACATTTTCATCACATGGTATCTTTATAACGAAATGTCCCCAGTGACCAGAAAAAAAAAAAAGCATTACTGGAGTTTTGATAAACGGATAAATGATAGATGCATTTTTTGGCTGGGGATTTAAAAAAGAAAGAAAGAATATACATATATAACAAGAGAGACCAAAGGTATGCACAAAGTACAGTTTATGAACACCAGGTAAAGGCCTCAGGTACCTGTTAACAAAAAACAAAATATCTTTACCATTTGTGTTGTTCATCATAATCATTTTCTGTAACTGTTTAATCCTAATTAGGGTCGCGGGGAGGCTGGTGCCCATCCCAGCCGACTCCAGGTAAGGGCAAAGTACACTCTGGACAGCTCACCGGGCCATGGTAGGGCGGAATGATGCTGAAGGCTTTGCAGCTACTCTTGTCAAAGTCAGCAATGGTTCTTTTACATGAACCTCACACCACAGACAGTGAGAGCCTTTGATAACCCAGTTAGCTGTACTTGTGAAGGGGGGGGCAACCTGTGGCGAGTGGGGCTTGAACCCCTAGTCTTAGGATCAGTGCTCCAGCACCTGTACCACTAGGCCACCACTGCCAGCCATTTGTTTTCTATGAATGAAAAAAAATAAAATAAATAAATAAAACAATGTAAAACTTCTACGCAAGCAGACTTTCTTTGATATATATATATATATATATGTATATATATATATATATATAAACTCTCCAGGCGGGCGTTGCAAATTTGCATATGCATATTGCATTTTGCTAATATAATTTGGTCCTGAGAGGGTTAAACCATTTCATTTGAGAAAAGAGACAGCATCTATAATAACGCCGTCATCTCGCTGGTCATGAATGTGTATGATTCGTAATCTGATATGTCGGAGTGTCTTTCTTATCTTACTGACTCATCACAGTGCCGTGTAAGGATTACATCTGCTCCAGTATCACATGACCTCTTTAAGGTGACATTGACTCTCTTGCGACTTTGGACCCTGGCCATGTGCATGTCTAAAAGCATCTCATCCCTAACTACTCCCACACTGGGTCAGGTTCTGGAGATCACATAAGCAGACTTGGCTCATTCTAAACAAGGAGACCTTTTGTCAAATTAGATGATGAGGGACGGCATGTTTTTAAAATGTTCATTTAGATTTAATTACAAAGTCGCTGCAAAGTGTAATCTCACCATGATTGTTTGAGTCATTTTTATGAAGTGTCAGGGCAGTGGTGGCCTGGTGGTAAAAGTGCTGGATCACTGGTCGAGGGTTAAAGCCCCACTGTCAACGGGTTATCACTGTCCACCCAGTGCATATAACTGGTCTATGAAAGGCCGGCCATGTCTCTCACTGTCTATGGTGTGAGGCTGTAAAAGAACCATTGCTGACTTTCAACAAGAGTAGCTGCATAGCCATCAGCGTGTTTCTGCCCTGCGATGGCCTGGTGAGCTGTCCAGGGTGTACTCTGCCCTTGCCGTGAGTCAGCTGAGATGGGTGCCAGCCTCCCTGCAACCCTAAGTAGGATTAAGTGGTTTAGAAAATGAATGAAAGACTTTCATGAAGGAAGGGTAATCTTAGTGTTTGCTCTGGATGTTAGTAATGACATGGCATGACTCATATTCTCATATACTTTTTTAAATTAAGGAGAGAAAAGCCACTTCTTGAATGACAGAATACTGTAGGCTTGGATTTGGAAAGCAATAATATTATATTATTACCCAGATATTAATGTTGTGGAAAGATCTCCTACCCACAGAACATCCTTCTATTATACTTGAGAATATGATACAATTATAAATAGCATTAAATTACTCCCTGCCTGAAGGCTTTTCATGGATTTTTTTTTTGTTTTGTTTGTTTTTTGTTTTTTTTTTTTGTTTAACTGATAAGTCGGCAATTCTGTAGAACTTTTAAAGCATAGAGTGAAAATCACAAGGCATATGACTAATTTATATAATCTAAGCTCACCGCCTTAAATTGCATGTCGCAAATGCATTTCAGGCATGTCCAAATAAGCTTTTGCTTGGTTAACAGCCAAAATAATGGCTGCCACATCACGCATATGATTCAATAGAGTAATCCTTTAAATAATCATGGGTGTGCTTTATGCCTGGCATGCGATAAACCAACCAGAGTGTCATCCTCCATGCCATTTAAAAAACATGTGCTTGCGCATTGACAGATTGCTATCATAATGGTGGACTTGGCAATAGTATGAACAAACACTCCTCCTCTGCAGAGGAAATTGTTCTTCTGGCCAGGAAGTAAAGGATCAAATATGGCAGAAGCAGGATTCCAAAACAGGACCGAATTCATGAATATTTCTGATTCGCCATTGAGACATTTGTTCACATCAGTAAAGGTATACGCTTCCTAATGGCTTAATAGCATTCTTGCCTCACATCAAAAAAAAAAAAAAAAAGTTTTGGATTCAAGCCTCATTGTACACAATAACATTAAAAAAGAAGTGAAAACAGTACGATCTAATGGGGCTTTTACAGCAGAGCCTGCAGGGTCATCAGGTCAGAGCTTACCACCGGTTCTGTCGAAAACTCGGAGTACAGTAGGCCCCCGTTTTCCGTGATGGTTCGGTTCCGGCCCTTTCCAGGGAAAGTGAAAACTTTTTAATTTTATTATTTATATTTATATTTATTCATAAATATACCACTAAGGCTCCTTGCCAGAAGCTAGAGAAGATCCCAGGCATTTGAGTGACATCATAACGCTTAAATAATCATTTATAAAACATGAAAAAAACACGAATTCACAATTCAAGCACCATGTTGATAACGTGTGCGAAGGAGAAACAAAAAGAGGTGTACACACCATGTGCAACTAATCAGCCGGAGGGAGAAACAAAAGCTCTCAGCCATTGGCTAAATTTGAATCACGTGCCAGTAACTTCTGGGTTTGCGTCTAATCTGGGAGTATAATAATAGTGCAGTAAAATGTAGTAATGATTGAGTTAAAAGTTTTTAAATTTTGCACTGTGATAATATGTACGAATTAATGAAGTGCTTAGGCTCCTAACCAGAAGATAGAGACGATCAAGGGCGTTTGAGTGACATCATAGCACTTAAATAATCATTAAAAACATGAAAAAAAACATGAATTCATAATTCAAACAATCACGTTGATAACATGTGCGCGAAGGAGAAAAAAGAGGTGTACACATCATCTGCAACCAATCAGCAGGAGGGAGAAACAAACGCACTCAGCTATTGGCTAAATTTGAATCACATGCCAGTTACTTGCGACTTTGTTGCCTATCTGCGAGTATGCGGGGGTGCGAGCGCGGTCAAGGACCTACTGTATAACTACGCCCGGATGGGATGCTAGTCTATCACGGGTTATCTTCCCAGTATTTTTACAGGTACCGATTTATACTGCTGGGTCAGACAGAGGCCCACCTGTGGTTAAGACCTTGCATAGGGGCCCTAGCTTGGTGGGGGTCTAACAGGGATTCACATCCACAGCCTTTTGGTCATAAGCCCAGGACAACCCTAACCACAACACCACCAGTCCTACAAAAAAAAAAAAAAAAAAAAAAAAAAAAAAAAAGAGGGTGGGAAAAGTTTAAACAAAGATAATAAATATAAATTAAGTGCTGCTGTTTGGGTTTTATGAATGAATAATGAAAGCAGCAGCATCAATTAAAATGAAAAAATAAATAAATAAATAAATAAATAAATAAACCTGACATGCTCCATTTGAGAGCATTTTTAATGCCGAGAACCTTTTATCGTTGAAATCAACCTGAATAGATGAGCTCTCACGGGAGAAATTGCCTAAATAATGTATGTAAACGCAATCGGATATCAATTCTTGGATCAGAGGTAAAACACTTTCTGGAGAGCTACTGTGGACGGTGTTCTGCTTTTGTGGTCCTTCTTCCAAATGCCAGTTAAACATGTTGTTCATAATTCCCACACACCCTGTATGCATCTGTATGTGTGTATATGCATGTATTTGAGCGCGTGCGTGCATGCGCGCGCGTGTGTGTGTGTGTGTGTGTGTGTGTGTGTGTGTGTGTCTGCACAAGAACAGTAATGCCCAGTTTGATTTGTCACTTTGCCATGCATGTTCCCCTTAAGAGCTACAACCAATGGACTGAACCACATAAAGCTATCAAGCATGGCCTTCCTGCTAACCCACCTACCTGCCCTTGGGAATGTGTGTGTGTGTGTGTGTGTGTGTGTGTGTGTGTGTAGCACAGCAACAGCATGGCTGAACAGCCTAATGAAGCCTCCCAAGAACCAGCTTGTCCAATTGGTTTATTTCAGAGTAGGCCACACATTGTGCTGGTTATTTTTGAATAGGTGTATGTGGGTTGAAGGCCTATTCAGAAGGCATCCAGGGGCTTGAATGCTGCAATTTACAGTGGTTTAAATATTATGCCAACAATAAATACTACTTATTAACTGAGTGGAAGGTCAATAAAAGGAAATTTCTGACCAATGTTTTGTTGTTTTGAACAAGTAATATCAGCTGAATCCATTAGGTTGAGATCTGGAATGTGCCTGTACTGACCGAACTAATGAGTCTAATAAGTTATTTATTATGCAGCATTTTGTAACCCTAGGAAAAGTGTAATTACTGGAGACAATCAAATCATGCATACAATTGTTATGTATGATTAGCAAATGAGAACATAGTAACCATATAAAACATTGACTTATCCATCTAAACTTTATTAGCTTGTATAATTATAGAGGGTAAACATTTTTTATTATTATTATTATTATTTTTAATCTGAAAAAGCAGTCTGGGGCAGTAGTGGTCTGGTAATAAGGTGCTGGATTGCCAATCTTAAGGTTGTGGGTTCAAGCACCAATGTCAACGGTTGTCAGTGCCACCCCACCCCCCCTCCCCCACCCCCCATTGTGCAGCTAACTGGGTTATCAAAGGCCGGCCTAGTCTCTTACTGTCTATGGTGAGAGGCTGTAAAAGAGCCATTGCGGATTTTCAACAAGAATAGGCTGCAGAGCTGTCAGCGTGTTTTTGCCCTGAGATAGTCTGGCAAACTGAACAGTCCAAGGTGTACTCTACGCTCGCCTAGAGTTGGCCGAGATGGGCACCAGCCCCCCAGCAACCCTACTTAGTATTAAACGTTTCAGAAAATGGATGAATGAAAAAAAGCAGTCTGCATCTCTGACTTGTAAATTTGGCTCTGAGATTGATTGATTGACTGATTGATTAATTGGTTCCTTCCTTCCTTCCTTCCTCAAAATGAATTCATTCACATTGCCCAGCTACCTATGAATATAATATTGTGAGCAAACAAAAAGAAATTCAGAAGAAGAGAAAACGGAATCGTAATGATGAAACCTGCTATAAACATACGGCGTCACGGTGGGATGTACATGCTAGTGCAATGCAAATAGGAAAGAGAGAAAGAAAGAAAAAGAACAAAGGGTGAAAGAGAATAAAGGGATAGTGTTGCTCCATCACAGCTCTTTCATTCCTAAGCTTGTGCAACTTGCCTCTATATAGTTTTGTCTGTTCTCCTTGTGTCTCACTGGGTTCCTCTGAATTCTCTGGTTTTGTTCCACTTACCAAAACATTGCAGGTTGATTGGCTATTGTTAGTTGTCCCTTGGATAGGATGTCAGTCAACCGCAGTTCCAAGGCTCTGGGTCCACCAGGATCCTTACCTGCACGCTCTACTCTGATCCGCTACTTCTCATCGGCTAAGCAGCTAGAACGCATTTCTGTCCATTAGCGTGGACGCCATTTTTACAGTTAATGGAAATTTTCACATCTGAAGATAAACAAATTGAATAAATAAATGTTTCATTATGCCTACATTTTATGCTTAAAAGAGAGAGAGAGAGAGAGAGAGAGAGAGAGAGAGAGAGAGAGAGCATATTCTGCAAGGTCTCCCAATGGATGTTCTCACCATGCGACCCTAGCAAGAGTTTATTTCCCTGTCAGCAGTCCAATAAATTGGTTTATTTCTCAACAGGGAGAATACCGGTGGTATAACTTAACCCTAAGCTATAATGTAGTCTCAAAGGGTGTGTGTGTGTGTGTGTGTGTGTGTGTGTGTGTGTACGTGCAAGACGCACAGGAAATAGCTTAGTACTGTCTTGCATCAGCACATACATTCAATTTGACTGCACTTTGAGTAGGCGTGTTAGAGTGACACACTAAAATGCAATGCAATTCCGTAAATGTAAAATTAGCCACAATTCACCCGAAAGTGTTAGCAACAACATACTGCTTGAAGATAAACTCGTTGAATGTTTTCTTTAGTTTTGTGTGAGGATTTTCAAAAGAAATTCCTTCACTGTATGTCTTTGCTATTCCCTGATAAAGCAAGGACATTTAGCCTAGCATGTATCATCTACGCTCTGTGTGAAGCCAATCACTGTGTCCATTCAGTCTGCCACCAACAGAGCGTCTCACAGGATCTCAGTGTGTTAACAACCCACACAAAAGTGATGGGAATTTTAACTGACACATTTCACACAAGACATGGTGTGTATATGAATACAGTACATAGATAGTAAAAAAAAATAAATAAAAATAAAAAAAAAATACACTTCTTTGTTCTGATTTGTTAATCATTGGTAATGATAAATCTTTGACAGGGCAGCAGAGTGGTGTAATGGCTGACACATTCACGTCACAGCAAAGTGGTGTTGCTTTCATGTCCCCGGCTCACTCAAGGCTTTTCTGTGTGATGTCTGCAGAGTTCTCCCTGTGTTTGCATGGGCTTCTTTTGGGTACTCCAGTTTCCTCCCAAAATCCAAAGGCATATACATTAGGCTAATTCGCTGTTTCATATATGTGGCATATGTGTGTAAATGCTTGTGTGTGTGTGTGTGTGTGTGTGTGTATGTGAGTGTGAGTGCTTACCCAACAATGGTTTTTGAAACAGTTTGGGGTACAGCCTGCCTTCGCCAATTGTTAGATGATTCTCTTTCTCTACATCTACATCCAATCACAAGAAATGGACGTTGATCCCTGAAGCTTGAAAGATTCTCATACAGGGATTGTCATGGCTGTGTTCACAGTTGCCCAAGCCACATACGGACTCATTCACACCTACGGGCAATTTGGAACAGCCAATTAACCTACTGTGCATGTTTTTGGACTGTCGGAGGAAACTGGAGTACCCGGAGGAAACCCAAACAAGCACGAGGGGAACATGCAAACTCCACACAGAAACGCCCAGGCCTGGAATCAAACCCAGGCTTTCTTGCTGCGAGGCGGACGTGCTAACCACTACCCCATCATTCCCCCACCTATCAGATGTGTAAATGATTGAATGAGTAAGTGAATACTATCAGAGATTCACTTACTCACTCAATCACTGTGCTCAATATGCATAACAACGACACAAACACAAATTGCGTCATAACCAGTTCCTACCTATCAAGTATTGCGGTCCCTATCACACGATCACCACAAACCAGGGACGGGCGAACGCATGCATGCTACATGCAACATGCAATGCTTGCCACCCGCTTCTTTTCAAACTGCTGTGCATGCGTATTTGGAGGGAGATCGCTATATGCTCCCGCTCACAGATGGCGATCAACTGAGAGTGACAGGAAAGTGAGGGTATGCATTCATTTATTTTCTACCCAACTCTCCGTTGAGGAAGAGTCCACCCTGGACAGCTTACCAGGGCATCACAGCGTGGAAACACGTTAACAGCAATCCGTCAACTGAGAATGTACAAGGTCTGTCTGCAATTTGAATGAAATGACAGGTAGTCCTTGTTAGTTGTTGGTTGATGAATTGTTCTTTCACATGCTTTTCACCACAGCTAGTGAGAGACATGACGAGCCTACTGATAGTCTGGTTAATTGCACCGGAGAGGGCAGCAGTGACAACTCGGTGACAGTAGGACTTGATCCCCCAAACTTCGAATCAGTAAGTCATCACCTTAACCACCAAGCAACCACTGCCACGCCATTACATTATTTTATAGCAATATTTTCTAGTCCCCCAGTGCAGCTAACTGGGTTATCAAAGGCCGGCCATGTCTCTCACTGTCTATGGTGTGAGGTTGATCTAAAAGAACTATTGCTGACTTTCAACAAGAGTAGCTGCATAGCCGTCAGCGTGTTTCTGCCCTGAGATGGCCTGGCAAGCCACCCAGAGTGTGCTCTGCCCTCTCACAGAGTCGGGTGGGATGGGCGCCGCAGCCTCCCCATGACCCTAATTCGGATGAAGCGGTTACAGAAAATGAATGAATGAATTTTCCAGTCTGCAAATTTGTCTGAGAATTTAAAAGACTTTAGGAAACCGCCAGGCTGTCTTGTCTGCTGGTGTATGCACTGGATATGGCTTCACAGCTTCCAATCACAACCGGCACAAGACCAACCGATAAACCTTGAAACATTGTGTTATTGTTATCTGAACACCTCGTCCTTTTTTTCTTCTTCTTGGGATATAAAGAAATCTATTTTCACTGTTATTTGGCGGACTCTTGAGTGACACCCCGCAGGTTTTGATGCTGGAAATCATTCCAAAACCCCTGACTCATCCTCCTGGTCCTCTTTCAAGTCCTTAGTGCTTGCAACAGATTCCATCACAGTCATATTCCTTTCCCATACTGCTGCCTCAATTTTTGCTGCACAGAATTGCCTACAGAGCCTTTTTATTCTGCAGTATTAGGTTTTTAAGCACCAAGAGGCCCATATCCATTCTAGCTGACAGGAATACTGTACTGTGTAAAAAGCGAAATAAGATAACAAATAAGATGGTTTGTTAAGGTTGCCGAGTTTGAGTAGAACTTGAGTGTCCTGTGCAGAGCGTTGACCTCAACCCCACTGAACACTTCTGGGATGAATTGGAATGCGCAGTAACAGTGCCTGAACTGAGTGATGCTCTTGTGGCTGAATGAGCAAATCCCTACGCTCCAAGATCTAGTGAAAAGCCATCGGCAATGTAATGATATGAAATGTCTTGGGAACTAAAAGGAACCACTGGTGTACTAACAGCCAGAAATTGAATACGTCAACTGAGAAAAACAAGTAGTTGATGGAAGCACTGTGAGACTTGTAAAGAAAAACCTGCCAAAATAAAAGTCTTTGATATCGCCAACAGACTTCACAATGCAGAGTTGCAGAGACCCGAATCCAAAAAAAAGAAGAAGAAGAAGAAGAAGAAGAAGAAGAAGAAGAAGAAGAAGAAGAAGAAGAAGACACTAAAAGCAGAAATATAAACCCGGGAAACCAGAGGGAAAGATGCAGAAAATACACAACATAAACCTTTACTAAACAGTTGGAAAGGAAAAAGTGTGGCGATAACCTCCATTTCACTGGACTACGGCATACAAGGATCGTAGCGGAAAGGCGCGGAACGCAGTCTATGGAAGAGCTTCGGCATTTTTACACAGAAAATGGGTGAAAATCCAACAGAAAAGTGTTCACAGCATGTGCGGAACAGGTACGGCAAACTACTCCAAAGTGACCCCATAAAATACTCACAGATTTTTTTTTTTTTTTTTTTTTTTTCACGGAATATTTTGGCCTGCCGGAAGCATACAGAAGTGGAGGAAGACTTGAGGAATAAGTATGGAATTACATGGAAGATGAGGGAATAATTGCGGAACATTTGCAAATGCCAACATTTTTTCTTCCGCAAGTCTGCCGTGCTCCAGTGAAATGGGAGTATATGCTCAAGATCCAAAACATGCAGGCTCATCTCCTAAGCATGCTACAGGAAGAGTGACGGTTCGGATTTGTGTGGCTGGTGTGGAACAACATTATTAATGATATAACTGACGATGGTAGCACTAAAATGAACTTAGAAGTTTGCTCTTGTAATTGCTTAGAGGGGAAAATAAAAGCATTTGTCTGTGTAAGGAACTTTAACCTGCAGTAGGACAAGGATGCAAAATATAATGATAATACAACAAAGTGCTCTATCAAGTGAAAGATTTTAGACCAGCAAAATCAGTCATCAAATCTTAAGCCCAACTGATGATATACAGTAGGCTCTTGACCATTCGCGGTTCAGCACTCGCGGATTGGCAACAAACTCGGAAGTAACTGGCAAGTGATTCAAATTTAGCCAATGGCTGAGAGCTTTTGTTTCTCATTCCTGCTGATTGGTTGCAGATGATGTTAAAACTTTTTTTTTTTTTTTTTTCCTATATTTTTGCTCACTCGTTAAAAAATGGGTTTCCCACACCAAATGTACTCGGTTTGAAGTTAACGCATCAATGTGTAAAGCCGTTCATCCATTTATTTACTGAACTACTTAATCCTAATTCGGGTGGCGAGAAGGATGACACCCATCTCAGCTGACTCTAGGCATGGGCAGAGTACACCCTGGAAGGTTTGTTAGGCCATTGCAGGGCAGAAAGTCGCTGATGGCTATGCAGCTACTCTTGATGAAAGTCAGCATTTTTTTTTTTTTTTTTTTCTTTTTACAGCCTCACACCATAGACAGTGAGAGACATGTCCGGCCCGTGACAACCCAGTTAATTGCACTGGGGAGACAGCAGTAACAACCTCTGACCGTGGGGCTTGAACCCCCAACCTTAGGTTCGCTAATCCCGCACCTTATCACCGGGCCACCGGGCCACAACTGCCCTTAATATGTAAATATGAAGGAATACATTCTTAAAAACCTGCTCTATTATCGATTTATTTGTGGTTTTATTCTAATTACAGTTGTTGGGAGACCGGAGTCTATCTCAGCCGACTCTGTGTACAGTTTGCATGTATTCCAGAGGCTTGCATGGGTTTTCTCTGGCTCCTATGATTTCCCCTCGCAGTCCAAAACATTAGCAGTAGGCTATGTGGCTGTTCCAAATCTCCCCTAGGTGTGAGTATGACTGTGTGTATGCCCTACAATGGTTTGACAAGCTGGTCGAGTCAGCTGAGATGAGTGCCAGCCTTGCCATGACCTTAATTAGGGTTAAGCGGCTTAGAAAATTAATGAATAAAGATTGATTCTGTGTACTTTATGTGCAGCCTAAACTTGAACTCCTCATGCACTGTTGACCTTTAGGTGACATCAGATATACTCATAGTCCTATTAATAGCTCAAACTGGAAGATCAGCTCATTCTGTTCACACCACCTTTCATGAATGTGTACATGAGTGTGTAACCTTGGTGGAGTAATCCTCATGACTGTACACACAATGATTTCATGAGCTGTAAGGTCATGTAAAGGGTAATCATGTACAAAGAGGTGCTCCTTTCATGCACATATACACTGGCCACCTAGACTGTAGCGCTTATAATTACCAAAGAGAATAATTAGGTGTGCCAGCTCAAGGACACCTAACCTGCACACACACACACACACACACACACACACACACACACACACACACACACACACACACAAATATGAGAAGACTAGAGAGGAGATTTTACTGTTGATGGGATGGCATAGTGTGTGTGTGTGTGTGTGTGTGTGTGTGTGTGTGTGTGTGTGTGTGTGTGTGTGTGTGTGTTGGGGGGGTGATATACAATAATATCTCTCAGCGGCTGTGTGGGATGCTCTAGTTGTAATGATACTTTGAAAGTGTCCGAGAGAGAGAGAGAGAGAGAGAGAGAGAGAGAGAGAGAGAGAGAGAGAGAGAGAGATGAAGATCATTAGCTTCAGCACACTTAATGAAAGTCACAGATGAAGTCTGCTCTCCTTTAACGGTATCATATTACTCTAGGAGCCCAGGGCATCATTAAAATCGTCCCCTTCTCCCTGTCCGACTCTCCCATGCTCCCATATGCAGCTATTCTTTCCTGCTGCTGTTCCTATTTTCTTCCTTCGTCCTTCAATAACGTCCTTTCCTTGTTCCTGCTCTAACAACTTTGATGGGAGACACCAAGGTAATATGTTCTTCCTTCTACCCCCCCCTCTCTCTCTCTCTCGCTCTCTCTCTCTCACTCTCTCTCTGTGTGTGTGTGTGTGTGTGTGTGTGTGTGTGTGTGTGTGTGTGTGCTGAAGGTGAAAAGGTACAAAATCAGTCTCAAAGTCTACAGAGAATCCACTTCCTGCCAGACTGCCTGGATGAAATGAATGGACACTACGCATAGTGCACCCACCTGCTGATACACACACACGCGTGCGCACACACATGCATGCACACACACACACACACACACACACACACACACACGCATGCACACACGCACGCACACGCACGCACGCGCACGCACGCACACGCACGCACACGCACACACACATGTACCTAGACATGTTATTAAATCAGAAAGGTGCACTCGGGTACACAATTAGAACAATTTAAACAGTGACACGGAGGTCACCTACAATTATAAATGTATCCATTTTGACAGCTGAATTCAGTCGTCATGCATAAATTAGGCCCGACGTTTATAGCCCTACGGTGTGCATAATGGTTTAAAAAATAGTTATGAATATTTTTTTTTCTATGCAACATTTAATGAGACATTAAATCTGTGTTCTTCCTACTAATGCAGAATAATGAAACCTGAGCATTGTCAGGCTCTATTACATAGAGAATACTATTGGGTGTTCATTTTCAACACCGTTATCACAGTAACAGTAGGTTTTATTCTTTTCTTTAATATTTATCTGAAAATCTGTCAGATGTCACTGTGGCTGAATTCTTTAAAACAGCAAACATTTGGGATCCTGAGCGGCGAAACAGAATCGAAACCCATGAGGTAAAAATACCAAGTTCAAATCACATTGATGCCACAGGCATCTGTAGCTGGGAGCCCAACAGAGAGTAATTGGCCGTGCTGACAGAGAGGGGGATCGGGGGACTACTTTCCCTCCCAGGCTATTACAGCAACACTCATACCCAATCATGGGCATCTGTGACCTCAAGCATATGGAAGTGGGCGGAAGGCACTGTTTTTTTAGAAGGAGTCATCATGTACCTCAGCCCAAACAGGTGATAGCCTTCACACACCTGGCTCAGTAGCGGTCATGTGAGGGAGAAACTCTTGTGGGTGGAAACTGACTATGATTAGATGATGGTGAAAATAGTTATAGGCTGAAGAAACACCCTCTGTAATTAGGAACTGGGGTGGTAGTGGTGGTGGTGGTGGTGGTGGTGGTGTGTGTGTGTGTTTGGGGGGGGCGGGGGGGGTAAGCATGTCTGTCTCAGAGCCAAAAGGTAGTGGTTTCAAATCCTGTATTATTATTATTATTATATTATTATTATTATTGTTGTTGTTATTGTTATTATTCTTATTATGATAACAAATGAGAAAAATATGATTAAAGTTAAAGGTAATCTTAGAAAAAAAAGACAAACAAACATTGTTTATATATATATATATATACATATACATACATATACATACATATACATGTACATATATATACATATACATACATATACATACATATACATGTATATATATATATATATATATATATATATATATATATATATATATATATATATATATATATATATACACACACACATACATGGATTCCCTCACTTTCCGCGGTTAATTGGGACCGAGATTCCCTCGCGAGCATTGAATTCCGTGAAGTAGGATCGACCCCACTGACTGATGTATACGTAGCTGTATATGTATATAATATATAAATAAATACATATTCAATGCTATAAATGCTTATAATCCCAATTAAACATTAAAAATAATGCATAAATGTAAATAAAATATAAATACACACATATACAGACTCGCGCGCGGGCACACAGATGCACACCTCACATAAAAATGTAAGTAGTTTTGATCGGAGGTTTGGGGTTGTTTCTTTTTGTTTAGTTTTTTTGTTTTGTGTTTGTTTAGGGTTCTATTTTTTCATAACTGGCCTTGTTTTGCAGCATTTTCTTTAACTTTTCCCTTATTCCTCCTTAATTCCTTTCTTTTTTTTTTAATTCAATGAATATTAAAAAAAAAAAGAAAAAAATCGATACTTAAGCCACATGAATTGAACTGCGAAGTAGCGAGGGATCACTGTATTATATTAATAATTAGAACAGAATTGCAAGATATCGTGGAATGTTCTTCAGAATGTTTTACAGGAGCTCCGACTAGACTGTTCTGAGTTATATTCCTTTCTGGTGGGCTTTCCTTCCATACAATCTGGCGATTATCCTGCTTTTAAACACTCAATTCCCCAGTTATGAATCAACTTTAGTAGGTGTGCCCTCAGGGACCGCTCCCCCCTACGCTCCCCATTCCTGGTCTGTACAGACTACATAAAAAGCAATATGGCAGCTATTATATACTGACCTTAAAGTGGCAATTGAGTTTGCGTACAGGTCAGAAAGCTGCTGAGCTCTACATAAGTCAACTCGAACACTGTGTCACCAAACTTCAGAAGAAAAGTGTTGACAGAACCATCACAATAAAACATCTGCGACACATGTGCTAGGATATTCCTAAATTCACAAGAATGACTCACAACTGCAGTCCTGAACAGGGACAACCCGACATACATATAGTTCACACACACACACACACACACACACACACACACACACACACACATGGTTATGGGTGTACTGTATATGGGATTTTCAATGCGCACACGTTTATCGTGCACGTTGCTTTGCTGCGGTGTATTTTTTTCTCAGCAACTTTTCTTCCTCGATTGCAATGTGTTTTATGAAGCCAGAGCACTTTTCTACCCCACAGCACACACCACGCAACCTCAGCATCCGAATGTCAATTGAGCTTATTGAATACACACACTCACACATACACACACATACACACACATACACACACATATACACACACACACACACACACACACACACACACACAAGCAAGTTCGCCTACACATATTAAGGCGAGGCTGAGTATATAAGAAAAGATTAAATGCGGCATTTCCACAGTGACCCGATCTCCGGAAACATGCCAGGCATAGCATCGTAATCCAAACGACCATCTGTGACTACAACCCTAAGCTCTATGACATCACTGTCTCGTCTCCTCTGGGACCAAAGTATTACAATGTATTAATAATTCAGCATGTCTGGTTCATAGCTATGTCTTCTCACTCTCACTCTCTATCTTTCACACACACAAACTTTTTTGTGCATATATATATATATGTATATGTATATATATATATATATATATATATATATATATATATATATATATATATATATATATATATATATATATATATATATATATATTATGTATATATAATATATATATATATATATATATATATATATATATATATATATATATATATATATATATATATATATATATATATATATATATAACATACCTATCTTTGTGAGGACTGAGAAACCCAATATCCCCACTAGTAACTAGTAACTGTGAGAGCACGTATATGTGTGTGTGTGTGTGTGTGTGTGTGTGTGTGTGTGTATAAAGTATAAAATTATGATTTAAATCTATTCAGTTCAATAAGTTTCAGTCCTCAATGCATTTTGTTCTCATAATGTTAAGTCTTGCAATCCTACACTAAGGTGAGTAAATTTAGTAGTGAAAAACAATTTTAGAGCTGTAACACTGTCAACTGTAACACTCGCATGGATAAACACCCCCCCCCTCCACACACACACACACACACACACACACACACACACACACACACACACACACACACACACACAAGGCAGCATTGATTGAGTGTTATATGCTCACTTGAGGATCAATGCAACATCAGTAAGAGTAAACAAAGCTGCTCAGAGGTCAGGGTAGCACATCAGTCTCTCTCTCTCTCTCTCTCTCTCTCTCTCTCTCTCTCTCTCGCGCGCGCGTGCACACACACACCATTCCATCAGCCCCTCAACTTGCAGGCCGATACTGAAACTGGGCTTCGTGACATTTTCATCTCCAATCGTCAGATCATCAAGCCATGCCCTAAAGTATGAGAGGAGATGAGATCACTAATAAGATCAGGCTCTGATGTGATTGATTTTAGATCAGCAGACCTTGGCATTAGCGATACCCGAGAGAAAACTTGGCTCTCGACTACAAACACAAATAAATCTGCGGCAGAGAAATTTAATTATCTCTAATATTGTAGATCTTTCATTATTGAAGTTAAATCTGCTGAAGAGCCTTTACTTTCAAAACAATGACAGCAAACCAAAAAGTATGACTCAAGCTGCAGGATATTGTAAAATAAATAAATAGAAAGAGAGTCAGAGAGAGATATAGAGTCACAAAGAAAAATGTCAGAGATAGATAGATACAGAGAGAGAGAGAGAGAGAGAGAGAGAGAGAGAGAGAGAGAGAGAGAGAGAGAGAGAGCATCTATGATGCTTTGTTTTCTTTCTTGCTTCCTAGACGTGTCTGGATTTGCAGTGATCATGTTTCTACTGAAATCGATTTTATTTCTGCTGTACAGTCCAATCATTCAGTCGAGTTATTCTTCCACCTGCTTCCCACACTAACCTAATCTGCCAGGCATTTTTCTTATCGTTCTTAAGAGAACTGGTGTAGCTCTGTCTGTTTTGTGGACTTCTGAGCTCAAAGACACCTTTATAAATGCCAATTCCACAGCTGGCCACTCCAATAGTTTCATTTGCTCGCTTTAAACCGTATAAGGTATGACTTTCAGAATGCTCTGATGATCATTGCCCTTATAAAACCCTCAGTTACACCAAGTTGTACCATTCCAGATGATCCCCTGCCTTGTGATGACCATGTATTTTTGAAATCCACCAGCAGCTCTTTCAGCAAACAGCTGCATGGCATGAAATGGTCGTCCAGAAGCTGTAACCTCCCCCTGCATACCGCGGATCACTTTGGTAAAGCATGTATTTTTTTTTTCTTTCTTTCTTTTATATAAACAGTCTTTGGGTAAAGTCTCTTTCATTGTGCAGCAGCCTTTCAGGCAAAAGTGATATAAGGGCTTTTACAAAGGTGGATTTGCATATTTGGCATCTGGCCTCCAACTCTTTCACAAGTTATGTTTTTTTCTTGAGATACAGTTCAATGCCTTGGGCATTTATACCTAATTCCTGAATGCTGCCTTTGTGGTGTCACAAATGTAATATTTGTATGCTGTTATTTTGTCAAATGTTTCACGGTAGGTTTTTTTTTTTCTTCTTCTAATGACGACCCAGACATATTCCTTTTCTAGAGTCTTGGTTGAGTAGATTGTAGTTCCCCATGGTATAAAGTTTAAAAAGAGTCTTGCTTAAAGACACTTAAATACAGCCGTAGGAGCTCACAATTATCTCCAAATGATTACAATGAGCCAATCTAAGGTTTGTCGGAATCATTATATCAATTTCCTGAGTCTCCAAGACTCTTTCAAGAGACAGTCCTGTAAACTTTTGACCCACCGGAATTCTAATATAGTAAATTAAAGCTATAATTAAATTGGTTCTGATTACAGGTATACCTCGGCTTACATCGTTAATTTGTTCCAGGAAAGACGACGTAAACTGAAAACGATTTAAATCGAATTAGCTTGTCTTTAGGCTAGCCGAGGCTAGGCTATGCCAAATTTACTTGTGTGTATGTGTGTGTGTGTGTATATATATATATATATATATATATATATATATATATATATATATATATATATATATATATATATATATATATATATATGTATGTATATATATATATATATATATATATATATATATATATATATATATATATATATATATATATATATATATATATATATATATATATATATATATATATATATATATATATATATATATATATATATATATATATATATATATATATATATATATATATATATATATATATATATATATATATATATATATATATATATATATATAGATATATAGATATAGAAAGGGGGTAGTGGTGGTCTAGTGGTATAGGGCGCTGGATTGCTGATCCAAAGGTCGGGGGTTCAAGTCCCACTCTCCACAAGGTTGTCAATGTCCCCCCCATTGTGGCTCACTGGGTTATCAAAGGTGGGCCATGTCTCTCACTGTCTATGGTGTGAGGCATGTAAAAGAACCATCGCTGACTTTCATAAAGAGTAGCTGCAAAGCCTTGCTAAAAGGGTTGTGACAGGAAGGGCATCCGACGTAAAAACCTCTGCCAAATCAAATGTGCGAATCAGATGATTCACTGTGGGGACTCCCGAGTAAAAGGGAAAAAGCCGAAAGTAAGACAGATATATATATATATATATATATATATATATATATATATATATATATATACATATATAGAAAGCCCTCATTAGTTGTGTTCTGCCCTTCCTGCAAAAATCCGCGAACTACGTTAAAACACATTCTATAGACAGTCTTACTCATAATACAGTAATAATGCAGTAAAATGTAGCAAGGATTAAAGTAAAAACTTTTTAATTTTGTACTGTGATAATATTTATGAATAAATAAAGCGCTCAGGATCCTTACCAGAAGCAAGAGAATATGCAGGGTGTTTGAATTGCATCATAGGGCTTAACTAATAATTAAAAACACACTAAAAAATATGTGAAGTCACAATTCAGGCAATCAAATTAATAACGTTCATGAAGAAGGAAAAAAGAGGTGTACACATCATCTGCAACCAATCAGCAAGAAGAAAAAACAAAAGCTCTTCGCCACTGGCTAAACTTGAATCATGTGCCTGTAATGTCATGATGATGTGTATGTGTAATTTGCCGGGGCTGCAGCTAATTCAGTGCTTCTCAAATAGTGGGGCGTGGTCTGATGCCAGGAAGAGTGCGGGTGAGCCTGGGGAATACTCAAGAATTAAGTGTTTTTTTTTTTTTTATTATTATTATTATTTAATGCATTTTTATGTTTAATGTTAACAAAGATACAATGTTATGCAGAGGTATATTCATAACAATTTTACAGACAAATAACACCATTTATAGTCGTACATGGGGTGCTGGTGGGGGGGGGGGTGTGAAATGTTGATTTTTTTTTTTTTTTTTTTTTTCTTCCTAGAGGGGGCAGGTGTCACAGAAAATAATTGAGAAGCACTGTGCTAATTTAAAAAAAAAACATTATGAAAAAAAGCCTTATATAATCAGTGATGGTCTAGTGGTATAAGGCGCCGGATCGCTGATGCAAAGATTGGGGGTTCGAGTCCCACTCTCCACAAGGTTGTCACTGCCCCCCCCCCCTGTCACTGTCACTGTCTATGGTGTGAGGCATGTAAAAGAACCATTGCTGACTTTCGACAAGAGTAGGCTGCAAAGCCGTCAGCGTGTTTCCGCCCTGCGATGGCCTGGCGAGCTGTCCAGGGTGTACTCTGCCCTCGCCCTGAGTTGGCTGGGATGGGCACCAGCCTCCCCGCGACCCTAATTGGGATGAAGCGGTTACAGAAAATGATGATGAGCCTTATATAATTATGTTTATTTTATTTTATTTATTTATTTATTTATTTTTGTGACTGATGTATAATCGAGCATGAATTAACTCTAAACGACTTAAGTTGAGTACGTATAACTGTATTTGTTTTTAAACTGATTGACACGGCAACACAGGAGATGCCATAACTGGTTTCCTATAAAGCATACCTGCCAACCAGTCCGGTTTTGCCATAATGATTACAGTTTTCATTATCCCACTCCGGGTTATGGTTGTATTAATAAAAATTAATGTTCTTTTAACATAAAATCAATCTAAAATTCAAAATAGTCACGAAAAAATGCAAAACCAATGAATGAGATTGCCGAGAACTGTATCTAAATTTAGACGAAAAGCAGCAGTTCATGCTGCAAGTGTAACTTCCTGTAGGTGTACGGCGCATGTGCGAGAGGTCATCCTTTGTTTTACATTGGAATCGCGAAGGAATTAAATGGGTCAGCTTTGAGTCGGTACGTTTGATGAGCCAATAATATTGCTGTTGGATAAGAATTCAAGTTATGACCTCGATAAATTCTTTTCAGCAGAAGAGCTAGTTAATGTTTCTGTTTTCAATTAAGTGTATGGTACATGAAACTTAAAAATTGTTTCATAGAATGTGAAATGTCTTCACAATATTGAACAATGTGATCTGGATGAATTTCATATTTTTCGAGTTTTGTGCCTATCAAACCAAAGAACGTGGGTAAAATGTGTTTTTATTTACAATGTTTTCAGGGCATGGTGATATTGTCGTCTTTCAATTTCTGAATTTGTTTCAATTGTTTATTTTCAAACAATCGATTTAAAATTAAAAGTTGATTGTGGAATGTTTCCCCCTTTGTGGTTTTTGAAAAATATTGCATGTCATATTTGCTGAGGGAAAAGGTCAAGAGAAATGTGGACAATTTTGCACAGGTTCAGCCCAAAAGTTTGTCAACATTTGTCAAATGCATGATTATGCATCAAAATTTTTTTTGAAAGGATACGGATCCGAAAGTTTCTTGTGATTCACATCAGAGGGACAGCACATGTAAGACGTTTTGGAGACAAAGTCAGAGAGGCTAGATTGAGATGGTTTGGACATGTACAGAGGAGGGATAGTGAGTATATTGGTAATAGGATGCTGAGGCTGGAACTACCAGGCAAAAGGCCTAGAGGAAGACCAAAGAGACGATTAATGGATGTGGTGAAGGAGGACATGAAGGTCGTTGGTGTAAGAGAAGAAGATGCAAAGGATAGGGTGAGATGGAGGCAGATGATTCGCTGTGGCGACCCCTGAAGGGAAAAGCCGAAAGGAAAAGAAGAAGAAGACGGACCCGAAAGTTTGTCCTTGATCTTTTCCATCAGCATTTCTGCTGTAGCAATTTGAGGAAAATGGAAACATGATTGTTAAAGAAATATGAGGTTCTTTGCCACATTCTAACTTGGTTTAATGCAAATAACCATTTTCTGAACCCTCCACCAGGACTTTGTCCTGGACTTACTTCGGCCTACGGCCTCTGGACCTCGGCTAGCTACTAGGCTTTTCAGGTTTCAAAAGTTGTCAGGTATGATAAAGAAATGTGTGCTATCAAGCACTAAATGTAGTCATAAAAATATTAGTGAACATTTTGACTTTAACTGTATCTTCAAAAGCATGTATAACCTTGAATGCAAATGTTTATAGACTCACAGAAACAAAATGAAGTAGACATAACCTTGTAAATTATAAGTTTTTTGATATTAAATACATCAGGTTTCAGAGATGTTCCTTTTTATTAAATAGTTGGAATTGTTAATACTAAAAAAGGCCAAACAAGCCATGGTACATCATACCTTCTGAACATAATAAATATCCTGTAATAAATTTAGCGATGTCTTTACAGCCATCTAACATCATTGCATATGACATAGCACAGTTTTTTTTTTGTTTTGTTTTGTTTTTTTATGGAAATAATTTCATGACTAATCTGTTCTACATGTTTCCTCACAAGTTCATTTTATTTTAAAATGAGTGCAAAAAGGATGCAAGTTCTTGCAAATGATCGGGTAACACAATAAATTGTTGGTCTTGGTTTTAACCTCAAACAATAAAATGATAGATGTTGCGCTGTCAATTCCAGAACTAGACTGGAAAGTTTGACGCCATCTGAAACGCAGCGTGAACCCTACATCACTCTCAGCTTTTCTCCTTTGAATCAGCTCAGCGCTGTTTCCTTCATCAACAACGCTGAGATCAGTGACATTTTCCATGCTTAAATTACCAGTTTCAAATTTTTCAACCTTTTCAAAGGTTGGTGAGAATGAAGCAGAATGCATTATTGACTGACATGTGATCTTGGGTTTTATGAAAAATTACGTTTCAAGCGCCAACGTTTCTTGAATGACTTGGCCGCTAATGTTTACGCGGCACCATTCCTGTGCCAAAGTACCGTAACTGCTGCAAAGGACTATAAAGATTTTTTTTTTTTTTTTTTTTTTTTTTTTGTTTCATGTGAAGAAAACAATTGAAACTAGTCAGGACAAGTTAGCATATGGTTTCGATATTAACTAATAAACATTTTCTTATCAACTTTGTAATCTATTTCCTCCTCCTTTGAACTTGCTGTGGTCTTTACTAGCAGAATTACTTTCAACTGCAAATATTTTGGGTTTGAAACTGCAGATCTTAACCTCAACCCCTCTCTTTTCCTCTCTCTTTATTTTCCTGCTCAGTCTTTTAATCACATCCTGACCTTGGATTGCCATCACTCCTGCAAACTCATTAACCACAGCCATTAATTATTACTTGTCCTCATCCCCTTTATTTTTGGCTAATTTCTATCCTCGTGTGTTAACAGTGCCCATTCCGCAGTGAATCTGACCTTCCTGATGGAGGTCAATACATCCAAGCATGCACCCCGTAATCATATTTCTGTTTCGAAAACATCTGCTTTAAGGGCTCGTTTTTTTGTTTTTTTTTAAGCATGTCTGTCCCTCACCAGTCTCCATGACTGATGCAGTTGAATGATGATTACAGGTTCCAGCTGTGATTTATAAATGTGCTGAATGGAGGAGAAGAGTGATGGGGATAGGAAAGAGTCAGAGTTCAATTCCTCTTATTGCACTTTAGTGGTGGTAAAGTACCATTAAGTGGTCAAAATTATGTACTTAGCCATGAAAAAGGTAAGTTTAGTGAAAATGGATAGAAAATAAAGGCAATTCATGTGATGTTGAATGATTACTTTAGTGTTTACATGCTGGAAGTGGTTTACTGCATAGCATTATCCTTAGAATCGAGGTCTTCTGTCCTCTGTGCGGCCATTAACTCAGTCAAATAGATTCTGTTCACAGCCTACACGTGATAACCAAGTTCAACAAGATTTAAGACAAATTATCTTCATTGTTTATGCTCCGTGATGTTTCAAAAGAAAGTCCAGTGAGTTCAATCGTCCAGCTCTCCAGCTTTGTTCAAGATTTCATTACTACACAGGCGTACAGTCAAAATGCTTCTGAAAAAAGATATACAGTAAAATCTCCGCTGACGAACGCTTAAGCTCACGAACTTTTCGCCTCAAGAACATTAAATTTGCGAGCATATAGTCTCTGCTGACGAACTAGTTTTCGGCGGACGAATCAAACCACGTGGTCGAACAGTGCCACGGTGGCGGCCACGAGAAGCTGACGCACGCTCACGGCATCACAGTTCGTCACCCCCTTTCTTTGAGTGCGGACGTGGTTTGTGTTTGCTAGACATTTTGGACCATATTGAGTGTACTTTTGCTATTATGGGACCGAAAAAGACCCCACCACAGGCGGAGATCATTGAAAAACACGAACGAGGTGTGCGTTTGTGTGACTCAGCGTCCCAGTACCAGTACGCTAAGTCTACCATTGCTCCCATCCTTAAGAACAAGGAAGCTATTAAGGGTGCGTGTGTGGCTAAGGGTGTTTCCAAACAGTAGGCGTTTCCAAACACTCCTTCCAAACAGTAAGTCCCTCCCTCCTCCTCCTCCCACTCCATTCCATCAAGCCATCAACTACCATCACAAAGGTAAATAAAACGACTTTATTATACAGTACAGTTTATTTCTTTAATTACAATACAATAGCACATTTATTATACACAAAATAAGGTATATTTTTGTGTAGTTTTAAGGCTTATTTAGTAGAAAATTATGTTTTATGGGGACCTGGGAACGGATTATTCTCATTTTAATGGTTTCTTATGGGAAATAAATGTTCGGAAGACGAACTTTTCGCCTCACACACACATTCAGGGAACCAATTATGTTCGTGAGCTGAGGTATCACTGTACAAGGGTCCCTTGTTTTTTGTGATGGTTCAGTTCTGGCCCTTACCGCGGATCAAGAAAATCCGTGAGTGATTGACGCGGTTTTAAAACTTTATGTATGATATTACATGCACTAAAATATGAACACATTGTATAGACAGTTCTACTCATTATTACAGTAATGATGCACTAAAATGTAGTAATGATTAAGTAAAAACTTTTTAATTCTGTACTGTGATAATATTTATGAATAAATAAAGCGATGAGGCTCCTTACCAGAAGCTAGAGAAGATGCAGGACGTTTGAGTGATATCGTAGGACTTAAACAATAATTTAAAATACACTTAAAAAAAAAAAAAAAAAAAAAAAGTGAATTGGCAGTGGTGGTCTAGTGGTATAGGGCGCTGGATCGCTGATCCAAAGGTTGGGGGTTCGAGTCCCACTCTCCACAAGGTTGTCACTGTCCCCCCCCAGTGGAGCTAACTGGGTTATCAAAGGCCGGCCATGTCTCTCACTGTCTATGGTGAGAGGCATGTAAAAGAACCATTGCTGACTTTCAACAAGAGTAGGCTGCAACGCCGTCAGCGTGTTTCCGCCCTGCGATGGCCTGGCGAGCTGTCCAGGGTGTACTCTGCTCTCGCCCGAAGTTGGCTGGGATGGGCACCATCCTCCCCGCGACCCAAATTAGGATTTAAGCGGGTACAGAAAACGAACTGAAAAAAGTGAATTTGTAATTCGGGCAATCACGTTGATAACGTGTGCGAAGGAGAAAAAAAAAAGAGACGCACTCATCACCTGCAACCAATCAGCAGGAGTGAGAAACAAAAGCTTTTAGCCATTGGCTAAATTTGAATCACGTGGCAGTAACTTCTGGGTTGGCCGTTAATCCGGAAGTATAATAATAATGCAGTAAAATGTAGTAATGATAAAGAAAAAGCTTTTAAATTTTGCACTGTGATAATATTTATGAATAAATAAAGCGCTTAGGCTCCTTACCAGAAGCTAGAGAAGATGCAGGGTGTTTGAGTGACATCATAGGACATTAGAAGTCACTAAATACATGTTTGACTGAATGCAGGAATAAACTTTGGGTAAATAGGTTCAGTGCCAGAACATTTACTTCAGGTGGAGCAGGTCATGGCAGGTCATGGGTTCAAAGCCTGGGCATGGTGGGAATTTGACATGCACTGAATTTTCCACCTAAAATTGCTGGTTTCATTAACAATTCTTTGTGAATATATTATATAGAAATATGATAATAATCAGGCAGTGGTGGCCTCGTGGTACAGGTGCTGGATCACTGACTGATCCGAAGGCTTGGGGTTGGAGTCCCACTCTCCACAGCTTGTCACTGTCCCCCCAGTGCAGCTAAATGGGTTTTCAAAGGCCGGCCATGTCTCTCACTGTCTATGGTGTGAGGTTCATGTAAAAGAACCATTGCTGACTTTCAACAAGAGTAGCTACAAAGCTGTCAACGTGTTTCCGCCCTGCGATGGCCTGGTGAGTTGTCCAGGGTGTACTCTGCCCTCGCCCGGAGAAGGCTGGGATGGGCAACAGCCTCCCCGTGACCCTAATTAGGATTAAGCAGTTACAGAAAATGAACTGAACTGAACTGATGATAATCGTTAATGACCGGATTTGAAAATGACTTTTATTCTTCCTTTCCAGGGAAAACAATAAATGATGCAATCCGAAGCTGGTATCACATCATAAATGATACGAATTGCATCATATTGTTCCTCGAAGTCATGAATGATGCATCATTAACTCTGTTAACTCAACTCCCATCACTTTACTGAACAGATTGCTTTAAATCAACTCGAGAAAACATCTACATGGAACTGCATGTTTAATATAATTATAGAGAAAAAATTTAAATATCTCGGAAACAGTCAATCTGACATTTTTATTGTTATATTTTAACCCAGAATTCCAAAATTCATAACAAACAGCAGGCAACGTCTACACATTTCTCGACCAGTATAACTTTTTCAGCTTTTCCGTTTCATTTCATCTCCTTTTATCTTCCAAACTGCTTTATTTTTATTAGCATTGCGGAGAGGCAGGAGCCTATCTCAGCTGACTCCGGGCAAAGATGATGTACACCCTGAACAACTCACCACAGGATGCAACAGACACAACCATTCACACTCACGTTCACACAGCGGGGCAATCAAGAACATCCATTGAGCCTCATGTGCATTTCTTTTGACTGTGGGAGGTAACTGGGCCTGAATCAGAGACTAAAATAATCCAGATCAAGAATGTTGTAAATGATATACTGTCATGGTTTCGTACTTTTTACTGTGTATGCGATGTTTTGAATACCATGAGATCCACATGAACATCTTTTGTAACTAATACAGTATATTATAAATAAAATCAGTGTTTACAGGGTGCACCCTGCCTTTGCCTAATGCAGTGCTTCTCAATTATTTTCTGTTACGCCCCCCCCTAGCAAGAAGAAAACAATTCGCGCCCCCCCACCACCCACTTTCTGCCGCAACTATAAATTATAACTTTTTTCTATAATATAGTTACAGGTATATCTCTTCATTATATCGTATCCTTGTTAACATAAATAAAACAAAAAGAAAGAGATATAGTTCAACTTACAAGAATAACTTTTTGAACATTTTTTATTAGTCTGTAAAAGAAAGTGCATCAATTTGCCTTAAATTTAAAAATAATAATATCCTTGTTACATTTTTGACAATCTTACCACACCATTTGCTGCTGAAAATAAAATCAATAAATAATTAATTCAAATTGACTTCAGAAACATTAACTCAGGAGCACAATATATAAACACTTTAACCTACAAAACAAGAACAAATAGAACAATTTGTGCTGATTTTTTTTTTCTCAAAATGAGCTCCTGCTCAATGTTTAGCTGGGACCTGTACTTGCTGCGCACAATGGGCAATGAGGGCGCCACTGCCAACTACTGGAGTGGATGTGCAATTACACTTTCTTGTAGTACGGCGGAAAAAAAGCATGTTCTCCTGGGTCACACGCGCCCCCCTCAGCATCCCATCGCGCCCCCCCAGGGGGGCGCGCCCCACTATTTGAGAAGCACTGGCCTAATGTCAGCTGAGACCGACCCCAGTCTCCCTGTGACCCTGATAGTAAGATTAAGTGGTTACAATGCTTTAAGAATAAGCAGTGACATGAAGATCACCCACTAATATTCACAATCTTTTCACAAACTGGCTTACTCCATCGTTATATGTTATTAACAAAACACATCGAGCGCAGCATGGCGACATAGTGGGTAGTACATCCACTTCACAGCACATGCTTCCTGTGCTTGCTTTGGTTTCCTCTGATTGCTCCAGTTTCCTCCCAAAGTCCAAAAACAAGCATATTAGGTCAATTGGCTATTCCTGATCGCCCCAATGTACGAGTGCGAGTAGCCTGTGTATGCATAGGCCCTGCAGTGGTCTGGTGATCTGTTCAGGGTGTACCCCACCTTTGCTCAGCGTCGGATGATATAAGCTGCAACCCTAATTAAGATTAAGTGCCTTAGAAAATGAATGAATTAATTATTTTAAAATAATAGCACTGCTTCTGCGAATTATGTACCCATATCAATGGCTACTTATATCAAGAATCTTTGTACTATATACTACAATAAATGATCTTCTTCTTCTTCTTCTTCTTCTTCTTCTTTTCCTTTCGGCTGTTCCCTTTTTCTCAGGGGTCGTCATAGTTAATCTGTGATTCGTATGTTTGATTTGGCATAGGTCTTTATGTCGGATACCCTTCCTGACACAACCCTTTTGCAAGAGGCAGACTACTCTTGTCGAAAGTCATCAATGGTTCTTTGACATGACATTCATTCATTCATTCATCCATGTTCTGTAACCACTAGGGTCGTAGGGAGGTTGGGACCCATCCCAGCCAACTTCAGGCAAGGGCTGAGTACACCCTGACCAGCCCTCCAGGCCATCGCAAGCTGATGGCTATGCAGCTACACTTGTCGAAAGTCAGGAATAGTTCTTTTACATGGCATGCATTCATTCATCCATTTTCTGCAACCACTAGGATTGCAGGGAGGTTGGGACTCATCCCAGCCAACTTCAGGAGAGGGCTGGGTACACCCTGAACAGCCCGCCAAGCCATCGCAAGCTGATGGCTATGCAGCTACACTTGTCGAAAGTCAGGAATAGTTCTTTTACATGGCATGCATTCATTCATCAATTTCTGCAACCAATAGGATCGCAGGGAGGTTGGGACTCATCCCAGCCAACTTCAGGAGAGGGCTGGGTACACCCTGAACAGCCCGCCAAGCCATCGCAAGCTGATGGCTATGCAGCTACACTTGTCGAAAGTCAGGAATAGTTCTTTTACATGGCATGCATTCATTCATCCATTTTCTGCAACCAGTAGGATCGCAGGGAGGTTGGGACTCATCCCAGCCAACTTCAGGAGAGGGCTGGGTACACCCTGAACAGCCCGCCAAGCCATCGCAGGCCAGAAACACGCTGACGGCTATGCAGCTATACTTGTTGAAAGTCAGCAATGGTTCTTTTACATGAATCTCTCACCATAGGCAGTGAGAGACATGGCCAGCCTTTCATAACCCAGTTATCTGCACTGGGGGACAATGACAACCGTGTGGAGAGTGGGGATTCAAACCCCCAACCTTATGCTCAGCGATCCAGCACCCTTTACCACCAGGCCACCATTGCCCCACCAAAGCAATTTTCCTAAATAGTGAAAACCAAAGGTAAAATGTCTGTTGGGTTACCCGAGACTTGTGGCTCATCAGGCCAGTGCTTATTCCCAGTTTCCGCAGTGTGAAGCGACCAGGAGTTCAACTCCTCCTGGATGGGACGCTAGTCCATCACAGGTTACCTTCCAGTATATTTTTACTGGTACCCATTGATACTGCTAGGTGACTAGAGGCACACTTGTGGTTAAGACCTTGCCCAGGGGTCTTGGCACAGTGGGGGAAGGGGGTCTAACAGGGATTTGAACACACAACCTCCCGATCATGAGCGCAGCACCCTAACCACTACGCCACTGGCCCAAAAACTAAAGGAGGTACAATCATATATTGTATATTGAGTGATACTACAGCCAATGGTCAGTATCAGATATTCAAATATAAGATATGTGCCTTGTATGGAGGTCCACTATTAGATTAATATCCCGGAGTAATGAGACAGGCTCTAAATAGAAATGGTAAACCGACTAGCGAACAGTTTTAAGATTAAAGGCGAATAGGGTCGATAGAATCGTACTGATAAATCCAGAGACCCTTTATGAACATCATGATCACACAAGTAGGATACAATACGTCAACTGTACGGCATCACATATCCAGGGATTTCCATATTCATTGGCTAAGATTATGTTCAGATCATCAGCACCGACAAGATGGTTCACTTACCTTTTAGTCCAGCATTTCATATCAGTGTTACAGTCCCGTCCTCTACTCCCTCCACTGGACATGCATAAATTCAAATGGAGCATAAGTATCATTTCATAAACCTAAACTGTACAGTGTGCTCCCACAGGTTCTGGTTTTCCTGGCTGTGACTTGTAGCCCTTCTATACTGCATGGGAATATTAGCGGAATTAGCTTGCTTATTAAAAAGGATTTAATCATGTGATAAGCAAATACTGATACATACACTGTGGAGCTCAGTGTAGAGAAGCAAAACACTGATAGTATACTCACAGCAAGAAGGTCCTGAGTTTGAGTCCTGTGGCCGACAAGGGCATTATTATATGGAATTTATATTTTCTCTTTGTTCTTGTGTGGGTTTTCTTGGGTAATCCTGCTTTCTTGTTCAGTCCTAAGAGGCTAACTGGCTTTTTCAAATTACCGCTAGATGATGCGATTGTGAATGGTTGTGTGTTTTTCTCTGTGATGGACCGACAGAAATGCTCATAGTGTACTCTGGCTTCACCCAGAGTCAGTTAAAATAGGCTCCAGCCTCCCAGCGACAATAATAAACAATAAAAAAGTTGGGAAATTGAAAGAAGAAGGAACGAATGAATCCGCTTTGCTGGTTTTACGGCACATCTGTATTGTGTATGTATAATATATATCCTGCAGGCAAGATGATATATATCCTGCAGGACGGTTATTAAAATATTAGAGATATTTTGAAGTGGTTATACTAATTTTGCTCGTGTGCTATTTTCTATCACATGAGACCCGAGTTGTATAATTGCCAAATCAGGACTATTTGATTAGAATTTTATCAAGATATGATTTGCAAACAATCGAAATCATGTATACAAATTGGCTGTTGAGGATTCTTTCAATTCAGACTCCTGATTTTTTTTTTTTTTTTTTTTTTTTTTTTTTTTTTAGCTTTTTTCTTTTTTTGTTATTTCCCCAAACATACTCGTACTTGTGTTTTAAAGTTGTCGTTGAATGCTGTTGCCTCTGTCCACTCCTGGCTTCCTAGCATAGCTGTTAGCAGCTGCCATGTTTTTTGTGATTTGGTAATAATTTGCTTTCATCTCTTTTTTTTTTTTTTATTTCTCTCACAGGTCAAAAAAGGGGTATTACATCCATTGCAGAAAGAAAGTGTGAGCATGTGAGAGTACTTTTAAAAAGAGTACCAGAGAGTTAATATTGGAGTCTGGATGAGGCAATCTCCAGCTTTTACATAGAGCCAATGGAGGCAAGGGCTCACACCATTTTATGGGTCACTTCATATGAAGAAATTTCATTTGGAGCTGTATTATTAGATTGAACTATTTTGTTTGTGTGTGTGTGTGTGTGTGTGTGTGTGTGTGTGTGTGTGTGTGTGTGTGTGTGTGTGTGTGTGTTTCAGAGAATTCACTGCCCAGAACTGAACAAACTGAAAGGGAAAATGGCTCCAGTATTAAAGTTAATGTACATAATGGTGCAGTATAAATTCACGAAACTAGATTCTCTCTTAACAATGACATTCATTCATTCATTCATTCATCCATTTTCTGTAACTTCTAGGGTAGCAGGGAGGCTGGCTCCCATCCCAGCCAACTTCAGGTGAGAGCAGAGTACACCCTGAACAGCTCGCCAGGCCATTGCAGGGCAGAAACACACTGACAGCAGCTACTCTTTTTCGAAAGTCAGCAATGGTTCTTTTACATGAACCTCACACCATAGATAGTGAAAGACATGGCCGGCCTTTGATAACCCAGTTATCTGCACTGGGGGGGGACAGTGATAACGCGATGATAATGAGCCTTGAACCCCCAACATTAGGATCAGTGATTTAGTACCTTTACAACAGGCCACCACTGTGCCCTTAACCCTTTATACCCTGAATTATTTTCTAGCTGTTAAAAAAAAAAAAAAAAAAAAAAAAAAAAAAAAAAAAATTATATATATATATAATATTATAAAAAAAATAATAATATCCAGTAGGAAAGATTGAATAAATATTAATAATAATGAGTGACGAACTCGCATCCTCACATCTGTAGGAAATGTGCAAATTATGTAAAGTGAAAAGTAAAAGATTTTTTTATTACTGCATTATCAATAACGTATCACAATATATCACAAACCTTGAAAAAAAATATATTTTCCAAAAATAATGGTATAAAATGAGCCTTATAAGGATATTTTGGCATAGAAATACTGGCACAAATGGTACTCATAAATGTATGTAAAATAAAATGGATCACGTTGAAATAAAAAAACGTATAAAAAATACTTTGGTATGAAAATCAGGGTGTTCACGGTTCTGCGTTACTTTATCCTGAAACTACTCATAGTAAGCTTCGAAGCAGTTGGATTTGTTGTTCAGGCTCACGTTGCATTTTTTGCATCTTTGCCTTTTTTCTGTAATTCGTGGAAGATGCCCAACGCCGTCTTTTTGAAGGGCGACTGAAGGACGATGACAGCCCTATTTAGGATGTTTGCTCGGCTCTGTTCTAGAAGTGGCTCCTTCCCTCTTCATCCCGCCCACTTTACCAGCCTTCATCAGATCAATGACAGGAACACTATCTCATATAATATTTCTTAGATTGGATGGGATTTCTATAAAGCGAGATTAGTTGATTGGCTAAATCTACTCCTCCCATTGATTTATTGAACTTCTTCACGATATCAGAACAATCAACTTCAACTATCTTCTTTGTTTTGGAATCGATTTCCTGCAGTAACGGGGTTGACTTTTGTAAACGTAGATAACAACATGTTCACGACTCTATTGTTGAACCATTTTACATATGTACACTGCTTCGGAGTTCTCATTCTCTATTTTAGTAGCTTCGATTGCACCTTGTGCTTTTTTTCGTCATTTGCTTTTGACGTTCATATTCTTTGATAATCAGGGTAATCTTGATGGTCTGACAGTCCCGCAGCAAAATATTCCACGACCGACGAGAGAATTTCAGTAGAACAAGGTGGATCAGGACCAAGGAAGGGCATCGTAACTGAAGGATTTTCATTTTGAAGGACTGACCACAGTCGAGCGAGATTTCATCTTGTTGCTCCGCTTGCACTAGAATCTTCTGCAGTTGGCATGAGGGCGTGTTCATCTATGATAACAGCCGAATCTCCATCGAGCTCAATGACATCATTTGGAGAATCTCTTGATCTAGATCTATTTCCTTTTCCATATTCACGTCATCAGGGATGAAGTTAGGATCATCCACCTCGTCATCATAATCCATTTCTGTCTCAGATTCGTCGCTATCGTCACAAGTGGCCAGCTCAGCAGTTTCGACACTGATGTTTTTCCTGCCATAAAAAGTTCTGGGGGTGATTGATATACCGGTGGTGAAATTGCATAATGAAAGACATTCACCAGTCAAATTGACTGAACGATGATGTTTTCTAAATGCCGAAATTGGGTCAGACTTTCCCTCATGATGACTCACTTTGAATCGATAAATAACACCAAGATATTCTTCACAGAAAACAATAATGTTTATAATTGATGCTTGTATTGAGTTTCCATAAAAATAAAAGCATATTAGTATAAAACACTATTTTTTTGCAGGAATTCTACTATTTGTAAACTATGTTTGAAGTAATCACTGTTGACAGTCAAGCTTGTTCATACCCCTGATGTGATGGAAACATCACTCATATATATATATATATATATATATATATATATATATATATATATATATATATATATATATATATATATATATTTTTTTTTATAAAATGTTATTATTGGTTATAGTAGTAGTAGTATTAATGACACCAATTTATTTATCTTCTCCTTGACAACAACAACAACAACAACAACAATAATAATAATAATAATAATAAAAATAAATAAATAAATAAATAAATAATAATAATAATAATAATAATAATAATAATAATAATCGCCATCATCATCATCATCATCATCATCATCATCATCATCATCATCATCAAACAAATAAGTAGTGCTAGAACATTTCTATGTGGAATTTGCATGTTCTCCCCATACTTGTGTGTCTTTTTGTCTTTTTCCCTGGTTTCCTTCTATAGTCCAAAGACTAATTAGTCTTGATGTGTACGTGAGAGTGAATGGCTGTAAATGTGTTGCCCTGCTGTGGACTGGAGAGGTTTAGGGCATACCCACACCCCCCACCCAGAGTCCGCCGAGAGGGGCTCCAGCATTTCCATGACCCCAGTTGAATGAAACAGTTTAGTCATAAATAAAATAAATATTTTCTGAGGCTCTTGCTGACAGTTCTTGAGACACATTATGAAAGGGGACATATGAAACACTTTTTAAAATTGTATTTTAATGTTAATACTAGTATGTTCTACATAAAACTGTATAATATACAGGGATCCCTCACTTCCTGCGATTAATTGGGACCGAGATCCCCATGCAACCACTGAAATCCACAAAATAGGACCCCCCCCCCCCCACTGATGTATATGTACATGTGTCTGTCTGTCTGTCTTCCTTTCGGCTTTTTCCCTTTACTCAGGAGTCGCCACAGCGAATCATCTGATTCGCACGTTTGATTTGGCAGAGGTTTTTACGTCGGATGCCCTTCCTGTCACAACCATTTTTTTTTAGCAAGGGACAGAAACACGCTGACGACTTTGCAGCTACTCTTTTACGAAAGTCAGCAATGGTTCTTTTACATGCCTCTCACCATAGACAGTGAGAGACATGGCCGGCCTTTGATAACCCAGTTAGCCGCACTGGGGGGACAGTGACAACCCTGTGGAGAGTGGGACTCGAACCCCCAACCTTTGGATCAGTGATCCAGCGTCCTATACCACTAGACCACCACTGCCCCTGTATACGTACATGTGTATGTGTTTATAATATCAATAAATACATATTAAATGCTATAAATGCTTAAAATAATCAATTAAACATTCAAAATTAATGCACAAGATGTACATAAAATATAAATAAACATACATACAGACGCGCGCACGCAGATGCATGTGCATGCGCTCAGATGTGCATATCAAAACAATGTAACTAGTTTTGATGGGAGGTTTTGGGTTGTTTTTTTGTTGGTTTAGGTTGCTTATTATTATTTTTTTTCATAATTAGCCTTGTTTTTGTGGGGGTTTTCTTAACTTTCCCCCCCCTATTCTTCCTAAATTTCCTTATTGTTTAATTCGATGAATATTAAAAAAAGAAAGAAAAGAAAAACGCGATGCATTGAAGCCACATGAATTGACGCACGAAGTATCTAGGGAACACTAGACTCCTATTTTCCTTAATACTAGTAATAATACAGGGATCCCTCACTTTTAATGGTTAACTGGGACCGAGATCCCCATGTGACCATCAAAATCCACAAAGTAGCTCCGCCCCGATATACAACTACATGTATATGTGTATATAATATCAATAAATAAATATTCAAATCTATAAATGCTTATAATAACAATTACACATTCAAAAAAAAAAAAAAAACATAATATGTAAATAAAATATACATACACACACACACACACACACACACACACACATACAGATGGAACTGCCATGAGAAGAAGAGGACACGCATACATACACACGCACACATGCACGCAGATGCAACAATGTAAGTACAGATGTTCCCCAGCTTTCAAACGAGTTAGGTTCCCCACGGCCGGTTAGATGAATTTGTTTGTAAGTCGTTACAGGGTGTTCATTAGAGGAGAACTTATGTTTAAACCTTGTATAAGTAATCTATACAAGTTTGTACTGGATATACTTTTATTCTCTCTCTCTCTGTCTCTCTCTCTCTCTCTCTCTTTAATCATCACATTATCAATATCATTGTGTCCCATGTTTAAACTCCTGGTTCCTCTCAAGCACAGCATCTGATCAGATTTGCTGAGAGTTTAAACCTTACCCAGTTCATTGTAATACTGGAGTCAATTTGTTTGTTTGTTTTGGCAGCTTCTTTTCCTGGACCGTGTCAGCCCCAACCCCCCCCCCCCCCCCAGAATACCATCTCCCCCCGCGCCAGAGCCTAGTATTAAGTGTACCTCAGGATAATGTTTAATCATAGGTAATACTTATATTTATGATATATCTTTCTATAGATTATATTCCATTTCTATTTCTATTTGTTCTTCAATTTCATTTCACTTTCACTGTCAACCTCACCCTGTTCGTATCTACGGATGGTTTGGATGGAAGATTTTTTTTGTTTGTTTGTTTGCTTAGGGTTTTTGTTTTTGTTTGTTTGTTTGTTTGTTTATGTTTTTGCATAATTGGCCTTGCTTTAGTAGCATTTTCCTTAACTTTTTCCCCCAGTTCGTCCTTAGTTTCCTTATTTTGTTTAATTCCATGAATATTTTTTTATTTATTTATTTATTTTAAAAACTGTGGTGCGCTGAAGCTGCATTAATTGAAGTGTGAAGTAGCGAGGGATCCCTGTAATAATCATTTTTTAAAATGTTACATATACCCCTTTCATAATCCCAAGCCTGATATATATACTAGTCCTTCTCAAAAAATTACCATATTGTGATAAAGTCATTATTTTCTGTAATGTACTGATAAAAATTAAAATGTCATATATTGTAGATTCATTTGATCACCAGCTGAAATATTTCAGGTCTTTTATTGTTTTAATACTGATGATTTTGGCATACAGCTCATGAAAACCCAAAATTCCTATCTCAAAAAATTAGCATATCATGAAAAGGTACTCTAAACAGGCTAGAAGACACCAGAAAACAACCAGAAGAGGTGACCGGACCCTGAGGAAGATTGTGGAGAAGGGCCGATTCCAGACCCTTGGGGGACCTGTAGAAGCAGTGGACTGGGCTACAGGTGCCGCTTTCCCCAGGTCAAGCCACTTTTGAACCAGAAACAGCAACAGAAGCGCCTGACCTGGGCTACAGAGAAGCAGCACTGGACTGTTGCTCAGTGGTCCAAAGTACTTTTTTTCAGATGAAAGGAAATTTTGCATGTCATTCAGAAATCAAGGTGCCAGAGTCTGGAGGAAGACTGGGGAGAAGGAAATGCCAAAATGCCTGAAGTCCAGTGTCAAGTACCCACAGTCAGTGATGGTCTGGGGTGCCATGTCAGCTGCTGGTGTTGGTCCACTGTGTTTTATCAAGGACAGGGTCAATGCAGCTAGCTATCAGGAGATTTTGGAGAACTTCATGCTTCCATCTGCTGAAAAGCTTTATGGAGATGAAGATTTGATTTTTCAGCACGACCTGGCACCTGCTCACAGTGCCAAAACCACTGCTAAATGGTTTACTGACCATGGTATTACTGTGCTCAATTGGCCTGCCAACTCTCCTGACCTGAAGCCCATAGAGAATCTGTGGGATATTGTGAAGAGAAAGTTGAGAGACACCAGACCCAACACTGTGGATGAGCTTAAGGCCGCTATCGAAGCATCCTGGGCCTCCATAACACCTCAGCAGTGCCACAGGCTGATTGGCTCCATGCCACGCCGCATTGAAGCAATCATTTCTGCAAAAGGATTCCCGACCAAGTATTGAGTGCAGAACTGAACATAATTATTTGAAGGTTGACTTTGTTTGTATTAAAAACACTTTTTTTGTTGGTCGGATGAAATATGCTAATATTTTGAGATAGTAATTTTGGGTTTTCATGAGCTGTATGCCAAAATCATCAGTATTAAAACAATAAAAGACCTGAAATATTTCAGTTGGTGTGCAATTAATCTAAAATATATGAAAGTGTAATTTTTATCAGTACATTACAGAAAATAATAAACTTCACAATATGCTATTACTTTTTGTGAAGGACTAGTATATATATATATATATATATATATATATATATATATATATATATATATATATATATATATATATATATATATAAAACTAAAGAAAGAACATTTTCAAGGAAGAGAAAAGTTTATAACTCTGATTTAAAAGTAGAGAACAAAGAAAGCACACAAAGATTAAAAAGATTCCAGAGTATGGGGACCATGGCACTGAAGACAGTGTGGTGCATGGGGCAACAAGTAGATCACTGCAAGATGTGAAGATTGAGAAGTGGAATAATGGGTGAAGAGTTCATTGAGGTAGAGAGGAGCAAGTTTATTCAGGGATTTGAAAGTAAGAAAGATCTTGAACTTAACACAGAACTGAACTGCTAACATAAAGCTGAGAAAAGTTGAGTGACATGAGCAGGATGCTTACTATGTATGAACACTAATCTCCCCCTCCCCCACTACTTCTTTAATATCATATAGAGAACAGCACAGTCACCTCCCTGCAAGAGCCTGGAATCAAACCTCATGACGGAAATCCTTCTCTTATCTAGTTCCTCGTGTTTTCTCAAAATCATATTAATTATTTCAATTGATTTATGTACATTACCAGTAGGTGTGAATTGTTCTTGGAAATATAATTATTAAACTGATATTTGTTCCAGAAGTAAAGTCTTCAATCATAGACATTCTGAAAGCATTGCGCATCATTACTAGTCAGTAATGGGTAAAGACGAGCAATGATCTTTGACAGAGCTTACAATGCTCTCAATCCACCCTGACTAGGAAAAAAAAAACTGGATGATTAAATAACAAAACTTCCGAGCCAATCAGTAAAATTTCATTTTCATTAGTTTTTAATGTAGTTATTTTACATGCAACATTTTAAATCTGAGATCTGACGCATGCAGTATGGAGAGAATTGTGTTGGTGAAATATGCACTTAGATGTACCATCATCAGCTTTTCAGTAATCATTAAGACCATTTTTAATAGCCGGACTAATGGATATGGTCAAAAATAAATAAATTAATTAATTAATTAATAATAATAATAATAATAATAATAATAATAATAATAATAATAATAATAATAATAATAATAATAATAAAACATTAAAAAAAATAAGTGACCCAAGAACTGTTCCCTGAGGGGCACAACACATAAGAGATGTTACAAAAGACCTCGTGTGACAAAATGATCTCTAAACCATGTCATGAATGACTATGCCAGGGGAATCTCAATAGAGGAAAGATGGAAAATAAGTACACGATGATTAACAGTGTCAAATGCTTCACTGAATCAAGGAGGAGTGGCACACTAAAGTTCAATAGGACATCCTTGAGAACATTCGGAAGAACTGTCTCAGGGATTTGCTGAGTATGGAAGCCAAACTGAAACATCTTATGAAGTGTGTTATCATTCAGAAGAGTATGGCCATCCAGAGTATAACTATCCAGGAGGAGTGGGACTCTGAGTTGCTTCACATTATAGAAACTGGGGACAGGCACCAGCTCCGATGAGGCACTAGGTTTCGGTGTGAAGACCCAAACAGATTTACCTTGTTAATTGGAGTAGCTAGTAAACGAACATTAGACTTAATGAGTACAGGAACAGAAAAAGCGCCAACAAATATGGAGCAAGTGAGTTTTAAAATCAGAGTAGAAAATTAATATCAGACAATGATTCAGAGGAGAAAGATAACAGAAAACGAATGGAAAAAGCCTGACTCTGCTCAGTTAACACGAAAGCTTGAAAGAGTTTACTAAGAGATAGCCAAACCTTTGATGAAGAAAAAGTAATTGGAGGTGGAGTTTTAATAAAGGTGTTCATAAAGACAGTCTTCATTTAGGCAATTAAAAATATAAAAAAATAAAATTGATAGCAGCTTTTATTCAAGAACGTAAACAAGGAAAGTTTAGCAAATCTAATATTCAGATAAATTAGAATTTCAGAAGAATCGCTCTCAAACACTTGGTAAGATATAATGTACAAACTTTCTTTGAAAGGTGCAGCTGTTGATTCTAATGCAATACATATTCGTGATCCACTCCAGCATACAACAGATGAAAGAAGAAATTTGACATACAGAATTATTCAGATGGAAAAAGAATTGAATATTCTTCAAAATAAGGTATTATGATTATGACAGAGCTGCCCAGGGTGTACCCCGCCCTTTCTCAGAGTCGGCTGAGATAGACGTCAGCTTCCCCGTGATCTTAATTGGGATTACATGGCTTAGAATATGAATTGATAAATGAATTAATTCATGATTATGAGATTAAAATTCACTGAGTTCCTTCACTTTGTATGTCACTAATCAGAAAATTCTACTTTTGGTAAAATTGCAGTTACACAACTGAAATATGTTATGGAATTCTGTATATAGGTAGAGTATGGGAAATATGGATCATGAGGAAATACCCTGGGCAATTACAAAAAGGTGACGTCCATTGCGCTTTTTACACCCGTAGCTCATCAGGCTGATGCTTATCCCGGTTTCCATAGCGTGAAGCGACCAGGAGTTCAACTCCTCCTGGATGCGACACTAGTCCATCGCAGGTTACCTTCCCAGTATATTTTTACTGGTACCCATTGATACTGCTGGGTGAACAGAGGCACACTTGTGGTTGAGACCTTGCCCAGGGGTCTTAGCACAGTGGGGATCTAACTGGGATTTGAACACACAACCTCCTGATCATGAGTGCATCACCCTAACCACTACACTACCAGCCCACAAAGCAATCACAAAAGTGGTTTGAAAATCAGCAAAATAAATGGATATTTATGTTGCTTTACAAAAACTTGGATGTGGAACCCTTTCTTAAACACATATTTAGCATGGGTAGATTGTTTTTATGGACATTTGAACTTGGTCAACATATTTTTTATTTGAATTTGTTGAAGATTATGTTTTGAGAGATGCATTTTTTATGATAATGCTTTTTGGTGGCCTCCGTCAGTCTCCAAGGACTATGGAGCTGAACTCTGGCTGGTATCCCGGCTAGTGATAGTCTTAAGTGCACAGAGCCTGTGTAAGAAGTATGGAGGAGAAACTGTTACCCAAGCAGCAAGTCTCCCCCTCTTGGGACCACCGGAAGATCCAATGGAAGGGCAGAAGCAGATATGACTGGGTTCCAGTGCCGCTGCAGGAGTTGCCAGAACGTTGCTGTGAACGAACTGCCTTGGGGGCCTCCGACCCCCCGATTAGAAACACATTGACGGCTTTGCAGCTACACTTGTTGAAAGTCAGCAATGGTTCTTTGACATGCCTTACACTATAGACAGTGAGAGACATGGCCGGCCTTTGATAACTCAGTTAGCTGCAATGGGTTACTTTTGTTCAGGTACGCCATTTTCAACTTACTTTGGCTTTTACTTAAAGCACTACATTGCGACCTAATCTGTATTATGCTGAAGTATTTCACATGTTGCCAAGTTTACTGAATATCTCTGGCCATCCCTCCTGTCGGTGTGAACAAGCAGTTAGGCGCTCAGACACGACTCTGGTTAAGTAGATAGGGAAACAAACAAAGTTGCTCTGAGAGAGCCACACAACGCTCTTTCACCACCCATTAGGGGCATTTATGTTTTGTCATAATACCATATTTTTTGGACCATCAGGCACACTTAAAAGCCTTTGATCTTCAAAAAAGATGCCTGTGCACCTTATAATCCGGTGTGCTTTATGTGAGGGTGCAGCCTTGAGTCCATCTCACTGACACCATCAAAACCCAAGTGCAGCAAACTAACTCAGAGCTTACCATCACTCTGGTGGATTAACCAAAGAGCTCCAAGTGCTAGATATTGGTGTCCAGGTCGTAAATTAGAGGGATCCGGGCTTTATTTTCAAATACCGGGATAAAACACTGCTACAGTTGTCCTCCTGAAACCTGGGATTAACCTTCTTGAATTTAAAGTTACACCGACACAGCTCCTTAAGAGTACTGACTTCCGTTCTGTAATGAACACAATACCAATGCAGTGTCTCTTTAAGGGGGTGTGGCTGAGAGAAAGTCACAACCCAGGAAGACTTCTAATCTTTTTCTCTAATGATCTGACTCCATGCATGAGGGAATATTAGATCATAAAATATAATAATATAATGTAATAATAAAAAATAATAGAGGGATCCGGGCTTTATGTCCAACTCGCACAACTGTGAAACTCCAACACGGTAGATGAAGAATTTGATGGATTTGTGGAAGAGGAATGAACTGAAAAGGTGAGTTTATTGTTTTATATTGTTATAACTGAACAATGTTGAGAGTTATTGTGAAGTGTATTATTTTATATTTTATTTGTTATAACTGAACAATGTTACTGTGAGAGTTGAATCAAGATTGGCTTATCTGACTTTTGGTTTGCTTAACTCACCTTATGATCCGGTGTACCTTGTGTGTCGGCGAAGGCCATTCGAGCATCATTCGTGGAAATTGCGTCTTATGATCCGGCGCGCCGTGTGGCCCGGAAAATACAGTATATCCTGAATGCATTGTTGATTGCCTAGATGAAAGATGGCGGTGATTGTTTTTGTAAGTAAAATCAATTCTTTGTGTGAAGCTTCTGAAGTAACACTGTAGTATGTAGTGTGTATTGATTTATTAATTTATTTTCTGAACTGCTTAATCCTATTTATGGTTGCAGAGAGGCTGGCACCCATTTAGCCGACTCGGGGTAAGGGCAGAGTACACCTGGACAGCTCAACAGGTCATTGCAGGGCACAAACACACTGACGGCAATACGGCTGGCTCTTGATGAAAGTCAGAAATGGTTCCTTTACATGAACCTCACACCATAGACAGTGAGAGGCATGGCCAGCCTTTGATAACCCAGTTAGCTCCACTGGGGGGACAGTGACAACCTGCTGAGAGTGAGGCTAAAACCGCTAATCTTAGGATCAGTGAGCCAGCACCTTTACCACCAGGCCACCACTGTGTATTTATTTGGTTGTAAAGTTCATACATCAACTTTCTTCAGAATCAATCATGTTCCATACCACAAGCAATGAAACCAAATTTTGCCAGTTTGAGCATTTTGTGATAGCCTTCTTCTTCTTCTTCTTCTTCTTCTTCTTTTCCTTTCGGCTTCTACCATCAGGGGTCACCACGGCGAATCATCTGCCTCCATCTCACCCTGTCCTCTGCATCTTCTTCTTTTACACCAAGTGCTTTCATGTCCTCCTTCACCACGTCCATGAATCGTCCCTTTGGTCTTCCTCTAGGCCTTCTGCCTGGTAGTTCCAACCTTAACATCCTACTACCAATACACTCACTATCCCTCCTCTGTACATGTCCAAACCATCTCAATCTAGCCTCTGACTTGGTCTCCAAAACCTCTTACATGTGCTGTCCCGCTGAGGTGCTCATTCCTGATCCTATCCATCCTCATTACTCCCAAAGAAAACCTCAATATTTTCATCTCTGCCTCCTCCATCTCTGCCTTCTGTCTTTTCCCCAGGGCCACGGTTTCTAAACCATAAAACATCGCTGGCCTGAGCATCGTCTTGTACACTTTTCCTTTCATTCTTGCCGATACCTTCCTATCACACATCACACCAGACACTTTTCTCCAACCAGCCTGCACATGCTTCTTCACCTCTTTTCCACACTCTCCATTGCTCTGGATTGTTGAGCCTAAGTACGTAAAATCCTCCACCTTCCTTATCTCTGCTCTCTGTAACCTCCCCATTCCTGTTGGGTCCTTGCCATTCATACACATGTATTCTGTCTTCCTGAGGCTAACCTTCATTCCTCTCCTTTCCAGGGCATACCTCCACCTCTCTAGATTTTCCTGCACTTGTTCTCTGCTCTCACTACAGATCACAATGTCATCTGCAAACATCATAGTCCACGGAGATTCTTGTCTAACCTCGTCTGTCAGCCTGTCCATCACCATAGCAAACAAGAAGGGGCTCAGAGCTGACCCTTGATGCAGTCCCACCTCCACCTTGAACTCTTCTGTCACACCGACAGCACACCTCACCACTGTCTTACATCTCTTTTACATGTCCTGCACCACTCTAACATACTTCTCTACCACTCCAGACTTTCTCATGCAATGCCACAGTTCCTCTCTCGGCACCCTGTCATATGCTTTCTCCAGATCCACAAAGGCACAATGCAGTTCCCGCTGACCTTCTCTGTACTTCTCTATTAACATCCTTAAGGCAAACACTGCATCTGTGGTGCTCTTTCTTGGCATGAAACAAAACAGTTATTCACAAATGCTGACCTCTCCCCTTAGTCTAGCTTCCACTGTTCTTTCCCATAACTTTATCGTATCGCTCATCAACTTTATCCCTCTGTAGTTGCCACAAATCTGCACGTCTCCCTTGTTTTTAAAATTGGGCACCTCCATTCCTCTGGCATTGTCTCACTCTCTAAGACCTTGTTAAATGTTCTTGTCAGGAAATCTACTGCTACCTCTCCGAGACACTTCCATACCTTCACCGGTATGTCATCAGGACCAACTGCCTTTCCACTCTTCATCCTCTTCAGTGGCCTCCCCACTTCACCCTTACGAATCTTTGCTACTTCCTGGTCCTCAACAGTCACCTCTTCGACTCTTTTTTTCTCTCACATTTTCCTCATTCATCAGCTCTTCAAAGTACTCTTTCCATCTTCCCAGCATACTTCTGTCATCAGTCAATACATTTCCCTCTCTGTCCTTAGTCACTATAACTTACTGCATGCCCTTCCCATCTCTATTTCTCTGCTGTGTCATTTTCTCCCTCTTTACTTTCCAACCGAGCATACAAGTCATCATATGCCCTCTGTTTGGCCTTTGACACCGCTACCTTTGCCTTCTGCTGTGTCTCCCTGTACTCCTGTTTACTCTCTTCGGTCCTGTCTATGTCCCATTTCTTCTTAGCTAACCTCTTCCTTTGTACACATTCCTGCACTTCCTCATTCCACCACCAAATCTCCTTATCTCCTCTCCTTCCAGATGACACACCAAGTATTCTCCTACCTGTCTCCCTGATCACATTAGCTGTAGTTATCCAGTCATCTGGAAGCACTTCCTGACCACCCAAAGCCTGTTTCAACTCCTCCTTGAAGACAACATGACACTCTTCCTTTTCAGCTTCCACCACTTTGTCTTCTGCTCTGCATTTGCCTTCTTCATCTTCCTCTGTCCCCTCTGTTTCCTGCACCAACATGTCCATTGAAGTCTGCCCCAATGACCACTCCTTCATCTCTGGGGGTACTCTGCATCACTTCATCTAACTCACTCCAGTATCTCTCCTTCTCTTCTAGCTCACATCCTACCTGTTAGGCATAAGCACTAACAACATTGAACATCACGCCTTCAATTTCTAACCTGAGACTCATCATTCTGTCTGTCACTCGTTTCACTTCTAGAATATTCCTGACAAACGCCGCCTTCAAGATGACTCCTACTCCATTTCTCTTCCCATCCACACCATGAAAAAGACATCTTAAACCCTGCTCCTAAGCATGTAGCCTTGCTACCTTTCCACCTGGTTTCCTGAACACAGTGTCCACCTTCCTCCTCTGCATCATGTCAGCCAGCTCGCTACCGTTTTCTGTCATAGTTCCAACATTCAAAGTCCCTACTTTCAGTCCTAGACTTATGCCTTTCCTCTTCTCTCTCTGCCTACAGACACACATCCCGCCTCTTCGAGGACTTCGACCAACAGTAGTCCAATTTTCACCAGCACCCCGTTGGTTAACAGCACTGATGGCGGTTGTTGTTAACCCGGGCCTCGACCAATCCGGTATGAATTTTTTTGTTGTGACTTGCATATTTTATTTGGCATTTGTTTTACGCCGGATGCTCTTCCTGACGCAACCCTCTGCATTTATCCGGGCTTGGGACCGGCTTGAGGAAGAGACTCTGGCTTGTGCCCCTTCCTCACAGCTGCATTCATTTTGTGCAAGCGTGTATAAATTAAATCTGCTGATACACACTTAACAAATAGTTTTGACAGTCACCTGATGAGTATGTCGTGCTGTACATGGTACGCATGCCCTGAAGTTTGTTTGTGCTGTAATGTTATTCTCATTTTCAAATCTTCCCACATGTGTTGGTGATCTGGATCCAAAACCCCTCTAAATGTTGCATGACCTTGTTCAGGCTATGATGGCTGCAACATGCAATCAATGTACAGCAAGAAGCATCTGGAGATATCGAGGCACAGGAAGCTCATTTATTTATACTTTATTGCCTTGTGTTAAATGGCAGACTTTTCCGTCTTCCCTTTGGGAAGCATAATGCCCTCAAAGCTGCCATTAGACTTGTTGCAGGCGAGAGGAAAAAGACTGCTGTGGGCTGGTTACAAACGACCCACAGTATGATGCCAAATAAAGGCCCAGTACTTGGAAGCCTCTGCTCGAAGACACTGAACATGTCTCATGTGTGGGAAAACCAGCAGTGAGAAATCCTACACAGCTAAAAGAAAAACAAAGATGCCCAGATATTGAGTATTTTATTTTATTTATTTACTTATTGATTTATTTTCAATTTGAGAAGTGTGACGTCTAGTATCTCATTTTTGCTTATTGGTTAAGCCTTTCGGTGGGCGCCCTCTTTGGAATATTCAAATACGTTAGAGTTGTTTTTTTTTTTATTTTTTTATTTTTTTTTTTTTTAATGGGTTATGGAAAATTGATCACTCAACTGCCAACCTGATTGATCATATTAGTGATTAGTTGATTCAGTTCATATTAGTGCAGTGCTTCTCAAGTAGTGGGGTGTGCCCCCCTTGGGGGACACGATGTGATGCTGGGGGAAGTGTGTATGACCATGGGGAACATGCTTTTCTGAAATAGTATATGAGAATTAAGTATAATTGCACCTCCACTCCAGTAGTTGTCAGTGGTGCTCTCATTGGCGATATGAACGATATGAAGTGCAGTAAACAACCCCTCACGAAACAACATGGACAAATTTCTGACAAGAACAAAGATAAATGTGGAGAGAGACAAATACATTATGACATAAATCTTAAGGATTTTTTTTTTAAATTTCAGGCACATTGGTGCACTTTAAATCTTTGTCAATTAAGTTTTTCTTTAGTGTAAGTTGAACTATATTTCTTTATTTTTTTATTTTATTTTTAATGTTAATAAAGATACAATGTTATGAAGAGGTGTACTGATAACAATTTTATAGACAAATAATACTACTTAAAAGTCACTTGCTGGGCAGTGTGTGTGTGTGTGTGTGTGGGGGGGGGGGGGGGGGGGGGTTCGTGAATTTTTTTCTTTTCTTCCTAGAGGGGCCGTGAGGATGGGCACAAAAAAGTTCCCATCCTCATGCTGGTCCCAAGCCCGGATAAATGCAGAGGGTTGCAACAGGAAGGGCATCCGGCATAAAACTTTTGCCAAAATACAGAATGCAAGACAAATTTCATACCGGATCGGTCGAGGCCCAGGTTAACAATGACCGCCATCAGTGCTGTCAACCAACAGGGTGCTGCTGGAAATTTGACTACTGTTGGTCGAAGAAGGAGAGGTTGAAGAAGGAGAGGCAGGAGGCGTGTCTGTAGGCAGCGAGAGAAAAGGAAAGGCATGAGTCTAAGACTGAAAGTAGGGACTTTGACTGTTGGAACTATAAAAGAAAGAGCTCGAGAGCTGGCTGACATGATGCAGAGGAGGAACGTGGACATACTGTGTGCTCAGGAGACTAGGTGGAAAGGTGGCTAACCTAGAAGCTTAGGAGCAGGGTTTAAGCTGTTTTTTCATGGTGTGGATGGGAAGAGAAATGGAGTCGGAGTCATCTTGGAGGAGGAGTTTGTCAGGAATGTTTTAGAAGTTAAAAGAATGTCAGACAGAGTGATGAGTCTCAAGTTAGAAATTGAAAGTGTGATGTTCATTGTTGTTAGTGCTTATGCCCCACAGGCAGGATGTGAGCTAGAAGAGAAGGAGAGATTATGGAGTGACTTAGATGAAGTGATGCAGAGTACCCCCAGAGGTGAAAGAGTGGTCATTGGGGGCAGACTTCAATGGACATGTTGGTTCAGGAAACAGAGGGGGCGAGGAAGTGATGGGCAGGTTTGGTATGCAGGACAGGAACACAGAAGAACAGATGTTGATAGATTTTGCAAAAAAGATGGGGATGGCTGTGGTGAATACTTTCTTCCAGAAGAAACAGGAGCATAGGGTGACATATAAAAGCAGAGGTAGGAGCACACAGGTAGACTAAATCTTGTGTAGATAATGTAATTTGAAGGAAGTCAGTGACTGCAAATTAGTAGTGGGTGAGAGTGTTGCCAAACAGCATAGGATGGTGGTGTGCAGGATGATGCTGATGGTGAGAAAGGTGAAGAAGGCAAAGGCAGAGCAGCAGACAAAGTCGTGGAAGCTGAAAAAGGAAGAGTGTCGTGTTGTCTTCAAGGAGGAGTTCAAAGTTGGCTTTGGGTGGTCAGGAAGTGCTTCCAGATGACTGGACAACTACAGCAAATGTGATCAGTGAGACAGGTAGGAGATTACTTGGTGTGTCCTCTGGAAGGAGAGTAGATAAGGAGCCTTGGTGGTGGAATGAGAAAGTGCAGGAGTGTGTATAAAGGAAGAGGTTAGCTAAGAAGAAACGGGACAGAGACAGGACCGAAAGAGAGTAAACAGGAGTACAGGGAGACACAACGTAAGGCAAAGGTGACGGTGTCAAAGGCCAAACAGAGGGCATATGATGACTTGTATGATCGGCTGGACAGTAAGGTGGGAGAAAATGATTTATACAGGTTATACAGACAGAAAGGGAAATGTATTGACTGATGACAGAAGTGTGCTGGGAAGATGGAAAGAGTACTTTGAAGAGCTGATGAATGAGAAAAATGAGAGAAAATAGAGTAGAAGAGGTGACTGTTGAGGACCTGGAAGTAGCAAAGATTAGTAAAGGTGAAGTGAGGAGGGCATTGAAGCGGCTGGAGATTGGAAAGGCAGTTTGTCCTGATGCCATACCAGTGGAGGTATGGAAGTGCCTAGGAGAGGTAGCAGTAGATTTCCTGACAAGAACATTCAACAAGGTTTTAGAGAGTGAGCAGATGCCGGAGGAATGGGGAAGTGTGCTTGTTCCCATTTTTAAGAACAAGGGAGATGTGCAGAATTGTGGCAACTGCAGAGGGATGAAGTTATGGGAAAGAATAGTGGAAGCTAGACGAAGGGCAGAGGTCAGCATTTGTGAACAACAATTTGGTTTCATGCCAAGAAAGAGCACCACAGATGCACTGTTTGTTTTGAGGATGTTAATAGAGAAGTACAGAGAAGGTCAGAAGGAGCTGCATTGTGCCTTTGTGGATCTGGAGAAAGCATTTGACAGGGTGCCGAGAGAGGAACTGTGGCATTGCATGAGGAAGTCTGGAGTGGCAGAGAAGTATGTTAGAGTGGTGCAGGACATGTATGAGAGATGTAAGACAGTGGTGAGGTGTGCTGTCGGTCTGACAAAAGAGTTCAAGGTGGAGGTGGGACTGCATCAAGGGTCAGCTCTGAGCCCCTTCTTGTTTGCTATGGTGATGGACAGGCTGACTGACGAGGTTAGACAAGAATCGTCATGGACTATGATGTTTGCAGATGACATTGTGATCTGTAGTGAGAGCAGAGAACAAGTGCAGGAAAATCTCGAGAGGTGGAGGTATGCCCTGGAAAGGAGAGGAATGAAGGTTAGCCACAGTAAAACAGAATATATGTGTGTGAAGGACAAGGACCCAAGAGGAACTGTGAGGTTACAGGGGCAGAGATAAAGAAGGTGGATGATTTTCAGCACGTGGGCTCAACAATCCAGAGCAATGGAGACTGTGGAAAAGAGATAAAGAAGCGTGTGCAGGCAGGTTGGAATGATTGGAGAAAAGTGTCCGGTGTGATGTGTGATAGGAAGGTATCGGCAAGAATGGAAGGAAAAGTGTACACGACGGTGTTGAGGCCAGCGATGTTGTATGGTTTAGAAACAGTAGCACTGAGGAAAAGACAGGAGGCAGAGCTGGAGGTAGCAGAGATGATAACGTTGAGGTTCTCTTTGGGAGTAATAAGGATGGATAGGATCAGGAATGAGTGCATCAGAGGGACAGCACATGTAAGAGGTTTTGGAGACAAAGTCAGAGAGGCTAGATTGAGATGGTTTGGACATGTACAGAGGAGGGATAGTGGGTATATTGGTAGTAGGATGCTGAGGTTGGAACTGCCAGGCAGAAGGCCTAGAGGAAGACCAAAGAGAAGATTTATGGATGTGGTGAAGGAGGACATGCAGGTAATTGGAGTAAGAGTCGAAGATGCAGAGGATCAGGTGAGATGGAGGCAAACGATTCACTTTGGTGACCCCTGAAGGGAAAAGTCGAAAGGAAAAGAAGAAGAGGGGGCGCGACAGAAAATAATTGAGAAGCAGTGTATTAGTGTCAAGGGAGGTGGGAATCTCCGATGAGCTTAAGCGAAGGCAGTATACCATAATCAGCCACGGCCTTCATTTCGGCGAGCCTAATAAGCCATGACATCATCATGCATGCTGCTTTTGCATGATCTTTCTAATTGGAAGTGACATCACAGTATATTTCGACAAGCAGCGTGACAATTTGTCAGAAACGATTCTTCAAATGCACAAAGGCAAGACGCGGGTGCTTTGTGATTCGAGCGCAAGAGAGTCTGTCACTGAACATCCTGTTTCATAGAAAATAGCTTCCTGCATTTGCACACTTCCTCTGATGTCTTGAGCGATACTTGCACTCTTCTCTGTTTCTTTGATAGCCCCGTTCTTCTTTTTTTTTTTTCCATCCCCTCCATTTCTCGCTTGCTCTGTGAATGGGCAGTAAATAAAGCCGGATGGAAGAAAGAAGCAGCAGATGTGATGACATGCTGCAAAGAGAAACGCTGCTTGTGCTTTACCCCCCCCCCCCACTCTCTCTCTCTCTCATTATCTAGCTTGTTAGACTGCCGTGTCATAGCTGAAAATGAAGATGTGGATTGGCATTTGTGCGTTTTTGACATGCACGGGTTCTTCAAGTCACTAATCAGCTCATAGAACCAAGGTCTGTTTTCATTTCTGGTTTCCTCCGTTGCATTAGAGTTAGACACAAAATATCCTGGACATGTGCCACAGCCACATGTGTGTCTCGGGTTCGACGTCTTGGGGTGCCATTATTGGAACATCATTTTTCTCTAACTCCTCATCACAAGGTTCTGTCACAATCATCAAATAATTGGAACCATCAGCTGGTAATGCACTCGGATACGATTTTAATCTTTAATCTTAAAAGAAAGTGAAGAGTAACAAGAACAGGAAGCAAAAAACCACAACAAACAGACTTTTATTTTGCTTTCTTTCTTTTAATTTTAAATATTTTATTACTCCCTGGGGGGATTTTGATTTTGACTCTGCGTTTAACTAATTCAAAGCAGTAAGCACATCCACATAAAAATGAGCAGTGAGCAAAGCCTCAGCAGATGCAGCGAGCAATGAGCAGCAGCATCCAGGGAGCAGTTGAAGCGAGGTGCCTTGGTTAAATGCACTGCAGTCAATGTGAATGTAAAGGAAGGGAAAATTGCAGTTCACATCAAACCTGCATCTCTACCCTTTGGGTCAACGCTAATAAGCCCATTATGTAGTCAGGTTACTCACTATAATTATAGAAAAGGTAAGTTTTGTGAAAATATAGCGATAAAGAGATGATTAAAAAGGACCTTTTGGTGCTGTAATGCTTGAAAATCTGCTTTTCTAATGTAGTGCCAAATGGTTGTAAAAACATTAATTTGTTTTCTGAACCACTTAATCCCAATTGGGGTCACGGGGAGGCTGGCGCCCATTTCAGCCGACTCTGGGCAAGAGAAGAGTACACCCTGGACAGCTCGCCAGGTCATCACAGGGCATAAAGACACTGATGGCTATGCAGCTACTCTTGATGAAAGTCAACAATGGCTCTTTTAGAGCCTCTCACCACAGACAGTGAGAGACATGGCCGGCCCTTGAAAACCCAGTAAGCTGTGCTGGGGTTGTAAAACCATGTAGGCGTAATAGCTTAATGCTCCGTTGTTAATGATGAACCGGTCATGCAGAAGATGTGAAGAAGATGTCTTCATTGGTTTTACATCTTGTTTTGGGTCTGTGGATTTATCACCACAAGTCATATGTGTCTTTTAACATTTACAGGGATCCCTCGCTACGTCACGCTTCAATTCATGCAGCCTCAGTGCATCACTTTTTTTTTTTTTTTTTTTTTTTTAATATTCATCGAATTAAAAAAAAATAAGGAAATTAAGGAACAATAAGAGGAAATAGTTAAGGAAAACACCACAAAACAAGGCCAATTATACAAAAAAAAAAAAAAAAAAAAACAACCCAAAACCCCCCAACAAAACTACTTACATTTTTATGCAAGGTGCACATCTGTGTGTGTGTGCACGCTCATTTGTGTGTATGCGTGCGGGTCTGTATGTATGTGTATTTATATTTTATTAACATTTTACATATACGTTATTTTTTTAATGTTTAATTGTTATTATAAGCATTTACAGCATTGAATATGTATTTATTGGTGTTATATACACATATACATGTACATATATGTAAGTCGGTGGTGGTGGGGGGGTCGATCCTAATTCACAGTGGGGGAGGGGTCCAACTCTCCACAAGGTTGTCACTGTCCCCCCCAGTGCAGCTAACTGGGTTATCAAAGGCCAGCCATGTCTCTCACTGCCTATGGTGAGAGGTTCATGTAAAAGGACCATTTCTGACTTTCGACAAGAGTAGCTGCAAAGCCGTCAGCATGTTTCCGCCTGTGATGGCCTGGCGAGCTGTCCAGGATGTACTCTGCCCTTGCCTGGAGTCAGCTGGAATGGGCACCAGCCTCCCCGCGACCCTAATTAAGATTAAGCGGTTACAGAAAATGAACAGAACTGAACGTTTCTGGCAACTTGAAGTAATTTATTATCCAAACCCCATTCTAAACCTGAGAATAATATTGTATATGAGCCAATATTACAGGAACACCATCTTAATTCATCTCCTTTATTTTAACAACCCATGCATTTTTATTGCAAATACAAGACAGTCTGGCACAATATGTTGGCGTTTGTAGTTTTTATTTTTGAGCAAATGATAAAGGGCAAGAAGAAGCCATAACCCCAGTCCTGAGCCAGCACCAGAACCAGCACGGGACATACATCAAGGGTAATTGTCCCGCTTGCATGATAATCTTTATTAAGTATTTTATGAATATTCGGCTTGTCAAAAAAGGATAGAAAGGAATAATTTACTTATTTGCAAAACTTTTTACCACACAAATTAAATACAAGAGTGGAACAAGTCGGACTAGTAAAATGTAATATTATTAGTCCTGCATGCAAATAAGAGGTACGGCACCACTGTACACCTAATGGGTCATTGTTGGTCACATGTGCACTTGTCGTGCACTTGTACTGTTTTCAGTGAATTTGCAATGTATTAGAAAGAGCAGCAAATCTTTTATTTCTTTCCTATTCCACAGACAGGATAAAATCTACAAGGAGACAAGCACAAGGACACAATACAGAGAAATTCTCAGTGATAATGCCAAGGAGCAGTGTTTTAAATAAATTGTCAGGTATTAAATGTTGATCCGTACAGCCCAACTGCAAAAAAGTTAAAATGCTGACCCCTCATTGCTAGCTCTAACCTCATACTTGAATAGAACTGTCAACGATTCTATGTATAGTACAAGTAAGTATATTGAACAGTTCCAAATCTATCAGTTGGATTTGTACAGAGTTTGTTTACAATTCAAATAAGGAGCTACAATATCAGTGCCCAATAACTGATAAATATATAATATTAGTGATATATAATAGATACAAACAGATTCCAAAAAAGTTGGGACTCTATACAAATTGTAAATAATAACTGATTGCAAGGATGTGGAAGTGTCAAATTGCAATATATTATTTTAAATATATTTTTGTCTGAATACATGACAGGTGGTCAAGAGTTTAAACTGAGAAAATGTATAATTTTAAGGGGAAAATATGTTGATTTTAAATTTCATGCTGTCAACAAATCTCAAAAAAAAAAAAAAAAGGTGACAGGTAGCAATAAGAGGCTGAAAAAAAGTCAATTGAACTTATAATTAACACCTTGAAGATCAATTACCACTAATGAGGTCCACTGGTCACATGACTAAACATAAATTGAGCTTCTCAGAGTGGCAGTGTCTCTCAGAACAGAAGATGGTTAGAGGATCACCAATAACTCTGATGTTGCATAGAAAGATAGTGGAGCAATATCAGAAAGGTTTTTCCCAGTGAAAAATTGCAAATAATTTGAAGTTATCATCATCTACAGTGTATAACATCATCCAAAGATTCAGAGAATCTGGAACAATCTATGTGCTTAAAGGTCAAGGCCAAAAAACCATAGTGGATGCCAGTGATCTTCGGGCCCTTAAACGGCACTGCACCACAAAGAGGAATGCTACTGAAAGGGAAATCACAGAATGGGCTCAGCAATACTTCCAGAAACCATTGTCGGTGAACACCATCCACTGTGCCATCCGCCATTGCCAGCTGAAACTCTTGAGTACAAAGAAGAAGCGATTTCTAAATGAGACCCAGAAGCGCAGGCATTTTCTCTGGGCCCGGGGTCATTTAAAATGAAGTGTAGCAAAATGGAAAACTGTTCTGTGGTCAGACGAATCACAATTCAAAGTTCTTTATGGAAAACTGGGATGCCATGTCATCCAGACTAAAGAGGACAGGGACAACTCAAGTTGTTATAAATCCTCAGTTCTGAAGCCTGCATCTGTGATGGTATGGGGTTGCATGAGTGCGTGTGACATGGGCAGCTTGCACATCTGGAAAGGCAACGTCAATGCAGAAAGGTACATTCAGGTTCTTGAACAACATATGCTCCCATCCAGACATCGTCTTTTTCAGAGAAGACCCTGCATTTTACAACATGATAATGCCAGACCACATGCAGCATTAATTACAACAGCATGGCTCCGTATGAAAAGCATCCGGGTATTGGAATGGCCAGCCTGCAGTCCAGATCTTTAACCTATAGAGAACATTTGTGCATCATAAAGAGGAGGGTGCTACAAAGAAGGCCCAAGACAGTTGAACAGTTAGAAGCCTGTATTAGCCAAGAATGGGACAGCGTTCCTATTTCTAAACTTGAGAAATGTGTCTCCTTGGTCCCCATATGTTTTCAGACTGTTTTAAGAAAAAGAGGGGATTCCTCATAGTGGTAAAAATGGCCTTATCCCAACTTTTTTTTTAGATTTGTTGATGTCATGTTGATGCCACGGTTTAAAATCAACATATTTTCCTTTAAAATGATAAATTTTCACAGTTTAAACTTTTGGCCCTGTCATCTGTATTCTATTCGGAATAAAATATTAAAATTTGGCACTTCCACATCATTGCATTCAGTTTCTGTTCACAATTTGTATAGTGGCCCACATTTTTTGGAATCCAGTTTGTATATAGTTATAGATATACTGTATAATAGGGCTTGGTATAACTCAGAATAATATGACAGCATATGCCACTCTTGGGAATGTGAAACATGTGAAGAACCACATTCTGCAGCATAGAGATTATTTCTGTTCGAATAGCAAACGTGGTGTGGTATTAACGTGGTGTGGTATAAACGTGGTGTGGTATTAACTACAGACGCTCACCGACTTACGTTTTTAATTGGATCAGGATGGCCGAACGTAAGTTGAAAGTGAACGTAAGTTGTTACAGTGACGTATGATGTATGACGTGTGAGGTATGACGCTCATACTGTACTTTACATCTATAAATACCATTACCGTGTCTCATAAAACACTCCTAAATCAATTATTATAAACATAACGTTGTAAAATAATATCAAATATATCAAATAATATCAACATTAATTTCAAATAAATTAAATTTAAGCAAAATAATTTCAAATTGATAAATTTTAATCAAATTCACTCATCAAATATCAAATACAGTATCAAATATAACCTTTAACATTCTCTATGATGCGATCTTTCTGTTTGTAAATGGTTCCGATGGTCGACGGATGGTCACATGACATGAAGCTGAGCTGAATCACATGACATGAAGCTGAGCCGACTCACTTTACATGAAGCTTAAAACAGCCAATCAACGCTTACAATATGTGAGGCGCTCAATACCGAAAGTAGTGCACTCGCTGAAAGTAGTTTACTTGCTTGAAACAAAGTGCGGGTTATGCGGACTTCCGGCTTTCAAGTAAGCAAGGGCTTCGTTGAACTCGTTTAGTACTCAGCCTGCACTGTGAATCACCAGCAGAGCAGAGAGTTCTCTCTTTCAGGTTTTCATATTACAACTCTCTTTGCTTAACTGAGTATGCATGGTAGATTGTGCTGATCCGAGCAGATAGTTAATTCATCTCTGTGTATGAGACTTGCACCCATGCTAGTAGGCTTACGCTTCTGACCAACCATATTTGCTTAGGATTACAAAAGTCCGCAAAACAGTGTAAACACAAAGATCACAGAGACGACATCTTAACACAAGGGTAACACACTATAAAATTGAGTTTATATATATATATATACACACTCATTTGTAAACAATGAATGCAGCATCATTACGTCAGCGTACTACGTAGGTACGTCTAAACTTAAAATTTGACTTGTTTAAAAAAAAAATAAAAATTGAAAAAACGTAAAATGGATGAATGTAAGTTGGGGAGTGTCTGTAGTAACATCTTGTAAATTATAAGCATATATTATAAATTATAAACTGGTTGTAAATTACAAACAGTGGGCAGTGGTGGTCAGGTAGATAGGGCGCTGGATCGCTGATCCTAAGGTTGGGGGTTTGAGTCCCTTACCAGAAGCTAGAGAAGATGCAGGACGTTTGAGTGATATCGAAGGACTTAAACAATAATTTAAAATACACTTAAAAAAAAAAGTGAATTGGCAGTGGTGGTCGAGTGGTATAGGGCGCTGGATCGCTGATCCAAAGGTTGGGGGTTCGAGTCCCACTCTCCACAAGGTTGTCACTGTCCCCCCCAGTGGAGCTAACTGGGTTATCAAAGGCCGGCCATGTCTCTCACTGTCTATGGTGTGAGGCATGTAAAAGAACCATTGCTGACTTTCGACAAGAGTAGGCTGCAATGCCGTCAGCGTGTTTCCGTCCTGCGATGGCCTGGCGAGCTGTCCAGGGTGTACTCTGCCCTTGCCCGAAGTTGGCTGGGATGGGCACCAGCCTCCCCGCGACCCAAATTAGGATTAAGCGGGTACAGAAAATGAACTGAAAAAAGTTCATCATCATCATTTTCTGTACCCGCTTAATCCTAACTTGGGTCACGGGGAGGCTGGCGCCCATCCCAGCCAACTTCGGGCGAGGGCAGAGTACACCCTGGACAGCTCGCCAGGCCATCGCAGGCCGGAAATCATGCTGACGTGTTGCAGCTTCTCTTGTCGAAAGTCAGCAATGGTTCTTTTACCCGATCCTCACACCATAGACAGTGAGAGACATGGTTGCCATTTGATAACCCAGTTAGCTGCACTGGGAGGACAGTGACAACTTACGGTGAGTGGGGCTTGAAACCCCAACCTAAGGATCAGTGATCCAGCAGCTACACCACCACTGCCCGGTATGATAAACTGTTTAGATTAAATATTTTTACATTATGATAAAAATTAGACATTATTATAGAAATCAGTTCACACAAATATCTGTGGGTGGGTAGGTGGGGTTTACAACTAGCATTTATGCTCTGATTTGTACTGCCCAGAATGCAATCCTCACACCAAGCCTACTTAAATCATAACTGTACTGACAAATTAGGATTTGGCAACTGTTTTAAGAAAATTATATGCTGAAGTTAGATAGAAAGACTGAACATTCAAGGCAAAAAAGAATTATGTTAGCAAATGACTGTTCTGTCCATTTTAGTGTTTTCATAAATACCAAGTTACCGAAAACCTTTCTCGAGTTCCTTTTACAGCATCGAAACCAGTCTGCACCTCCTTGATTTCGTAAGGCAATAGGGTACTTGGCAAGTCACTCTTGCACTGAAAATGAAACTTCCCTCACAGAGGCAAACTGACAGGTGTGGGTGCACTGAAAGTCATAACCACAATCCTACACACAAGCTGCTCAGGCCACTGGGTAGTTCTTCACTGATGGAACAGCAGGGAAATCTGGCATAAACCTGCATGACTGAGCAGCCCTTTTTTTGTCATGCACTGCTCACCGCCATAGCATAAGAAAGGGACTAAAAAAGATGGTCAAAATATGGTGGGCTTCATCCTTCCATGAGCCAGCAACCCCTGGCTCTCAAGGACCCTGAATTTACAGTCAAAAATCAAAGAAAATGGTAAGAAATGCTCCTTTAACTCTTGTAGCTCATCTTCATGAGGCACGCATTCATGAGCATCAACTCCGCCAAAGATTAAAGGAGAATCCCATTGGTTGCCACTGAGCTTGCCGAACACAATGTCAACATTATAGCCCTAAGCAAAACTTGTCTTGCTCATGAGGGAGACCTCCTTCAAGAAGATTATTTGACCGTTGTTAGAATCATCACCAATACCATGACCGACTCAGACAAACTGAGAATCTGTCTGGATCTTCACTGTGTTGTCAGTGCAGGACCAAAAGATGATAAGCTTTTCATCCTATGTGATTTCAGTGCTACGGTTGGGTCTGATAATGTTTCCTGGGCAGGAGAAGCTGGTCTTCCTATGCATAACAGAACAACATAAGTGCAACCTCACTCAAAGTTTCTGACATCTTGTTGACCATGTGTTCCCCAAACAAACCGATAGAGAAGATGAACATGTAACATGTCAAAGTGATGACGTTTAACATTTATATCAAACCCAGAAGGTGTACTTGAGGCATAAAGCCTGCAAACACTCGCACTATGTCCAAGCTGAATAACAGAATTCCAAAACAGGACTTTACTAAGATAGACGCTGATCTTTTAAGCTCTGCAACCCTAGAAGTTCAAAATGTGAAAACTAGTTGAAAGAACCTTAAAGGGCTGACTTACAATTCGGCTTCACATAGACTGGGGCCTCTGACCTGTAACATCAACTGTTTTGACAGGAACGGATGGGAAATCCAGTTATTGTCTTAAAAAGGGTCAGTAGTGGCCTGTTGGTAAGGTGCTGGATCACTGATCCCAAGGTTGGGGATTCAAGCCCCACGCTCAATAGATTGTCACCGCTGCCGTCCCCCCATCCCCCCAGTGTAGCTAACTGTTGGCCATGTCTCTCACTGTCTATGGTGAGAGGCATGTAAAATTGCTGACGTTTATCAAGAGTAGGCTACACAGCCGTCAGCGTGTCTCTGCCCTGCTGGTGAGCTGTTCACGGTGTACTCTGCCCTCTCTCAGAGTTGATTGAGATGGGTACCAGCCTCCCTGCAACCCTAATTAGGATCAGGTGGTTCAGAAAATGAATGAGTGTCTTAAAAAACAGGTGTCTATACACCCAATCAACCTATGAACCATGGTCTTAAATAGGTAAGGGTACTGGCACCAATGTGGGGCCGGTGGCGTAGTGGTTAGGGTGTTGCTCTCATGATTGGAAGGTTGTGAGTTCGAATCCCACTGAGACCCTCACTGTGCTAAGACCCCTGGGCAAGGTCTCAACCACAAGTGTGCCTCTGTTCATCCAGCAGTATAAATGGGTACCAGTAAAAATATACTGGGAAGGTAACCTGTGATGGACTAGCATCCCATCCAGGGGGAGTTGAACTCCTGGTTGCTTCATGCTATGGAAACTGGGGATAAGCACCGGCCTGATGAGCGACGAGGCTTGGGTGTAAAAACAGACTTACCTTACCTACTGGCATCAACGCTGCTTAATCATATTTCCCTATGATGTTAACTAATGAATTCAGTGAGGCGAATAATCAAAGGTCTCACAGGACAGTATTAGTGTTTTTGTTTTTTTTTTCCTAATATGAGGACTGTATTTCTCAACATTGGCAATAAAGAAGGCAGACAATGCAGTGTTAAATGGTTCACTTCTGCCTCTGCCAACTTTAGCCCCATTATCAACATGCAAAATACTGAGAAAACATTTTTTGCACCAAGGAAACTCCAATAAACTCTACAGTGAGTCTGTCATTACTGCCAATGGTCAGACACTTAAAGTTGTGAAAATTTTTATTTGGTGGCACACTATCCCGTAATTTTAACATTAATTCATTTTCTGAACCTTTTCATTCATTTTCTATTACTGATAAATCCTAATTAGGGTTGTAGGGAGGCTGGTGCCCATCTCAGCCAACTCTGGGAAAGGGCAGGGTACACTCTGGACTCCTCACCAGGCCATCACAGGGCAGAAATATGCTGACGGCTATGCAGCCTACTCTTGACAAAAGTCAGCATTTTACATAAACCTCACACCAGACAGTGAGAGACATGGCCAGCCTTTGATAACCCAATTAGCTGCATTGGGGGACAGTGGCAACTTGGTGAGAGTGGAGCTTGAACCCCCGACCTTGGGATCAGTGATTCAGCACCGTTACCACCAGGCCACTACTGACTTGTAATTTGAACACTAATGAGGAGTTCAATGCTAGCATTGCAAAAGTGCAATCAATACAATCAGACTCTGGGGCAGAAGGAGCAAATGCTTATCAACTTGGCATCAACAAGTTTGCAGGGCCTCTCCACACTGTTGTATGCATGAGAAACATTGACTGTGTATCAGCATTATGCTAAGAAGCTTTACCATTTTTACACATTGCTATCAAAAAACTATTTAATATCAATTGTCTGGAAAAAAAAATCCAGACATGAAGGTATGAGCCTATCGAGTACTATCTGGTATCCAGAACATCCTTATACAGTCTCATCTGCAATAAGTGGGTCACATACTTACAGGACAATCAACTTCCAAAGCAGCTGCTTTCAGGAGAACTGCAACAAGGAATCCAGTCTCAAGGTGGCCACGACAAATGCCTCAAAGTTACATTAAAAGCTTCCTGGGAACAATTTGCAGCGCATCGATCAGAATGGCACCCCACTGTATCCAAAGGTTCAAGGCAATTTAAGTCAAATTAATCTGCTGCTGCGATGCAAAGGAAGCTTGCAAGGAAATCTATTGCCACCTGTTGCACAGATGATGACCCAAGGCTTGACTGCCTTACCTGCGGTTGCACTTTCTGAGCTTGGATTAGTCTCACAAGCCCGCTATGCTAACTCTTCTAGGGGAATATAAAAATAAGTGAAAAAGAAAAAGAAGAAAAAAAAAAGGAAAGACCATTTCAGTGATTGGTGGTGGGAAATCTACTACCGGACTGTTGAGTAAAAACCAAAGATGTCATGCTTAGCCAGACGATACAACCTAACTTTAAACATTAGTCACAAGCTTGCAAGAGAATTTGCAAACTGACATAACACAATATTCAAGGCAGAATAAGTTCTACCTCTCATTTTTATTTATTATGTAAAATTAAACATTTGATAAGCATTGGTAGCCCGGTGGTAAGGTGCTGGATTTCTGATTTCTAGGTCGTGGTTCAAGCGCCACTGTCATCGGCTGTCTCTGCTGGAACCCCAGTGGAACTAATCGGGTTATCAAAGGCCGGCTATGTCTCGCACTGTCTGGTGAGAGGCAAGTTAAAAAAAAAAATGCTGACTTTCATCAAGAGTAGGCTGCATTTTGCCCAGGTTGTACTCTGCCCTCGCCCAGAGTCAACTGAGGTGGGAATCAGCCTCCCTATGACACTAATGAGAATTAAGTGATTCAGAAAATGAGTGAATGAAAGAAATAATCATTTGGTTGTGGTGACTTAGTGGTTAATGTCATACATTACTAATTGGAAGGTAAGCGGTTCAATCTCCACTGTCACCCCGGTTGCGCCCTTGGGCCACTCAACCCTCAATTGCTTAAGTTGGATAAAAAATTAATTTCATGTTTTTTTAATTTCATTTTCTGTAACCGCTTAATCCTAATTAGGGTCACAGGGAGGCGGACGCCCATCCCAGCCAACTCCAGGTGAGGGGAGAGTACACCCTGGACAGCTCGCCAGACCATCGCAGGGCGGAAACATGCAAACGGCTTTGTAGCCTACTCTTGTCGAAAGTCAGCAATGGTTCTTTTACTGCCTCATACCATAGACAGTGAGACACATGGCCGGTCTTTGATAACCCAGTTAGCTGCACTGGGAGGGGACAGTGACAACCTTCTGAAGAGTGGGGCTTGAACCCCCAACCTTTGGATTAGCAATCCAACGCCCTATACCACTAGACCACCACTGCCCCTTTGTATAAAAATGGTAATTGTAAGTCGCTCTAAAAAATACTGGAAATGTAAAATTGTTGTATATCTGATTGAGGAATTCTTCGAAGTGCTTTTGTACGATGAAGAGTGTTAATAATGTATAGATTTTTTTTTTCCTTTTTTGTGCAGTGAGTCATGGACCACCACACTTGATTTATCACACACACACACACACACACACACACACACACACACACACACACACACACACACACACACACACACACACATATATGTATATATTTATATATACACACACACACACCATATTCGATGTAATATGCGCCCTGCTCCAAAAAGAGCCCCCCAATGTTTTTGATCTTACGTTTAATAACCGCCCATGTGTACTGGGAGCAAAATCGTAGATCAAATTTACCAAGTCGTCGTTCGGGCCCTTCCCACCAGGGCGTCTTTGTTAGCTGGGATGCGGCTCACTGCCTACCATAGCATGTTAGCTCTGCTTAGTTATACACGCCCGAAGATACGCCGATCTTATAGCTGTAGTAGTCGACCGGTCGTAGAGAAGCCAGAGAAGACGCACAGTGTTTGAGTGGTATAGAGCTTAACTTGTAATTAAAAAAAGAGGTTCATTGACAACTTGTGCGCGAATGAAGAAAAAAGGGCAGGACATCAGCTCAACCAATCAGGAGAAAGGAGGACAGCCATTGGCTGAATTTGAATCACGTGCCAGTTGCTCGGCAGTCAGTGAATACTCAAACCGTGGGTGCAAAACCGTGACTAGTGAATATTATTTTACAATGTTATATGTATATATCTTCTTCTTCTTGTCCTTTCAGCTTTTTCCTTCAGGGGTTGCCACAGCGAATCATCTGCCTCCATCTCACCTGATCCTCTGCATCTTTTACTCTTACACCAACTGCCTTCATGTCCTCCTTCACCACATCCATGAATCGTCTCTTTGGTCTTCCTCTCGGCCTTCTGTCTGGTAGTTCTAACCTCAACATCCTACTACCAATATACTCACTATCCCTCCTCTGTACATGTCCAAACCATCTCAATCTAGCCTCTCTGACTTTGTCTCCAAAACCTCTTACATGTGCTGTCCCTCTGATGTGCTCATTCCTGATCCTATCCATCCTCGTTACTCCCAAAGAGAACCTCAACATTTTCATCTCTGCTACCTCCAGCTCTGCCTCCTGTCTTTTCCCCAGGGCCACTGTTTCTAAACCATACAACATTGCTGGCCTCAACACCGTCTTGTTTGCTTTTCCTTTCATTTTTGCCGATACCTTCCTATCACACATCACACCGGACACTTTTCTCCAACCATTCCAACCAGCCTGCACATGCTTCTTCACCTCTTTTCCACACTCTCCATTGCTCTGGATTGTTGATCCGAAGTACTTGAAATCCTCCACCTTACTTATCTCTGCTCCTTGTAACCTCACCGTTCCTGTTGGGTCCTTGGCATTCATACACATGTATTCTGTCTTACTGAGGCTAACCTTCATTCCCCTCCTTTCCAGGGCATACCTCCACCTCTCTAGGTTTTCCTGCACTTGTTCTCTGCTCTCACTGCAGATCACAATGTCATCTACAACCATCATAGTCCATGAGGATTCTTGCCTAACCTCGTCTGTCAGCCTGTCCATCACCATAGCAAACAAGAAGGGGCTCAGAGCTGACCCTTGATGCAGTCCCACCTCCACCTTGATCTCTTCTGTCACACCTACAGCACACCTTACCACTGTCTTACATCTCTCATACATGTCCTGAACCACTCTAACATACTTCTCAACCACTCCAGACTTCCTCATGCAATACCACAGTTCCTCTCTCAACACCCTGTCATATGCTTTCTCCAGATCCACAAAGGCACAATTCAGCTCCTTCTGACCTTCTCTGTACTTCTCTTTTAACATCCTCAAGGCAAACATTGCATCTGTGTTGCTCTTTCTTGGCATGAAACCAAACTGTTGTTCACAAACACTGACCTCTGCCCTTAGTCTTGCTTCCACTATTCGTTCCCATAACTTCATCGTATGGCTCATCGACTTTATCCCTCTGTAGTTTCCACAACTCTGCACATCTCCCTTGTTCTTAAAAATGGGCACCAGCACACTTCTCCTCTATTCCTCTGGCATCCTCTCACTCTCTAAGACCTTGTTGAATGTTATTGTCAGGAAATCAACTGCTACCTCTCCGAGACGCTTCCATACCTCCACCGGTATGTCATCAAGGCCAACTGCCTTTCCATTCTTCATCCTCTTCAGTGCCCTCCTCACTTCACCCTTACTAATCTTTGCTACTTCCTGGTCCTCAACAGTCACCTCTTCTACTCTTTTTTCTCTTTCATTTTCCTTATTTATCAGCTCTTCAAAGTACTCTTTCCATCTTCCCAGCACATGTCTGTCATCAGTCAATACATTTTCCTCTCTGTCCTTGGTCACAATAACTTGCTGCATGCCCTTGCCATATGATGCCTGTCATCATATGCCCTCTGTTTGGCCTTTGACACCGCTACCTTTGCCTTCTGCTGTGTCTCCCTGTACTCCTGTTTACTCTCTTCGGTCCTCTCTATGTCCCATTTCTTCTTAGCTAACCTCTTCCTTTGTACACACTCCTGCACTTCCTCATTCCACCACCAAATCTCCTTATCTCCTCTCCTTCCAGATGACACACCAAGTATTCTCCTACCTGTCTCCCTGATCACATTAGCTGTAGTTGTCCAGTCATCTGGAAGCACTTCCTGACCACTCAAAGCCATTTTCAACTCCTCCTTGAAAACAACACAACACTCCTTTTTCAGCTTCCACCACTTTGTCTTCTGCTCTGCCTTTGACTTCTTCGCCTTCCTCACCATCAGCGTCATCCTGCACACCACCATCCTATGCTGTTTGGCAACACTCTCACCCGCTACTACTTTGCAGTCACTGACTTCCTTCAAATTACATCGCCTACACAAGATGTAGTCTACCTGTGTGCTCCTACCTCCACTTTTATAAGTCACTCTATGCTCCTCTCTCTTCTGGAAGAAAGTATTCACCACAGCCATTTCCATCCTTTTTGCAAAATCTACCAACATCTGTCCTTCTGCATTCCTCTTCTGGATACCAAACCTGCCCATCAATTCCTCGTCCCCTCTGTTTCCTGCACCAACATGTCCATTGAAGTCTGCCCCAATGACTACTCTTTCATCTCTGGGGGTATTCTGCCTCACTTCATCTAACTCGCTCCAGAATCTCTCCTTCTCTTCTAGCTCACATCCTGACTGTGGGGCATAAGCACTAACAACATTGAACATCATGCCTTCAATTTCTAACTTGAGACTCATCACTCTGTCTGACACTCTTTTCACTTCTAGAACATTCCTGACAAACTCCTCCTTCAAGATGACTCCTACTCCATTACTTCCCATCCACACCATGAAAAAACAGCTTAAACCCTGCTCCTATGCTTCTAGCCTTGCTACCTTTCCACCTGGTCTCCTGAACACACAGTATGTCCACCTTCCTCCTCTGCATCATGTCAGCCAGCTCTCTACCTTTTTCTTGCATTGTTCCAACATTCAAAGTCCCTACTTTCAGTTCTAGACTCCTGCCTTTCCTCTTCTCTCTCTGCCTACGGGTACGCCTCCCACCTCTCCTTCTTCGACGTCTTCGACCAACAGTAGTCCAATTTCCATCAGCACCCTGTTGGTTAACAACACTGATGGTGGTCGTTGTTAACCCGGGCCTCGACCGATCCCGTATGAATTTTATTGATATGACTCGCATGTTTTATTTGGTATTTGTTTTACACCGGATGCCCTTCCTGACGCAACCCTCTGCATTTATCCGGGCTTGGGACCGGTGTGAGGGAGAAACACTGGCTTGTGCCCCTCCCTCACAGCTGCATTATTTATATATACAGTGATACCGCTGCTCACGAACATAATTGGTTCTCAGAAAGTGTGTGTGAGGCGAAAAGTTCGTCTTCCGAACATTTATTTCCCATAAGAAACCATTAAAATGAGAATAATCCGTTCCCAGGTCCCCATAAAACATAATTTTCTCCTAAATAAGCCTTAAAACTACACAAAAATACACCTTATTTTATGTATAATAAATGTGCTATTATATTGTAATTAAAGAAATAAACTGTACCGTATAATAAAGTCGTTTTATTTACCTTTGTGATGGTAGTTGACGGCTTGATGGAATGGAGTGGGAGGAGGAGGGAGGGAGGGACTTACTGTTTGGAAGGAGTGTTTGGAAACGCCTACTGTTTGGAAACACCCTTAGCCACACACGCACCCTTAATAGCTTCCTTGTTCCTTGTACTGGTACTGGGACGCTGAGTCACACAAACGCACACCTCGTTCGTGTTTTTCAATGATCTCCGCCTGTGGTGGGGTCTTTTTCGGTCCCATAATAGCAAAAGTACACTCAATATGGTCCAAAATGTCTATCAAACACAAACCACTTCCGCACTCAAAGAAAGGAGTGTGAATGTCAACTTCTCGTGGCCGCCACCGTGGCGCTGTTCGACCGCGTGGTTTGGTTCATCCGCCGAAAACTAGTTCGTCAGCAGAGACTATATGCTCGCAAATTTAATGTTCTTGAGGCGAAAAGTTCGTGATCTTAAGCGTTCGTCAGCGGAGGTTTTACTGTGTGTATATATATATATATATATATATATAACATTTGTTTATTTATTAATTTATTCTTATAGCCCCACTTTTCCAAGACTGGAATGTTAATTAATGAGAGTGAGTTAGTAAAGAATCATTGAGTAGAAGGAAAATATCCTGAAACAAACAACAACTTCAAGTATTTTGTGAGCTGTGACCATTTTCAACACCCTCTCAAACCATTATTTGTTGTTTGTATCAAAACATTGATATAGCCCCAGGTAGGCCTTCTATGACTTTATGGAGATGGACAAACAATCCACATTTCCATTCTCTCTGTGTGGTTATCAGGGAAAAAACATTTTAAAATGATTGAAAACATCTGTTGGTCTCATATCTTTGTTGGTATCCACTGGCAATACGTTTTATAGACCATCACGTTGATTTTAAGATTGCCAAACCACTTCCATATTATCTTTGTCTTGTGGCCTATCTTGTCAACAATTTCTTTTTTTGTTGATAATGTGAGTTCATTACTGTCATTTTAATGACTTTTTCGCGAGATCCACCAGTAGATTCAACAATTCTTGGCGACGGGAAATGGGAGTGTACTTTGATATGCAAGACAAAAACTGTTGACTGACTGATGCCTGTTTTCATGGCAGATTTCCGTCTGGGATTAAGTCATGAAATATGTAATGAAGTATGTAAGCAAGTATGTATGTATGTATGTATGTATGTGTGTGTGTGTGTGTGTGTGTGTGTGTGTGTGTGTGCGCGTGCGTGCGTGCGTGCCTGTCTGTCTGTCTGTCTGTCTGTCTGTCTATCTATCTATCTAAATAGGTTGACATAATACAATGCAAAAATTGAGTCTAGATCCCCAAGCTCATATTTTTTCATCATTTTCAGCATTTGACAGATACCTTCATCTCGAGTTTTTATACAGTTACGCAACTGAGGGTAAAATACCTTGCCCAATCGCCCAACGGTGGGACCCTGATAGTACTGGAGCTTAAATTACTGACCTTCAGATCAGTAATCCAGAACCTTAACTACTGAACAAATTCTGTACAGTAGTTCCCAGATTGAGATATTTTCAACACCAGCCCTAACTGCAGGTGTAAGTACCCATAAAATGTGGTCCAAGGAAGTACAACCAGTGAACTTGTGAAAGAGTCATGACTGCCCAAGGTTCAGTGATGTATGTAGGGTGTGAAGCCTAGAACTCTTGGTCTGATTGCACTGAAAACCTGTAGCATTTTAGCATATTATTGCTATTATTGCAGCAGAGACTTCTGAAACTGTTAATGCAGGATATAGTAGAAAGGAGTCGGAATGCACAGAGGATTGCAGCCGGCCATGTATAGGTCAGAGCAGTGAAGTGGTATTAACGATATGGGCTGATCAGTGCAAGTCGCTTGTGAGCAAACTCATATGAAGAGATGTTGATGAAAGTGATGTTTTTATTATTTCACTACTACACGACAGCATGATTAATGTTTCTACAACAGAACCCTTTCTTGCCAGCTTTCATACAGCAAGATTGTAGAATTTTGCTAATAAAACCAAAATTAAAAGAAAATAGCCTGAGTTGATTAGAGAACGGAAACAAACAAACAAACAAAAAATAAATAAATAAATCTTTGAATTCAAACTTGAACACAGAACTTCAAATATGTAAGTTTAACCAAAATGCACTTCAGGTTTAAATGATCAGTCCAATGTTAGTAGCCGCCCAGTACAGCTAAGGCTGACCATGTCTCTCAGTGTCTATGGTGACAGGTTCATGTAAAAGAACCATTGCTGACTTTCGACAAGAGCAGCTGCATAGACCTTCGTGTGTTTCTGCCCTGTGGTGGCCTGGCTAGCTGTCTAGGGTGTACTCTACCCTCACCCGGAGTCGGCTGGGATGGGCGCCAGCCACCCCTCGACCCTAATTAGGATTAAGTGGTTACAGAAAATAAGCAATAATGAACGAACACTCCTATTAAACATTAACGCATTATTTCCTTATGCACACATTTCACTGGAACGCGGAATGCAAGGATCATGGTGGAAAGGCGCAGAATGCACTCTACGGAGAAGCTTCTGCATTTTTCCATGGAAAATGGGTCAAAAACCTACGGTAAATTGCAGCTTTGGAACACCTTCAGAACGATCACGGAATGTGCAGAAAAGATACGGAAAAACTCCGGTACAATGAGGGAACACATTCGTAAAAGCACTCAGATTACTTTCAGAACCAGTGCGGAAAGCAAAGGAAGACCTTCGGATAATTCATGGAACGTTCACGAAAAGCACGGAACACATGAGGGACGACCACGGCATTACTCCTTTTTAGATGGAAGACACACGGAATGATCGCGGAACAGATGGAATGCCGGCGGAATGTTCATGTTCAACACGAAATGACTGAGGAATGACTTAGGAATAGCCGGCGTAACCACGTTTCAACGTGGAAAATGGGCAAAGATCAAAGGATTTGCTCCTGATGCCTCCTATACACACACAGATTCGACCAAGGAAGCTCATTTTCTCATTCATGTTTATAACTTAATATGTATAGAATGTAAAATTAATTTAAAATTTAATATATGTTTGTAATTTACGATGAGATTTCCTTTCGGCTTTTCCCTTTTCAGGGGTCACCACAGCGGATGATTTGCACGTTTGATTTGGCAGAGGTTTTTATGTCGGATGCCCTTCCTGACACAACCCTTTTAGCAAGGAACAGAAACACACGCTGACGGCTTTGCAGCTACTCTTTATGAAAGTCAGCAATGGTTCTTTTACATGTCTCTCACCATAGACAGTGAAAGACATGGCCGGCCTTTGATAACCCAGTTGGCTGCACTGGGGGGGGACAGTGACAACCTTGTGGGGACTCGAACCCCCAACCTTAGGATCAGTGATCCAGTGCCCTATCTACTAGACCACCACTGCCCACTGTTTGTAATTTACAATCAGTTTATAATTTACAATATATGCTTATAATTTATTAATTTATAAGATGTTACTACAGACACTCCGCAACTTATGTTCATCTGTTTTACGTTTTTTTTTTTTTTTTTTTCAATTTTACGTGTTGTTGTTTTTTTTAAACAAGTCAAATTTTGAGTTTAGACGTACCTACGTAGTACACTGATGTAATGATGCTGCATTCATTGTTTACAAATGAGCGTATATATATATATATATATATATATATATATATATATATATATATATATATATATATATATATATATATATATATATATATACTCAATTATATAGTGTGTTACCCTTGTGTTAAGACGTCGTCTCTGTGATCTTTGTGTTTACACTGTTTTGCGGACTTTTGTAACCCGAAGCAAATATGGTTGGTCAGAAGTGTAAGCCTACTAGCATGGGTGCAAGTCTCAGACACAGAGATGAATTAACTATCTGCTCAGATCGGCACAATCTACCATGTATACTCAGTTAAGCACAGAGAGTTGTAATATGAATGAAAACCCGAAAGCACAAATTACAGAACAATTACAGATATGTATTATCTTTTAGCAGAATCCTAAGAGTGTATACTTATTTTTATATTAATATTCATTAGGATTTGTACTTGTTCTTTGTATGTATCTCTTGAATAAAGTTTACTTACTCACTTACACTAAAGAAAGAACTCTCCGCTTTGCTGGGATTCACATAAGTGCAGGCTGTGTTCTAAACGAGTTCAACGGCACCCTTGTGAACTTGAAAGACCGGAAGTCTGTATAACCCACAGCAAGTACACTACTTCCGCAAGTACACTATTTTCGGGATTGAGCGCTTCACATATTGTAAGTGTTGATTGGCTATTTTAAGCTTCATGTAAAGTAACTTGGTATAAATAAGTGACTTATTTGAAATTAATGTTGATGTTATTTGATACATTTGATATTATTTTACAATGTTATGTTCATAATAATTGATTTAGGGGTATTTTATGATATACGATAATGGTACTTATTGATGTATAGTACAGTATGAGCGTCATACGTCACACATCATACGTCATATGTCACTGTAACAACTTATGTTCACTTTCAACTTACGTTCGGCCGTCCGGAACCAAATAAAAACGTAAGTCGGGGAGCATCTGTATATGTTTCTAGTTTTTGTTAAAGCAGTATATGTTTATTATTTATAAGATTTTTAGAATGTATTATATGTTTGTAATTTACAAGATATTTATTAAAGTATTATATGTTTATATTTTACAATATGCTTATAATGCACAGTAAATTTAAAATTTAACATACAGTGGGGCCAATAAGTATCGGGCAATGTAAAAATGTGCAAGTTCACCCATTTAAGAAGATAAGAGAGGTTTGTAATTTTCATCATAGGTACACATCAAGCTTAAGAGACAGAATGTAAAAAAAAAAAAAAATCCAGGAAATCACATTGTATGATTTTTAAACAATTTATTTGTTTTTAAAATGGGAGGCCAATAAGCATTGTGCAGCCAGCAAACGTTACTGTTAATACTTTGTAATGTAGCCTTGGTTGGCAATAGCAGAGGTCAAGCGGTTCCTGTAGTTCTTGACCAGGTCTACACACACTTTAGTTGGTATTTTGTCCCACTCCTCTGCACAGATCTTCTCTAGAGCTGTGATGTTTGAGGGCTGTCGCTTGGCAGCTCAAAGGTTTAACTCCCTCCATAGGTTTTCGATTGGGTTGAGGTCTGGAGACTGGCTAGGCCACTCCAGAACCTTGATATGTTTTTACGGAGCCACTTCTTGGTTTTCTTGGCAGTGTGCTTTGGATCATTATCATGCTGGAAGACCCAGCCATGTTCCATCTTTAATGCTCTGACTGAGGGAAGGAGGTTTTTACCCAAAATGTCACAATACATGGCCCCATTCATGTTGCCATTGATACGGTGCAGTCTTCCTGTCCCTTTTGCAGAAAAGCATCCCCAAAGCATGATGTGTTCACCCCCATGCTTCACAGTAGGTATGGTGTTCTTGGGATGCAACTCAGCATTCTTCTTCCTCCAAACACGGCGAGTGCTGTTTAAACCAAAAAGCTCAATTTTGGTCTCATCTGACCACATCACATTCTCCCAATCCTCCTCTGGATCGTCCAGATGGTCTTTAGCATATTTCAGACGGGCCTTTACATGTTTTTTGTTTAGTAGGGGAACCTTTCGGGCAATGCAGGATTTCATCTCATGACGACGTAGTGTGTTAGTTATTGTCATCTTTGTGACGGTGGTTCCTGCCGTCTTCAAATCATTGACCAGTTCATGCCGTGTAGTTCTGGGCTGATTACTCATTGTTTTCCTTTGAACCCCACGAGGTGAGATCTTGCATGGAGGTTGTCAGTGATGTTACACGTCTTCCATTTTCTAATAATGTTTCCAACTGTTGATCTTTTCTCACAAAGTTGTTTACCAATTGCAGTTTGACTCATCCCAGCTTTGTGCAGTTGTACAATTTTATCTCTGGTGTCTTTAGGAAACTTTCTGGTCCTGGTCATGGTGAAGACTGCAGTCTGACAGTTTGAAGGTGTGTGCAGGTTTGAAGGTGTCTCTTATGCATCTAATCAGTTCAAACAGGTGTCATTCATACTGTTAACAATTGGGGACCGAAATAATGTTTGTGTTCTCGCTGCCCAATACTTATTGGCCTCCCATTTTCACAAATAAATTGTTTAAAAATCATACAATGTGATTTCCTGGATTTTTTTTTGCATTCTGTCGCTCAAGCTTGATGTGTACCTATGATCAAAATTACAAACCTCTCTTATCTTTTTAAATGGGCGAACTTGCACATTTTTACATTACCCAATACTTATTGGCCCCACTGTATTTTAATATGTTTAATATCAATAATGTCTATATGCTCCTTTATTTGCAACTCACTAAATCCTTCCAGACTAAAAACCATGCACACAAGTCCAAACCACAGTGATTAAAAGTGATGTCGCTGTTTTGATGACTGCATCTGGCTCTCAGATAAATCAGATGACCTTTCTTAACAGAATAACGAATAATAATTTTGCTGTCATTTAAATAAAAATACAGAAAAAGCCATCAAATAAAACAAAAACAGATAAATAATTCTCACGCATTTTAATCTATACATCTATTTTCCACTCCACTTGTCACTGTGGCGCGTAGGGGACAGCCAATCCTTTCTGTACTGCAGTGTGTGGGAGGGTCCGATACCTTGAAACTCTAATTTTATTGGATCATATGCAACAGCTTGCACGAGTTGTTTTTGGGTAAAGAGGTAAATTTCCCTCGTTTTTGATCAGCTCATTTGTTCAGAGCGAACCCTTTCAACCAAGTAGAGGCGAAAAGGAAAAAAAAAAGATGAGGAGTAGGCTACAATCACTGAACGAAGATTTGGAAAGACTTGCATGAAGGCAGGCAGAGCTGGCAACCTGCTGATTGTCAAAACTTGGAATGCACTTCCTGTCACATTCCAAACACTGCAGCGTGTGAGTCTCTCCGTGTTGACCATGTATACGCATAAGCCCGGCAATATACAATAGCTTAGTCTATTTGATGGCCAGGTAAAATAAATAAAATAAATAAAAAGCCCTAGTGCTTCATTTCAAGGCATTAGATTGAGATGTGGTGAAGATTTCTGTTTATCTCCCTTCAGCTTGGTTCATCTATTCGGTGTGTGATGCGTTTCAGAGCATCATCCGGGCTTTATTCCGACTCCCCAATCCCCCTGATCGAGTCTGTGCTGGATGAAAGCATGCACTTGAGCACGTGTTTAAGATGCGCTGATCTCTGAACCCCGTTTTGTATTTGATCATTTATTATAAGGCGGCGCGTGCTGCGCGCTCTCTACTCCGTCCGCGCTCACATGATCATCAGCATGAGGAGGATGATCATGCAGACTCGATCGAAGTCTCAAGCAAACCACAATCAGCAGTGGATCAGTGAATCAGAAGAAGGTGAAATACTCACGGTGTGCCATAGATGGACTTTGATCAGTTCTGCATGGTCATTCTCCTCATGCCGATGATCACGTGTGCACGGATGGAGTAGAGAGCACGCCGCACCCACAGCCAAAGTGAGGGGCAAAGCACCCGGCAAGAGCTCGGTCTGATGCTGTTGATGGTGCTGATAGTGCTGATGGTGTGTGGTGTGTAGAGCCATTCTCTTCACTGCTTTTGAGCATACGGAAGAGTAGGGAAGACTTGCGAATAAGTTAAGGAACGCTTGTGGTATAAAAGGAAAGATCACGGAACAAAAGGGAACACTCTCGGAGAAGTTTTCCATGAACGTGCTTTTGAACATGTTCAGAAGCACGTTCGCGGAAAATCTTGGCCTGACGGAAAAGGAGGAATACCTTCGGAATCATACGGAAAGACACGGAAGATGATGGACTGACTGAGGTACGTTGGAGGATGACTACAGTTTTGCTTCCGCAAGTCAGCCGCGCTCCAGTGAAATGGGGGTATTAGATTAACCTACTCTGTGCTATGAGATATCGCATTCCACTGCACTAATGTGAAATTTGAAAAGGTAATCTATTGTTTTGTTGACTATGATGTGATGACGCTGTTTTGTGACACCGTTCATTACAGCACAACAATGCAGCTGAATAGCGCAGACTGTAAAAATCTAGGTCTATTGTTGTTTTTGTTTTTTTTTGTTTGTTTTTTTTCTAGGTTAGTGATGTGTATCTTCTGGCAAGATGTTATCAAGATCCTATCACAACATGATAGAGCAGTGATATGACAGTTGTGTCCTAAATCCTGATGATAAATTATGATATGATGATTAAGGCTCATGAAAACTACTCCAGGTTAGTGGTGGCGTAATACCCCCATTTCACTGGACTACGGCATGTGAGGATCGTGTAGTAGAAAGGTGCAGAGCACAGTCTACAGAAGAGCTTCGGCATTTTTACATGGAAAATGGGTGAAAATCCTCTGGAAAAGTGAAAATTCTTAGACTCTTGTAACGTTCACAGCATTGCGGAACAGGTATGGCAAAGTACGCCAAAGTGACCCCACGGAACATTCGCGGATTTTTTTTTTTTTTTTTTTTTTTCCTCTCATGAACGTGCTTTTGAACATGTTACATACATATATAATATTTTATATTTTAGCCTGCCGGAAGCATACGGAAGTGGAGAAAGACTTAAGAAATAATTACGGAATCACACGGAATGACACGGAAGATGAGGGAATAATTGCAGAATGTTTGCGGATGACAACATTTTTGCTTCCGTAAGTCTGCCGTACTCCAGTGAAATGGGGGTATAAGTGGTTAATGTGATAAGTCCCTTTTTTGAAGGTTAGCGGTCCAATCTCCACTATTACCACTGTTGGGCCCTTTGGTAAGGCCCTTAACCCTTAATTGCTTGGTTGTATGAAAACTAAATGTAGGTTGCACTATAATTGTCAATATTATTACCATAATTAATGGATTTACAGCAAATGGAAATTATATTAAGTACAGTGATACCTCAGCTCACGAACATAATTGGTTCCCAGAAAGTGTGTGTAAGGCGAAAAGTTCGTCTTCCGAACATTTATTTCCCATAAGAAACCATTAAAATGAGAATAATCTGTTCCCAGGTCCCCATAAAACATAATTTTCTACTAAATAAGCCTTAAAACTACA
>CM045729.1:77374049-77514049 GCA_024760905.1 Plotosus lineatus
AGCTGCACTGGGGGGGACAGTGACAACCTTGTGGAGAGTGGGAATCGAACCCCCAACCTTTGGATCAGCGATCCAGCGCCCTATACCACTAGACCACCACTGCCCATATTATTATTATTATTATTATTATTATTATTATTATTATTATTATTATTATTATTAACTTTGTCAAAGTGTTCTTCAGATATTGCATTTGTAAGAGTTGTCCAAACAGATATAGATATAGATTGACAAAAAAAAATATGATGGAACAAAAAATAATGCCTCTGGCCTTGGTTAGTGGCAGTGCTGAGGCATAAACATGCATCCTGATTGGCTGACCAACACAAAAGAGACATGAGATTTACTTTTTTCTTTATCGAATGCCTTTTTTTTATATGTTTAGAGGTTTCCAATTCTCAAAAGATAAGCCACTAGTAAAGAATCCATGGTATTGTCAGGAGACCCCAGGTTTTAATCCCAACAATACTACAGCTACCTGTAGCTACAAGGCTAAGAGCCACAAATTGGGCCAACTCTGAGGTGAAGATTGTCTTCTTCAACTGTACATCAATATAACTAGCCATTCGCACACATTTGCAGAACGACTTTGTTCCATTTGGGTCTTGAAAAAGCTGGAGCCTATCTCAGTCAACGTTGGAAAAATAATGTGTGCTGAACAGTTTGCCAGACTATCACAAGGCCAGCATACACGTGAAGCCATTCACACTCACACCTAGGGGCAATTTCAAACATCCAATTAGCTGAAATGTGCATGTCTTTGGACTGTGGGAGGAAACCAGAGTACCCAAAGAAAACACACACACAAGCACAGGTAGAACATGTAAACTCCACACAGAAACACTGGAGACTGGGACTGTAACCCAGAGCCTTCTTGCTGTGAACCATGTGTGCTGACTACTGTGCCACCCACGTAAACTAATTATTGGATATACCGGAACTATACTACCCTCCCTCAGTGACGTTTACACTGACAGACTTCAGCCAGTGGAATTATTAGTGACCCCACATACCCTGGACACCCCTTTTTCTCCCCGCTCCCCTCCGGAAACATGTACAGGATCCTAAAAACAAGAGCTAATAGACTCAAGAACAGCTTTTACCCACAAACTGTTCAACAAGTAAGTTCTCCACCAACACCATCACACATACTGACTCAAGAACCATAATTCAGATTCATCTTCCTGGAGAGTGCAATACTTACGTTTAAGTGCAATAGTCACGTTTAGAGCAGGTCTCAAGCATCATAACACAAGCGCCTCCTCTTTGCTGGTGTATATCTGGCACCTTTGACTATCATTCACCCAGCTGGAAACTTATGAATTGGGGTGGATATATGTAGGTAGGTAAGGTAGGTAAGTCTGTTGGGTTTTTACACCCGAGCCTCGTGGCTCATCGGGCCGGTGCTTATCCCCGGTTTCCGTAGAGTAAAACGACCAGGAGTTCAACTCCCCCTGGATGGGACACTAGTCTATCGCAGGTTACCTTCCCAGTATATTTTTACTGGTACCCATTTATACTGCCGGGTGAACAGAGGCACACTTGTGGTTGAGAGAGTGCCCAGGGATCTTAGCACAGTGAGGGTCTCAGTGGGATTCAAACTCACAACCTCCTGATCATAAGCACAGCACCCTAACCACTACGCCACTGGCCACGCCACATGGATATATGTATAGGTTTGTAAATGTGTGAATATGTGAATAGATATATAGGTGTATATACGATATATGTACGTCTCTATGTTGGTATATGCACATGTATAGCACTAAGCTGCAACAGTTGACAATAAAGATACACATAATATTTAATATATATAAAATATTAATACTGAATACAACTAAATTGAAAAGAAGATCAACAATTTTTAATAACAAGACTCTGAATTTATTTTAAACAACATTGTTACAACAAAATTATTTATTAATAAGTACTTTTCACTATTAATGCGACTTCTGGTGCTGCATGGATTTGTTGATGGCTTTGTACTCTGGTTGATACGTCCTGAGGTTCAGCTTCATGCAGACGTTTAGGCTTCCGTCTGTTAAACATGACTGCAGGTTGGCCTTGATGTTTTTCAGGTGAGAAGGACCGCTCGCGTGCGCATGTGGAGCCAGACATGGTGAATACGACAGGACTCACACCCTGTAGTGTTTATGTGACAGGAAGCGCATCCAAAGTTTTGGCAATCAGCTGGTCTGCGGGTTGAAGTTTTTCCATGTCTGTCCATTTGTGTTTGCTTGCCAGCTGTGCTTGGCTTCATGCAAATGAGCTGATCAAAAACGAGGGAAATTTACCCCTTTACTCAAAAACAACTCGCGCAGTGTGCGACTGTTGTTATAATCCAAATAAAATTAGAGTTTTGAGGTATCGGAGCCGCCCGTATACTGGCGTACAGAAAGGATTGGCGCTCCGCTGCACGCCACAGTGACATGGCATTGAAAATACAGTATAGATTTAAATGCATGAGATTTATTCGTCTGTTTTTTGTTTAATTTAATTTTTTTATTTTTTTGTAATTTTATTTAAATGACAGTGAAATTATGTATTTGTTATTCTGTTAAGAAAGGCCACCTGATTTATCTGAGAGCCAGATACAGTCATCAAAAGAGCCATAGGTTCCTGACCCCTGAGCTAGAGGTTGCAGAATGTTTGCTCAGTGGTTAGCACTGTTGCCTCATGGACTTTGCTGTGTGGCATTTAGATGTCCACCCCATGGCTGAATTGGTTCACTCTGGGTATACTGGTTTTCCTTGCATAGTCCAAAGCAAGTCAACTGGCTACTTGAAGTTGCCCATAGGTGTTAACGTGAGGGTAAATGGTTGTCTGTGTATATGATAGCTTTATTATAGACTGCTATGATTGACTATGGTATGCAACACATCTCACCCAAACTCCGCTTGATTGACTTGACTGTCCACCGCGACCTTAATGGTACAGGTATAGGACAGCTTGTGGACTGCAAATGCCACTAACTAAAATTCTGCGAAACAGGTATACCTCTTTCATATATGCCTATACACACATATATATATATATATATATCTATATATATATATATATCTATATATATATATATATATATATATATATATATATATATATGTATGTATATATATATGTGTATATATATATATACATATATGTATGTATGTATATATATATATATATATATATATATATATATATATATATATATATATATATATATATATATATATATATATATATATATATATATATATATATATATATATATATATATATATATATATATATATATATATATATATATATATATATATATATATATATATATTGGTAGGTGTGAAATACAATACATACTGGTAATTCAATGGCTTTATGGATGGTGCAGCTGGCTTGACCCAGGTGTTGGAACAGGAATCTAACTAGCTACGATTAATCATAACATTTGCCTCCTTGAAACAATGACCTTCAAGTAAATAAGTAAAGCTATATATATCCATGCTGATTGATCTAAAACAAACATAAGTATATGCCATACAGCTAATTTATTGATAAGTGCTGTTTTGTTTACAGTTGAAGCTGTGAGAGGCCATATCAATTTGACATCAATTTACTGGACATGGTGTGAGGAGACCATCCCAAACTCCCAATCAGAATATCCTTTAGTTTATTTTTTTTATTTATTTTTTTTTTTGACAAGTAATAACCTTCATCCAAGTGCAGCATAACGGTAGTTTCTGAACTGGGTAAGCATGAAGAATGGCATTATCTGAAAAGATTGTACTTTTGAACAACTCTGGCTAATTCCTTCCTCTGTTTAGAAAGAGATAACCAAATAAAGACAGATAAATATACTTCATGGTAAGTTTACATTCAGTTGAGACTTTTTCATAAAATATTAATGTTTCAGCATTTAGCAGACACCTCTACTCAGAGCGACCTACACAAGTACTTTGTAGACTCCATCAAGAACTCATGGTAGATCGATAGGTCAAGCTTTAAAAATAATATTGACCTAAACCCCTATTAGATGCGAGCTAGATGTTAGTACAGTTACAAAAAAGAAACACAGTCAAAGCAAAATGAAATAAATGCTAATTCTAGTGCTTGCTGAATAACTCTGTGTTCAGTCTTTGAAGATATTCACTGACTCAGCTGTTCAGATAGCTGGGGGACATTCAGAACAGCCTGGGAGATAAAACAGAGAAAAACCCTTTCTCCTTGATTCTTGAAGGATGGTGGGTCTGGTTTAGCCATGTAGAAACTTGAGGGAAGTGTAATGTACAGCAAGATTTAATAACAGCCATAAGATAGAAGGGAATTGATTAATTTTCGGCTTTGTCCATGAAGGAGCACAACAAGGTAAATATATTTTTATGTTTGTGCTGTTGTGGACTGTGACCAATAACATCACAATTGTTTTAGATTTTTTTTCTTTCTCTCGCTCTCTCTCTCTCTCTCTAAGTAAGAATGTCCTGGGTTTAAGGTCTGAGCTTGGGCATTTCTGTGTGGCGTTTGCAGGTTCTACTTGTTCTTGGGTTATCTAGTTCCATCACACAAACCAAAGACATGCACATTAGGCTGTTCCCAAATTTCCACTAGGTGTGAGTGTGTACATGAATGGTTGTGCGTTTTGACGTGTGACGCTCTGGCAGGCTGTTTAGGGTGTACCATACCTTTGCCCAATTTTGATTGCGAGAGGCTTCCACTTCCCTATGACCCACATAATACAATGAAGTCTGTCTTCCTTTCGGCTTTTTTTCCCTTTTACTCGGGAGTCGCCACAGCGAATCATCTGATTCGCACATTTGATTTGGCAGAGGTTTTTACGTCGGATGCCCTTCCTGTCACATCCCTTTTCGCAAGGGACAGAAACACGCTGACGACTTTGCAGCTACTCTTTACGAAAGTCAGCAATGGTTCTTTTACATGCCTCTCACCATAGACAGTGAGGGACATGGCCCGCCTTTGATAACCCAGTTAGCTGCACTGGGGGGGACAGTGACAACCTTGTGGAGAGTGGGACTCGAACCCCCAACCTTTGGATCAGCGATCCAGCGCCCTATACCACTAGACCACCACTGCCCACATAATACAATGAAGTGTTATTTACATTTACATTTACATAATACAATGAAGTGATTTGGCAAATCCATGAGTGAGTGAGCATCCGTTCCAAAAGACATGCACATTAGGTTGCCCCAAAGTGATAATCAGTGTGAGTATGAATGATTCTGTTTTGTCATGCAATGGTCTGGCCAGTGTCGGCTGAGATAGCCACCAGCATCCCAGTGACTGGTAGGATTAAGCGGTTTGGTGAATGCGTGATGACTAAGTAATTTTCAATTTGGAAAAAGTGCTGTTCATGGTTTTGCTTCCAAAGCAGTTAACAGTGCTGTAACACTTAGTTGATTTTGTGAAGAAAATACTTCAGTGAGATTACTTTAAAATTCTGTGGTCATGTCTCCAAGAAAGTATAAAAAAATAAACCTCAAGATGTGTCTATTTTGAGAATAGTTGTGTGTCGAGAGCCAGTTCTGAGATCTTCTCAACTTGTTTGTTTTCAGAATGTTCCATCTACGATATTTGAATGAGGAGATGGGTGTTGATGTTCAATGTAGTTTGAAGTAATGGAAAGGTGCATGCTCATTCAAATTTGTCCCAGTGCGTTACATGAGAGTAAACAATAGCAAGTTCAACATATTTTGGCCTAAACAATGCAGTCACTTGTCCCTTTGTATACTGGTCCCATGGGCCTTTGTATACTGGTCCCATGGGTAACTTGACTTCCTCTTCAATGAAAAAAAAAAACAAAACAAAAAACTCTGAATTAAAGGAAAATGAAACCTGGATTTAATAAAAGCTTGCATAGATCTTTTGCACATCAAAACACTCTATTGTTATTAAAACTTATTTGTGGAAAAAAAAGTAAATCTACACAAAGGGAAGCAACACTGTCTTCCTTTCGGCTTTTTCCCTTTTACTCGGGAGTCGCCACAGTCGCCACTAGGGGCAGTGGTGGTCTAGTGGTATAGTGCGCTGGATCACTGATCCAAAGGTTGGGGGTTCGAGTCCCACTCTCCACAGGGTTGTCACTGCCCCCCCAGTGCGGCTAACTGGGTTATCAAAGGCGGGCCATGTCTCTCACTGTCTATGGTGAGAGGCATGTAAAAGAACCATTGCTGACTTTCGTAAAGAGTAGCTGCAAAGTCGTCAGCGTGTTTCTGTCCCTTGTTAAACAGGGTTGTGACAGGAAGGGCATCCGACGTAAAAACCTCTGCCAAATCAAACGTGCGAATCAGATGATTCGCTGTGGCGACTCCTGAGTAAAAGGGAAAAAGCCGAAAGGAAGACAGACAGACTCGGGAGTCGCCACAATGAATCATCTGATTCGCACGTTTGATTTGGCAGAGGTTTTTACGTCGGATGCCCTTCCTGTCACAACCCTTTTTAGCAAGGGACAGAAACACGCTGACGACTTTGCAGCTACTCTTTACGAAAGTCAGCAATGGTTCTTTTACATGCCTCTCACCACAGACAGTGACAGACATGGCCCGCCTTTTTATAAATCAGTTAGCTGCTGCACTGGGGGTGCAGTGACAACCTTATGGAGAGTGAGACTCGAACCCCCAACCTTTGGATCAGCGATCCAGCGCCCTATACCATTAGACCACTACTGCCTCTACAGAGGGAAGCAACAATATGAATAATGATGGCTTCACTCGTTATATCTTATTTGTTAATTTAATATCTGTATACAATCTTTGCTTAGCATTATCTTGCCTTAGTTGAACTGATGGATTCACGTCACATTCTCACAATTTTGCACACTTATGAGAGTAAAATGGTAGTATTTTCAAAGTAATTAATGCAATATCAAATGGAATTTCACAGATTGAAATTTCGAAAAATATGATAATGAAAATCTACATATATTCACATGTTTCAGGAGTGTTTAAAAGGCTTGACTTCCATTGTTAATAAATTAGCAGCAATGGTTGATGAAACAATATATGGACAATGTATGTAAACATCTGTGTAGGATGTCTCTGTATACTGTAGCTTTAATGTTTTCCTTCATTGAAACACTAAAGCAAACCTGTTCTAGCAGGACAATGTACATAGGCACAAAGGGAGGTTCATGAAGACGTGTTTGACCAAGGTTGATGTTTGAGACCTCAAGAGGCTTGCACAGACCACAGACCTTTATCCCACAGAGCACCTTTTGGATGAACAGGAATACTGACTGCATTGCAGACCTCTGTGACCAGCATAGGTACCTGACCTCATTAATGCTTTTTTTGGCTGAATGAGCACAAATCCCTACAGCCTCACTCCAAAATCTAGTGGCAAACTTTCCCAGAAGACTCACGACTTTTATAGAAGCAAAAGGGGAGTTTGAAATGGCATGTTCAACAACCACATAGGTCAGGTGTCTACATATTTGGTCATGTAATTTCAATGTTAAATGTCTTGTTATTTGTTAAAACAAATGTCCACTAAATGATCATCAAATAACCAACTGGCTTTGCTTGTATTTGGTCATAAACATTCATACAGTGGGTATTATTTGCATACTGTGATATACTTTTTCCCCAGATTTGACTTCAGACAGCCAGGCAGAACAGTACAATAGATCTAAATGCTAATATTGAGATTGTGGCACTGCATAAAAGTGTAACCCCTAAATGATTTCTCTGACTTGACAAGTTTTTGGTGAGACCTCTTCAACCTTATACACACATCTTATGTATATCAAGATACATTAATTGTAATAACTTGTTTATTAAAGGGAATTAAGGGTTCCCTAGAGGTGCATCAACAAGGTGCAAGGTGAACCTGGACATCACAAGATAGAATCCAGGCTGATGCCACAACCATCCATGACCAGGAGTCCATGGAAGCTAATTGGCCGAGATCTCACGACAGCAAGTGATGACACGTCCCTGTCACTCACAAGGCTGACTAGCCAATCATGGAGGTCTGTGAGCATATTTGTATGAACTGGCAAATATTACTTTCCGTCTGAGGTTGTTAGGCCACCTCAAAATACCCATGTTCAGAAAGAGGCAGATGGGCGCATTGCATGTCATGGAGGGGGCATGTCCGTGTGTACGCTCCTCCCTGGCTGGTGGTGGTTGTATGATAGGGACGGAAATACTTGACCGGAGGGAATTGGACATGACTTAGGACATGAAATAGGGGTAAAAATTGTGATTGGGGGGGGGGGTTTAAAAAAAAGAGAATAAAAATGATGTCACAAAACATACAGTCATGGTCTCAACATGTAAAATACACCATCTAGAAACCATAGGTTTAGAGAACATTTCAAAAACACAAAAACATTGTTAGTTGTTTATTTATGAATTGATTACTCTGTGAAATGTATGGTTTACTGACAGAATCTATGGCAATTGGCTTCAAAATATCTAAAATATCATTTATCTTTTTAAAAGCGAGGTAAGTATCCATAAGATCAAATCATAGTATGAAAGAGTCAATTATCAATTACATTACAAAAACCATTAAAAAAAATAATCATTGTCAGAGACTTGGCGATTGGAAAAATCTCAAATAAGTTGTATGCCATATGTGTTTTGTGCACTTTCTCCGGAGAGGAGAAAAGGGGGTTGTCCAAGATGTGTGGGGCTGGCTCTTTCTGAAGTCTGTCAGTGTAAATGTCACTGAGGGAGGGTAGTGTAGTTCCAATTACCCACTCTGCCATCCTCGCCACCTGCTGCAAGGCCATCCTGTCCTCTACAGTACAGTTACTGAACCACACTATACAGCAGTAGGTCAGGAGGTTCTCTATGATGGAACGGTAAAAGTTTGTCAGTAGGGTTCAGGGTAGGTGGTCTTGCTGGAACTTTCATAGGAAGTACATCGTTTGGTGTGCTTTTCACACCTGGTGGAGATGTTTGTGGTCCAGGTGAAGTCAGTACAAAGGTGAACTCCAAGAAGCTTTAAGCACTCCACACTCTCTTCCTGTTCTCCATCAATGTAGAGTGCAGAATGCTTAGTTTGTTCGATCTCCTGAAGTCATCATCATGGTTTTGAAGGTGTTATGTTCAAGATTGTTATTATCAAACCAGCATCGCGGATTCAGACCCTTTCCCCTGTATGTTGAATCAGTGTCATCTAGAATCAAACCTATGATGGTGGTGTTATCAGCAAATTTGAAGATGGTGTTGCTGGTGTGAGTGGGGGAACAGTCATGTGTGAAGAGGGAGAAGAGGAAAGGGCTAAGAACGCACCCCTGTGGTGTTCCAGTGTTGAGGATGACAGTGGAAAAAATGTGTTCTCTTATCATGACATTCTGAGGTCTGTTGCTGAGAAATTCCAATATCAAGGTCCACAGTGAGCGCCCCAGGCCCAGATTGCCCAATTTCTGCACCAGTTTATGTGGTTTAACTGTGTTAAAAGCAGCGCTGAAGTCTACGAAGAGCATCCTCACATAGATGTTGCTGCTGTCCAGGTGTGATGGCTGTGTGGAGGGCTGTATTGGTGGCATTATCTGTCATACAAACTTATGTGGATCGAGATCAACAGGAATGGTAGCCTTAATGTGAAACAAGATGAGTATCTCTTAACATTTGGTGATGATGGGGGTTAGGGCAACTGGGAGGTAGTCATTCAGGCATCTTGCTGTGCTATTCTCAGGCAGTGGGGTGATGGTGGCTGTTTTGTGGCAGGTGGGAACCGTACATTGCAGTAGCAAGAGGTTAAACATGGTGGTTAAAAAACCCTGCTGGTTAATCTGCACATGCTTTGAGTCTCCTTTCTGTTATTCGGTTTGGACCAGTAGCTTTCCTTGCATCTTGGCTCATGGTGGGTCTGATATGGTGCTGCTGGATGGGGTCGTTGCCCCTCTCTGGAAGAGCAGGGCAGGTGGGCGCCTCCTCGTTGTGTTGGTTGAAGCAAGTGAAGAATTGGTTCAGGGTGTCTGGTAGGGTGCTGTGTCTTTGTGCAGACTTGAATATCCCTCTTGTTTTTTGAAGAATGTAAACAACATTACAGTTGTTCTTATGCAAGCAGTTGCATCACAGCAAGCTTTCACCTATATCAACCCATGCTATTAATCCACTTAGTGTGGATTATGAAGAACACATGCTTGTTTTACTATAAGAGGCCAAACAGCAGGTAGATGGGTTGTGTGGTCAAAACGTTATTATTCATGCCAGACAGCTTTTCAGTCTCACTTGTGTGAGACATGACATCGACTTGCAGCTGTGAGCCACAAACTCCAGCATATTTGATTAAATAATTCCATTACTGTCATGAATTATTCTACTGCCATAACTGTTATTACCGGGCTCTTTGTGTCAGCTGTGTTTACACCCACCGCTAATGTGTATTGCTTAGGAGATTTGAGTAATGCTACAGACATAAGGCCTTGAGAAATAATGGGAACAGTTTGAGCAGTCAAGCGAGCGAGAGAGAGAGAGAGAGAGAGAGAGAGAGAGAGAGAGAGACGGGTGGGGTGGGGAGGGGTGTTGAGAAAGAGATTAGTGTGGTGTTTTAACCATGGAGGAATAATGGTTTCCAGAGCTCCCAAAGGAATAATTGTCCGCAAATATGTCCACCAGACTTTGGGACCTGAGAGAGAGTCCACGTTATTTTTTGCACCAAGGAAAATTTCAAGGATTGCTCACTTTATTGTGTATTTGTCTATGGCTTTGTTTAAATCCTTACAGATTGTATTTTGTGTCTGAACTTGTGAATTTGCACAACGGAAGGGTTTGCTGCATCAAGTACTTATTTTATAATACAATGAGGGTGAAAAATCATCATCATCATCATCATCATCATCATCATCATCATCATCATCATCATCACCATCACCACCATCACCATCACCACCATCACCACCATCACCATCACCATCACCATCATCATCCACTTGATCCAGAATCGGGTCATGGGGGGCAGCAACCTAAGCAAAGAGGTCAAGACACCCCCTCCCCCGCCACTTCCTCCAGCTCTTCCGGGGGGACACCAGGGATTTAGCCCAGTTGGTAGAGCGTCCGCTTTTGTCCTCCGGAAGGTTGGAGTTTGAATCCGGCAGCGTCATACCATAAGACGTTAAAATTTGGTAGTTGTTGCTTCCTGCTTAGCACTCAGCATCAAAGGATAGAACAATGCAATGACTGGCACCACACAGTGGCGACAGGTGCCCAGAGCACAAAAAACCCCCACCAAATAGTGCTTTGAGCATAATATTCATTATGGATAAAGCACTATATAAATCTACTACAATATTACAATACACTGAGGCGTTCCCAGACAAGCTGAGAGACATTGTCCCTCCAGCATGTTCTAGGTTGACCCCGGGGTCTCTTCCCAGTTAGACATGCCCGAAACAGTACACCAGGGAGGTGTTCGGGAGGCATTCTGACTAGATACCCAAACCACCTCAACTGGCCCCTCTCAATGCGGAGGAGCAACAGATCTACTCCGAGTTCTCCCCGGATGGTAGTTAAGCTTCTCACCTTATCTCTAAGGGGGAGCCCCGCCACCCAAAGAAGGAAGCTCATTTCAGCCGCTTGTATCTGCGATTTTGTTCTTTCGGCCACTACTCAAAGCTCTTGACCATAGGTGAGGGTTGGATCAGAGATTGACTGACTGGTAAATTGAGAGCTTCATCTTTCGGCTCAGCTCCTTCTTCACCACAACGTATCGTTACAGGCTCTGTTTAACAACAGAGGCTGCAGCAATCTGTCTGTCGCTCTCCTGCTCCATCTTTCCCTCACTTCTGATCAAGGCCCCAAGATACTTAAACTCCTCCACTTGGGGCAGGACCTCATTTCCGACCCTGAGGGTGCATTCCACCCTTGTCCGACTGAGAACCATGGCCCCAGATTTCGAGGTGCTGATTTTCATCCCGGCCACTTTGCACTCAACTGCGAATCGCTCCAATGAGAGCTGGAGGTCCCGGCTTGATGAAGCCAAAAGGACAACATCATCCGCAAAAAGCAGAGACGCGATCCAGTGGCCACCAAACCAGACCCCCTCAACGCCTCTTCTGTGCCTAGAGTCTAAGGTGAAAAATCACAAAATAAAATCCACATGCAATAATCAGACACGATCCGAAAGCAGATTTTATATTTAAGCCACATCTTCTGAATACAGCCCTCAGTGTTTTTCTGCATAAACATCTGTTCATAAAGGGTAGGATTGCTAACTTGGTAATTGTTTGCTGAATTGACAGTGAGTAGTGAGTACTGAAGATTAAGCACTTTCGAATTGCAGATGGACATTTTTAAGCCATCTGCATTTTTTTAATTTAATTAATTAATTAATTTATTTATTTATTTATTTATTTTTTTTTTTTTTTTGGGGGGGGGTAAATTTCCACTATGCATAAGAAAAGAAATTAATCTCATTCAAAAAAAAAAAAATCTTTCAGGTAGGAATTAAGCTTCAATTTCTACAAGCAAAACTGAATCTTACATATTATGGTCAAAAGTATGCAGACATCTGTCCATCACAGCTATACATGTATCTATCCCAAACTCTTGCCATTTGTCTGAATTGTACAATTGCATAGTGTTTGTAGATTGTTGCATTCAGAGTTCTTCTATCGGAACCAAGAGACCCAAGCCTGTTCAAGCGTGAAGATGTGAAGGTATAGTGTACCAGAGATAAACTGGAAGAATTCTGGGTCCTATACAAATCCCAGACCTACTGAATACCTTTGCGGTAAACTGGCATTAGGAATGCTCTTGCTAAATGAATACAAATCTACACAGCCATGCTCCAAATCTATTGTAAAGCCTACTCTGAAGAATAGAGGTTATCATAACCAAACAGGGCGATATTAAAAACCATAACTCTTTCATGATACAGTATATATAAACACACAGGTATAAAATAATCTTCTTTTCCTTTCAGCTGTTTCCTTCAGGGCTCACCACAGCGAATCACCTTTCTCCATCTCACCCTATCCTCTGCATCTTCTTCTCTTACACCAACCACCTTCATGTCCTCCTTCACCACATCCATAAATCTTCAGTGTGGTCTTCCTCTGGGCCTTCTGCCTGGTAGCTCCAACCTCAGCATCCTGCTACCAATATATTCACTATCCCTCCTCTGTACATGTCCAAACCATCTCAATCTAGCCTCTCTGACTTTGTCTCCAAAATCTCTAACATGTGCTGTCTCTCTGATATATGCATTCCTGATCCTATCAATCCTCATTACTCCCAAAGAGAACCTCAACATTTTCATCTCTGCTACCTCCAGCTCTGCCTCCTGTCTTTTCCTCAGCGCAATCAACATCACTGGCCTCAACACTGTCTTGAACAGGTATAAAAGAATAGTTGTTCCAAATTGGCTCTAGGTGTGTGTGTGTGTGTGTGTGTGTGTGTGTGTGTGTGTGTGTGTGTGTGTGTGTGTGTGTGTGTGTGTGTGTGTGTTGGCCCTGGTCTGTATTTGATATTTGATGAGTCAGTCAATTTTATTAAAATGTATCTATTTGAAATTATTTTGCTTGAATTTAATTTATTTGAAATTAATGTTGACATTATTTGATATATTTGATATTATTTTACAATGTTATGTTTATAATAATTGATTTAGGGGTGTTTTATGAAATATGGTAATGGTATGTATGGGTGTATCATACAGTATGAACGTCATATGTCACTGGAACATACAGTAACAACTTAGGTTTTTTTTGTTTGTTTGTTTGTTTTTTTTTTTTTGTTTTTTTTTGTTTTTTATTTTGTTTTTTCACCTTACGTTCGGTCGTCCGGAACCTGACTACAGTGATACCTCAGCTCACGAACATAATTGGTTCCCAGAAAGTGTGTGTAAGGCGAAAAGTTCGTCTTCCGAACATTTATTTCCCATAAGAAACCATTAAAATGAGAATAATCCGTTCCCAGGTCCCCATAAAACATAATTTTCTACTAAATAAGCCTTAAAACTACACAAAAATATACCTTATTTTATGTATAATAAATGTGCTATTGTATTGTAATTAAAGAAATAAACTGTACTGTCTAATAAAGTCGTTTTATTTACCTTTGTGATGGTAGTTGATGGCTTGATGGAATGGAGTGGGAGGAGGAGGGAGGGAGGGACTTACTGTTTGGAAGGAGTGTTTGGAAACGCCTACTGTTTGGAAACACCCTTAGCCACACACGCACCCTTAATAGCTTCCTTGTTCTTAAGGATGGGAACAATGGTAGACTTAGCGTACTGGTACTGGGACGCTAAGTCACACAAACGCACACCTCGTTCGTGTTTTTCAATGATCTCCGCCTGTGGTGGGGTCTTTTTCGGTCCCATAATAGCAGAAGTACACTCAATATGGTCCAAAATGTCTATCAAACACAAACCACTTCCGCACTCAAAGAAAGGGGGTGACGAACTGTGACGCCGTGAGCGTGCGTCAGCTTCTCGTGGCCGCCACCGTGGCGCTGTTCGACCGAGTGGTTTGGTTCGTCCGCCGAAAACTAGTTCGTCAGCAGAGACTATATGCTCGCAAATTTAATGTTCTTGAGGCGAAAAGTTTGTGAGCTTAAGCGTTCGTCAGCGGAGGTTTTACTGTATTCACTCAGTTTTTTTTTGTTTTTTTTTTTTTAATAATGGTTTATTGCATCTTAACTACAATTAACCTCAACAATCAACCAACAACTAACTGCACACAATCAGACACAAACAAAACTCAAAATGAGTGCTTTACTAAAGGCACATGCAGATACAAGGTAAAAGTGCGAAATTAATGGGATTAATATGTAGGCTTTTACCAACTAGATTAGCTCTAGATGTACTCACGCCCCATCACCAACAACTCTGACATGCACTCTTATTGACTGCAGGACAAACCTAAAACAGGGATTGTCCACCTAATTAATGAAGGTGCTTACATGAAGAAGCAGAGATGAAAGAAGCTGCCTTCTGGGAGTGGACGATGCTGGCAGACTCAATGCTGGTCAGCTTTATTTCCCAGCAGATCGCCTGCCTGATATGACAGTGTGATCATTCTCTTTGCTCTTGGTGTATTCTTTTTGAGAGCTAGAGAGATGCCATGAAGAAGGAACATGAGCTCAAAGGGGGTTAAGTATGGCCGGGCCTATGGTTAAGATAGTAAAGATTGCCTCCCAAAGTTGCTGTTGAAACAGGCGTGAATCTAGGATGGTAGTTCTTTTTACTGAACATTCCGGAAATGTATGGCAACTATACGAAGGACCCTGAGAAAGGAGGGTATCCACTTGATATTTCTGTGTAATGTTTGTGAAAAGACTCCTCATTTATACCAACAAAAAAAAAAGATACATCCAGAATTTTTCTAAAATCTAAAGTCAAGAAATATGTACCAATAAACATGCTGTAGAGTCTAAGAGTCTGAGGCTACTATGGGCTTATTTTTATTTTATAAAAGTTGGTGGTGGGGTTTGAAAATTTTAGAGGAAAGGTAATGTTTGCTATCTTGAGCTTTCATTAATAAAATTGCTTATTTTCCAGTTCACTATGTAACTCAGGGGTGGGCAAACCACGGCCCGCGGGCTACATCCAGCCCATTGTTTTTTTGTTTTTTTTTAATCTGTCCTGCTGAATATTGGTTTGTACAGAATGCATGTTTGATGTGAATGATTGATCGATTGCATTCATTTGACTTTGACTTGTAATGACCGCATTTCAACACCAGTGGTGCATTAGGCACAGTCAGTTGATTTTGCGGCGCTTGAGTCACTTCCTATCACTGTTCTACTGCACAGAGCCCATCAGCAGCAATGTCAGAGAAAAGAAAAGCCAACAGTGAGTGTCGGGTGGTTCATAAGGAATGGGCACCTAAATATTTTTTTTTTTTTTTACTGAAGTCCGGTCAAAGGCTGTATGTCTTATTTGCCAAGAAACCATTTCGATATCAGACACCACTTTTCCACCAAGCATGCTAACAACCTGTTACTGCAAGAACATCCAGCTCCCGCTGATAGGTTGGTCGCAAGCTTGCAGGCCCAGCAAAACACCTTCATCCAAGCAACTTCCATTCCAGAATTAAACACGAGGACATATGCATAATTCACCAGGAAGCATTGTGTAAATCCATGGTGCTGCTCGACCACGTAGTAAAGCCAGTCGTGAAACTTGTTAAGTTTATTCTAGCGACGGAACGTCGTCAGCTTATTCATTTTCTTGAAGAAACTGGCGATGATCACATGGACTTGCTTTACATTCTAAAGGCCGCTGGTTCAGTTTGGGGAAAGTATGTCAATGAGTGTGGAGTTCAAACAGGAGATTATTTAATTTTTGAGGCTCCCTGAGCACACTGGAAATGTTCCTGAGCTAAAAGACATAGATTGGTTTTGTGATTGCACTTTTACTGTGCACAAACTGATCCACATGAATTAGCTGAATGTGAAGCTACAAGGGGAAAAAAAGGTTGTGCATGAAATGTAAGTAAATGTCAGAGTCTTCAAAACCAGGCTAGTTTTATTTTCAAAGCAAATGTCGGACAAGCCATTCGCTAATTTCCCCCACACTGGCCACTTTAAAAGTCCTGCAACATGTGAAGAAATCCAGGAAAGCACTGGATGACCTGCATGATGAATTCTGCTGTCGGTTTTGTGATTTTGGAGAAATTGACAGGGCACTTCAGCTGGTGTCATGTCCCTTCTCACAAGAGCCTGAAACGGTACCAGAGGAGTTGCAGTTGGATCTGATTATTCTCCATGTGACATGATGTTAAAGGAGAAGTTCAACTCCCTTAAACTGGATGAGTTTTGTACTTCATTTAGTGCAGCCAAATTTCCAAACATCCAGAAGATGGCACAGATGATTGTTTGGCTCTACATATGTGTGTGAAATGATGTTTAGTCTGATGAATGCCAAGAAAGCACCCCACAGATACCAGTTGAGTGATGAACACCTCAAATCTGTTCTGAGAACCACAACAGAATTACCACCAGACGTCGATGCACTGGCAAAAATGTGTGATCAACAACACTATCCCCACTAAAAGTATGTTCATACCTTTTTTGTTTGTTTGTTTGTTTGTTTTTATTTTTATTATTATTTTTTTTACAAAGAAATAAAATTAATGTTGTGCAGAATTGAGTTCAGGTTATTGGCCCGACCCTCCACAATATTTCCTGTTTCTCATGTGGCCTCATGGAAAAAAATAAATAATTGCCCTTCCCTGATGTAGATGTAGAGGATAATGTACCGAACGTTAGTATCATTAATTAAATCCGGTTATAGAGATCTGCACCCCAAAACTTGCAGAAGGGTCTTAAATCAATCTATACAATTCTGTCATGACCAGTTCTCTTTCCATTATACCATATTACAGCGCTACTAAAGATATAAGTAATATGATACAAGGGGTATTGATTTAAAAATGATTTTGTATATTTTATGAATAGGATGTTTTATAGCAACAACCCAACAATGCTATGCTATTAATAAAAAAGGCCAAAAAATGTAAACACTGTGACTGACCAATCAGAATAGAGTATTCAGATAGGGTAAGATTGAAGCAAGTCTGTTGAGCATAGTACCGAGAACAGTGGCTCACCACAGCCAGAGCCTAATCCTGGTTTCTGTAGAGTGAAGCGACTAGGAGTTTATCTCCTCAAGGATGGGACAGTCGTACATCGCAGGTTACCCTCCAAGTTCTCTCTTTTTTTTTTTTTTTTTTTTTTTTTTTTAACTGGTAACCACTCATTCTGTTGGTCTGTGGACAGTTGTAGGTAAGACCTTGCTCAGGGATCTTGGCATCGAGGGGGTCTACCAGGGATTTCAAACCAATGATCTCTTTATCGTGACCCAGAGCCACTGCATCACAGGTTCCACTGGTATTCAAATAAGCTGTCTAATAATTACAGTTAATCGTTTACAATGATCAGATTTTCCATGAGTCCTATTCCATTCATATTTGAGTGACACTTGTTGAAAAATCAATTATATCAGCTCAAATTAATCTATGATTGTTTATATTAAGCTTAGAAATGAATGCACTTAACTATTGAGTAGGTTATAACTGTTAGAATTGTTATTATCGCCTCGGATTAACCTCGGCACTATATTGCTAACAAATATGTAATTTAATTTTGAGAATATGGTGTACCATTGCAAAAGTACAACACTGAGAAGTGAAACAGTGTTGGCACATCAACCGCTCCAAAGGAATCTCCTGGATCGAAAAATCGGTACTTGAAGATGGAACCTTGGGGTCAATGGGGGGGTGTCTGGGGAGTCCAGAAAAGAGTCGTCAGATGATGAAAGGGCCCAGTGAGGTGAATGGGCTGAATAGAAAAAAAAATAAGCAGTTGAAGGAGTAAGAAGAATCATCTGACCCAACATTAACCGGGATTTCTTTAGTCTGGGTACATTGGTTAATGATGAGAGTAGATTGGTGTGCAACAGAGGGCTTACAGTGCCAAAAGAAAACTTGAGTGGACTGGTCACAAGTTTCAGGTTGAGGTTGGTACCCTTGTTCACAGTGTGTGACACAACGTGCAATGTAGTCATGAGATAAGGATCCTCAGGAACCGTGCCTTCTTGCAGACATTCCAAAAATGTAGTAAGTTCCACGGCCAGGACTGTCAGCTAGAAGTTCTGAATACGTTGAAGGGCAACATCTGATCTCTGGAAGTGACGGGGTAGTTGAGCTTAAAACAAAGGAAACAAAAATGTTGAGAATATCAGGTGCAAGATCTATGGCTATATAATCTTAACATGAGACGCTTAGCTTGAAAAATGTATGTAACGTAAAAATGCCGTGAAAAAATGTAACACTTTCTGATTGAAACATGCACCGAGGAATGATGTAAACAAGCACAGATTTACTGATAGCAGAAGAGTATTATAAAACAAGATAATCATACATTCATTCACTCAAACTTACTAACGGGTTTATATAGCTAAAAGTAGTTAGAAGATTAAAAAATATTATTATTATTTTTTTTATTATTGAATCCTCACACCTTGAACTGAAAATAAGAAGAACTGGCATAAAGAGAAATGACATAATTAGTGACGGATGATGTCAAAATTAGGTCAGTGTCAGGGATAACTGAGAGATAATGGGCAATAAGAAAATATGTAAATATGGTTAGGAGGAGCTAAATTGACTCAAAACCAGAAAATAGAGGGGAAATGGGTTGGTACAATTAAATTAAAAGAGGAGGCACCATAAAGCGCAAGACAATATATCTCAAGGTATTGCCAAGAAATTTTAGACTCTCTTCAGGAATGTATGTTGGATGTGTTACTGAATAAAGAATGATCTGCTTCTTCTCACCCATGCTGTAAGAGACTTCTTATTTTATTAACTTTTTAATTATTATTATTTAAGTTTAATTCGGTTATTGGTTATATGAGAAAAAAATTAAATTTATACATATTTTTTGTTTGTTTGTTTGTTTGTTTTTTTAATCACACCCTGTGGTATAGTTTACTATTTTTCTCTAATGGGTTCAGTTTAAATTCGAGAGTTTTAAACTGAAGCCATTGAAGAAAAATATTAAAATATGACAGGGTGTGATATATATATATATATAAGATATATGTGTGTGTGTGTGTGTGTGTGTGTGTGTGTGTGTGTGTGTGTATATATATATATATATATATATATATATCATCAGTTCATTTTCTGTAACCGCTTCATCCTAATTAGGGTCGCGGGGAGGCTGGTGCCCATCCCAGCCAACTCAGGGCGAGGGCAGAGTACACCCTGGACAGCTCGCCAGGCCATCACAGGACCGAAACTGCTGATGGCTTTGCAGCCTACTCTTGTCGAAAGTCAGCAATGGTTCTTTTACATGCCTCACACCATAGACAGTGAGAGACATGGCCGGCCTTTGATAACCCAGTTAGCTACACTGGGGGTCAGTGACAACCTTGTGGAGAGTGGGAATTATATATATATATATATATATATATATATATATATATATATATATATATATATATATATATATATATATATATATATATATATATATATATATATATATATATATATATATATATATATATTTTTTTTTTTTTTTTTTTTTTTTTTTTTTTTTTTTTTTGTTGATGATGAACTAAATGGAATTTATTGAATAATGTACAAAATTAGACATTTTCACATTAAGCCCTTGTTCTGTTTGCTTAATTTCCCTCCTCAATTGAGTACTCAGCAATCCCTATCCACTAGATGGTACTCAGCTATGTGTGACAATTACCACTAATCCGAAGGCCGAAGGCTCACACACACCTTTCAAACTGTCACAAGATCACTTAAGCTTGGAGGACACGCTACCTGTTCTCATCAATATACACAAGCTCCAAGACAGCGATGATGGATTTATGCTGCTCTCGACAGTGTTATGGTAGCACATCTGTCTTTCTTTGTTTAGTCATATTCATTCTGTGTTGCTGAAATATGCCGTATACTTTTTCAGTGCCAGCTTTATAAATAGAATACAAGTATCACTTTATTTTAAGTGGAACAAAATTCATTCACTCATTCTTGTGCTAAAACGCTTAATCCAACAAGGCGTACAACAGAGGTGAAAGTAAGCTGGAACGCAGTGCTGGTAAGAAATCTACAAATCTATTCTATCAGAAAACCTCAGAAAAGCAACTTTCGCACATGCATACAATGAGAGCCCTTTCTTTTTCCAACAATCGTTACCAAATAAATGTAAACTTGATGAATAATGATAAAAATCATCTCCAGAATATGCTTTCTGTGATGGGTTGAACTAGGTGTTTGTGCTGGACAAACACTATTCGTGGCTACAGTACTCGCTTACCGTGAGAGGTTGTAACTTGTAGTATGCAGTTACTCACTGTAACATAATGTTAATCCAATGTCCACTCATGCTTTTTTTTTTCTTTTCTTTTTTTTTAATTGTATACGACAGGGTAGTCATTTTTGCAAAAAAAAAATCCCCAAGTAATAGATTGTAAGGTTTTATGCATCGTGGAATACTCTCTGTCTTTCTGTCATGCGAGCAGCACCACTCCCTTCCCCAAACAAGCACACATGGAAGAGACAAAAACTCAATGTGTTCTTTTCTTTGGATGGCTGGTTGCCCTAGGTCAGGGGTCACCAACCTTTTTGAAACTGAGAGCTACTTCTTGGCTACCAATTAATGTGAAGGGCTACCAGGTCAATACACACCTCTGAAATTACAAATTTGGCTCAAATGACCTTTAATTGTGTTACTAATAATAATTAATGATATTCATCTATGTGAAGATTTTGATTTGATTTAAAAATACAGTATATTCAGAACAATTAGATGCAGTTCAATGGAGAGTGGCACTATGGCGCTGTGGGCCTGTCCTAACAGGTCCGCGGGCAACTTATATTGTCCTTGCGGGCTACCTGGTGCCCACGGGCACCACGTTGGTGATCCCTGCCCTAGGTGATGGAAGGACCCTAGACAGTGCTGGGGTGCCTGGATTGCTGCGGGTTGTGTGCATCCTTTTAATGTGGAACAGTATCCAAGCACAGCCAATGCATTTGAAGGTCAAAAAAATGCAAAGGAAATTTGATTGATTGTTTCACAGAAAAAAGGATGATGAGCAAGGTGAGGAACAGAGAGTGGAAAGTACAGAAAAAGCACATGGAGCATGGATGAGATGCAGTAGACCAGAGATGGGCCATGAATGGCTGAGAATGTCACAAGACCAGAATACCAACAGTAGGCCTGTTCAACAGATTAGACCTCTTCAAATTTGACTTTTTTCATCAAACATATGCAAACTGATATTCTCCCCATTCTCCAAGGTCTAAATTAACTACATTTACCAGTTACTTTGTTCTTGGACCTTGGCTATGCCTGCCCCAAGAGCTATATATTTTTATTGTTGACGTTTTTCAACAACACTGGAAAATTGGGGATATCATGTCTTTGCTTTCATTGTAGCTTCCCAGAGGGTGATGCTATAGTATTAAAAGTGGTACCAAATGAAAGCCAATATAATTGTCTTGCATATGGTAGTAAACACAACAAAACATATGAACACCTGTGTAAATTTGAACGAATTTAATGCACAAACAATTGGGACACCGCATTTGGTCTAGAGTTTTAATTCTTGCCATACTCCAGAATGGCAAAATGACATTCACTGTATCATGGGTTAGAGACCTATTGTCACTGTTGGGATTCTCATTCGTCAAATGCAGGAAATACTGCAAAACCTGGCGATTAGTAGGAAGTTGAGAGCCCCTGATGCCGGGTTGCCCAATGAGATACACATCACTGAACGACCTTGTGGCTGGTGTCGCCACCTTTCTTCTCTTCTCAGTTTGTTCATCCTGGTCACTTGTATCGCGGACCAGTATACCACTACGTAGTTGTGTTCTAGATGCCATGATGTCAGCAGTTTACAAATCTTAACAAATCAATCTTAACTGACAATCTAAAATGAAGAGAAAAAACATAATTAGTGATGATGTGTGATTGTGATATACCTGCATTAAGAGCAACATTTCTGAGACAAAGTTATGTATTGTATGTCATCCTTTCGAAGCACAAAAAATAGGTATTTGTTTGTTAAAATTTACACAGGTGTTCATGTGTTTGATATGCAAGAAATATGCGAGAACATTTTACTGGCTTTCATTTGGTACCACTTTTAATGCTATAGCATCAACCTCTGGGAAGCTACAAAACAAAAACATACTATCTCCAATTTTTCAGCATTGTTGAAAATTGTCAACAATAAACCTACATGGCTCTTGGGGCAGGCATAGCCAAGGTCCAAGATCAAAGTAACTGGTATATTTAGTTAATTCAGACCTTGGAGAATGGGAAAAATATCAGTTTGCATATGTTTGATGAAAAAAGTCAAATTTGAAGAGGTTGAGAGTATGATGTTTTAGTGTAGTCTACAAATCCTGTGGGCCGAGGCTGCAAAAAAAGCTTCTGAAAATACTTTAATTATATTGAGGTTGTTGTGTTATTATTGTTCTGACATTATTTCCCCCTAAAGAAGTACTTTACCTACACTTTACCTCAAAATACATGTTTTGCCATCTGTTTTATTATGGGTCTGAAATCTTACATTATGGACTCAAACATGTGCACATGATTTAAGAATCAAAGTCAGAAAAGAGAAGGATTTATTAACATTTTTAGTATGATGCTCAAAAAAAGTTTAAGTTGTTTATTTACAGTGATCCCTCGCTACTTCATGCTTCAATTCATGCGGCTTCAGTGCATCACATTATTTATTTATTTATTTAAATATTCTTTGAATTTAAAATTAAAGAAATTAAGGAAGAATAGGGGGAAAAAATTAAGGAAACTGCCACAAAAATGAGGCTAATTATGCAAAAAAAAAACAAAACAACAAAAAAAAAAACAACCCAAAACCTCCCATCAAAACTAGTTATATTGCCATGAGGTGCGCATCTGAGTGTACACGCGCATCTGCGTATGTGCGCGCATGTTTGTATGTGTGTGTACAGTGGTACCTCACTTTACGAAATGAATCCGTTCCAGCGCTTTTTTTGTAACCTGCATTTTTAGTAAATTGAACCACATTTTACAGGAAAAAGCGTGATTCGTTCTAAGGCTCCCGATACTACCCCTAAACCTTTGAAATAAATTATAAAAGCATACCTTTTAAGACCTTCTGCTTCAATATCGCATCGATGGTAGACGGGTTTGGCCATATTCCTTTGTAATATCACTCGAGCCCGTTTCTTCTTCTCACTCGCACCGGAAATCACACGGGTGCGTGTGTGTGTGTGTGTGTGTGTGTGTGTGTGTATGTGTGTGTGTGTGTGTGTGTGTGTGTGTGTGTGTGTGTGTGTGTGTGTGTGTGTGTGTGTGTGTGTGTGTGCGCGCGCGCGCGTGTTAACCATGTTTTCTTAGCAGAGTTATAATCTTACAAATGTTTATGGAAGGTTAAAAGCCTGAGTCAAGAAATAAAGTATGACACGATAGTAATTCTGTCCTTTACACGAAAAGCATCATGGTAGATTCAGCTCCATAATAGCCAATGGGAGGTAGCTGCGTCATCCCTCCTAGCCAATGGGATCGTTCTCCAAGATGGCGTCAGGTGAACCTGTCCAAGATGGCGCTCGAGTGAAGGTGACATGAACGACTGCTCAGTTGTTAGCCAATGTTGTGAGCAGGGCGGGGTGTTTGAACATCATTGATAGGAGAGCAGCTCGTGCATTGTCTGAATGTTTGAATGGCGCGTTTTAATGTTTGAATGGCGCGTTTTAATGTTTGAATGGCGCGTTTGAATTTTTAAGATGATGCTTTTGTAACCTGAACTTGTTTCGTATACAGAGACAAAAAATTTAGGAAAATGCATTTCGTAACCTGCATTTTTCGTTTGGTGAGACTTTCGTAAAATGAGGCACCACTGTATTTAAATTTTAATTACATGTTATGCATTATTGTTGAATGTTTAATTGTTATTATAAGCATTTATAGCATTGCATATTAATTTAATGATATTATATACACATATACATCTATGTATACATCAGTGGGGGGGGTGTTGGGGGTTGGGGGGGGGTGATCGTACTTCATGGATTTCGATGGTCGTGTGGGGATCTTGGTCCCAATTCAAAGTGGAAAGTGAGGGATCCGTGTATTTATTTATTTATTTATTTGTTTGTTTGTTTGTTTATTTTTCAGTTGAGCAGTTCCTGCAAGAATCTTATCTTACTTTCTCTCTTGCCGTGCAGGGAGGCTGGAGCCTATCTCGCTGACACTGGGAAAGGCCAGGAACACAGCTTACCTGATTATTGCAGGGTAACACACACACACACACACACACACACACACACACACACACACACACACACACACACACACAAAACCAACCAGTCGCATTTAAATCTACACCTCAAGACAAATCAGAACAGGCAGCTAGTCTATTGTGCACGTCTTTCTGCTGTGAGAGGAAACCCATGCAAGCACAGAGAGAATCTGTTACAAAATTATCCAAAGAAATTGAAATGCAGTGGCTATAAAAGTCCTCATCACCACAAAACGGTCCTGGGGTCATGTCCAGGGTATTCAGGGTGTTTTTCCTTCAACAGTCCACAGACATGAACAATAGGCTAACTGGCTGTTCCAAATTGCCCCTAGGTGTGACTGGATGTGTATAAATGGCTGTGTGTGTGTTGGCCCTGAGATAGCATGGTGAGATGTTCCATGTATTCCCCCACCTTCACTCAGTGTCAGCTCCCTGTGATCCTATTAGAGATTAAGTGATTTGGCAAATAAACGATTGATTAATTGCAGTAGTTTTACAAAGGATTAGGAACGCAGTAGGAACTAATTGGATTCATTTACATGATGGAAATTGTCTGACTTTGAAGACATTAAAAGACACAGCAAAGATGCGGTCAAATCATGATGCAATAAGACCATAGTAAGAATGCCAATGTTGTAGGTAATACTGTACCTAGTAGAGCCTCCATGATGTAGTATGAGTGTGGCATGGATAATAAAGACCGCACTGCATTCTCACCGTGTTCTTTATATAACAATGGCGTTCTCACTACGACCTCTCCACACTTATGCTCTGACCATAGTACAGCTATGGATCCTAGAGCCTATCTTAGCCGAAACTGGGTGAAGACTGAGTATACTCTGAACAGTTTAACAGACCAACTGTGTGTGTGTGTGTGTGTGTGTGTGTGTGTGTGTGTGTGTGTGTGTGTGTGTGTGTGTGTGTGTGTTAACACACACAGCCATCCACAGCTACAGGGGCAATCTGTAACAGCCAGTTTACTTAACGTGCATGTCATTGAATTGTTGGAGGACACCAGCATATCTGGAGATAACCCACAGATACACATGGAAAGTACACCATCTCCATACAGAATTGCCCTTGCAGAACTTGTGACCTGAACCCAGGGCCTTCTTGATGCGAATCAGACAGGTTAACCGCGACACCATTATGCCACCCTTGTTATTAACTGTAAAAACTTCTTCTTTTCCTTTCGGCTGTTCCCTTTTTTTCAGGGGTCGCTATAGCGAATCTATGATTTGCATGTTTGATTTGGCAGAGGTTCTTACATCGGATGCCCTTCCTGACACAACCCTTTAGCAAAGGACAGGAACACGCTAATGGCTTTGCAGCTACTCTTGGCGAAAGTCAGCAATGGTTCTTTTACATGAACCTCTCACCATAGACCGTGAGAGACATGGCCGGCCTTTGATAACCCAGTTAGCTGCTCTGGGAGAACAGTGACAACCTTGAGGAAAGTGGGACTCGGACCCCCAACCTTAAGATGAGCGATCCAGCACCTTTTACCACCAGGCCACCACTGCCCCAGTTATTAACAGTAAAATATAGCACAGAAAATATAACAACAAAACAAAGAAATGGACATTCCTTCTGCGACAGCCACCAGGGTTGGCTTTATTGTGTGCTATGCTGTGGTTTTGTGTTGCAGGAAGCTTATGAGTGGAGTATTGACTTCATCAGTGATGTGGCACCTGAGAAGGCTAGGCTTTGGAGACTATACAGCAGTCCTGCTAGATCCCATCAGCCCTTCTGCTGGCTTTCTGACTGATATCACTTGAGTTCCGCACTTGTGAATTTCGATTTACTGACAGTCACATTACACAGTTTGATCATTTAAAGTATATTTTCTTAATAAATTCTGTTATTGGTGGTAGGCTTGTGTGGTCTTCCTTTTTGTTAGCTGCTGTTGACCCAGGCCATGACACTTTTAAATGATGAACTGACACAGAATAAACTGTTCCAGGAGCCTAACAAAAGGCCAACAATAACATTAAAGGAGCTGCGGGAATTTTGGAAAAACTGATTGTGGACTACATGCGACAACCATCTCAGCAAGAAGAAAGAACATCTAAAGAAATTAATCATCCAAGCCTAAGTAAGGCTGACCAAAACATACACTGTGTCCTAAAAGTATGTGGAAAACTGAAATAATGTGTTGTGTGTAAAATTTTGCCCACAATTTCTTAAGGAACATTTGGCTCACAAAGGAGAAGAACTCAAGAAGAATGGTGGGGTTACAAGGAGCAGAGATAAAGAAGGTAGAGGACTTTATCTACTTAGGCTCAACAATCACACAGCAATGGAGAGTGTGGAGAAGAGGTGAAGAAGCATGTGCAGGCAGGTTGGAATAGTTGGAAAAAAGTGTCCGCTGTGATGTGTGATAGGAAGGTATCGGCAAGAATGAAAGGCAAAGTGTACAAGACGGTGATGAGGCCAGTGATGTTGTATGGTTTAGAAACAATAGCACTGATGAAAAGACAGGAGGCAGAGCTGGAGGTAGCAGAGATGAAAATGTTGAGGTTCTCTTTGGGAGTAACGCGGATGGATAGGATCAGGAATGTGTCCATCAGAGGGATAGCACATGTAAGAGGTTTTGGAGACAAAGTCAGAGAGGCTAGATTGAGATGGTTTGGACATGTACCGAGGACGGATAGTGAATATATTGGGAAGAGGATGCTGAGGTTGGAACTACCAGGCAGAAGGCCTAGAGGAAGACCAAAGAGAACATTTTTGGATGTGGTGAAGGAGGACATGAAGGCAGTTGGTGTAAGAGATGTGGCGACCCCTGAAGGGAACAGCCGAAAGGAAAAGAAGAAAGAAGTGGAAGATTTGGCTCACAAACACTATTGCATCATATCAAAAGAACACCATATCCAGTGTTGAACGTGGTGGTGGCACCATCATCCATAAACCCAGATTTAATTTGGGCGATAATGCCCGATAATGGGCATGATTAGATTTTTTTTAAGTGGAATGTGAGTATGACAGGTCTATGATTGATGTCATCATCCATATGGATGAGGGTCAGTGACTGTTAACGGGGAATGAACCCATTGTCGAAAATTGTCACGTTTTTTGAAACCTGTTTCCAAATGTTGGACAATTATACACAATAATTAACTAATCGGTGACTGTAGCCAACAATCTGTGATTAAACTGCTGACAGTATGAGGCCATTGACGTCGATAACAAATAGTCGCAGATGGTTGAGAACATAGCTGCAGACAGACTCAGATCTACTTGCCAGCTATCAGAAATTTTCATCTGATCATTGTTTTATTTGAGGCATTTAGGACATCACATCCACAGTTGCAATCGGGCTGAGATAGTCTGAGACAGTCGCCAAATCAAAAAAAAAAAAAAAAAAAAAAAAAAAAAAAAAAAAATCACAGGCAGTCACCAATGAATCAGCCAAATGAGATTGGGCCTTTAGGAACAGTTCTAAATATTAGTCAATTTTTGCACAAAACCCCCAGGCCTCTGCTGAACGGTTGAAGAAGAAGAGGAATTTCACCTTTCAGTCAGACAATGACTCAAATCACATCTCCAAATCAACAAAGCAATGGTTTCACACAAAGAAGACATGAGTTATAGAATAGCATACAGACAGAGTTCATACTCAAGTCCAGTTGAAAAATCAGTGGAGTGACATCACATGGGGTAATTTGGGAAGAACAGCTAGGCAAAGACTGTTGGGTAAAAGACTGTTGTGAGATGCTGAAGGAGAAATCAAAAGGTGCTTCAGCAGAGTACAGTATTAATTTTAGAGCGTACATATTAATACAGCCAGGTTATTGTAACCCAACCCACTTTTTCCAATCAAATTTTACAGGATGTACATCAAAAAGGTGAAAACAGCTCTGAAATTATTGAATGCAGCATTTTTTTTTTTTTTGTGCCATCACAATCATTTTTACAGGGCTAGGTATACTTTTCATCGTTCATTTTCTGCAACCACTTAATACTAATCAGGGTCGCTCAGAGGCTGGCGCCCATCTCAGCAAACTCTGGGCGAGGACAGAGTACACTCTGGGCAGCTCGTCAGGCCATTGCAGGACAGAAACATGCTGAGGGCTATGCAGCTGCTCTTGATGAAAGTCAGCAATGGTTCTTTTACATGAACCTCACTCCATAGACAGTGAGAGACATGGCCGGCCTTCGATATATATGTATATATATATACAGTAAAACCTCCGCTGACGAACGCTTAAGCTCATGAACTTTTCGCCTCAAGAACATTAAATTTGCGAGCATATAGTCTCTGCTGACAAACTAGTTTTCGGCGGACGAATCAAACCACGCGGTCGAACAGCGCCACGGTGGCGGCCACGAGAAGCTGACGCACGCTCATGGCGTCACAGTTCGTCACACCCCTTTCTTTGAGTGCGGACGTGGTTTGTGTTTGATAGACATTTTGGACCATATTGAGTGTACTTTTGCTATTATGGGACCGAAAAAGACCCCACCACAGGCGGAGATCATTGAAAAACACGAACGAGGTGTGCGTTTGTGTGACTTAGCGTCCCAGTACCAGTACACTAAGTCTACCATTGCTACCATCCTTAAGAACAAGGAAGCTATTAAGGGTGCGTGTGTGGCTAAGGGTGTTTCCAAACAGTAGGCGTTTCCAAACTCTCCTTCCAAACAGTAAGTCCCTCCCTCCCTCCTCCTCCCACTCCATTCCATCAAGCCATCAACTACCATCACAAAGGTAAATAAAACCACTTTATTATACAGTACAGTTTATTTCTTTAATTACAATACAATAGCACATTTATTATACATAAAATAAGGTATATGTTTGTGTAGTTTTAAGGCTTATTTAGTAGAAAATTATGTTTTATGGGGACCTGGGAACGGATTATTCTCATTTTAATGGTTTCTTATGGGAAATAAATGTTCGGAAGACAAACTTTTCGCCTCACACACACTTTCTGGGAACCAATTATGTTCGTGAGCTGAGGTATCACTGTATATATATATATATATATATATATATATATATATATATATATATATATATATATATAAATATAAAATGAGTGACACACATATATATATATATATATATATATATATATATATATATATATATATATATATATATATATATATATATATATATATATATATATATATATATAGATAGATAGATAGATAGATAGATGGATAGATAGATAGCCCCCGTTTCTTCTCCCACATGCAGATCCAGGAAACCCGTGAATTATTGACGCGGTTTTAAAACCCTATTTATATCACATGAGCTAAATGATGCTTGTTAAACACATTTTATAGACAGTATTACTCATTAATACAGTAATAATACAGTAACATGTAGTAATGATTCTGTAAAAAAAAAATAATAATTTTGTACTGTGATGATATTTATGAATAAATAAAGCACTTAGGCTCCTTACCAGAAGCAAGAGAAGATGCAGGTCATTTGAGTGACATCATAGGGCTTAAATAATAATTAAAAACACATTAAAAAACCCTTGAATTGACCATTCAAGCAATCACGTTGATAACATGTGTGCAAAGGAGAAAAAAAAAAGAGATGTACACATCATCTGCAACCAATCAGTGGGAGGGAGAAACAAAAGCTCTCAGCCATTGGCTAAATTTGAATCACGTACCAGTAATGTCGTGATGATGCATATGTATAATTTGCTGGGGCTGCCACTAATTCAGTGCTTCTCAAATAGTGGGGCACGCTGTCCTTTGGGGGGACGCGGGGTGATGCCAGGGGGAGCGCGTATGACCCTGCGGAACATGCTTTTTTGTCATACTGTACTAGAATTATTATTATTTTTTTAATTATTTAATGCTTTTTTTCTTTAATGTTATTTTATATTTAATGTTCAAGATAACAACTTTATAGACAAATAATACTATTTATCGTCGCATGCGGGGCACTAGGGGGAATGAAATGTTTTTTTGTTTGTTTGTTTGTTTTTTTTTTATTCCGAGAGGGGTCGTCAAAGAAAAAAATTGAGAAACACTGCGCTAATTTAAAAACATTATCAAACAAAATTATTTGAGTGAAAATATGTATTATTCCACATATTTTTTTAAAACTGTCATATAATCGAGAACTATTTAACTCGAAACGATTTAAGTCGAGGTATACCGCTCCTTCTTCTTCTTTTCCTTTCGGCTTTTTTCCCTTTTTCAGGGTCGCCACAGCAAATCATCTGATTCGCATATTTTAGTTTTTTACGTCGGATGCCCTTCCTAACACAACCCTTTAGTAAGGGACAGAAACACACTGACGGCTTTGCAGCTACTCTTGTCGAAAGTCAGCAATGGTTCTTTCACATGAACCTCTCACCATAGACAGTGAGAGCCATGGCCGGCCTTTGATAACCCAGTTAACTGCACTGGGAGGACAGTGACAACCTTGTGGAGAGTGAGACTCGAACCCCCAACCTTGGGATCAGCGATCTAGCGCCCTTTCCCACCAGGCCACCACTGCCCCCAAGTCGAAGAATATCTGTTTCCTGAAATAAGTATTTTCATTACACCGTTTGAATTACTTGGAATTGTTTCCTCATACGTATAATGTAATACATATATGTTCAATAGCGTGAAGAAAAACATGACTTCTATTATTCCAGGATATACAGGAGTGATTATACTTCCAGGTAAACATACACTTGTGGTGCGAGGACGGCGTCCTCATCATGTGTGTTAAGAAACAATCACACAACAACCAAAGCACACACTAATCTGCTCTACAATAACTAATGACAAATTTTCCCATCAGCTATTTATATACTTTCACAATTTATTTTATAACTAATTTCAAATGCTCGTCCTCACTTAACGCACTTCTCAGCGCAAATATCCAAAAACTTACGGGTTTCGGACTGCACTAATGTACCTGTTCAAACATACACAACATTCATAATGAATGCTTTTACTTATATTTTTAATAATGTTTATAATTTTAATTCTATACTTCATGCTTTACTCTCTGGCTTCCTCATGCCAGACTCTAATACACCAAGCCGAGCTCACCTAAATGGCACTCACGTCTAATATTTGATGAAAGTGCAGCAGCCTGGTCTTTACTGAAAACCTCACATCCTCAGATAATGAAGTGCTGGATATCGAGAGCTAACCTTCATCCAGCGCCTTGGTCTGAAGCTCAACAGGACATTCATATAACAAGGGTTGATATTTAAGTGAGAACCGGATTAATCCTCACATGTCTGAGCTCAAACACATCAGTCATCTTAATTATTATATATTTCTGGGATGACAGACCAGGGAATGTCGCAGGAAAAACAAAACAATCCGTTGGTAAAGAGAGTGGAATTTAGAAGAGTGAAGCGTGTGTTGACACTCATGCTGTCAATCGCAGCCTTTAGCGACAGATCTCAGACAATGATGTAATGTCTGGATAGCGGCCTGCACAAATATGGTTGCAATATGCCTAGATGTTGACTTTGATTTGGCCCTATTTAGCTTTCAACATGGGTTTAAGCAGTGGAGTTATGGTTCGAATGGAAAGGAGGAAGAGAGATTTGCCAATTTTTTGTATAAAGTAAGTTTAACTGGAGCTTCTTTCGTAAAAATTTAATGCTAGGCTCACTTTCATTCTTTAAAAAAAAAAGGCGGAGCTTGAAATTACATGATGGATTTAACTGAAGTTGACAATGACGGCGCCCATGTGTTTCCTGTGCCTTTGCCCATATTTCCTTTGCTGTCTCTCTCTCCTGGTCCGTAATCATTGATTACAATATGCCTCTATTTACTTAATAAAACACAACTGTGTAGCTGCTCCAGCTGTGGAATGTCTAAGTGCTGTTGAGTGCACAAGGATCTATTGACAGTCTTCGATTGTCTGGCAAACAAAAGCTCAACAATAATGATAATGATGGTAATAGCGTGCTTAGTTTAACAGCCTGCTTTAACTCGTATGTTATTTGTTGAGGATTCATACTGGAATTGTTGATCAAATTATGCTCAAAAAGCCTGAGATATTTCCTTCAGTATTTTCTTGAGTAACTAAATATACAACTATTTTGTCATCGCAAAAAAAATAAAATTCATAGTCTAGATTACGTATTCCATTCAATTTTTAATTTGCTATCTAAAAACGTATAACAGTGATTTTTGATTTGCTTGCTTGGGCCTCCGTCAATCGATGTCGACAATGGAAATTTAGCCAGCCTAGAGAAAGTCTGGTTTTGCCTCAGCGACAGTGCCAGATGTGGCTGGTAAGACCAATGCGGGAGTAGCAATCTCGGCCACATTGGCTGCAGGCGTGATAAGTTGGAGAGGCTGCATTGGTGTACACCTTCTGCTTGGATCTCTTTCCGTTTGCTATACTCTGGGTCTTAATTTCGCCGTGATCCAGTTGTTTTGCCAAGGACACTGGGCCATTCGCTGAGATCAGCTGCTGAATCTTCCCAGTTCTCTGTGTTGAAATTCAGGGCTTTCATGTCACGCTTGCAGACATCCTTGAAGGGCAGTTTGGGGCGACCAATGGTTCGCATGCCGAAGGCAAGTTCACTGTAGAGGATGTCCTTGGGAATGCGTCCATCCTCCTTCCAGCGGACATGGCTGAGCCAACGCAGCCTGCGTTGTCTGAGCAGTGTGTATATGGTTGGAAGACCAGCGTGCTCTTGAATACTCATTATTATTATTATTATTATTATTATTATTATTATTATTATTATTATTATTATTATTATTATTATTATTATCATTAGTAGTAGTGGTAGTAGTAGTAGTAGTAGGAGTATCTCATCTCATCTTCTTCCGCTAAGTCCAGGGTCAGGTCGCGGAAACCTAAGCAAAGAGGAGAAGACGTCCCTCTCCCCAGCCACTTCCTCCAACTCTTCTGGGGAGACACCGAGGCGGTCCCAGACAAGCCGAGAGACATAGTCCCTCCAGTGTGTTCTAGGTCTAGGTTCTAGGTATTATTATTATTATTATTATTATTATTATTATTATTATTATTATTATTATTATTATTATTATTATTACTAATGCATTTATAATATTCTGGAGTCTTTTTAAAAGCCTAATTTTAAAAATTAAAAATAAAATATGTCTGCCATGGTCACTTCAATGTCTTGTGTCTTGATTGTGAGGATACATTTTTTATCTGCTTGGTCTTCACTGAAAATAAAGTATAAATATCTCTCCTGGTTCTTTTAATAAAGCAGATGAATTGTTTTAAAAGAAGATTCATCATGAGACAGTACTGACCTGTGTCTGAGAGTGATGAATTCAGTGGGTTATATTTTAAGTTGAAAGTGGCTAAATATGGCCCATGTAAAGTATCATCTAAAGGCATGATCCGAGCGATGAGTGCACTTTAAACTGAAAGTATTCAAGTGAAAATGTTTCAGTTTAAGACTTGAGGCAGTTTCAGTGAATATTAAGAAGAAGAATAAGATCTGAAATGTGTTGTAGAAAACAGCATTAAATAACGGTGACAGAATATTAGTTCATTAGCTACTGAGGCAAGAGTTTTTTTTCTGTATTGTTTTTATTTATTTATTTATTTATTTATTTCATGCACAAAACTGCAAATTAGGCACATCTGGATTAAAGTGAGTAAAGGAATTGTAAAATACAATTGTGATTACCATGCAGCGGTGATATGGTGTCAAAAAATGAATATTACTCTGTATATTGTGGTTAAAATATTAATTAATTCATGATTCATTCTATCAATCCCAACTGACTCTGGGCGAAAAGGCAGGATACACTCAGACCAGCTCAATAATCCATTGCACGGTCAACACAAACAACATTTCACACCTCAAGGCAATCCAGAAGAGCTAGTCTGCCTAGTGTGCATGTCTCTGAACTGTGGAAACCAACTAGAACATCCAGAGGAAAAACCAACCTATAAACTCCACACAGAAATGCTCTCGACAGCCACAAAGCTCAGACCTTCTTGCGCTAATACCCCCATTTCACTGGAGCATGGCAGACTTACGGAAGCAAAAATGTTGCCATCCGCAAACATTTCGCAATTATTCTCTCATCTTCCATGTCATTCCATTTGATTCTGTAGTTATTGCTCAAGTCTTCCTGCACTTCCATATGCCTCCAGCAGGGCAAAATATTCATGAAACAAACAAAAAAAATAAATAAATAAATAAATAAATAAATAAATAAATAAATATATATATATATATATATATATATATATATATATATATATATATATATATATATATATATATATATATATATATATATATATATATATATATATATATATATATATATATATATATATATATATATATATATATATATATATATATATATATATATATATATATATATATATATATATATATACATATATATATATATATATATATATATATATATATATATATATATATATATATATATATATGTATATATACACATATAATATAATATATACACAAGTGTCTCAGGATAACAAAACCGAAATGATTTTACTTGGTCAGGGTGTATTCTGAATTTAAAAAAAAATTGAAAGATTATATAAGTTTATATATATATGTGTGTGTGTGTGTGTGTGTGTGTGTGTGTGTGTGTGTGTGTGTGTGTGAGTGTTCCGTGGGGCCCCTTTGCGTACTTTGGCGTACCTAATTCGCACATGCTTTGAACGTTCCGAGAGTGTAAGAAATTCCACTTTTCAATGGGATTTTCACCCATTTTCCGAGTAAAAATGCCGAAGCTCTTCCGTAGACTGTTTTCCGTTCCTTTCCGCTACACGATCCTCGCATGCTGTAGTCCAGTGAAACGGGGCTATAAAGCAAGTGTGCTCACTACTACACCACCATACCCCCCAGAGATGGACCATAAATAATCAATCTTAAAATGTCCAAAGCATAACCATCCAATTTTGAGACAACTGAAAACAACTGTCGTAAATGACCACTTTTTTTTTTTTTTTTTTTTTTTTTTTCTTGCTGAGGAAAAATCCCTTCACAAGTGCTGGCCTGATAAAAACCACATTACAAGAGGTAGGCATATCTGTGCCAAAGTCAACAATCATGAGACTTCACCACTGCAAATATCAAGAGTTTTCCACGGGATGTAAACTACTGGGAATCCTTAAAATCAGGGAGACCAGATACAGTTCTGGAACTGAATACTGTTGACCACGATCAGCTCTGGTAAGGAGGCCAGAGGTCATCTCTGAAGTAATCTACACAGATTTAGTTTTTAAATGCTTTAAAGCCCATTGGGCAGCACATCTCAGTGCAGATGATGAAAGAGAATGAGACAATGACTCGAAACATCCCTCGAAAGCAAATTTTTTATTTATTTATTTATTTATTTATTTATATGGAATGATCTGTAATGGCCAAGTCTGTCACTCAATCTGAATTCCAGTAAGCTGCATTTCATGGACTAAAAACAAATGTGCCAAATAACAATAACAGTAATAAAAACTTGACGACAGCTGTTGGAAAACCATAGAAAAAAAACAAAATAATTAATTTAAAAAAAAAAAAAAAACAGTGCAGGGAGGAAAACAGCTGGTTCGGACATAAAAACTGTAATAACTTATATCAGTAACACAATTTTGATGTAAATCATGATGCATCATGAGAGATTTACTTTCGGCTTTCTTTTTCCCTTTATTAGGGGTCACCACAGCGAATCATTTACATGTTTGATTTGGCAGAGGTTTTTACGTCGGATGCCCTTCCTGACAACCCTTTAGCAAGGGACAGAAACACACTGACGGCTTTGCAGCTACTCTTTACAAAAGTCAGCAATGGTTCTTTTACATGCCTCTCACCATAGACAGTGAAAGACATGGCCCGCCTTTGATAACCATTTAGCTGCACTGGGGGGGGGGGGGGGGGGGGCAGTGACAACTTTGTGGAGAGTGAGACTCGAACCCTCAACCTTTGGATCAGTGATCCAGCGCCCTAGAACACTAGGCCACCACTGCCCCTACAAGATGCATCACATGATAGTGAAAAAAAAAAAAAAAATCACAAATCACGCTTCGCTCTTTAGCCATATTAACCATGAAGCACCAATCAAAAAAGTCCCTGATCATGAGCAATATTATTGATGAGAAGAAACATTTTCTCAAGCGATACAAAGTGGGTGGGTGCGAAGATTGACTGAATTGACCTTTCGCACAACACAAATTGAACAATTACCAATAAGAGCTGAGATATACAGTTGACTGGCAGAGGTTTAACTCTTTGATAAAAATATTAAGTTATTTATTATAATAATATTATCTAAAATAAACCTAAATTATATAATAAGGGCAGTCATAGTCTAATAATTACAGAAGCGGCTTTGGGACCAAAAGGTCACTGGTTCGATCCCCAAACCAGTAGGAAAAATGAAAGCGAAGTGAAAAGCACCTTCACTTACTCAACCTCGATCGCTGAAGGGCCCGAACAAGGCAACTAACCCCCAATTACTCTATGGACATCCCCAATATGTCTGACAGCCCACTGCTCCAAGTGTGTGTGTGTGTGTGTGTGTGTGTGTGTGTGTGTGTGTGTGTGTGTGTGTGTGTGTGTGTGTGTGTGTGTGTGTGAACACTTTGGATGGATTAAATGTAGAGGAAATAATTTCCCTTATGGGATTAATACAGTAAATCAAAAAAAAGTATCAAGGTCTCCTGGACCTACTGTAGGGAATGAGCTTGGTGCTGCTCACAGTTTCACTTCCATAGATTTTTCATCGAGAAACATGTGAGGGAGTTATATCAGCAACAAGAGGTGGGCAGTGAAGTGATTCCCTTCTCTTACCAAGCGATTCACTGGAGGGTGTTAAGTTTATCCTATACAGTGGGGACAGTAAGTATTGGGCAATGTAAAAATGTGCAAGTTCACCCATTTAAAAAGATAAGAGAGGTTTGTAATTTTGATCATAGGTACACATCAAGCTTGAGAGACAGACAGAATGTAAAAAAAAAATCCAGGAAATCACATTGTATGATTTTTAAACAATTTATTTGTGAAAATGGGAGGCCAATAAGCATTGGGAAGCTAGAAAACAAACATTATTTCGGCCCCCACTCATTAACAGTATGAATGACACTTGTTTGAACTGATTAGATGCATAAGAGACACCTTCAAACCTGCACACACCTTCAAACTGTCAGACTGCAGTCTTCACCATGACCAAGACCAGAGAGCTTACCAAAGACACCAGAGATAAAATTGTACAACTGCACAAAGCTGGGATGAGTCAAACTTCCATTGGTAAACAATTTTGTGAGAAACTCACCTTGTGGGGTTCAAAGGATCCTGAGAACATTGAGTAATCAGCCCAGAACTGCACGGCAGGAACTGGTCAATGATTTGAAGACGGCAGGAACCACCGTCACAAAGATGACAATAACTAACACACTACGTCGTCATGAGATGAAATCCTGCATTGCCTGAAAGGTTCCCCTACTAAACAAAAACGTGTAAAGGCCCGTCTGAAATATGCTAAAGACCATCTGGACGATCCAGAGGAGGATTGGGAGAATGTGATGTGGTCAGATGAGACCAAAATTGAACTTTTGGTTTAAACAGCACTCACCGTGTTTGGAGGAAGAAGAATGCTGAGTTGCATCCCAAGAACACCATACCTACTGTGAAGCATGGGGGTGGACACATCATGCTTTGGGGATGCTTTTCTGCAAAAGGGACAGGAAGACTGCACCGTATCAATGGCAACATGAATGGGGTCATGTATTGTGACATTTTGAGTAAAAACCTCCTTCCCTCGGTCAGAGCATTAAAGATGAAACATGGCCTGGTCTTCCAGCATGATAACGATCCAAAGCACACTGCCAAGAAAACCAAGGAGTGGCTCCGTAAAAAGCATATCAAGGTTCTGGAGTGGCCGAGCCAGTCTTCAGACCCCAACCCAATCAAAAAGGGTGACAGCCCTCCATCATCACAGCTCTCGAGAAGATCTGTGCAGAGGAGTGGGCCAAAATACCAACTAAAGTGTGTGTAGACCTGGTCAAGAACTACAGGAACCGTTTGACCTCTGTCATTGCCAACCCAGGCTACATTACAAAGTATTAAAAGTAACTTTTGCTGGCTGCCCAATACTTATTGGCCTCCAATTTTCACAAATAAATTGTTTAAAAATCATACAATGTATATATATATATATATATATATATATATATATATATATATATATATATATATATATATATATATATATATATATATATATATATGCATGCAAACACACGTACACACACACACACACACACACACACACACACACACACACACACACACACACACACACACACACACACACACACACACACACACACACACACACACACACACTCACATACACACACTGTATTCAACATAATAAGCGCCCTCCCAGTGTTTTTTATCTTACTTCTAATAGCTGCCCATGTGTACTGGGAGCAAAATCGTAGATCAAACTTACCAATTTTATTCAATCTTTCTCTGTAACAGTAAAATGGGGCATTCACTGCCTGTAAAAGTGAGTTTACACGGTATTTCAAGACTCCCTGTCACTGGCAAATGTTTGTAATGTTCATCAGTCACAAGTCATTTGATCGTTCTGCCATTCTTTAAAAAACAGGAAAATATTTCGCTGTATTCTCTTGGTAAATGTCCAACAAGATGAACCATTAGAAACTGCTACAGCAAAACTATGGCTCAATTTTACATGGGGGGGTGGGGGAGTGGTAATTAAAGGAACAGCACTGGGAGGGAAAATTAAAGGGTCTTTCTTTTTAAATTGTGCTGTTTTCTATTTATTTTCAGCTTTCATGTAAAGAATTTGGTTGATACCACAAAATGAATAATACAAATACCAGTAAAACTCTTTTATTGTTCTGTTATTATCCATGTTTTCCACCTCTATGGTAATAAGCACTTACTATTCCACTCCACTGGTAACATTTTAATAAGCGCCCACCCAAGCCAATTTTATTAAAGTGCTTATCACATTGTGATGTTTATATGTGGAGGTTAGGCAATAGTTTTAAGCCATAATGATGGCATATAATTGACAAATGGATGGAAAGGAAATTTCCATGGGCAATGTGGTGGCAAATCAGATCTTATATGTGCACTAGGTAGAATACAATGCAAAAAGAAAAGACCTTGCATAATTATTTGCCAGAGATGAGATAGATATTGATAAATAAACCGTGAGATGGAATGTGGAGGGAACTATTCAGATATATCCACTGATCCAAAGGCAAATATCTGTATCATTCATACAACACAATAATATGAAGATTATTTTTTTTACATTTTTAAAAGGTGACAATTGTCCTATACAGTGCATTACAACATCTTTTGAAACTCATTTAGTCTTTGAAAAAAAAAAAAAAAGAAAGAAATTGCGATGGCCATTTTGCTGATATTTGTTTGTATTTTTTTGGATGACATTTTGCTGACGTTCTAGGATTTCAGAACTAATGGGGTTTTGTCTGCTATTTTGAGTTGAGCAATGCAGTATGCCCAATTTGTGAGGTGGATTGTGTTCATTCTTACACATTCAGGATTCAGAAGCCTTCACCAAATAATTCTTCCTCTAATACACTACTTGCTTATTATCTCAAGAATCAGCTCGCAACATTTCTATACAATAAATGCTAAACTATCATTGGTCCAAAAGTAAGATGTTTAAGTGTAAAGGTTGGCCTTTTTCCAATTCATGCCATCCATATCAGTGGTGCTTTAGTAATAATCTAAATAATTACAAGCCATTATTTCCAATTTGAAACCACGGTATAATACATATCGCAGGCTTCAATAATAATAGAGAAAGTACATGGTGATATGACAGGGTGCACGCTCGCTAAATCAATCAGTGCTTGATGGCATAACCCAATTCACCCACTTAGCTTTTCACTACCAACCTTTAATGAAATATTAAACCCAGAACTGGCACTATTAACTTCTTAAGAACGAATTACTTCAAATTAAATCCGCAACTCAGTGTTCTTTTTCCTTCCTTTCGTTGATATCATTACATGGACTAAGAAGACTTCACTCAACCGTGGTGCATCAGAAAACTCAATAAGAGGAGATTACTGTAATCCACTGCAAAATGAAAACACTCTGCCTGTAATCCCATAAAGTTATTCCCTCGTACTGCATGTCTCAGACAGACTGTTGTCATGAAACTTGGCTTATTAAAACCAGGAAACACCTCAGCAGAAAGTAGAAGTGCAGAGTGTAGTAAGAGAGTACACTTTAACCTGACTGGAGATGTTCTGGCTTGGTTCTTACTCAAAAATAATGAACAAAAGATGTCGATGACAGACGTGGACCGGTGCACAAGACAGAAAAATGAGTTGAAAATATCAATATCTGACACCATTTAAATACCATCATGTGCAAAGCCCTCAAAATGTGATGTTCTTATGAGTTCTTAAAGGTCACTATAGGTCAGCATGCTCAAGATGATGAATGGATCCAGAAGGAAATAAAACGCACTGTAATATTAAATCTAACTCTTTGATAGAGGCCTGAGGATAAAACATAATTTTATTAGACCAGCAAATAAAGACACACACCTTCATCCATGTTTACGCTCATAATGAAGTGTCAAGTGAAGGTTAACATAAGTTATCCTGTTGGCTGTGTAAAGGATGAAGCTTTATTTTCATCTTAATCCAAACAAATCACCACAAAATTAATCTAATTTATGATTTATGTTGAAAGGTGCACTTCAATTGGAGTTGAAGAAATGCTGATAATTTGTTTATTTGATTGTTGGATGACCACAGCGGCATAAAAAGCCAGCATATCCACCTTACAGCAAGAGGTTCGACTCCCAAAAAAAAAAAAAAAAAAAAAAAAAAAAAAAATATATATATATATATATATATATATATATATATATATATATATATATATATATATATATATATATATATATATATATATATATATATATATATATATATATGAGTGGTTCCTAACCTGGGTTTGATCGAACCCTAGGGGCTCAGTGAGTCGGTCTCAGGGGCTCAGCGGTGCCTCTGCCACGGGGGTCAAGACACACATGTCAATTAGTGATGACACGCCCCGCTTGGCCATCACTGGCTGCAGATGATCACATTACATTGCTTGGCCAATCAGTGCCGCGGGGAATTTAGCACGCTCAGTAGTCAATGTGTGAAGTCGTGAGATTTTTTTCATAATATTTTAATCCATACTAACTATGTCAAGCAAAAAAAGAAAGTGGTCGGACGAATATGTACAACATGGATTCACATGCATCACGGAACGTGATGGGACTCAGCGTCCTATCTGAATGATTTGTAATGCCAAGTTGAGCAACTCTAGTCTCTCACTGGCAAAACTAAAGGAACACTTCATGAAACTGCATGGAGATGGGGAATACAAGAACACAACAGTACCTATGTCTTGAATTTGTAAAAAATCATATTTTTATTTTTCACTGATGAAGGGTTCAGTGAATGTGCATATGAAACTGGTGGGTTCGGTACCTCCAACAAGGTTAAGAACCACTGATATATATATATATATATATATATATATATATATATATATATATATATATATATATATATATATATATACAGCTCATCTAAAGCCAGTGATGTATACATTGGATCTGATTAGACCAAATATTTGATGTCTTTCCATCAATCAGAAGAAAATATAACATTTTAGTGAATATTAATAGATATATTGTTCACCACACAGAAATGGAAAATTAAAACATAAATATCTTCATCATTATTCATTTTCTGAACCGCTTAATCCTAATTACGGTCGCAGGGACCAAGAACTCTGGGCGAGGGCATACACCCTGGACACCTCGCCAGGCCATTGCAGGGCAGAAACATTTTGAAAGTCAGCAACAGTTCTTTTATACGAACCTCACATCATAGACAGTGAGAGACATGGCCGGCCTTTGATAACCCGGTCAGCTGCACTGGGGGGACAGTGACAGCCTGTTGAGAGTGGGGCTTGAACCCCCAACTTAAGGATCAGTGATCCAGCTCATTTACCACCAGGCCACCACTACCACACCCATAAATATTTTAAATTGATATTTTTAATTTCAAATAAATTAAATTCAAGCAAAATAATTTCAAATAAATAAATTTTAATCAAATTCACTTATTACCACTGATTCTGATTACCACTATCAATAGTAGACTTATGCTTCTGACCAACCATATTTGCTGAGGGTTACAAATACGCAAAACAGTGTAAACACAAAGATCACAGAGGCGACTTCTTAACACATGGGTAACACGTGGTGAACTGGGAAGAAGCAGGGCACACGTTCAGTCTGTCATTTGCAAACAATGGACGTAGCGCCATGCATAAGTAGTGTACTACGTCTACGTACTATGTAAGAACGTCTCGTACTACAGAGAGTGCGCTAAACTCAAAATTTGAGTTATATATATATATTTATTTATTTTTTTTTTGCAGTCAGTTCATACTTAAAATTGAAAAAACGTAAGGTGAATAAACATAAAGCGAGGACCGTCTGTATATAATAAAGCAGCTAAAACAATTATTTGCCTCTGGTTCAGTGGCCATTGAGTATCCATACCATGTCTGTCTGTCTTCCTTTCGGCTTTTTCCCTTTTACTCGGGAGTCGCCACAGCGAATCATCTGATTCGCACGTTTGATTTGGCAGAGGTTTTTACGTCGGATGCCCTTCCTGTCACAACCCTTGTTTAACAAGGGACAGAAACACGCTGACGACTTTGCAGCTACTCTTTACGAAAGTCAGCAATGGTTCTTTTACATGCCTCTCACCATAGACAGTGAGGGACATGGCATGCCTTTGATAACCCAGTTAGCTGCACTGGGGGGAGTATCCATACCATAAGAAGCTAAATTCTGTACTTATTTTATTATTTCTTCAAAACATTTTTCATATATTTAACTCATCTAAAGTCAGTGATATACAAGTTGACTCATATTAAGATACCAATTTTTCCACCAATCATTAAAAAAAAAAATAAAAATAAAATAAAGCAGCAAACGGCACGGCACGGTGGCGTAGTGGTTAGCACATCTGCCTCACAGCAAGAAGGCCCGGGTTCGATTCCCGGCCTGGGCGTTTCTGTGTGGAGTTTGCATGTTCTCCCCGTGCTTGTGTGGGTTTCCTCCGGGTGCTCCGGTTTCCTCCCACAATCCAAAGACATGCACTGTAGGTTAATTGGCCGTTCTAAATTAGGGACTACAGATGGAAACTAGCTATTAAGCTATAATCTGTTACAGTACATCTCTGTCTCTATGAGCTTAATGTTCCTGTACATTGTCCCTTAAATAAAAAATAAATAAATAAATAAAAAAACAATTATTCACCTCAGGTTCAGTGGCCATTGCTGAATAGTCCCTTCTACTGTGTTATGTGAACCTCAAGTAACAAACCAGCCAGAAGTCACATGAGTGTTTTGGAGATATAACAGAATCATACAATATTGTGTCAAAATGATCCATTTTCAGATTTTTGCATAAACTGCCAAGAGAAATACTGACATTGTGTTTTTTCTTCAGAAATTATAAATAGTGTATTGTTTCTTGCATAATAAGTGTGTCATAAGTAATGCGGAAATATATTGTTAAAATCATCATCACCCTAAAAATTCATGTTACACAGCAATTTTATTTTTGTGTGATGGTGGCCGTACACTTTGGTATTCTCTGACATCACACACGCTTAAACTCATATACATACTTCTTGTAACTACACAAGCATGCATGGCTCAATGATCTGCCAGAGATAAAGAGAAGGGTAATGCATGTATAATGTGGCACACTGGCTTTTTATATGTATACTAGTATATTGTCAATCATAGTCAATATAAAATACGCAATAAACATCGTTAAACCAGTTGTTCCGAAGAATTACGTGAGTTTTCGTTGTTCCAGGTCTCCTGCCAAGTTGGAATCTATATATTGAAAACACAATTTCAAAGTATTGATTCAGAACAGCGGCTAATAAAATATTCAATTCTTGAGTTTAAGTCCCAAGTTTGGTGAGGTTGTTTCTGGGTGAAGTTTACACATTCTCCCTGTGCTTGTGTGGGTTTATCCGAGAGTCTCCAGTTTCGTCCCACAGGGCTGACATTCACATTAAGTTAATTAAGTCTGTTTGGCTTTTGACATGGAGGAATGCTAATCAGAGATTGAGTTTATATTGGTTTCTGTATTGTGAACTGACTTGGGGATCAACTCCTTGTACATGGTACGCTAGCCCCTCCCAGTAGCTTCACTGGTACCCATTATACTGCTGGGTGGACAGGCGCATGCACACTTATGATTAACACCTTGCCCAGGGCTCTTCGTACTGTGTGGACCTAACAGAAAGACCAACCGGATGTTTCAGATTGCAGGAATGAATGAATTGAATGAAATGAATCAATTTGATTAATTATCTTTCTTCAAATAACAAACACTCTATGTATATACAGTCGGCCCTCTACTTATGAAACCCTCTGGGTATGAAAACTCCAGGTTACGAAAAACAGTTTCCTAAATTTCCGTCCTCTTTTTACGAAAAGCGCCAAATCAAAATTCAAACGCACCATTCAAAATTCAAACCATGTGCGAGTTGTTGTCTCATTGGCTGTCTTCCAACATTCCGCCCCACTGGCCTCCCATTGGCCAGGAGGCAACTGAACTGTACCCATACTTCCTGTACCCATACTTCCTGTTTGTCACACGCGTGAAGTAGAGTTGAACAGAAACAAGACTCTCCAGGTGATAATATATATTATATAGTAAATTATAAATTATATATTAAAAATAAAAGGACAGAACAAAGACTTTCTATTTAAAACTTCATTTTCACTACAGATCTGTTTCGAGGGGTGGTGAAACCACCCTCTCTTCAGGTGATTACAGAAGAATGTATATATATATATATATATATATATATATATATATATATATATATATATATATATATATATATATATATGTGTGTGTGTGTGTGTGTGTGTGTGTGTATGTTTCTTTCCCTTGCTAAAAGGGTTGTGACAGGAAGGTCATCCGACGTAAAAACCCATGCCAAATTAAAAGTGCGAATCAGATGATTTGCTGTGACAGTTCTCGAGAACGAGAAAACAGCCGAAAAGAAAAGAAGATATTTTGCATTTCTTGAATTTATGACAGGTGGTCTAATACATTGTTAATCACTAAATATACATTCAGACAGACATATATAATCTCTAATACACACACATACACAACACAATATTACTATAAGGATGTATTTGCAACTGTAATGTAATGAAAACAGCAATAAAAATAAATAACTTAAATAAACCATACACTTAATTCGATCAGGTCCAAATAATACTTTTTTTAAGGAATCCAAGTGAGAAATAGAATTATCTAAACTCTACAAATGCAAAACTGCAAATTACTAAATTGCCACAAATGTCAATTAGCAGAAGATCTGGGTCATAATTTTGCTACGACTATAATCTATTTGCCGCAAAATGGACCACTGAAAGACAGAAAAGGACAGTGCGCTGCACAAATTTCACCATAAGTGCGTATTTCCGTCGCGCCTACGTCCTCAGTTCAGTGGAGCATACCTAATCATCATACTCAGCTTGCCAAGGCGAACGTAAATTAGCACCGCTTTCCCCAGACAACAATGTGCTGTTAGCCTGCAGGGTTTAAATTAACATTTATAGGTTGAGGGAGATGGTTAATTTCCACTGAGAGATCCATCCATACATTTAAAGCTAGATTTTTACCCGCCACCAATGACAAAAGTTTATGAAAGCCCGCCGTACAAGCATCACACCTCTGAGCTTTACCCATGCGAGCTCTCTAAATTCAATGTACTCTGTGCAAACACTTACTTCTATTGCTTAAATTTGAGGGGCAGAAGGTAAAACAACAGTCACATGGCCCCTTAGAGCAAAGACGTGGGAAGACGGTGTTAAAAAAAAACAAGCTTCATTTTACAAATCGACCAAAACAGGTCGTAATATTCGCTCACAGAATAAACAAGCTCTCCAGTCAGGCTGTCACCAGCAAAATTTCAACGTTTTTTGTAATAATTGGGCAAACTGACAAGTATAATTAAGATGTTTTTGAGATCGGTGGCCAGTTAGCACACAGTTATGTCCCGAATGATAATCTCACAGCATTGTAACAAGAAAAGAGACGACAGCGCAGTTAACCTACTGATAATAATACAGCAGTCTGTGTTCATCTCACATACAATACCACCAATGTATATTAAAAGGAACACAGAAAGGACAAATAAATAGCTGTTGAGCAGCGAATTCCCACATATGTGACCACACTACACCCACAATTATTGAAGAATTCCCAAAAGATGAAAATATTTGCTATCACTGTAGAATTTTGACATGACAGCCTTGTTTTTCTTTTTCTTTCATTCTTATGTTCCACGATAGCCACGATCAGAGAGATTATAACTTTTATGCTGTCCAGCCACCCATCCGTCTGGGCCAAGGCTGTCCAGCCACCCATCCGTCTGGGCTAAGGCTGTCCAGCCACTCATCCATCTGGGCCAAGGATGTCCAGCCACTCATCCGTCTGGGCCAAGGATGTCCAGTCACCCATCCGTCTGGGCCATTCTAGTGAAGTGATATCACAAGAATGCTTTGAGAAATTTTCTTCAATCTTTGCACAGATGCCCAGCCTGACTTAAGGATGAACTACTTACATTTTAAAGTGAATAAATCAAAGATAAGGTCACTGAGGTATCATTCATTCATTAATTCTCTGTAACCGCTTAATCCTAATTAGGGTCGCGGGGAGACTGGCACCTATCCCAGCCGATTCTGGACGAGGATGGGGTGCACCCTGGACAGCTTGCCAGGTTATCACAGTGCAGAAACATGCTGACAGTAATGCAGCTACTCTTGTTGAAAGTCAGCAATGGTTCTTCTGCAGCCCCACACCATAGACAGTGAGAGACATATCGCCTTTGATAACCAAGTTATCTGCACTTTTTTTTTTTTTTTTTTTTTTTTTTTTTTTTTTGGGGGGGATTGACAACCAATTGGGACTGGGGCTTGAATCCCCAACTTTGGGATCAGTGGTCCAGCACCTTTACCACCAGAACACCACTGCCCTTCACTGAGGCCTTATCTGTTATATATGGGAGAAGACTTTGACAGATTTTCTTCAAACTTCTTTTTGTATTTATGTCTAGTCTGACTCAAGGGTGAAATTATTTGTTTTGAATGAAGAATTGTAGGTTTGTAGTCTTTGTTGCCTTGTGTTCATTCTTTGTTTGAAAACTTAAAGAGGTTTTTACAAATTTGGGTCAAACAAAGTCAACTTTGACTTAAATGTGAACTAATTAGAATTGGAGGTCAAAGGTTAACAGGTGGGTGGCACTGTGGCTTTACTGGAAAAAGACCTCATGTTCATTTATTTATTTATTTTTTTAAACAGCTCTTAACAACAGAGTCTTAAAAGCAGCCAAAATGATCAAAAACACATTTAACCAATTATCATATTTCATAAAAGGAACACCATTCAGGTTCTAGACAACATCATGGTTCCAGAATATGCATTTAATAAACACATCCAATTTAAAATTAATTAATTCTATTTCATATACAGTGATACCTCAGCTCACGAACATAATTGGTTCCCAGAAAGTGTGTGTGAGGCGAAAAGTTCGTCTTCCCAACATTTATTTCCCATAAGAAACCATTAAAATGAGAATAATCCGTTCCCAGGTCCCCATAAAACATCATTTCTACTAAATAAGCCTTAAAACTACACAAAAATATACCTTATTTTATGTATAATAAATGTGCTATTGTATTGTAATTAAAGAAATAAACTGTACTGTATAATAAAGTCGTTTTATTTACCTTTGTGATGGTAGTTGATAGCTTGATGGAATGGAATGGGAGGAGGAGGAGGGAGGGAGGGACTTACTGTTTGGAAGGAGTGTTTGGAAACGCCTACTTTTTGGAAACACCCTTAGCCACACACGCACCCTTAATAGCTTCCTTGTTCTTAAGGATGGTAGCAATGGTAGACTTAGCGTACTGGTACTGGGACGCTAAGTCACACAAACGCACACCTCGTTCGTGTTTTTCAATGATCTCCGCCTGTGGTGGGGTCTTTTTCGGTCCCATAATAGCAAAAGTACACTCAATATGGTCCAAAATGTCTATCAAACACAAACCACTTCCGCACTCAAAGAAAGGGGTGATTTAACTGGGACGCCGTGACCGTCGTCAGCTTCTCGTGCCGCCACCGTGGCGCTGTTCGGCCGCGTGGTCTGGTTCGTCCGCCGAAAACTAGTTCGTCAGCAGAGACTATATGCTCGCAAATTTAATGTTCTTGAGGCGAAAAGTTCGTGAGCTTAAGCGTTCGTCAGCGGAGGTTTTACTGTACTGTAAATCAAACTACCCTTTGAATAACTTGCGGTACAGTACAGTGATCACTCGCTTCTGCGTGCTTCAGTTTCCACAGCTTCAGTGCATCACAGGTTTTTCAAAAATATTCAGAAAAAAATAAGGAACTTAAGGAAGAAAAGGAGGAAAAGGTGAAAGAAAATGCCATAAACAAGGCCAATTCTCCAAACAAACAAACAAACAGTTCAGTTCAGTTCATTTTCTGTACCCGCTTAATCCTAATTTGGGTCGCGGGGAGGCTGGTGCCCATCCCAGCCAACTTTGGGCGAGGGCAGAGTACACCCTGGACAGCTCGCCAGGCCATCGCAGGGCGTAAACACGCTGACGGCTTTGCAGCCTACTCTTTTACAAAAGTCAGCAATGGTTCTTTTACATGACTCTCACCATAGACAGTGACAGACATGGCCGGCTTTTGATAACCCAGTTCGCTCCACTCGGGGGGGGGGGGGGGGCAGTGGCAACCTTGTGGAGAGTGGGACTTGAACCCCCAACCTTTGGATCAGCGATCCAGCGCCCTATACCACTAGACCACCACTGCCCCCAAACAAACAAACAAAAAAAAAAAACAAAAAAAAAAAAAAAAAACGCCAACCTGACAAAACTACTTATATTTTTATGTGAGGTGTGCATCTGAGAGTGTGTGTGTGTGCATACATCTGGGGGTGTGTGCGCACGCGTGTCTGTATGTGTGTGTATTTATATTTTATTTACATCTTATGCATTATTTTTGAATTTATTTGTAATAGTTTTGGATTTATTATTATTATTTGTTCCTTTTTTTTTTTTTTTTTTTTTTTTTTTTTTTTTAAATGAGGGTTTTTAATGATTTACTTCAAAAAAGTGGAAAAAGACAAGGTGACGAGGAAACAACACAGGTGATAAGAGGCTTGGACTTGTTTTTCATGATCATGCCACTGCATGAAGCAAAGCTATAAACAAGTGGAAAAAAATGTGCCATAGATTAAAACATAAATAAATCAATCGATACACAAAGTGCTCTCAACGTGAAAGGAGCAAAACAGTGAAGCTGGTGGGGACCTGATATGAGTAATAACAGGAATTAACTTGATTTGGAGGTGCACGAACAAGAAATCGAACAATAAAGAGAAAAGAAGTGTTACAATTCATAAATAAAGTTGAAATCATTTTCCAATTTGAAACGTCATAAAACAAGCAAGAGATTTTAAAATCATTGCTACACGTTATAGTTTAGGCTAGTTAAAGTAATTCCACATTCATCAGAGCATTCTATTGCTGATCATTTCTATAACTGCGTACCCCGATGTGTTTTATTATCTGAGAGGTCATTTTATTTGCAAAACTTCAAATATTCATTTCTGCTACAACATCCACAATGGGTTTATATTAATGTACTCAGTGCTTATTGTGTTTTACACTGAAAAATTTAATGATTATTATTGTATTCTGTACCGATAACATTCATGCATTTTTATTAATATATTGTGCCCAGGGAAACCATACAGTGGATAATCAACAGAACTTACTGAAAAACAGAGCGAGAGAGAGAAAGAGAGAGAGAGAGAGAGAGAGAGAGAGAGAGAGAGAGAGAGAGAGAGAGAGAGAGAGAGAGAGAGAGAGAGAGAGGCTGAAATAACTGTTAATAAAACAACTATAAGGTAAGTGAAAGTGGGGCCGGTGCTGCCGTGGTTAGGGTGCTGGGCTCAAGATCAGGAGGTTGTGTGTTCAAATCCCAGTTAGACCCCCACTGTCCTAAGACCCCTTGGCAAGGTCTTAACCACAAGTGTGCCAGCACCCAGCAATTCACCCAGCAGTATAAATAGGTACCAGTAAAAATATATATTGGGAAGGTAACCTGCGATGGATTAGCATCCCATAGTAGGGTGTAAAAAGTCCAACAGACTACCAAGGTAAGTGAAAATAGGAACCAATTTGCCTCTTAGATGTTCCACATTACATCTAAACTGTTTTCTGAAACTTGTTATCCTTTATTATGGTTGCGAAAAGGCTGGAGTCTTCCCCAGCTAACAGTCGTGCACACCTTTAACAACTAACCAGACCATTGCAGGACCAATACAGCTACAACGGTTTATACATCGAGCAATTTAGAATGGCCGATTACCCTCGTGTGCATGACTTTTCGTGTGCATGACAGTTGAAGGAAACTAAAGTACCCGGAGGAAACCCAGACAAGCAAGGAAAGAATATACAAATGGAAATGTCCATGCCGAGCAAGGGGCTGGAACCTGGAACCAGGACCTTCTTGCTGTGACACTGACGAGCTAACCATTATGTGACTCCTCCTTCCACCATTACAATGTGTCACAGGTTAATTATTGTAATTGTTGGAAGCTCATCGAATTTTTCTGATTAATAGTAATTTCCAATTCTTTATAAGCAGTAGCAATTACATCTAACCACTAAAAGTCTCAGCCATCATTACGCATTACTCAAGTTGTTTTCTTTAAATCCAGACACCGGAGCCGCACAAGTCAGTGGGATCTTTGTGTTGCTAACAAGCCCCAGGAATTTGAAAGGAAGGACACCCGGCATAAAACCACAAAATAAAACATGCGGATCCCAAACAAAATGTTCATACCTGATCCGTCGTGGCCTGAGTGAGCACCAATCATATGCATTACTATGGGTCAGTAGGACTGATTAGTGTGATGGAGAGAGAGCTGCAGAGGACAGAACAGGATGTAGAAGAATGGTCTGCTGGGTCAATCCCTAATGGGAGAAACCAAACGAAAAGGAAAAATAGAGTTGAACAATTTTCTCACAATGCAAAACTTTCACAAAAAAAAAAAAAAAAATCACAAGAAGAAAGTATACAGTGATCCCTCACTACTTCGTGGTTTAGTTTCTCCGGCTTCAGTGCATTACAGGTTTTTAGAAAATATTCAGCGAAAAAAAATAAAAATAAATAAATAAATAAGGAAATTAAGTAAAAATACAAAGTTAAGGAAAATGACACAAAACAAGCAAATATGCAAAAAACAAGCAAACAAACAAAAGCAAATATGCAAAAAACAAGCAAACAAACAAAAACAAACAAACAAACAAAAAGAACAACCCAAAACCCCCAACAAAACGACTTATATTTTAATGTGTGGTGCGAATCCGTGGGTGCGGGCGCGCGTATGGATGTAAATAAAATATTAATACACACGCACACAGACGCGCACCTCACATAAAAATGTAAGTAGTTTTGTTGGGGGTTTGGGGTTGTTGGGTTTTTTGTTGTTGTTTTGTTTTTGTTTTTTTGTTTGTTTTTTGCATAATTGGCCTTGTTTATTTAATAACAATTTAATTGCAATTTAATAACAACGTATAATTTTTATTATAAGAATTATAGCATTAAATGTGTATTTATTGATATTATATACACATATACAAGTACGTATACATCAGTCAGAGGGGTCAAGCCTACTTTGCAAAAACCGGTGGGTTGGGGGTTGGAGGGGTCTGGGGACTCAGTCCCCATAAACTGCGGAACGTGAGGGACACCTGTAGAAGATTAAAAAAAAAAAAAAAGAAAGAAAAATAATGCTAGGTTCACACCATCTAGTATTCTAAAGAACTCTTCAGTTTGTGCTTTGATGTTAACCTTACAGATTCTAGCAATAGAGGCGCATAGCAGAAACACACACACACACACACACACACACACACACACACACAGACACACAAAAACACACACACACACACACACACACACACACACACACACACACACACACACACACACACACACCTAGTTCTTTCATTTCAACTTGTCATGGAGAGATGGGAACACGAAAGATATCTTCAACACACACACACACACACACACACACACACACACACACACACACACACACACACACACACACACACACACACCTGCATGGCTTCTACTACGGAATATCACTTTCACGCGAGTGCTAAGTTTAACGCAATGCAGCTCAAACATGGCAGCTTCATCCCATCATGGCTGATACATTATTGCCTGTCTGAGTGAATGTTCCGCCAACACACACACACACACACACACACACACACACACACACACACACACACACACACACACACACACACACTGAACAAGGTCAAGTTTTTCCAGCTGCCAGTCCTTTAGCATGCTACACACATCTGTTCCCAAGCAATATCTCGATATATTTCTGGCTATTGATTTCTGTGACAGGAGTGTGAGGGTATTATTTATTTATTTATCCTCTTGGATAATTTGGTTCCTTAAAAAGCAAGATATAATTTTGACACACTTTAGCAATCACACTGAAGTGGTTCTTTAGTAATACTGTACAAAGTGTGCATTAAAAAAAAAAAAAAAAAAAAAAAAAAAATGTTCAGGGGTGCTTTCATTGCTAATGGTTGTTTTCTAAACCACAGTTACAGTATAATTTACTTTCTTGGCTTTTAGTGTTGCTAAACCACTTTATACACAGTACACTTTATCCTAATATCACGTTCATAAATTATTCATTCATTCATTTGCCGAACAGCTTAATCCTACTAGTGTGGGACCGTCTCACCCTCAATAGCTCGCCAGTTCATCGCAGGGCGACACACTATCAACCACTAGGGGCAAATTGAAACGCTAAATAGCCTAATGCACAAGTCTTTGGACTGTGAGAAGAATCCAAAGTAACTACATATAATAATAGGGAGAACACGCAGAAACACCGTCTCTGGGCCCTGGACTTAAACCCCAAACTGTCCTTGCTGTGAGGTAGACAGCTAACCACGACATCTTTATCCCATTAGCAAACTATTGCCCAAGTAGCTGGCACTTACATTTACAGCATTTGACAGACACTCTTATCCAGAGCGACTTAAAATTATCATTATTTTTTATACAACTGAGCGATTGAGAGTGACGGGCCCATCATTGATGATAGTTGAGATTGAACCGCTGACCTTCGGATTAGCAACCCATTGCCTTGTCCTCTAAGCCACCACTAAACAGACACTATACACATGTAACACTATCAGCCAATTTATTTCATCATATAGACTCGTTGCGCTCCTGTAGGAGATTTACTATTGCAAGGTGTAGACAGTATCGCTGTTTAGTGTGAGTTCATGAAATTAGCAAAACTAACGTTTATTAGTGACACAGCTTGGTGTGAGAGGTCATGTATTCACCAGAGTCTGTCTTGTTTGACTGTTAGCAGGATTATGCAAAAATTATTCAGCATATTTTCTTCACACTTGGTAGCTGGATGGGGAATGGGCCTGGCAACAAACTATAACATTTCTGGCAAGAAAATTATCAAAGGCTTGTTAACAAGTGTTTTACAGATGTTTACTTTTTGATGTAGGTAAAAAAAAGTTCTGATCTGATTTTCATTAAACTTGTTGGAGGGTGGGGCCTGGAGGGAATCCTAAAAATTCAGAGACAATCTGTGCATGGGATCATGGGGCGGGGGGACAAAAACAACAAAAAAAAACTGATTCTTAAAATCACTTTGTGCAAAAACGATGAGGGGAAGACATTTAAATATAATTGTGAATGGTTACAATAATTCATTTGCGCTTGGTGAATTTTCTTTGTACAGTAAAACCTCCGCTGACGAACGCTTAAGCTCACGAACTTTTCGCTTCAAGAACATTAAATTCGCGAGCATATAGTTTCTGCTGACGAACTAGTTTTCGGCGGACGAACCAAACCACACAGTCGAACAGCGCCACGGTGGCGGCCACGAGAAGCTGACGCACGCTCACGGCGTCCCAGTTCGTCACCGCCTTTCTTTGAGTGCGGACGTGGTTTGTGTTTGATAGACATTTTGGACTATATTGAATGTACTTTTGCTATTATGGGACCGAAAAAGACCCCACCACAGGCGGAGATCATTGAAAAACACGAACGAGGTGTGCGTTTGTGTGACTCAGCGTCCCAGTACCAGGACGCTAAGTCTACCATTGCTCCCATCCTTAAGAACAAGGAAGCTATTAAGGGTGCGTGTGTGGCTAAGGGTGTTTCCAAACAGTAGGCGTTTCCAAACTATCCTTCCAAACAGTAAGTCCCTCCCTCCCTCCCTTCTCCTCCCACTCCATTCCATCAAGCCATCAACTACCATCACAAAGGTAAATAAAACGACTTTATTATACAGTACAGTTTATTTCTTTAATTACAATACAATAGCACATTTATTATACATAAAATAAGGTATATTTTTGTGTAGTTTTAAGGCTTATTTAGTAGAAAATTATGTTTTATGGGGACCTGGGAACGGATTATTCTCATTTTAATGGTTTCTTATGGGAAATAAATGTTCGGAAGACGAACTTTTCGCCTTACACACACTTTCTGGGAACTAATTATGTTCGTGAGCTGAGGTATCACTGTACTCTGTGATTGAGTGCTATATATATATATATATATATATATATATATATATATATATATATATATATATATATATATATATATATATATATATATATATATATATATATACATTTATCTGTGCAATGCAGCCATGAGGCGGGGGGGGCACGAACCAGTGTCTCTCCCCCTTATGCCGGTCCCAAGCCCGGATAAATGCAGAGGGTTGCGACAGGAAGGGCATCCGGCGTAAAACTTCTGCCACATTTAAAAAATGCAAATGATCAAAACAAAATTCATACCGGATCGGTCGAGGCCCGGGTTAACAACGACCGCCATCAGTGCTGTCAACCAACAGGGTGCTGATGGAAATTGGACTACTGTTGGTCGAAGACGTCGAAGAAGGAGAGGCGGGAGGCGTGTCCGTAGGCAGAGAGAGAAGAGGAAATGTGTGAGCCTAGGACTGAGAGTAGGGACTTTGAATGTTGGAACTATGCAAGGAAAAGATAGGGAGCTGGCTGACATGATGCAGAGGAGGAAGGTGGACATACTGTGTGTTCAGGAGACAAGGTGGAAAGGTAGAAAGGCTAGAAGCTTAGGAGCAGGGTTTAAACTGTTTTATCATGGTGTGGATGGGAAGAGAAATGGAGTAGGAGTCATCTTGAAGGAGGGGTTTGTCAGGAATGTTCTAGACGTGAAAAGAGTGTCAGACAGAGTGATGAGTCTCAAGGTAGAAATTGAAGGCGTGATGGTCAATGTTGTTAGTGCTTATGCCCCACAGGCAGGATGTAAGCTAGAAGAGAAGGAGAGATTCTGGAGTGATTTAGATGAAGTGATGCAGAATACCGCCAGAGGTGAAAGAGTGGTCATTGGAGCAGACTTCAATGGACATGTTGGTGCAGGCAACAGAGGGGACGAGGAAGTGATGGGCAGGTTTGGTATCCAGGACAGGAACACAGAAGGACAGATGTTGATCGATTTTGCAAAAAGGATGGAAATGGCTGTGGTGAATACTTTCTTCAAGAAGAAACAGAAGCATAGGGTGACTTATGAAAGCGGAGGTAAGAGCACACAGGTAGACTACATCTTGTGCAGGCGATGTAATTTGAAGGAAGTCAGTGACTGCAAAGTAGTAGTTGGTGAGAGTGTTGCCAAACAGCATAGGATGGTGGTGTGCAGGATGACACTGATGGTGAGAAAAGTGAAAAAGGCAAAGGCAGAGCAGAAGACAAAGTGGTGGAAGCTGAAAAAGGAAGAGTGTCATGTTGTCTTCAAGGAGGAGTTGAAACAGGCTTTGGGTAGTCAGGAAGTGCTTCCAGAGGACTGGACAACCACAGCCAATGTGATCAGGGAGACCGGTAGGAGAGTACTTGGTGTGTCCTCTGGAAGGAAAGTAGAAAAGGAAACTTGGTGGTGGAATGAGGAAGTGCAGGAGTGTGTACAAAAGAAGAGGTTAGCCAAGAAGAAGTGGGACATTGACAGGACCGAAGAGAGTAAACAGGAGTACAGGGAGACACAGCGTAAGGCGAAGGTAGCAGTGTCAAAGGCCAAACAGAGGGCGTATGATGACTTGTATGATAGGTTGAACAGTAAGGAGGGGAAAATGATCTATACAGGTTAGCACAGCAGAGAAATAGAGATGGGAAAGACATGCAGCAAGTTAGAGTGATAAAGGACAGAGAGGGAAATGTATTGACTGATGACAGAAGTGTGCTGGGAAGATGGAAAGAGTACTTTGAAGAGCTGATGAATGAAGAAAATGAGAGAGAAAAAAGAGTAGAAGGGGTGACCGTTGAGGAGCAGGAAGTAGCAAAGATTAGTACGGGAGAAGTGAGGAGGGCATTGAAGAGGATGAAGAGTGGAAAGGCAGTTGGCCCTGATGACATACCAGTTGAGGTATGGAAGTGTCTAGGGGAGGTAGCAGTAGATTTTCTGACAAGAATATTCAACAAGGTCTTAGAAAGTGAACAGATGCCAGAGGAATGGAGGAGAAGTGTGCTTGTGCCCATTTTTAAGAACAAGGGAGATGTACAGAGTTGTGGCAACTACAGAGGGATAAAGTTGATGAGCCATACAATGAAGCTATGGGAAAGAATAGTGGAAGCAAGACTAAGGGCAGAGGTCAGCATTTGTGAACAACAGTTTGGTTTCATGCCCAGAAAGAGCACCACAGATGCAGTGTTTGCTTTGAGGATGTTAATAGAGAAGTACAGAGAAGGGCAGAGGGAGCTGCATTGTGCCTTTGTGGATCTGGAGAAAGCCTATGACAGGGTGCCGAGAGAAGAACTGTGGTATTGTATGAGGAAGTCTGGAGTGACAGAGAAGTATGTTAGAGTGGTGCAGGACATGTATGAGAGATGTAAGACAGTGGTGAGGTGTGCTGTTGGTGTGACAGAAGAGTTCAAGGTGGAGGTGGGACTGCATCAAGGGTCAGCTCTCAGCCCCTTCTTGTTTGCTATGGTGATGGACAGGCTAACAGATGAGGTTAGACAAGAATCTCCATGGACTATGATGTTTGCAGATGACATTGTGATCTGTAGTGAGAGCAGAGACCAAGTGGAGGAAAATCTAGAGAGGTGGAGGTATGCCCTGGAAAGGAGGGGATTGAAGGTTAGTCTTAGTAAGACAGAATACATGTGTGTGAACGACAAGGACCCAAGAGGAACTTTGAGGTTACAGGGGGCAGAGATAAAGAAGGTGGAGGATTTTAAGTACTTAGGCTCAACAATCCAGAGCAATGGAAAGTGGGGAAAAGAGGTGAAGAAGCGCGTGCAGGCAGGATGGAATGGATGGAGAAAAGTGTCCGGTGTGATGTGTGATAGGAGAGTATCGGCAAGAATGAAGGGAAAAGTGTACAAGACAGTGGTGAGGCCAGCAATGTTGTATGGTTTAGAGACAGTGGCCCTGGGGAAAAGACAGGAGTCAGAGTTGGAGGTAACAGAGATGAAAATGTTGAGGTTCTCTTTGGGAGTAACGAGGATGGATAGGATCAGAAATGAGTACATCAGAGGGACAGCACATGTTAGATGTTTTGGAGACAAAGTCAGAGAGGCTAGATTGAGATGGTTTGGACATGTACAGAGGAGGGATAGTGAGTATATTGGTCGTAGGATGCTGAGGTTGGAACTACCAGGCAAAAGGCCCAGAGGAAGACCAAAGAGAAGATTTATGGATGCGGTGAAGGCGGACATGAAGGTCGTTGGAGTAAGAGTAGAAGATGCAGAGGACAGGGAGAGATGGAGGCAAATCATTTGCTGTGGCGACCCCTGAAGGGAACAGCCGAAAGGAAAAGAAGAAGATATACATTTATCTGTGCGTGTGTGTGTGTGTGTGTGTGTGTGTGTGTGTGTGTGTGTGTGTGTGTGTGTGTGTGTTTTGATTTGCAACTCTATTTAATTGCATGTGTTTGGGCCGCCCGAGTGGTGCATCAACTAAGATCACAAGTTAATATTGCAGCCAACTGTGGCCGGGTGTCCATGGAAGCTAATTGGCCAAGTACTCACAGAAGATAGGGATGGCATACGCATATTTCCCTGTCACTCACAGCTATCAGGAGCATATGTGAGTTCATTCATATGAGAGTGCAGATCCCCCCCCCCCAACCCGAGTGTGTTAAAATGCCCCCAAATATGCATGGCGCCGCAGTTCGAAAAGAGGCAGGTACCTAGCATTGCATGTCATGGAGGGAGCATGTGCATTTTTTGGCCCTCCCTAGTTGCTGGTTGTTGTGTGATTGAGGAGACAATACCTGATGGGTGGGAATTGGATTTGACTAAAATTAGGGAGAGGTAAAGTAAGGTAAGTTAAATCTGTTGGGCTTTTGACACCCGAGCCATAGTGGCTCATCAGGCCGGTGCTTATCCCCGGTTTCCACAGTATGAAGTGACTAGGAGTACAACTCCTCCTGGATGAGATGCTAGTCCATCGTAGGTTACCTCCCCAGTATATGTTTACTGGTACCCATTTATACTACTGGGTGAATAGAGGCACACTTGTGAATAAGACTTTGCCCAGGGGATTCACTGGGATCTGAAGCCACGACCTCCTGACCATGAGCCCAGCATTCTAACTACTGCATCACCGGCACCAGAATTACGGAGAAAATGGGCGTAAACAAAAACAACAACCACAACAACAACAACAAGCATGTTATGTTTTCAAACAACTGCAGTTTAATTTGATTTCACAAAATTCTGAATGATGTTAATGAGGTCTGCAACAATTAAAAGTGCATCGTTTTAAATATAGTGGTACCGCACCTTATGATAGTCCCAGCAAACGAAAAATCCAGGTTACAAAAAACATTTTCCATTTTTTTTTTCTTTGTCTCTGTATACAAAACAAGTTCACCTTATGAAACACGCCGGACGCGCCATTCAAACACTCAAACAATGCAAAAGCTGCTTCTCGTTTTCCTTACAAAACAAGCCAAACGCGCCATTCAAACATTAAAATGCACCAATCACGCAATGCACAAGCTGCTTCCCCATTGACTATCTTCCAACATCCCGCCCCGCTGGCCTCCCATTGGCTAGGAGGGATGACGCAGCTCCCTCCCATTTGCTATCTCTCAACATCCGCCCCACTGGCTAGGAGGGATGACGCAGCTCCCTCGCATTGGCTATTATGGAGCTGCATCTCCCATAATGCTTTTTGTGTGAAGAACAGAGTGGCTGTTTTTTGACTCGGATATTTAACCTTCCATACACATTTGCAAGATTATAACTCTGCTCAGAAGTCAAGGTCAACACATGCAAACACACACACACAGTGAAAAGAGGAAGCTGGGTCATGATATCGCAAAAAGGAATATGGCCAAACCCATCTACCATCGGTACGATATTGAAGCAGAAGTTCTTAAAAGGTATGCACTTATAATTTTTAAAGGGTTTAGGGGGTAGTATTGGGGAACATGGAACAAATCACACGTTTTACATGTAAAATGTGGTTCAATTTACGAAAAATCCAGGTTAAGAAAAAGGCTCTGGAACAGATAAAAGATTGATTTCGTAAGGTGAGGTACCACTGTATGTACACCCAGATGCATGCATCAAGCAAAATAATAACATACACAGAAGGCAGCAAACATTATTCAGACATGTTAACACGGGGAAGAGTCATGTTAGAATTAGCAGTATTGAAGATACCCTCGGAAAAAAGCCAAAACGTATAGTAAAGATCAATGAGGTTTAAATTAATTTACAGTGCTTCTACAAACATTACCTCATCTTCATTTAATGGCCTACAGTGAGCTGTGTGAACGACACCCAGGAACATGGCACAAAGCCTCCTGAAGTCATTTCTTTAATCATTCAGGAAGAGCCTTTTATACTGTGGAGATAACAAGGGTGACAGAGGTGTCTTTTTTAATATGTCCAGGGATGTGTGTGTGTGTGTGTGTGTGTGTGTGTGTGTGTGTGTGTGTGTGTGTGTGTGTGTGTGTGTGCATCCGTTCCTTATGCACTCTCCACTACACATCTGAACAAGCATGTGCAACCTTATTAATTCCAGTGTGTTCAAATTCACGGATGCAAGTCGATCGTTCTCAAGTTCTCAACACTTTTTTTTTTTTTTTTTTTTTTTTTTTTGAATTGAAATTATGCACACATGAATGCTCAGTAATCATCAGCTGCAATGGAATGCTGCATTTTAATCAAACTGAAGTAAAACAGAAGGGTATGATGTGAAGCAGGTTTTATAGATGAAACTACCCCTATCAAACACACATACACACACACACACACACACACACACACACACACACACACACACATACACACATACACACAATAATAATATGCTATAATAATGCAGTGATGAAAGCCACAGCTGGTGATGGGAGAGCTGTAATCCTGATGCCGAGGAGGAAGAGTGGATTTTGATGTTTGATTTGTGGGGTTCAGAACTATGACATGTCCTCTTGTGTGATTGCGCACCGTCTGCTTGCTTTGCACCAGATGTGTGTGTGTGAGTGAGTGAGTGACCTTCCTCTAAAATGTTAATGCGGCAGTGGAGAATTCACCCTGGGGCAGGAATCTCTCTCTCTCTCTCTCTCTCTCTCTCTCTCTCTCTCTCTCTCTCTCTCTCTCTCTCACACACACACACACACACACACACACACACACACACACACACACACACACACACAATGTGCTGATTTGGTGTTTGTTGGGTGCAACAGAGGCAGAGTGGACATAACGGAATCTAGTTGCATATGCTCGAGTATCCAACAAGCCATATCTGCGGTTTCTGTGCAGTCAATGTTCCACGGAATTTGACACGTCTACATTACAGTCAGATCCACCTGCTTTTAAAGCCCATAAAGCTGCAAATCTCTTCATGTCTTAAAGCTGCAATGCTTCATAAATGTGTGAAAGTAGAAATGAGCCGCACCTGTGAACTCTTGCCTTAAATACATCGTAGAGAGGTCAGAGGGCAAAGAATTTAATGACCCAATTTACTTTCTGAAAGGCTAAATGCTTCAGCACACGTGCGCACATTCGCGCGCACACACACACACACACACACACACACACACACACACACACACACACACACACACACACACACACACACACACACAAACCACAATCAAGCCTTGAAGGGCCAAGTGCTGGATTGTACAGCCCTAAATATGCAAAGGCGTCTGGGGCGATTTCTCCCTCACCAAATCCCTACAGTATTAAATTCACTCCTCTCTCTCTCACACACGGTCTATCTGGAGAAAAAAAAAAGTGCTGAAGAAAAAAAGAAAACGGGAAAAAAAAACCCAAAAAAACAAGAAGGACACCCACCCTCACACAAGTTCTCATGTTTCCTCAGGCTTCTGCCAGGCCTGCCTTCCACCATCACGTAACAAACCTGCCAAACCACGTGCTTTGTGATTATTGAACTTTGGGGTTTTTTTTTTGTTTGTCTGTTTTTTGTTTTTTTTTTTCCTTGAATGCCATGCACTGCATTTCCTTCCCACTTCCTCCACACAGACAGCCATGGTCTATGTCCCGTAAGTCTTTTACGTGTCTGTCATTTTCATCGGCCACGAAAAAAATGCTGATTGTGGGGTTTGAAAATGACTGAGGGATCCGTAAACGCTGCCAGTTAGCTCAACCCGTGTGGTATTCACACAAAGTTAGCACGAGATGCTTTCCCAAACACCTCAGGAACGAGTTATGGAGCCAGAAGTAGAAGGCTTTTTGCCAGATGGAAAGCACGCAGACGATTTTTTTTTTCTTTTTTTCACTTGATGAGGTTTCAATGGATATTTGGACCGAATAATACTTCCTCAAACCGCTGAATATTCACCGGTGTTAGTTGAAAGAAATCAGTCACCTTAACTTTACACATCAACATGGCATCTTCGTCAAGGGCAGTACACACTAACCAGAGTGAAGTGCCAACAGACACGACAGAAATCTCACGCACTGCTCATTTATCTGCCCCATTTAACATCAAACTTCAGGCCCCCCTTCCTTATATATGTCACATGACACCGGTACGCATCTTATGATTTGACTAGGAAGCCCAAGCAAGTACAAGAAGCAGAGGACTCTCTTGCTGTGAGGGAGGCATTCTCAGCAAACACTAATTTGGTTCAAGCTATCAAAACATTGTTGATGCTGCCGCGTTGAAGCGCCATGTCTTAGAAAAACACTCGAAGCATCCTGTTCAATTATTCAATTGAATCAACAGATCTTTTTTTCCTTTCATTTTTTTAAACCACCAATTTCCTTTTAACATGCAACTAGAACACCACAACATTGGAATACATCAAACTTTACTCAGCCCACATTCCTGTGATACAAAAATATGTCATGTTCTGTCAGAGCCAAACAGGAGACTAAATGCAGAGTGTGGAACTTTAGACTGCAAAAAAAGGACATATTTTAAAAAGATTAACCTATCTTTATAATAATAATAATAATGATAATAATAATAATAATAATAATAATAATAATAATAATAATAATAATAAAATATCGAGCATTTCCTCTGAGATTATTTCCAGACTGATGAAATTTATTCATCCTGGATTTCCATCATCATCATCATCATCATCATCATCATCATCATCATCATCATCATCATCATCTTCCGCTTAGTCCAGGGTCGGGTCGCGGGGGCAGCAACCTAAGCAAAGAGGTCCAGACGTCCCTCTCCCGAGCCACTTCCTCCAACTCTCCCGGGGGGACACCGAGGCGGTCCCAGACAAGCCGAAAGACATAGTCCCTCCAGCGTGTTCTGGGTCGACCCCGGGGTCTCTTCCCGGTTGGACATGCCCGAAACACCACACCAGGGAGTCATCCGGGGGGGGGGGCATTCTGACCAGATGCCCGAGCCACCTCAACTGGTCCCTTTCAATGCGGAGGAGCAGCGGATCTACTCCGAGCTCTCCCCGGATGGCGGAGCTTCTCACCTAATCTCTAAGGGAGAACCCCGCCACCCGACGAAGGAAGCTCATTTCAGCCGCTTGTATCCGTGATCTTGTTCTTTCGGTCATTACCCAAAGCTTGTGACCATAGGTGAGGGTTGGAACGTAGATCGACTGGTAAATTGAGAGCTTCGCCTTGCTGAGCCGCTCAGCTCCTTCTTCACCACGATGGACCGGTACAGGCACCGCTTAACAGCAGAGGCTGCAGCGATCCGTCTGTCGATCTCTCGCTCCATCCTTCCCTCACTCGTGAACAAGACCCCAAGATACTTAAACTCCTGCACTTGGGGCAGGACCTCATTCCCGACCCGGAGGGTGCATTCCACCATTGTCCGACTGAGAACCATGGCCTCGGACTTGGAGGTACTGATCTTCATCCCGGCTACTCACCCGGTGAGTTGGGTGGCATCCTGGATTTCCTGTAAAATTAAATGGACTGTCCACACAGCAGAATCACTGCTCGGGGAGGCTGGTACCCTTCTCAGCCAACTCGGGGCGAGGGCTGAGTACACCCTAGATGTCCTGCCAGGCCATCACAGGGCAGAAACACGCTGGAAGCTGCTCTTGATGAAAGTCAGCAATGGTTCTTTTTACATGAACCTCACGCCATAGACAGTGAGAGACATGGCCAGCCTTTGATAACCCAGTTAGCTGCACTTATGGGGGGGGGGGATGACAACCTGGGGAGGGTGGGGCTTAAACCCCCAACCTAAGGATCAGTGATCCAGCAGCTTACCACCAAACCGCCATTACCCCTCCTCAAAGTCATTGCTTGCTTTTTTTTTTTTTATTTGTTTGTTTTTTGTTTTTTAGTGTAGAAAAACAGTAATTCTGTATTTCTAAAAGTTATCTATATGTTTTAATAGAAATTTATGAATTAAAATTATTCTTTGGCCTACTGGTTTTTCTAAAAAAATAAATAAATAAATAAATAAAGTAATGAAGGAGTGAATAAAGGAATGACTTTAAAAGCCAAATGCCATTTTTGACATTAGATCTGCATACATAAATCCCATATGTTACATGTGAACAATGTCAGAAGCAGATTTTTTGACGACAACACCTGAGGCACCTTCAATAACAGAAAGGTTGAAATGATACAGGTGAAACTAATCAAACCTTCCCGGTGCCCCAGTTAAGCACATTTCACTCCGCCTACTTTCTGCTGTAATGTTCTGTTGCGGTTATTGTGGATGGAAGCCATTGCAGCCTGGTGCAGGACAAAATGCCAAACATTTCTGACCTCCTTCTCTGTGTGTGTTGAAAAGCTTTCAGTGAATACCGTATCCTTCTTTAAAGCACAATCGAACCCAACTGGTTTTGTGTTGGGTTTTTTTTTTTTGTTTTTTGTTTTTTTTTTTTTTTTTTTTTTTTTTTTTTTTAAGAATGCCCATCAGCTTTGAAAATGAAATCCATCGGTCATTTTGACAATGTTACCAAACCCCTGAGCTGAAGGCCGACAGAACTTTCCCTACAGCAATCCACCTTATTAAGTGCTTCGAAACTAATTATAAAAGTCTCCTTTATATTATATTTAGTGGAGCAGTGCTGCATGACCCTCAGGGACTTGAGTTTGGGAACACTGCATTTTGACACTGACCCAATACAGTAGGAGGTGAAACGTCCCCATTCTGTACAAAATGCTGCAATAAACACAATGCGAGCTCAAGTTTACAATTTAAAGAGACTAGTGTGAAGGCAAATGTATCGTTAACGTTCTCATAGGCTTACTTTTTTCAGTGTATTAATTCATTCATTCATTTTCTGTAACTGCTTACTCCTAATTGGAGTTGCATGGAGGCAGCCACTCATCCCAGCTGACTCTGGGTAGGGCCAGAGTACACCCTGGATGGCTCGTCAGGCCATCGCAGGGCAGAAACACGCTGACGGCTCGTCGGGCCATCGCAGGGCAGAAACACACTGAGACAAGTGAGACAGTGAGACTAGACAGTGAGAGACATGGCAGCATTTGTTAGCCAGTTAGCTGTACTGGGGAGGGGGGGCAGTAACAACCCGTTGAGAATGGGGTTTGAACCCCTAACCTTAGGATCAGTGATCCAGCACCTTTACCTGACGTCTAATAACCGCCCATGTGTACTGGGAACAAAATTGTCGATCAAACTTACCAATTTTATTTGATCAGTCTCTCTAACGGTAAAACGAAGCATTCACTGCCCTGTAAAAGTGAGTTTACACGATAGTTCAAGAGTTCCCTGCTACTGGGGAATGTCTATAATGTTCATCAGTAACAACACATTTGATCGTTCCACCATGCTTTAAAAAAGAGGAAAATATTTTGCTGTGTTCTCTTAGTAAATGTCCAACAACCGATGAACCATTAGAAACTACTACAGCAAAACTATGGGATGCTCTAAATGAATGGAGCGATGAGCCATATCAGTTTTCACCCAATTCTTCTGCACACTAACTTCATACATTTAAGCACATTCCTGGTCATGTCCTAAAGTTGACCTTGGTGTTGATTGGTTCAACGTACCATATGCTAAAGTTGACATTCATGTTGATTGGCTCGATTTTACACCGGGGGGGGGGGGGGGTATTAAAAGGAACAGCACCAAGAGGGAAAGGGGCTTTTTTTATTATTATTATGTTGTTTTCTGTTTATTCTCAGCTTTCATATAAGTGATTTGGTTGATACTACAAAATGAATAACACAAATGTCAGTAAAGCTATTTTATTGTTCTGTTATTATTCATGGTTTCCAACTCAATAGTAATAAGCACTTACCGCTCCACTACACTGGTAAACATTTTAATAAGATATATATAAAGAAAAAGAGAAAAGAGTAGGACCTGTCTACCTACACACGCAAGGACTGGGTCCGGCTGATTGTGCAGAAGAAACCACCAAATTGATTCAGCAGACAAGAAGACGGACCCAGCAAAGCGTCGCGAAGCGCAACCAGGGCACAGTGAGACACACAGGACACTACTGGCCATCCACTGCATCCTGACCTATCTCCAACCGTCTCGAGTATGTCGTGCCACTGGACTCAGATAGACCGTGACGAGAAAGTGAGGCTGAAGATCTGCGCAACTCTCCCTCACTCAAATCCAAGTCAAGCACAAGTCATGACTTCAACCAAACTGCAGATAATCAATCTGATATGAAGTCATTGTCATTTACAATCTCGAAGGATGAACAACAACAACAACAACAACAACAACAACAACAACAACAACAACAACATATATTGTATTAATCGCACGAGGGAAATAATTGTCTCTGCATTTACCCCAACAAGTGAGTACACATACTTGGCAGTGTGGCTGCCTGGAGAGCAGTTAGGGGTTAGATGCCTTGCTCAAGAGCACTTCAGCACTCAAAGTGAAGGAAAGGAGGGTGCAGGTCACTCCCCCATCTCCACACATTGTTACTGCTGGTTCAGTCTTGAAGCCACTTTTCTTACAAGAATATGACTGCCCATGGGATGGCCCTGTCATGGCCTTGCAAACTGACCAGAGTGTACCTTGCCTTTGCCAACAGTCAGCTGAGATAGGCCCCTGCAACCCCTTATTAGGACTAAGTGGCTTAGGAATGAATTAATGAATGTGTGAGATGAGGGATACATTCTAACCTTCACTAACACACTCTTTTCAAGTTTACAAGACCATGGTACTGGATTTATTTTCATGATCCATGTCAAGAAATAACAAGCCATGTCTGTATTTGGCTTAAAGGTCATCATTGAAAATGTTTATGCATTCCCCTTTCCTTATATGCAGTTACTATATTTTTTGGTAGCTATCAGATGCCCCAGCGTAATAAAATGTAGTTATAGTCATGCTTCCTTGCATTGTTTGTGTTATATAATAATTATTAATCAACTTTTTTTTTACAATCTGTGTTCATATACCAATTAGCCTGCACCAACCAACAGTGAGTGGTTCTCTTTCTTCTTCTTCTTTGTTCTCATCAACACCGTTCTTCATTCAAGTTCACATTGCAGTTAAAGATAAATAAAATGAAATGCCCTAGGTACTCTCCAGCAGTTTGTCTATTTTAGGCTACTATAGTGACCCAACAGGGTGGCGCCATGAATGAGAACCTGCCCACTGTGTCTTGAGTAGATATGAAAGGCTAATCCTAAGGTGACAAAAACATGTATATCGTTTTAGTATCAAAGGGCAGTGGTGGCCTGGTGGTAAAGGATGCTGGATTGCTGATCCGAAGGTTGGAGGTTCGAGTCCCACTCTCTGCAAGGTGGTCACTGGACAGCCCAAAGACATGCAAATTAGGTTGGTTGACTGTCCCAAATTGCCCATAGATGTGAGTGTGAATATATCTGTTTCCCTATGATGGTCTGTATGTCACGTGTGTGTGTGTGTGTGTGTGTGTGTGTGTGTGTGTGTGAGTGTGTGTGTGTGTGTGTGTGTGTGTGTGCAAAGGAGATTTCAGCTCTGCATTAACCAAACTGAGAGCACACAAGCACAGACACCCAGATAGTGAGCCCACACACACCCGGAGCAGTTGGAGGTCAGGTACTTTGTTCAAGACCACTTCAACCAAGAAGGTGCAGGAAGGAAAGACGTAGCGCACTCCCCCACCACCACACCTGCTGTTTCAAGAATCAAACCAGTGGCTTTCAGGTTCCCAAACCCACTACCTCTCTGACCATTAGGTAATGACTGCTCCAGTTTTAGTATCTGCTGCACAGGAACATAAGAAAAGCAAACTATGACACTTTTTCTGGTCATTTTTACATTTTTACATTTTCATAGCACGATCATGGTCATGTGTGCTGTTTTATGATTGTTAGTTTATTCATACATAATTTCTTTGTTTTTTTTTGTCCATATTGCACAACGATAAAGTCACACAAAGTTGTTTTTATCAAGTGACCATGACACACTGTGAATGTTCATCTGACAGTTTGATTCAAGCACATTTTAAGAAGTGAATAAATGTCAATAATTTATTCAAAATATTTCTCATTTCTGATTGAAGGAGAGTCAGCAGTTCATTTCTGGTAGTCGTCTATGAGCTGATTGATTCATCATTGACATTGGATTACTGTACAATTGGCACTTGCCAATGTTTACAAATATCTTTACGAAAATCACATAGATCCTCTGCAGCTTAAAGCACAGCCTAGCCTGGCCACCATCTTGTCAGTCATTTAATACCATTTACAAGGTAGCAATGCAGCCCTAAGCTGCCGAGACTTCATTTTATTCTTTCAATATTTATTCCACTGTCAGCCATGTCTGAGGGAAGAGAAACGATTAAATAGACAGTGTAGTTACGCCAACCAACATTACTATCAGCATAGTGTAGCCGATCTGTCTTATAGCTATCTATGTTCTTCCTCTTCTCCTCCAGGAACACACTTACAATGGCTGCTCTGAAGGTGGTCTTCATGCAGTACAGTCATCCCTTGAATATTGCGGATAATGTAGACCAGACCTGGCTGCGATATTCGAAAAACCGCAAAGTAGGAACCACCCCCCGCCCCCGCCCCCCATTTCTACCATGTTGTCTCATTTCTATATGTTTTCGTGTCTATACAATATCAAGAAGTGTATATTAAACGTTACACAGTTATATGCATATGTAAATACTGTAATGTATTAATATTTAAATAGAATTTATATTTAAATACTTTAAGTACTGTACTCATCTCTGACAATACTGTAGCTCTTCTCCACGGTGCAAGACGTTCACAAACACGATACGGTAAGATCACAAAATCACAAAAAATCCCACGGCAATGAGCGAGGCAACAGCTTTACGCGTCTAAGCCAATCAGCTTGCAAGATTGAGTTGAGTGGGTGGGAGGCAACAGCATCATGCTTCTAAGCCAATCAGCTTGCAAGATTGAGTTGAGTGGGCAGGAGGCAATAGCGTCACGCATCTAAGCCAATCAACTTGCGAGATTGAGTTGAGTGGGCGGTCCCTGCCTGAACTGGGGAGGAGGGGCACTTCAGTCTGTCGTTTGGAAACAATGGATGCAGCCTGCCTTGGGTCCCTGCCTTTCACTTGTGGAAAGTGAGTTTCAGCGCGAATTTTGAATTTTTTATGATTTTTTTTATTTTTTGTTTTTTATTAAGATGCCGTGATGTACCAAGACCGCGATGCTCAAATCGCGAAGTGGGGAGGGATGACTGTAAGCTGGTAAAGTTGTGTTTGAAGGAAAAAACGTTCTTTAAGTCCATCAGTATCATCATCATCATCATCATCATCATCATCATCATCATCATCATCATCATCTTCTTCTTCTTCTTCTTCTTCTTCTTCTTCTTCTTCTTCCGTTTAATCTGGGGTTGGGTTGCAGGGGCAGCAGCCCAAGCGGTGAGGTTCAGATGTCCCTCTCCCAAGTCACTCTCTCCAGCTCTTCCAGTGGAACATTGAGGAATTCCCAGACCAGCTGAGAGACATAGTCCCTCAAATGTGACATAACCAAAACACCACACCAGGGAGGTATTCGGGAGGCGTTCTAACCAAATGCCAGAACCACCTCAGTTGGCTCCTCTCACAGCGGAGGAGCAGCGGTTCGCCTACGAGCTCCTCCCAGACGACTGAGCTTCTCACCATATCTCTAAAGGAAAATTTAGCCACCCTGCAAAGGAAGCTCATTTCAGCCACTAGTATCCATGATCTTGTTCTTTTGGTCACTACTAAAAGATCATGACCAGAGGTGAGGGTTGGAACGGCTCAGCTGCCTCTTCAGCCCAATGGACCCGTACAAGCTCCACTTAACAGCAGAGGCTACAGCTATCCACCTGTCAATCTCCTGCGCCATCCTTCACTCACTTGTGAACAAGATTCCGAGATACTTGAACTCCTCCACTCGGGGCAGGACGAGATCCTATGGCCACCAAACCAGAACCCCTCAATGGTGTGGTTTGTCCCTAGAAATCTGGTATATAAAAATGACGAATAGAATTGGTGACAAAGGACAGCCTTGGCAAACACCAACCCTCACTGGAAACAAATTCAACCTGCTTTTATCAATGAGGACCAAGCTCTGGCTCTGGTGATACTGAATGGCCCATAGCAACGAATCCAGTACACCATACTCCAAGAGAGCACTCCACAAGATAACCCAAGGGACACTGTCAAAAGTCTTCTCTAAATCCACAGAATAAATCTGGACATATTGGGCAAACTCTCATGAATCTGCAGTATCCTACAGAGTGTATAAAGCTGGTCGAAAGTTCTGCAGCCATTACAAAAACCAAATTGATTCAGATTCAGACTCCTGAATCTGAGGTTCAACTGCTCGTCAAATCATCCACGCCAGCACCCCTGCATAGGCATTCCTGGGTAGGCTGAGGAGTGTGATTCCACAATCATTGGAACACACACCCCATCCTCTTTTAATAAAGGGGGACTACCACCCAATCCAGAGGTACGGCCCCGGATGACCACGCAATCTTGCAGAGACGCATCAACCAAGACAGTCCTACAACATCCAGAGCCCTGTGATTTAAGTCCACATATCAGGGGGTCACCAATCTTTTTGAAACTGAGAGCTACTTCTTGGGTACTAATGAATGCAAAGGGACACCAGGTCGATACACACCTCTGAAATTACAAATTTACTCAATTTAACTTTAATTATATGCTATTGTTAATAATTAATTATATTCATCTATGTGAATATATCATACACATTACATGTGTATGAATGCCAAGGACCCAAAAGGAACGGTGAGGTTACAGGGAGCAGAGATAAAGAAGGTGGAGGATTTTAAGTACTTAGGCTCAACAATCCAGAGCAATGGAGAGTGTGGAAAAGAGGTGAAGAAGCGCAGGCAGGCAGGTTGGAATGGTTGGAGAAAAGTGTCCGGTGTGATGTGTGATAGGAGAGTATCGGCAAGAATGAAAGGAAACGTGTACAAGACGGTGTTGAGGCCAGCGATGTTGTATGGTTTAGAAACAGTGGCCCTGGGGAAAAAGACAGGAGGCAGAGCTGGACGTAGCAGAGATGAAAATGTTGAGGTTCTCTTTTGGCCTAACAAGGGTGGATAGGATCAGAAATGAGTACATCAGAGGGACAGCACATGTAAGACGTTTTGGAGACAAAGTCAGAGAGGCTATATTGAGATGGTTTGGACATGTACAGAGAAGGGCTAGTGAGTATATTGGTAGTAGGATGCTGAGGTTGGAACTACCAGGCAGAAGGCCTAGAGGAAGACCAAAGAGACGATTCATGGATGTGGTGAAGGAGGTCATGAAGGCAGTTGGTGTAAGAGAAAAAGATGCAGAGGATAGGGTGAGATGGAGGCAGATGATTCGCTGTGGCGACCCCTGAAGGGAAAAGCGGAAAGGAAAAGAAGAAGAAGAAGATCTATGTGAAGATATTGATTTGATTTAAAAATATATTCAAAAAAAAAAAAAAAAAAAAAAAAAAAAACAAGATGCAGCTCAATGGAGAGTGGCACCATGGAGCTGTGGGCCTGCCCTAAAAATAGCAGTGAACAGGTCCGTGGGCAACTTATATTGTCCTTGCGAGCTACCTGGTGCCCATGGGCAACACATCGGTGATCCCTGCCATATATACTGTATGTAATCTGTCATGAATAAATCGGAAATGCTGAAAAATACTGCATTTCTATTTTACTCTAAAAGTCAGAATTTGGGAAGTTAGCCACACCCTCCGCTTACACACACACACACACACACACACACACACACACACACACACACACACACACACACACACACACACACACACACCTCGATCTCCAATGTTCATACACTTGTGTCACATTTCAAATACTTTCCCATTGGATAGCAATGTGCTAATTGACAGTGGAACAGCCACAATCCAAATGCCAATTGAAATGTCACTACACTGAAGCAAATGACACACTCCGAATACACACTGGGCAAATTTGCACTATACACTGTTTCCCATCTTCACCGGCGGGCTGTATAAATCCCGAACCTACTCAGCTCCAAACTTTCAAATGACACAAAGACTTTATAAGAACATGACTGCAACAAAATCAATAAGATGAATTAAGAAAGAAAAAAAAAAAAAAAGATGGACTTGAGACAGATGTATGGATGGAAGAAGGAGGGGTGGATAGACAGATTAATGATAAATGAATAGTTCCTGGAAGGAGTGAGATCTAACATGGCCATGAACTTGGAAAAAGATCACCTTGGGTCTGGGATGAACGAATAACACTGGAGCAGCTGTTGGGGATGTGTGTGGGCTAGACTGAGGGTGTGAGTGTGTTTGCCAGGTTTGATTAAGGGAATGAAATGAAAGAAGGGAAGGAGAGAAAGCTATGACAGATTCAGGGGAAGAAAAGCCAAAATTATTATATTATCTATGAGCTCATATTGTTTTCATTCAACAGAGATCTTATGAAGCATTTCCCTGATGATACAACACTGCATTTTTATTATGTAACTGGAGCTGAACTTCGACAAGGATTTATAACATTCTGGAAATTAGATTTAAAATATTCCATTTTAACATAACAATGTCGAAATATTGTGCTTGTTCTAGTCTAAATGTTCTGGAAGCACACCAATAAATAATTACTCACTCACACATTTGAGCAACTGCTTAATCCTAGTTGGGTCACAACGAGGCTAGAACCTATCACAGCCAACACTGACTACACCTTGAACAGCTTGCCAGATCATTGCAGGACCAACACACACACACACACACACACACACACACACACACACACACACACACACACACACACACACACACACCTTGAGACGATTTGAAATTGCTAATTAGCCTCATGCCCCGAGTGCAGCTAACTGGGTTATGAAAGGTCGGCCGTGTCTCTGACTGTCCATGGTGTGAGGTTCATGTAAAAGAACCATTGCTAACTTTCGTCAAGAGTAACTGCAGAGCTGTCCATCTGTTTCTGCCTCGTGATGGCCAAGCGAGCTATTCAGGGTGTACTCTGTCCTTACCTGGAGTCAGCTGGGATAGGCGCCAGCCTTCCCGCGACCATAATTAGGATTACACGGTTACAGAAAAGGAATGAATGAATGAATAATTATCCTAATGAGTACTTTTCAGGACTGTGGGGTGAAAACAAAGAATCCCACACATGAATGGAGACAATATTGCAAATGTTACAAAAACACCCGAGCATGAGACTCAAACCCAGAATCCTCTAGCGGGAATAATCTTCTTCTTTTTCTTTTGGCTTTGCCCTTTTACTCCGGGGTTGCCACAGTGAATCATTGCACGTTTGATTTGTAATAGGTTTTTAAATCGGATGCCATTCCCACACAACCCTTTAGCAAGGGACAGAAACACATTGACGGCTATGCAGTTACTCTTTACGAAAGTCAGCAATGGTTCTTTTTCATGAAGCTCTCACTATAGACAGTGAGAGACATGGCCGGTCTTTGATAACCCAGTTAGCGGCATGGGGGGGGGGGGTGTGACAACCTTGTGGAGAGTGGGACTCGAACCCCCAACCGTAGGATCAGTGATCCAGCACTTTTTTACCAGGCCACCACTGCCCCCTTTCTTGCTGGAACCTAGCCATGCTAATCATTCTGCCACCAGGTCACCCGTGATAAACAGTCAATGAGCATGTTATTACTATTTTTAATTTATTCAATAATACTTGCAGTACTATTCACTATGACGCTATCTTTAATATATAACACGATATGATATATAATGAAGGGACTGTAGCTCCATGGTAGAGCATATGCTTTACATGTAGAAGGTACGAGGTTTAAGCCCTAGCATCTGCATTGAAGACCTGTGAAGCAGCGGCCGACATAGTCAAATGGTTAAAGATTTGGCTTTGGGAATAAAAGTTGCTGGTGCGATTCCGGAACCAGCAGGAAATATGTGTGGTGGTGGTGTAGTGAGCTCCACCTTCTCTGCTTCCACCTTCATGGCTGATACCCCCCATTTCATTGAAGCACGGCAGATTTTCAGAAGCAAAAATATTGTCATCCCCAAATGTTCCCCAATTAGTCCCTCATCTTCGGTGTGATTCCGTGTGATTCCGTATCATTCTCTAAGTCTTCCTTCACTTCTGTATGCTTCCAGCAGGCCAAAATATTCCATGAGTGTTTGGTGGGGTCACTTTGGCGTACTTTGCCATACCGGTTCCGCACATGCTGTGAAGGTTCCGAGAGTGTAAGAATTTCCAGTTTTCCGCAGGATTGTCACCCATTTTCCGTGTAAAAATGCCAAAGCTCTTCTGTAGACTGCATTCCGCGCCTTTCCACTACACGATCCTTGCATGCCGTAGTCCAGTAAAATGGGGTTATGAAGTACCCTCTCCGTGAGCCCTGATGTGTGGCAATCCACTGCCCCAGTTGTGTGTGTGTGTGTGTGTGTGTGTGTGTGTGTGTGTGTGTGTGTGGCAAGCTGTTCAAGGTGTAGTCAGTGTTTGCTGTGTTCGCTGTTTATGCCTGTGTGCTTTGGATGGGTTAAATGCAGAGGTAATAAGTTTCCCTTTAAATTTCCCTAAAACATTAAAAAAAATATCTTCTTCTTTTCTTCTTTTCCTTTCGGCTGTTCCCTTCAGGGGTCGTCACAGCGAATCATCTGCCTGCATCTCATCCAATCCTCAGCGTCCTCTTCTCTTAGACCAACTGCCTTCATGTCCTCCTTCACCACATCCATGAATCGTCTCTTTGGTCTTCCTCTAGGCCTTCTGCCTGGTAGTTCCAACTTCAGCATCCTACTACCAATATACTCACTATCCCTCCTCTGTACATGTCCAAACCATCTCAATCTAGCCTCTGTGACTTTGTCTCCAAAACCTCTAACATGCGCTGTCCCTCTGATGTACTCATTCCTGATCCTATCCATCCTCGTTACTCCCAAAGAGAACCTCAACATTTTCATCTCTGCTACCTCCAGCTCTGCCTCCTGTCTTTTCCCCAGGGCCACTGTTTCTAAACCATACAACATCACTGGCCTCAACACCGTCTTGTACACTTTTCCTTTCATTCTTGCCGATACCTTCCTATCACACATCACACCGGACACTTTTCTCCAAACATTCCAACCTGCCTGCACGCGCTTCTTCACTTCTTTTCCACACTCTCCATTGCTCTGGCTTGTTGAGCCTAAGTACTTAAAATTCTCCACCTTCCTTATCGCTGATCCCTGTAACCTCACCGTTCCTGTTGGGTCCTTGTCGTTCATACACATGTATTCTGTCTGACTGAGGCTAAACTTCATTCTCCTCCTTTCCAGGGCATACCTCCACCTCTCTAGATTTTCCTGCACTTGTTCTCTGCTCTCACTACAGATCACAATGTCATCAGCAAACATCATAGTTCATGGGGAATCTTGTCTAACCTTGTCTGTCAGCCTGTTCATCACCACAGTAAACAAGAAGGGGCTCAGAGCTGACCCTTGATGCAGTCCCACCTCCACCTTGAACTCTTCTGTCACACCGACAGCACACCTCACCACTGTTTTACATCTCTCATACATGTCCTGCACCACTCTAACAAACTTCTCTGCCATTCCAGACTTCCTCATGCAATACCACAGTTCCTCTCTCGGCACCCTGTCATATGCTTTCTCCAGATCCAATATATATATATATATTGGATGAAATATTTCAGGTCTTTTATTGTTTTAATACTGATGATTTTGGGATACACCTCATGAAAACCCAAAATTCCTATCTCAAAAAATTAGCATATTTCATCCGACCAAAAAAAAAGTGTTTTAATACAAAAAAGTCAACCTTCAAATAATGATGTTCAGTTATGCACTCAATACTTGGTCGGGAATCCTTTTGCAGAAATGACTGCTTCAGTGCGGCGTGGCATGGCAGTCATGACGCATACACCTACATGCTCGTATCATTAAGTATGTTCAGGTCCGAACGCGAACACATTCCCCTTACTCCTAAAAGTTTGTGTGCCTTTAAACTGCTCCTTTGTCTCAAAGCAGGAACAAGAACAAAGAGCCTCATGTGTGAGATTGCTGTCGGTTTAATTTAGGTGAGAGATTAAGTGCTAAAGTCAATTTGCAGCTTCGTAGAGAGGTGTGACAGTCGTGTTGAAATAGCTCGGCTTCACCAGCAATCTCTTTCTGTCTCCAAAAAGGTGCTAAAGATATTCCAAAAGGTGTCTTAATATCTAATCACGTTTTACTTATTTTCCCTGTCATCTCCTGACAAAAAAAAAAAAAAAAAAAAAAAAAAAAAAAAACCACAATGGTGAGTGTGAAGGGTGTAAAGTCTCAAAGGACGTTGTGGAAGGTGAGCGATGTCACTGGTCTAGATAGTGGGGTGTCTGGGAATTTACATGATTGTTCTTTTATGGCACCGAGGCGAGGCCAAGGGACCTATTATGGTTATTGCATATTGATTACAATAGTCGTTGCCAGATTTAATGTTTCGTCCCCAAGCAGATCGATAGAACATTAGGATTCGGTCCCATGATTCCATGAAAATACTGTTATCATAGACACAAAATATATAACACTAATGCATGGTCAGTGGCCTACAGTGCATTCGGGCATCCCTGCTCTAGTACACAAAGAGAAACACACAGAGAGAGAGAGAGAGAGAGAGAGATGGAGCCAGAGAGAGAAAGAGAGAGAGAGAGAGAGAGAGAGAGAGAGAGAGAGAGAGAGAGAGAGAGAGAGAAGGTCACCTTGTGCTTGCAAGCACTTTGACCATTTCATTTTTCATTTCATTTTCTGAACCTCTTCATCTTTTATTCGGGTCACAAAGAGACTGGTGCCAATTTCAGCCAACTCAACGAAAAGGCAGGGTACACCCTGAACAGCTTGACAGACCTTTGCAGAGCCAACACATTCACAATCACACATAGGTGTGACTTGGAGTCTTTTGAGTGTAGGAGACTAGAGGACCCAGAGGAAACTCTTGCAAGCATGGGGAGAACACCACAAATCCCACACAGAAATGTTCTTGCTGAGCCTGAGACTCAAATCCCAGGACTTCGTTGCTCTGAAGCACATGTGCTAAACACTACACCACTGGGCCGCTTGTGCTCAAGCCATCTTTGATTGAATTTCCTGCTTTATCATAAACCACAGACATAGATGTGAAACTAACGTGCACTTCCTGGTTTTCACACAAACACACAGTCATGCAAGTTTGCAGTCTAGCACACATTCTCAAAATTAACCTTATTCCTTCATGCCAGAGTTCGAATTACAGGCTGTGTAACCAAAATTAATTAGATAATGTACTATATGTTAGAAACTGTAGTGTAAATACGACAGTGATAGCCAGGGGTACAAACCTGATATTGATTTAATCAGCTTTGGGATATGAGACATAGAGAGCGATATATATATATATATTTATATATTTATATATATATATATATATAAAATATAAAGTTTATTTGGGATATGAGCTCGGGTTAGGCCCCTCCCTGAATCGCCACCTTATCGTGGTGGAGGGGTTTGCGTGACCTAATGATCCTAGGAGCTATGTTGTCGAGGGCATAATGCCCCTGGTAGGGTCACCCAAGGCAAACGTCCGGGGTGAAGGTCCAGACAAAGTGCGATTCAGAAGACCCCTATGCCATCTCAGAGGAAGCAATGGAAGCAGTCTCCCTTGCCCAGACGAGGGTCACCGGGGTTCCCTCCTGGAGCCAGGCCCGGGGGAGGGGCTCGAAGATGAGCACCTGGTTGTCGGGCTTCTGCCCATGGAGCCTGGCCGGGCCTAGCCCGAAAAGGAGACATGGGTCCGCCTTCCCATGGACCCACCACCCATGGGAGGAGTTTTAGGGGTCGGGTGCAATGTGAGTCGGGTGGCAGCCAAAGGCATAGGTTCTGTCGGACCAATCCTTGGCTACTGACTCTGACCCTCGGGACATGGAATGTCACCTCTCTGGTGGGAAAGGAGCCTGATTTAGTGTGTGAGGTGGAGAGATACCGACTAGATATAGTCGGGCTCACCTCAACGCATAGCTTGGGCTCTGGAACCATCCATCTCGAGAGAGGCTGGACCTTATTCTATTCTGGAGTTGCTCATGGGGAGAGGCGGTGAGCTGGTGTGGGTATTCTTGTTGCCCCCCGATTCGGTGCCCAAATGTTGGGGTTCTCCCCGGTTGACGAAAGGTTAGCTTCCCTATGTCTTCAGGCGGGGGGACGGGTCCTGACTGTTATTTGTGCTTATGCACCAAATGACAGTTCAGAGTACCCACCCTTTTTGGAGTCTTTGGTGGGGGGGGGACGCTCCCTCGGGAGACTCATTTGTTGTCTTGGGAGACTTCAACGCCCATGTGGGCAACAATAGTGTGATCTGGAAGGGTGTGATTGGTAGGTATAGCCTCTCCAGTCTAAACCCGAATGGTGATTCGTTATTGGACTTCTGTGCTCGTCACAGTTTGTCTATCACGAACACCATGTTCGAACATAAGTGTGCCCATAAGTCCACTTGGCACCAGGACACCCTAGGTCGCAATTCGATGATTGACTCTGTAGTCGTGTCATCAAACTTGCGACCATATGTTCTGGACACTCGGGTGAAGACAGGAGCTGAGCTGTCTACCTATCACTACCTGGTGATGAGTTGGCTTCGGTGGTGGGGGAGGTTGCCTTCCAGACCTGGTAGGCCCAAGCATGTAATCAGGGTCTGCTGGGAAAATTTGGCGGAGCCCCTGTCCGAGAGGCCTTTAACTCCCACCTCCGGCAGAGCTCCAACCACGTCTCGGAGGAGGCGGGGGACATGGAATCCGAATGGGCTATGTTTTGTGCCTCCATTGCTGAGGCGGCAGCCCATAGCTGTGGCCGTAAGGTCGTTGGTGCTTGTCGTGGCGGTAATTCCCGAACCCGGTGGTGGACACCTGTGGTTAAGGGGGCCGTCCAGTTGAAGAAGGAGGCCTATTGGGTTTTATTAGCCTGTGGGTCTCCCGAGGCAGCAAACAGGTACCGGCAGGTGAAACGTGCTGCAGCTGAGACTGTCGCAGATGCAAAATCTTGGGCGTGGGTGGAGTTCGGTGAGGGCCTAGAGAGTGATTATCGGTTGGCCTCAAAAAGGTTCTGGACCACCATCCGACACCTTCGGAGGGGGAAGCAGTTCTTCACAAACACTGTTTACAGTGGAGGTTGGAGGCTGCTTTACCTCGACTGGGGATGTCATCGAGAGGTGGAGGAAATACTTTGAGGACCTCGTCAATCCCACCAACACACCCTCCATGGAAGAGAAAGACCCTGGGGGTTCGGGTGGGACTCTGCCCATCACTGGAGTGGAGGTCACTAAGGTTGTCAAAAAGCTCCTCAGTGGTCGAGCTCAGGGGTTGGACGAGATCTGCCCGGAATATCTCAGGGCTCTGGATGCTGTAGGACTGTCTTGGTTGACACGTCTCTGTAACATCCTGTGGTCATCGGGGGCTGTACCTCTGGATTGGCAAACTGAGGTGGTGGTCCCGATTTTTAAGAGCAGGGTGTATTCCAATTATCGGGGAATTACTCTTCTCAGCGTACCTGGGAAAGTCTATGCAGGGGTACTAGAGAGGAGGATCCGAAAGATAGTCGAACCTCAGATTCAGGAGGAACAATGTGGTTTTCGTCCTGGCCGTAGCACTCTTGACCAACTCTATACGCTCCACGGGATTCTGGAGGGGGCATGGGAGTTTGCCCAATCTGTCCACATGTGCTTTGTGGATTTGGAGAAGGTTTTCGACCGTGTCCCTCAAACGATCTTGTGGGGAATGCTCCGAGAGTATGGCGTTCCGGACCCGTTGCTAAGAGCTATTCAGTCGCTGTATCACCGGAGCCAGAGTTTGGTCCGTATTGGCAACAACAGGTCGAATTCGTTTCCGGTTGGAATTGGAGTGTGCCAAGGCTGTCCTTTGTCACCGATTGTGTTCATAATTTTTATGGACAGAATTTCTAGTTGCAGTCGAGGCGATGAGGGGTTCTGGTTTGGTGGCTATTGGATTTCGTCTCTGCTTTTTGCGGATGATGTTGTCCTTTTGGCTTCATCAAGTAGGGACCTCCAGCTCTCATTGCAGCGATTCGCAGCCGAGTGCGAAGCAGCCGGGATGAGGATCAGTACCTCCAAGTCTGAGGCCATGGTTCTCAGTCGGACAAGGGCGGAATGAGGTCCTGCCCCAAGTGGAGGAGTTTAAGTATCTTGGGGTCTTGTTCACAAGTGAGGGAAAGATGGAGCGACAGATCGACAGACAGATCGCTGCAGCCTCTGCTGTTAATCGGTGCCTGTACCGGTCCATCGTAAAAGGAGCTGAGCCACAAGGCGAAGCTCTCAATTTACCAGTCGATCTACGTTCCAACCCTCACCTATGGTCACGAGCTTTGGGTAATGATCGAAAGAACAAGATCACGAATACAAGCGGCTGAAATGAGCTTTCTTCGCCGGGTGGCGGGGTTCTCCTTTAGAGATAAGGTGAGAAGCTCCACCATCCGTGGAGAGCTCGGAGTAGATCCGCTGCTCCTCCGCATTGAGAGGGGCCAATTGAGGTGGCTCGGTCATCTGGTCAGAATGCCCCCGGACACCTCTCTGGTGTGGTGTTTCGGACATGTCCAACCGGGACGAGACCCCGGGGTTGACCTAGAACACGCTGGAGGGACTATGTCTCTCGGCTTGTCTGGGACCGCCTCGGTGTTCTGCCGGGACAATTGGAGGAAGTGGCTGGGGAGAGGGACATCTGGACCTCTTTGCCTAGGTTGCTGCACCCGCGACCCGACCCTGGACTAAGCGGAAGATGATGATGATGATGATGATGACAAGGGTTAGGGGTTAGAGGTAGAGTTAGGGTTAGGGGTTAGTGTTAGAGTTAGGGTTAGGGGTTAGGGTTAGGGAGTATGTGTTACTTTGGTGGCATACCATGTTTTAACACTTTCCTTTGTGAGAGGTGAAAGAAAAAAAGTTGGGAGAAAAACATGTCTTCACAACTTGGGCAAAAAACATCTAGGTGAAATCCATATGGGCGAAAACCATGGAAATCATTTTGGGAACATGTGAGCCAGCCATGCTAACATGAGCAAGAACCTCATGATAATGTTTCCCTCAATTGTGCAATAAATTCCATAAAGAATTTGTTTTTTTTTTCATTTTTTTAATTTTATTTATTATTATTATTATTATTATTATTATTATTATTATTATTATTATTACTGTGATTCTAATTTCTAATTTCTCAGTAACAGTATATTCAATAGTTGCATTCAACATTAATGACGAAATAACTTGCATCAAATTTTAATTGCAACAAGCTTTTTGTGTCCCTGAATGATAAAACGCTAACTGAACGGTTGATACAGTTGAACCTGCTAATGCAGGAGATTATATTAGACTTACAAATCAAGACAACAAAATTACACTTTTACATTCAGGAAAGATTAACGCGTAAAAGTTAATCACATGAAAACTTTAAAGCTGGAAATGAAATAGATGACCAGATTAGCATGAAAAAAGTAAGGTGTAAATATTCAACCATTTAAAAAAATCACGTGAACATGCTTGCGCATAAATATGGATAATAAAATTATTTAAAATTAATTAACAATAGCAGAAAATAAAGAATCATGTAAGGACAAAATAAGAAATCATTTCTTTGGAGATTCTCATTTATGGAAATAAGAATAAATGTATAAAAACGACATGTGGAAAATCCAGGATAACCGCTTTCTCACTGTCACACACCAGAGTCAGGTAGGCTGGAGCAATGCTTTCTCAAATGGCACGTGTGGGGCTTGTTTGCATGTCCATGGGGCTTGTTCAAGCCTCGAAGATCCAGGACTTTGTCCTGATGCTAACTCTCGAGTCAGATGAAGTTAATCAGGGCATAAGGCAGTGTTCGGGTGGAAGGCTGGTTTATCTTCTTTAGTCCATTAGACACTGATGTGAAGTGAAAAGTGTAAAAAAAAAAAAAAAAATCCTGCATGCATGAGTCATGTAAAAGCCAGCACTTTGCTGGAAGGGAAAATATGCATTCATGTAATTTTAATTGAATGATTTCTGAACTTAATTGCATCTTTTCATAATGGGCTCTTTCACCCCAGACCTCTACAATTCTGGTACAAACCAGAACTGAGCTGGAACACTGGATTTTTTGCTGCAGCACCGCACTCCACAGGTCACAACTTCAACACACACACACACACACACACACACACACACACACACACACACACACACACACACACACACACACACACACACACACACACACACACACAAGTAAATTCACAGTTCACTTTTCTGACCGCTCCAACAGATGCCTTTGTGTCAGTAAACATCTCAGCATGATGGTTTATGATTACACGGCCCCCATTCACTCATACACACTCATCCCCTCTGGAGTGCACACTAGGAGCATGCTAATCAATGTGTCAGGCTTGTTTTGGACACACACCAACAGTACTCAAATCACTACAAACCAGAAAAACCCTAACGCTGCCAATGTGATGTTATGATGAGTACTCTTAGTTGAATATTATCAGCGTCAAAGCATATTCAAGCTAACATTTTGCCGTGCCATGTGGGGTTTGGATGTTTGGACGGATAGAAATTCTTAAAAAAAATTTAAAAAAATAAAAAAGGAAATACTTGTGTGTTGAGTAACAATTGTATCTTTGTTAGTTGTAGTTGTGTGTTTGTGGTTAGCCTGCGGCTAATGAACAACATGTATATGTAGGAGGATTTCAGTAGGGATCAGTGCATCGGCTCACTCAGAGGGTTCAACCTTCAAGACACGTCTTTTGTTATTTTATTTTCATTGATTTGTATAGCACAAATGTACTATGAGCAGACCATGCAAATGCACCTCTTGCTCACATGAGCCCATTGACACCATTTTCTTGGGGAGAACACACTAGCATTTATTATCGTGTGTGTGTGTGTGTGTGTGTGTGTGTGTGTGTGTGTGTGTGTGTGTGTGTGTGTGTGTGTGTGTGTGTAGTTGCGTGAGAACATTGGTTTTATATACTTTAATCCAATCTGGGAGAAAAATCTAAATCTCTATTGGGGAAAACCTCAGACCTGGAATGAATTAAGGGTGATCAAATTCCAAACACAATACTCTCTCTCTCTCTCTCTCTCTCTCTCTCTCTCTCTCTCTCTCTCTCTCTCTCTCTCTCTCTCTCTCTCTATCTAAACCACCAATGAAGATGAATTATGATAGATCCCTCAGGTCTACATGCATCACATCCTTCCATTCTAATATTTAATCAGAACAAGTAAAAAAAAAAAAAAAAAAAAGATATATGTATACTAGTCATTCTCAAAAAATTAGCATATTGTGATAAAGTTCATTATTTTCTGTAATGTACTGATAAACATTAGACTTTCATATATTTTAGATTCATTACACACAACTGAAGTAGTTCAAACCTTTTATTGTTTTAATATTGATGATTTTGGCAGACAGCTCATGAAAACCCAAAATTCCTATCTTAAAAAATTAGCATATTTCATCCGACCAATTAAAAAAAAAGAAAAGTGCTTTTAATACAAAAAAAGTCAACCTTCAAATAATTATGTTCAGTTATGCACTCAATACTTGGTCGGGAATCCTTTTGCAGAAATGCCTGCTTCAATGTGGCGTGGCATGGAGGCAATCAGCCTGTGGCACTGCTGAGGTGTTATGGAGGCCCAGGATGCTTCGATAGCGGCCTTAAGCTCATCCACAGTGTTGGGTCTGGTGTCTCTCAACTTTCTGTTCACAATATCCCACAGATTCTCTATGGGCTTCAGGTCAGGAGAGTTGGCAGGCCAATTGAGCACAGTAATACCATGGTCAGTAAACCATTTAGCAGTGGTTTTGGCACTGTGAGCAGGTACCAGGTCGTGCTGAAAAATGAAATCTTCATCTCCATAAAGCTTTTCAGCAGATGGGAGCATGAAGTGCTCCAAAATCTCCTGATAGCTAGCTGCATTGGCCCTGCCTTTGATAAAACACAGTGGACCAACACCAGCAGCTGACATGGCACCCCAGACCATCACTGACTGTGGGTACTTGACACTGGACTTCAGGCATTTTGGCATTTCCTTCTCCCCAGTCTTTCTCAGACTCTGACACCTTGATTTCCGAATGACATGCAAAATTTGCTTTCCTCCGAAAAAAGTACTTTGTACCACTGAGCAACAGTCCAGTGCTGCTTCTCTGTAGCCCAGGCCAGGCGCTTCTGCCGCTGTTTCTGGTTCAAAAGTGGCTTGACCTGGGGAATGCAGCACCTGTACAGGCGAGGCGAGCTGTGGCGGGACAGCACCTTACTGGCTGGGTGCTGCCCAGCTTGGAACGGGCAGTAGCTGTCCAGTGAGACACGAAGGCCTCTCCCACTGTCGGAAGTAGCCCCAGGCGCCCATATCCTACGCCAATCGGAATGAGCTTTTAACCGGTAACTGCTACTTCCTGTGTTGAGCCGAAGTCTTGCATCAACGCTGGAGTGTCCTCTTCAGTGTCCTCTCCAGTGCGCTCTCCAGTGTGCTACGAGCCTGGGTGGGAACTATGGAGAACTTGGGCTGCCCAGACGTCAAGTCCCCCTCTAGGCCTTGCTGATAGCATCCAAAGGAAAGGAAGATACAGTACAATTTGGGACCAGCGCAGCTGCAGGAGTTGCCAGAAGGTAGGGGAATCCTCAGACCAACTGCCTTAGGGGCTCCACTCCGGATTTCTGTAGGGTTTACTCCTTAGCCTTCTCCCAACCAAGGGAATCCACAAGGCAGTGGGACTATTTAACCCATAGTTGGGGGTTTGGGTCATGGGCATCAGGGCGTGTCCACACGCCAGTGGGCCTGCATGCTGCATGTCTGGGGGCCAAACCTCCTCTGAGTCCCCTGTAGTTCAGCCTGAGTCCGCAAGGTACTCAGTTACCATGTGTCGTCGCGAGGAGGCACTACATGGGGTTTGATGGTGGAGAGGCTATTTTCTGGCAGGGGGAGACTTACTCACTCGGCTCCCCTTTTCACAGGCAAGCTGCTAGCCAGTGGTGTTAGTTGAAAGCGAGAGGTGACAAACACTACTAGTACAACCATAACTACCACACTTTGCGCATCACAACACTCATTTGACCCCCATATATATATATATATGTGTGTGTGTGTGTGTGTGTGTGTGTGTGTGTGTGCGTGTGTGTGTGTGTGCGTGTGTGTGTGTGTGTGTGTGTGTGTGTGTGTATTGAGCTTTGTTCTGTTCTTCTATAAAGATTATCCTTTCTTTAAAACTAATAATACTTTAAACAAAAAATAAATAAATAAATAAAATTGGTAATTATTCATATCTACTTATTCAATGACAATATGATCTCAATATACTCACTTTTCTGAAACACCTGAGTCATGTCTCGAAAAGGTGCACAACTATCAACCTGGATCTCACAGGCTTAAATCCGGTTTGATGTTGCATTTCTGTATAACTGCAAGTCCATGAGAGATAATTGAACAATCTCTCATGGGAGGGATAGTATACTCTCACCTTCCTGTCACTCACAGAGACCACCATGTCACTCACATGACCTCACCAGTCATTCAAAAGCATCTGTGAGTTCATATGTGCACAACAGAAGCACTTAGCATTAGCATTGCTAGCTGTTTAAAACAATCGCGTACAACATTAGCAATTTCATCCAGCGACATCAGTCCTTGCCCGTTTTCAAAGTGTGCGCGGATCCTACGACACCAAACATGCTCAGAGACATGTCACCTTCCTAATTGGCTGTTCCAAGCCTGGTAGTGATGTGTACTTGTTGAACTGTCTGAGCTACGTCACCGACTGTTATCATATACATTATCGGCCAGTGCTGAGCTGCACAAGCAACAAGCGCAGAGATTACAGAAAACATTTATTTTTGTTCCTAAACCAAATGGCGGCAGGGAAACCAAGTGTGGCATTAGCTGCATAAGCTATTTTGGATTTGCCATCACGCTCATCTCTGGCAGCATTCTCATCTTCAAGAGTCACTAGAATGCAATGTCTCTCACCATCTTCATAAGAGATGTTAATCACGCCCAATGTGTTGACATTACTTAAAGGGGAAAAAAACGACGGCTAACCTCACAGTTCAGCCTCTGCTAATAATCCACAGGACAAAATGATCAGTTTTGTCCTGTTTATGGTGAGTTATATCAAAACTCTACTGTACTGTACTGTGGAAATGTTTTACATTCACACAAATTATTTTTTAAGCGTGAACAATAACGCTACTCTTTCAGAAAAGACAAATTAATAAATTATTATCGCATCACCTTTTCGGTATCATATTGCATTACATTGAATTAAATCATGCTAAAATACACTGTATCATTCATTCATTCATTCATTTATTCATTCATTCATACCTTTTCTAAACTGTTTAATCATAATTAACATTGCAGGGAGGTTGGCGCCCATCTCAGCCGACTCTGGGTAAAAGCAGAGTACACCTTGAACGGCTCGCCAGGCCATTGCAGGGCAGAAATACGCTGATGGTTATGCAGCTACCCTTGTCGAAAATCAGCAATTGTTCTTTTACATGAACCACACACCATGGACAGTGAGAGACATGGCCGGCCTTTGATAACCCAGTTAGCTGCAGGTGGTGTGGGGGGTGGGGGGGCAGTGACAACCCATTGAGAGTGGGGATTGAACCCACATCCTTGGGATCAGTGACCCAGCACCTTTACCACCAGTCCACCACTGCCCACACTGTACCATATTAGTCAATTTAAACCGGCAATGTAATCAATTCTCTGGCAGTGGTCGCCTGGTGGTAAAGGTGCTGGATCACTGATCCTAAGGTTGGGGGTTCAAGCCCCACTTTCAATGGGTTGTCACTGTCCCCCCCAGTGCAGTCAACTGGGCTATCAAAGGTCAGCCATGTCTATGGTGTGAGGTTCATGTAAAAGAACCATTGCTGACTTTCGACAAGAGTAACTGCAAAGCCGTCAGCGTGTTTCCACCCTGTGTTGGTCTGGCAAGCTGTCTGGGGTTGTACTCTGCCCTCGCCCGGAGTCAGCTGGGATGGGTGCCAGAATCCCTATGACCTCAATTTGGATTAAGCAGTTACAGAAAATGAATGATGAAATGTAATCAATTCTTCTGCGATGGCCTGGTGAGCTTGTCCAAGGTGAACCCAGCCCTCGCCCAGAGTCAACTGAGATGGACGCCAGCCTCCTTGTGATCCAAATTAGGATTTAGCGGTTCAGAAAATGAATGAATAATCAATTCTAAAAATTTACAAGTTCAGCTGGACCAAGAAAAGAGTCACAGTTTCAGTTTGATGTGACCAGGATCTAATCTTCTGATCTTACGTCTGAACTGACTTACATCTGTTTGATTAGATCCCTGGAATTATTGAGACATGACTGGCTAAGTGGATATATCCATTCCCAATAAAGTGGGTGTTGACTGTAGAGTTATACTAACAATGGATTGCATTTTAATATATATATTTTTTCTGCCTTATCTTATTACACAGAATTCATTGTGAAACTTAAAACCTCCTTGACGTCCCCTCCTTGACCCCCTTCGCTGCAAACCTTCCTCCATTCCGGCTTCTCGTATAAATCAACTTGTCTTTGCTCGAGCAGGAAGTTTAGCAGCACAGATTTGGTTTCAACACAACACTGGTGGGCGCCATGCCAGCCATTCATTCTTTTTAGGATTTGCAGGGCATGATTAGTCCACTGTCAGCACAGTACTCAATGAAGGCTGACTGAAAAGCTTAAATAAACATCAGAGTGTAAAGTCGAAATCAGTCACGTCACAGTCGTCACTTTTGAGTCAATTTCAGTTAAAGGAAAAATTCTTCAAAGGTCTGTCAGTCCTCAGAAGCCATGATGTTCTCCAATTCCCCAGATGTGGATCTTGACAAGGAGGTGCAGAATATCTCTAAAGTTAAAGCCGATCAGCTTGACTTCCATGTTAGCTCACCTGAGCAGTCAGGTGACAGACCGCTGATCGGATTTCACTCAGAGTCACTGTCACAGTTCTTTCTTTAAATTTAAAGAGAAACAAAGAATTGACTTGATTTTATTCACAAAGAATGTGAAGTTGCATATACGGATATTGGGTTACTTAGTGGTGTGTATCAGTCAAAGTCAACACATTTCCTCATATATATATATATATATATATATATATATATATATATATATATATATATATATATATATATATATATATATATATATATATATATATATATATATATAATTTTTTTTTTTTTTACTACTTTGGAATTTTTTTTAATTAATTAATTTATTTCCCAAAAAATTCCAAAGTAGTAAAAACATGAAAATGATTGTGTAGATGTAAACATTCAACCGTGTACACAAAATTAGATGAAGACTGAAAATCTAGTGTTTGCGCACTGGGGTATTTCCTCATCATGCTACAGCAGCAGTTCATGAACCTTTGTAAACACATTTCTGGGAATTTTTCGGAAAGGTGATATGATGACGCAGTAAGAGACGAGCGCTCTGGGCAATTTTCTTAATCCTCGACCCACAAATGGCAATTTCCAGCATGACGGAAAACACCAATTTATGGAAAGAGATAGCTATGACTGAAATAAGAAACAACCTTTTATCCGAAAGCATTTTGGAATAATAAGATGAATTACATTGTGAGGGGCATGTGAAAGCCAGAAATTTTGAAGCCAGACAGAATGAAAGTGTGCTGAAAAATAAAGGCTGCATTCACTTTCTTGCCCATTAGCTGTGTAGTTTTAGAGCTTTCCACAAAAAAAAAAAAAAAAAAAAAAGAAAAAAAAATTGCCATGGAAAACATCTCACCTTCATTGATACAGTAATATAGATAGGTACAGATAGAGGTGATATATTTAAAACAAGCAAACAAACAAACGAGGAAAATTAAATATTCAATGGCAGCTTGGTGGAGCAGTGGTTAACATGTCCGTCTCACAGCAAGAAGGTCCCAGGTTGATTCCTGTCCTTGGGCCTTTCTGTGTGGGGTTTTCATGTTCTTCCTGTACTTGTGTGGGTTTCTGCCCACAGTCCAAAAACATGCAGATTAGGCCAATTGTTGGTTCCAAATTGCCCATAGCTGTGAGAATGAGTGTAAAAGGGTACATGTATGTGTGTTTGCACTGCAATGGCCTGGGGAGCTGCTCAAGATGTACCTCATCCACACCCAGAGTTGGCTGAGATTGGCACCATCCTCCCTGCCACCGAAATTAGGATTTACCGATTCAGAAAATTAATTAAAAAATTAATTATTAAGTTTACAGGGGTGCTATTCTTCTGTGGAGAAAGTAAGTATATCCTTGGCCTCAGAAGCCAGTGCAGTGAACCCTCACTTTTTGTGGTGAATGGGGTCCGAGAACCTCCACCGAATGCCAAATTTCTGCGAAGTAGGGTTGACCGCCCTGACTGACGTATACTTCTTCTTCTTGTCCTTTCGGCTTTTCCCTTCAAGGGTCACCACAGCAAATCATCTGTCTCCACCTCACCCTATCCTCTGCATCTTTTTTATCTTAAACCAACTGCCTTCGTGTCTTCCTTCACCACATTCATGAATCATCTCTTTGGTCTTCCTCTAGGCCTTCTGCCTCATAGTTCCAACCTCAACATCTTACTACCAATATACTCACTATCCCTCCTCTGTACATGTCCAAACCATCTGAATCTAGCCTCTCTGACTTTGTCTCCAAAACATCTTACATGTGCTCTCCCTCTGATGTGCTCATTCCTGATCCTATCCATCCTCGTTACTCCCAAAGAGAACCTCAACATTTTCATCTCTGCTACCTCCAGCTCTGCCTCCTGTCTTTTCTCCAGGGCCACTGTTTCTAAACCATACAACATCGCTGGCCTCAACACCGTCTTGTACACTTTTCCTTTCATTTTTGCCGATGCCTTCCTATCACACATCACACCGGACACTTTTCTCCAACCATTCCAACCAGCCTGCACATGCTTCTTCACCTCTTTTTCACACTCTCCATTGCTCTGGATTGTTGAGCCTACGTACTTAAAATCCTCCACCTTCCTTAGTTCTGCTCCTTGTAACCTCACCGTTCTTGTTGGGTCCTTGGCATTCATACACATGTATTCTGTCTTACTGAGGCTAATCTTCATTCCCCTCCTTTCCAGGGCATACCTCCACCTCTCTAGATTTTCCTGCACTTGTTCTCTGCTCTCACTGCAGATCACAATGTCATCTGCAAACATCATAGTCCATGGAGATTCTTGCCTAACCTCGTCTGTTCGCCTGTCCATCACTATCGCAAACAAGAAGGGGCTCAGAGCTGACCCTTGATGCAGTCCCACCTCCACCTTGAAATCTTCTGTCACACCGACAGCACACCTCACCACTGTCTTACATCTCTCATACATGTCCTGCACCACTCTAACATACTTTTCTGCCACTGCAGATTTTCTCATGCAAAACCACAGTTCCTCTCTCGGCACCCTGTCATATGCTTTCTCCAGATCCACAAAGGCACAATGCAGCTCCTTCTGACCTTCTCTGTACTTCTCTATTAACATCCTCAAGGCAAACACTGCATCTGTGGTGCTCTTTCTTGGCATGAAACCAAAATGTTGTTCACAAATGCTGACCTCTACCCTTAGTCTTGCTTCCATTATTCTTTCCCATAACTTCATCGTATGGTTCATCAACTTTATCCCTCTGTAGTTGCTACAACTCTGCACATCTCCCTTGTACTTAAAAATGGGCACCAGCACACTGCTCCTCCATTCCTCTGGCATCATCTCACTCTCTAAGACCTTGTTGAATGTTCTAGTCAGGAAATCTACTGCTTCCTCTCCTAGACACTTCCATACCACTACCGGTATGTCATCAGGGCCAACTGCCTTTCCATTCTTCATCCTCCTCAATGCCCTCCTCACTTCACCCTTACTAATCTTTGCGACTTCCTGGTCCTCAACGGTCACCTCTTCTACTCTTTTTTCTCTCTCATTTTCCTCATTCATCAGCTCTTCAAAGTACTCTTTCCATCTTCCCAGCACACTTCTGTCATCAGTCAATGCATTTCCCTCTCTGTCCTTAATCACTCTAACTTGCGGCACATCCTTCCCATCTCTATTTTTCTGCTGTGCCAACCTGTATAAATCATTTTCTCCCTCTTTACTTTCCAACCGAGGATACAAGTCATCATACGCCCTCTGTTTGGCCTTTGACACTGCTACCTTCGCCTTACGCTGTGTCTCCCTGTACTCTTGTTTTCTCTCTTCGGTCAAGAAAAATGTCCCACTTTTTCTTAGCTAACCTCTTCTTTTGTACACACTCCTGAGCTTCCTCATTCCACCACCAAGTCTCCTTATCTATGCTCCTTCCAGATGACACATCAAGTATTCTCCTACCTGTCTCCCTGATCACATTAGCTGTAGTTTTCCAGTCATCTGGAGACACTTCCTGACCACCCAAAGCCTGTTTCAATTCATCCTTGAAGACAACACAACACCCCTCCTTTTTCAGCATCCACCACTTTGTCTTCTGCTCTGCCTTTGCCTTCTTCACCTTGCTCACCATCAACATAATCCTACACACAACCATCCTATGCTGTTTGGCAACACTCTCACCCTCTACTACTTTGCAGTCACTGACTTCCTTCACATTACATCGTCTACACAAGATGTAGTCTACCTGTGTGCTCCTACGTCCGCTTTTATAAGTTACTCTATGCTCCTCTCTCTTCTGGAAGAAAGTATTCACCACAGCCATTTCCATCCTTTTTGCAAAATCTACCAACATATGTCCTTCTGCGTTCCTCTCCTGGATACCAAACCTGCCCATCACTTCCTCGTCCCCTCTGTTTCCTGCACCAACATGTCCATTGAAGTCTGCCCCAATGACTACTCTTTCATCTCTGGGGGTATTCTGCATCACTTCATCTAACTCACTCCAGAATCTCTCCTTCTCTTCTAGCTCACATCCTGCCTGTGGGGCAGAAGCACTAACAGCATTGAACATCACGCCTTCAATTTCGAACTTGAGACTCATCACTCTGTCTGACACTCTTTTCACTTCTAGAACATTCCTGACAAACTCCTCCTTCAAGATGACTCCTACTCCATTTCTCTTCCCATCCACACCATGAAAAAACAGTTTAAACCCTGCTCCTAAGCTTCTAGCCTTGCTACCTTTCCACCTAGTCTCCTGAACACACAGTCTGTCCAACTCCCTCCTCTGCATCATGTCAGACAGCTCTCTCCCTTTTCCTCTCATAGTTCCAACATTCAAAGTCCACGCCTCCTGCCTATCCTTCTTCGACGTCTGCAACCAACAGTAGTCCAATTTCCACCAGCACCCTGTTGGTTAACAGCACTGATGGCGGTCGTTGTTAACCCGGGCCTTGACCGATCCGGTAGGAATTTTCTTAATATGACTTGCATGTTTTATTTGGCATTTGTTTTACACCGGATGCCCTTCCTGACACTGGCTTGTGCCTCTCCCTCACGGCTGCATTGACTGACGTATACGTACATGTGTATATAATTTTTATGTGTGCATTATTTTTGAATGTTGAATTGTTATTAGAATTATTTATGGTGTTGAATATGTATTCACTGATATTATATACACATATATATGTACGTGTACGTAATTTTGGTGGGGGGTGGGGGGTGTGATCCTAATTTGTGGAATTTGGTGATCGCAGGGGGATCTTGGTCTCAATTAAGCATGGAATCCCTGTATATTACCTTTTTACCCCACTGTTGAATGCAAAATTCTCTTTATTCCTACTTCTGCTGTATTTTAAATTTTATTGTAAAATTGTTGTAAAGACCATACTATTATTCATTCATTCATCTTCTTAACCATTAAATTAGGTGAAGCTGGCACCCACTCAGCTGACTCTGGGCAAAGACAGAGCTGCAGTCTTTATTATAATCATATTCTGTCCTGTTTTAGGTTTTAGATTTCCTAAATTGCTGTGCTGTTTTGAGGTTTTGTTGTCATCACGTTCTGCTGCCTGTTCTGTTTTTGGATTGGTTGTTGCGTTTGTAGTTGTGCCCTTCATTTTGCTGACTTGTTTTGGGGTTGATTGTGCTGCTTCTCTGACCAGTGTATGTGTTTGCTTACCACAGGCAACAAAATAAGATTGCTTTGTCACTGAGTGGATGCTGATTGGTTGGTCTGTATCACTGACTTGAAAGCCAGCAACAGTTTTAATATTAAAGAAATAGCAGATTAAATATGAATAATGAAACAGAAAAAGTCAAAAATACAGGCTCATACACCACTGCTCAGACTTGCAAAGAATAAATATATCACAATCCAAGTAAGGTAGGCAGAACAACGTAAAGGTTAATAACCATTGGTGGAGCAAAGGTCAAAATCAGAGGTTCATACTAACATGGACTCATTCATTCATTCACTTAATCCTAATTAGGGTCCTAAGGTGTTGCTGCCAAACTGCCCATCTCATCTGGGCAAGGGCAGCCTACACCCTGAACAAGATGAACTCATTAAACTATAATTAAATAATAAAACTAACAAGACAGATGATTCAAATGTAAGCGGAAATCAGTTATTGAAAGTAAAGGTGATGGAAATCAAACCCAGGCGTGGACACTTGCAGATAGAGACATATTTCGGGAGCTCCACTTATAGGCATTACTTAAATCTCCACATCCTTTGCAGTGGTCCAATTTACACTCAAGAACTGATGCAAACTATACCCTGTGAAGATCTCAGCTGCTGGATGATTCAAAGTGTCATACATTTGAAAAAACACCTCAGACAACCTTAGTAATATATATATATATATATATATATATATATAAATATATATATATTTATATATATATATTGAGGTTCCTAACAATGCAGCCGTGAGGGGGGGGGGGTACAAACCAGTGTCTCTCCCTCACTCACGCCGGTCCCAAGCCTGGATAAATGCAGAGGGTTGCGTCAGGAAGGGCATCCGGCATAAAACATGGACGTGGTGAAGAAGGACATGAAGGTCGTTGGTGTAAGAGAAGAAGATGCAAAGGATAGGGTGAGATGGAGGCAGATGATTCGCTGTGGCGACCCCTGAAGGGAAAAGCCGAAAGGAAAAGAAGAAGATATTGAGGTTCCTAACCCTGCTCATGAAAGACTCCCTGTCCAACAAATTTTAGTGTTTCCCTTGTTAAAACAGATATATTGGAACTGGATAAAACATTACAATGTCAAGAACATGGGGTCAACTAAAACCAGGGTTGGTAACCATTCAATTTCTAAGCCGCATAATTGTAATTAGGGTTGCAGGGAGGATGGTGTATATCTTAGCCAACTCTGGGCAAGAGCAGGGTACACCCTGGACAGCTTGCCAGGCCATCACAGGACAAACACACATGCAACAATTTACACTAACTCGCACACTAAGGGGTAATTTGGACCAGCCAATTGCTCTACTGTGCATGTTTTTGGACTGTGGTAGGAAACCGGAGTACCCAGAGGCCACCCATGCAAGCATGGAGAAAATATGCAAACTCGCACAGAAATGCCCAGAGCTTGCATGTTCTCTGGGAATCGAACATAGTATCTTCTTGCTGTGAGGCGGACATGCTAATCACTGTGCCACCATATTGCTCTGGGTTGGGAATCTGTCTTCCTTTCGGCTTTTTCCCTTTTACTCGGGAGTCGCCACAGTGAATCATCTGATTCGCACGTTTGATTTGGCAGAGGTTTTTACGTCGGATGCCCTTCCTGTCACAACCCTTTTAGCAAGGGACAGAAACATGCTGACGACTTTGCAGCCTACTCTGGGTTGGGAATCTATGCTATTAATATTAAGAATATATCTACAGGTCACTGCTTAGCTAGGGAATACATGCAGTACACCACAAGGACAACATAAGCTTAGATCACAGTATTTCTTCCATAAAAGACCGCAGATTTACATTCTTGAACATCGTAAGCAGCTAAACAACAGTGTGTATTTCACAACCTATTAGTAAGATAATAATGACCATGTGACACCTCTATAAAAGAAGACTTTCACGTCTAACAGAGCTGGTTTCCTCTCACCGTTCTGTTATCTCCCATTCACAAAGCAACCAATACTAGAACAGAAGATGATGATAAGATTACAGAAGCAATTTAAATCATTCTGCTATGTGGAAAATGTAATCTTCTACAGCGACACGCAAACAATGGAGTCAGGCGACCGCGAAGCTGAGACAGTGATGGAGGTGAGAGTATCTTCAGAAAGACAAAGTGAATCTGTTGGCACACAGCACAACTAAAATGTAGTTTTATGCCAATAAAAAATAAGAAAAATAAATAAATAAATAAATAACAGCATTCACTGAGCATAGTAGGCTGCTCCAGGTGAGGCGCATGTACTAAAGGGAAACATTGAGGTTTTTATTTAAACAAAGCATATCATCACACATTTACTTAATAGACAAATTTGGCAAACATTCATCAATACTGCAAAAAACGTACCAATCTTTATTCATAAAAGGGTGAGCAAATGTAATAATAATAATAATAATAATAATAATAATAATAATTATTATTATTATTATTATTATTATTATTATTATTATTATTATTATTATTACTATTATTATTATAAGGTTGATGTATGCCTCCGCGTGGTGGGCCTGGATAGGGGATTTTCCATGAACTAAACGTACATCACCCAGTTAGGGCTGACCCCCCCAAAGCTGGTTTACTACTGGGTTACTGAACGGAAGAAAAAATAAATAAATAAATAAAAATCTTTCACTTTCGAAGCCCAGTCAGCCTCCCTCCTGTAATCAAACCTGCAAAACTGGAAATAGGACTTGTCCCAGGGGGAGGCAAAGAACCCGTCCACAAATATCCTGGACGAACCATCTAAAATCCAAACTACTTGAGTGTGCGAAGGTGACTGGTTGGTCTGAAAATCCACATATCAATGGCAAGTCGCTAAAGCAACATTGGGACAATGCCAACCCTTTGTATGCTTACCTGACCCAACGAAATTTGCGAGATCAACTCCGGCGATTAAAGATCTACATGCACCGTGATGCAGATGATAATTTTCCTGCAAGTGGTCACGTACCTTCTCAAGAACCCAACGTTTGGATAGAGGTCTGTCTGTCTTCCTTTCGTCTTTTTCCCTTTTTTACTCGGGAGTTGCCACAGCGAATCATCTGATTCGCACGTTTGATTTGGCAGAGGTTTTTACGTCGGATGCTCTTCCTGTCACAACCCTTTTTAGCAAAGGATAGAAACACGCTGATGGCTTTGCAGCCTACTCTTTACGAAAGTCAGCAATGGTTCTTTTGAGAGACAAGGCCCGCCTTTGATAACCCAGTTAGCTGCACTGGGGCCAACGTTTGGATAGAGGCAGACCCTAAATTGCATATGAATGCCCGCATCCTTCTCTCCCCTCTTCCCAATGAAGTTAGCCCACCTGACGGCAACAATGAAAATTCCCTTGGCTTTCCAATTTCTGATTTGACCAATGAATTTCCACATCTTCAGTTCAGGATGATCATATTTCTGTTTTGTTTACCCGTTACTATAGAGAAATTTTAGATTCACCGATTGACAAAAGGAAGCCAGATAAAATTGCAAGAAAATCTTTTCCACAAAATGAAATTGTTAAATTAAATGAAATCATTTCTGTAACTCTTGACGCGGAGTGTTCCCTGCATGAGATTAATTGTTGTATGTTTGCCGCTATTCGAACTTTAGAGGAATTATATAGAATTTCCAAACCTCCCAACAATGGTAAAAGCAAGAAAAGTGAAGAAAACCGGTTTCAACGTAAATTAAAAGAAACAAGGAAAGACATGTCAGGGCTGGAGCTTTGCCTTAAATTAAGATCTCATGGCAAGTCAATGTCAAGAAGACAAAAGACAATTTGGAGAAATTTAAAGGCAAAATACAAAACAACTAAGGAAACAATTCTCCTTCAAATACTTGATTCCTTCAAGGCAAAGGTTAAGATTTGGACAGAGAGAAAAAGAAATGGGAAAAGAAGAATAAATTCATTAGACAAAACAAAATATTTAAAACCAAAGAAAAACAATTTTACAGGCAACTAAATACACCTGCAAGTAATGCCGACCAGAGACCAGAGGTTTTGGTCACAGTTGTGGTCTATACCCGGCAACTGTAACTTTGAGGAATTGAGGAATTGAGGAATCATGGGTGGAAGAATACAGCAAAGCCACATCAGAAAATGTTAATTCACCATTGCTGTATCTCATTACTTCAGACTGCCTGAAGAAAACAATAAAAATGTCCAAATCTAACACAGCTTCAGGACCTGACGGCATTCAAAACCGGTTTTGGAAACTGTTCCCGTGTCCAACCACATCTGCTCACTTGTTTTAATTCTTTGATGGACACAGGAGATGTCCCTCCTTGGTTCTGTAAAGGTCGCACAATACTCCTCCCAAACAAAGGAGACTTGACAGATCCTAAAAATTACTGCCCTATTACCTGCCTGAATACTATGTACAAAATATTTATAGGGTGTTGGACAAATCCTGTGTCATCCTATTGCTCCTCCAATTAAATTATTTACCTGGAGCAAAAGGGAGCCAGAATGGGATGTTGGGGATGCAAGGATCAGTTATTGGTCCAGAAAATGATACTTGAATAGGCTAAAACTTACCACCGCAACCTCTCAATGTGCTGGATTGACTACAAAAAAAGCATACGACTCTGTCCCTCATGAATGGATTCGGAAGTCTTTGTAATGTGTTGGCCTACCTGAGTGATGATTCCATTTACTCAAGTCTTTAATGAGTTGCTGGTCAACTCAGCTTGAGATGTACTCACAAGGTCAGGTTAAGACTTCAGAACCTATTTCAATTAAGAGAGGAATATTCCAGGGGGATTCTTGTAGCCCTCTGCTTTTTTGTTTGTCACTTAATCCCTTGAGTGTTTTGCTCAATAAGGATGAAGGTTATTATCCAGGACCTCCACAGCACAGATCCCCAACACCTCTTACTCATCTACTTTACATGGATGACATCGAGCTGATTGCCAATGGAGATTCCAACTTGAAGAAACAAATTATCCTTGTTGAATCCTTTTCACAAGATATTGGTATGAGTTTTGGACTTGATAAATGTAACATTCTTCATTTAAAATGTGGAAAGGCAATCAATGATGAATCAGTCGATTACATGGAGGAGAAGTGATTGAGCATCTTGTGGAAGGTCAATCGTACACCTATTTGGGGATGTAAGTTCGAGACAAGCTCCAGAATGCCCACATAAAAGACAAACTTTGGGCTGAGTACAAATCTTGTCTAAAAAGATCTGGAGTTCGGAGCTAAATGCTAGAAACAAGGTCAAAGCCATAAATACTTACGCAGTGCCTGTCCTTTCTTACTCTTTTGGTGTTGTTGACTGGACAAAGGACAACATCATGGGTCTTGATCACCTTACAAGAAGGATCATGTCTGACAACTGAGCTCACCACCCTCGCTCCTCTATCAATCGTTTATATTTATCAATCAATTCTGGGGGACAAGGTTTGATTAATGTGGAGGCACTTCATGATCGTATTTTATTGTGTACTTTTGTACATATTTATTTATCTGATGATCCTCTTGTGAAGCATATCAAGACACATGGTGAAAGCAAGGACTTCCATAGTTATCTTAAACACACCAAGGCTGCTGGACAGAGTCTCAACGTCAATGTTGATTTTGTTGATGGCGAAGTACTGCTGGACGGTACATCTATGTGTGTCAACCAGGTGAAGTATTTCATAAAATCTTCTCAGAGTCGTCATTTCAAGGAAAAACTGTCTGGAAAACCACTACATCGTGTTTATGTGCAGTGTGTTGGGCAGAACAGTCATCCTTCAGACTCCTTTGCCTGGATGAAGTCGGCTGGTCTGAAAAGTGAAACTGAGAGCTTTCTTTGTGCTGCTCAGGACCAGTCACTTCCATCATGCAATTGTCAACGTAATATTATAAGGGAAAATGTAAATCCTAAATGTCATTTGTGTAGTGAATTTAGTGAAACTATCCAACACCTTGTCAGTGGTTGTCCTGTTTTGGCACAAACGTTTTATCTGAAAAGACATGATGGCATGGCACGTTCCCTTTATTATTGTCTTTTCATCATACGTGTGGTTTTGACTCAGAGGTCCATCCATGGTACAATCCTGATCATATCCAGGGCATCATGGAAAATGATAATTTACTCCTTCTTTTGAATCAGCCCTTATACAGCCTGAGGAGAATTGAAGCCCCCTCCCTGAATCGCCACCTTATCGTGGTGGAGGGGTTTGTGTGACCTAATGATCCTAGGAGCTATGTTGTCGGGGGCATAATGCCCCTGGTAGGGTCACCCAAGGCAAACAGGTCCTGGGTGAAGGTCCAGACAAAGTGCGATTCAGAAGACCCCTATGCCAGCTCAGAGGAAACAATTGAAGCAGTCTCCCTTGCCTGGACACGTGTCATCGGGGTTCCCTCCTGGAGCCAGGCCCGTGGGAGGGGCTCAAAGGCGAGCGCCTGGTGGTCGGGCTGATACCCATGGAGCCTGGCTGGGCCTAGCCCGAAAAGGAGACATGAGTCCGCGCTCCCATGGACTCACCACCTGTGGGAGGAGTTTTAAGGGTGAGTTGGGTGGCAGCCAAAGGCATGGGTTCTGTCGGACCGATCCTCGGCTACTTACTCTGACCCTCAGGACATGGAATGTCACCTCTCTGGTGTGAAAGGAGCCTGATTTGGTGCGTGAGGTGGAGAGATACCGACCAGATATATTCGGGCTCACCTCAACGCACAGCTTGGGCTCTGGAACCTCCATCTCGAGAGAGGCTGGACCTTCTTCTATTCTGGAGTTGCTCATGGGGAGAGGCGGCGAGCTGGTGAGGGTATTCTTGTTGCCCCCCGTCTTGGTGCCCAAATGTTGGGGTTCTCCCCAGTTGACGAAAGGGTAGCTTCAGAGGCGGGGGGACGGGTCCTGACTGTTATTTGTGCTTATGCACCAAATGACAGTTCAGAGTACCCACCCTTTTTGGAGTCTTTGGGGGGCTGTTGGAGAACGCTCCCTCGAGAGACTCACTCGTTGTCTTGGGAGACTTCAACGCCCATGTGGGCAATGATAGTGTGACCTGGAAGGGTGTGATCGGTAGGTACGGCCTCTCCAGTCTGAATCCGAATGGTGTTTTGTTGTTGGACTTCTGTGCTCATCACAATTTGTGTATCATGAACACCATGTTCGAACATAAGTATGCCCATGAGTGCACTTGGCACTAGGACACCCTAGGCCGCAATTTGATGATTGAATTTGTAATCGTGTCATCGGGCTTGCGACCATATGTTCTGGGCACTCGGATGAAGACAGGAGCTGAGCTGTTTACCGATCACTACCAGGTGGTGAGTTGGCTTCAGTGGTGGGGGGTTGCCTTCCAGACCCGGCAGGACCAAGCATGTAGTCAGAGTCTGCTGGGAATGTTTGGTGGAGTCCCCTGTCTGAGAGGCCTTTAACTCCCACCTGCGGCAGAGCTACAACCATGTCCTGGAGGAGGCAGGGGACATGGAATCAGAATGGGCCATGTTTTGTGCCTCCATTGCTGAGGCGGCAGCCCATAGCTGTGGCCGTCAGGTCATCGGTGCTTGTTGTGGCGTAATCCCCGAACCCGGTGGTGGACACCTGCGGTGAAGGGGGCCGTCCAGCTGAAGAAGTAGGCTTATCGGGTTTTATTAGCCCAAGGCAGCAAACGGGTGCTGTACCGGCAGGCCAAACTTGCTGCAGCCGAGGCTGTCGCAGATGCAAAATCTCATGCGTGGGAGGAGTTCGGTGAGGACCTAGAGAGTGCTTATCGGTTGGCCTCAAAAAGGTTCTGGACCACCATCCGACGCCTCAGGAGAGGGAAGCAGTTCTTCACAAACACTGTTTACAGTGGAGGTGTGGAGCTGCTTACCTTGACTGGGAATGTCGTCGAGAGGTGGAGGGAATACTTTGAGGACCTCCTCAATCCCACCAACATGCCCTCCGTGGAAGAGGAAGACCCTGGGGGTTCGGGTTCGGGTCCGCCCATCACTGGAGTGGAGGTCACTGAGGTTGTCAAAAAGCTCTTCGGTGGTCGAGCTCCGGGGTTGGACGAGATCCGCCCAGAATATTTCAGGGCTCTGGATGTTGTAGGACTGTCTTGGTTGACACGTCTCTGAAACATCGCGTGGTCATCAGGGGCTGTACCTCTGAATTGGCAAACTGGGGTGGTGGTCCCAATTTTTAAGGTTTCTTTCTTTTTTCAATTGCAATGCATGTATGTGAAAAAAAAAATGCATGGTGACTGGGCAGACAAACAAAGCACCAAGCAATCAAATGTAAAGATAAAGAGAACTTACTGTCAACTGTTGCATGAACAATGAAAATGAATTTAGCAGCTCATTGTCTTGCAGCAATTATAAAAAGAAAATGCACAAAACACAAATAAGGGATTATACATGTATATTCACACCTATTCACACATATACAGGAGGGTGAATGATAGTCAACGGTGCAGGATATACACTGGGTAAGTGGTACAGTTTCTAATTAGAAGGTGCACAGTGCTAAAATGTTATGATGATCAAGACCTGCTCTAAACATGAGTATTGCACTTGAAGCTTAAATACGAATATCATACTGTCCAGGAAGATGGCATGAATGATGTTAATTCATTTATTCAGTCAGTGTGTGATGAGGGTGGTGAAGGGGTTACACGTTTAACAGCTTTTGGGTAAAAGCTGTTCTGGAGCTGCTAAATCTTCTTTTTTAGTGTCCTGTGCCTTTTTCCAGAGAGAACAGGGGAGAAAGGGGTGTGTCCATGGTGTGTGGGGGTCCCTGATAATTCCACTGGCTCTCCTCTGAAGTCTGTCAGTGTAAATGTTACCGAGGTAGGGTAGTGTAGTTCCAATTACTCGCTCTGCCATTCTCACCGGCCGCTGCAAGGCCTTCCTGTCCTCTGCAGTATAACTGCTGAACCACACTGTACAGCAGTAGGTCAGGAGGCTCTCGGTGGTGGAGCGGTAAAATTTCATCAATAAGGATTGGGATACATGTGGTTGTCAAATCTTTCTGAGGAAGAGCATACTTTATGCTTTCCCCACCTGTTGGGAGATGATTGTGGTTATGATGATGTCAGCAAGAGAAACTTGAAGCACTCCACCCTGTCGACCTCCTCTCCATCAATGTGGCAGTCAAGATCACTCAGTTTGTTTCAATCTCCTGAAGTCCATTATCATCATCTTGGTTTTGGATGTGTTAGGTTCCAGATTGTTATTGTCACAACATCACCACAGATACCGGACCTCCTTCCTGTAGACTGAATCACTGATATCCGTAATCAAATCTATGACTGTGGTGTCATCGGCAAATTTGACAATGGTTGTTACTGGTGTGAGTGGGGGAAACAGTCAGGTGTGAAGAGGGAGAAGAGGAGTGGGCTAAGCACACACCCTTGTGGTGTTCCGGTGTTCAGGATGAAAGTGGTGGAAATTCGTTATCCTATCCTGATGTTCTGAGGTCTGCTGCCGAGAAAGTCCAGTATCCAGGTGCACTGTCAGCTCCCTAGAACTAGACTGCCCAACATCTGAACCAGTTTATGTGGTTTGACTGTATTAAAAGCATATCTGAAGTCTACGAAGCGAATCCTCACATAGAGGTTGCTGCCGTTCAGGTGTGTGATGGCTGTGTGGATTGCTGTATTGATGGAATCCTCTGTCATGCAAACTGATGTGGATCGAGATCACCAGGGATGGTAGCTTTAATGTGAGACAAGATGGGTTTCTCGAGACACTTGGTCATGATAGGGGTTAGGATAATAGGGCAGTGGTTGTTTAGGCATCTTGATGGGCTCTTCTTAGGTACTGGAATGGTGGTGGTTGTTTTGCGGCAGGAGGGAACCGTACATGGTAGTACCAAGAGGGTAAACATGGTGGTAAACACCCCTGATAGTTGATATGCACCTGCTTTAAGTCCCATTCCTGTCCCCATCTGGACAGTAGCTTTCTTCTCATTGACTCTTCACATGGTGGTTCTTATCTGGTGCTGCTGCAGCTGAATATGTTCTCTCTCTCTAGAAGAGCACTGCAGGTGCATGCCTCTCTTTTGTGTTGATTGAAGCAAGCAAACTTGTCCGGGGTGTCCAGTTAGCTGCTGTCTGAGGAGTCATGACGTGTGCGTGTCCTTGTAGCAGGTGAGTGTCTTGATCCCCTTTCACATATTCCTGGAGTTCTTTGAATCAAACTGCTCCTCAATGGGTTGTTTATACTTGCACTTAGTTTTTTTGAGGCCGTAGGGCCTGTTGTGCCTCTTTGGAAACCTTACTGGTCTCCTGACTTGAAGGCATCATCCTGTGCTCTAAGCAGTGTGCCCACCTCACTGTTAAACCACGGTTTCTGGTTCAGGAACACTTTAACAGTCCTCATTGTTGTCACATTCTCTGTGTTTATTTAGGAGAGTGTAGCTAATGTGTGACCCCTAACCCTAACCCTAACCCTCGCTACTTCGTATTTCAGTCCCTGTAGCTTCAGTGCATCATGGGCTTTTCAAAAATATTCATCAAAAAGAAACAAAAAAAGAATAAATTCAGGAAAAATAGGGAAAATTTTAAAGAGAATGCCGCAAAACAAGGCCAATTATGCAAAAAAAAAAAAAAAAACAAACAAACAAACAAACAAACAAAAAACAATCCAAACCCCCGAACAAAACTATTTACATTTCTATGTGAGGTGCGCATCTTAGTATGTGCATGCATGTCTGAGTGTGTGCGCACATTTGTACGTGTGTGAATTTATATTTTATTTACATCTTATGCATTATTTTTGAATGTTGAATAGTTCTTATAAGCCTTTAAAGCGTTGAAGATGTATTTATTGATATTATATACACATATACATGTATGTATACGTCAGTCGGGGGGGGTCGATCCGACTTTGCGAAAATCGACGGTAGTCAAGGGGTCTCGGTCCCCATTAACTGCGGAAAGTGAGGAATCCCTGTACAGTACTTTTGCATATCATAGCACATTATTCAGAGTCGTCACTGATATTTTCAGTGTGTGTGTATATATATACACCAAAGCGGATATATATATTTATAGCTTTAATGTGTGCAATCTGTCTACTTCGATTTAAAAAGAAAATCCTTAAAACAAAATAATAATTAAAGCTAAAATAATGTGGTTGTATGAATATGCACACCCTTTTTAACTGGGGATGTGGCCATGTCTACAATGAAACAATTACATTCAAACTTATTTTAAACGGTCATCTATACGCACCTACCATCAGTGAAAATGACTCTGATTAACCCCGAATAAAGTTCTGCTGTTCCAGGAGAATTTTCCTGGCATTACCTTAATTGCCTCTTACAGCAAAATCCATGTCCTGCAAAGAGCTTACAAAGCATCAAAGTGAGATATCAGTCAGGAGGAGAGTGAAAAAAAAAAAAAAGTATTTTCAAGATATTTGTTATACCATTGGACCACAGTGAAAGCACTCAGGAACAGTGGGGAAAATATGACTCAAGGCCATTTGGAGAAATATAGCCAGTCATTACGATCCAATATCCAGAATGACCTCCATATTCTAAGGTGTGGTCCTTATCCATCCTAATTGAAAGCTGTAAGATTTTCTTTCCAAGGAATCATGGTATGATGAATTCATGATGTATTCATGAACTGATCCGCTGCCTCCTTGTTCATTCGGACTCCTTTTCCTCTGATAGTCCAAATTCTGTTCTTAATGCACTAGAATTAGTCTCCGTGTATGGCCAATTATGAGGCTACAAGACAAAGCGGAATAACTCTGTCCTTGGTTGAACATTCAGATCACGTCCACGGGGCACGATTTCAATTACCACAGTGTAAAAGTTAAGTCATCGTTTACAGAGAGGAGTGATTCGGCCCGGCACTTGACGAGATTGAGCTGAATCTAGTTATCTCCGAGTGTTGCAGGAAGGAGCTCATTAAGATTTTCTTACAGACCTCCATTTGTACTGAGCTCTCAGGCCCTTTGTACACAATCTGTATTTTATTTTTAATCATTGAAACGACTTCTTCTTCTTCTTTTCCTTTCGGCTGTTCCCTTCAGGGGTCGCCACAGCAAATCATCCACCTCCATCTCACCCTGTCCTCTGCATCTTCTTCTCTGACTCCAACAACCTTCATGTCTTCCTTCACCACATCCATAAATCTCTTATTTGGTCTTCCTCTAGGCCTTCTGCCTGGTAGTTCCAACCTCAGCATCCTACTGTCAATATACTCACTATTCCTCCTCTGTACATGTTCAAACCATCCCAATCTAGCCTCTCTGACTTTGTCTCCAAAACATCTTACATGGGCTGTCCCTTTGATGTACTCATTTCTGATCCTATCCATCCTCGTTACTCCCAGAGAGAACCTCAGCATTTTCATCTCTGCTACCTCCAGCTCTGCCTCCTGCCTTTTCCTCAGCGCCACTGTTTCTAAGCCATACAACATCGCTGGCCTCATCACCATCTTGTACACTTTTCCTTTCATTCTTGCTGATACTCTCCTATCGCACATGACACCGGACACTTTTTTACAACCATTCCAGCCTACCTGCACATGCTTCTTCACCTCTTTTCCACACTCTCCATTGCTCTGGATTGTTGAGCCTAAGTACTTAAAATCCTCCACCTTCGTCATCTCTGCTCCCTGTAACATCACCGTTCCTCCTGAGTCTTTCTCATTCACACACATGTATTCTGATTTTCTGAGGCTAACCTTCATTCCTCTCCTTTCCAGGGCATACCTCCACCGCTCTAGATTTTCCTGCACTTGTTCTCTGCTCTCACTACAGATAACAATGTCATCTGCAAACATCATAGTCAATGGAGATTCTTGTCTAACCTCGTCTGTCAGCCTGTCCATCACCATAGCAAACAAGAAGGGGCTCAGAGCTGATTCTTGATGCAGTCCAACCTCCACCTTGAATTCGTCAGTCACGCCGACAGCACACCTCACCACTGTCTTACATCTCTCATACATGTCCTGCACCACTCTAACATACTTCTCTGCCACTCCAGACTTCCTCATGCAATACCACAGTTCTTCTCTTGGCACCCTGTCATATGCTTTTTCCAGATCCACAAAGGCACAATGCAGTTCCCTGTACTTCTCTATTAACATCCTCAAAGCAAACATTGCATCTGCGGTACTCTTTCTTGGCATGAAACCAAACTGTTGTTCACAAATGCTGACCTCTGCCCTTAGTCTAGCTTCCACTATTCTTTCCCATAACTTCATCGTATGGCTCATCAACTTTATCCCTCTGTAGTTGCCACAACTCTGCACGTCTCCCTTGTTCTTAAAAATGGGCACCAGCACACTTCTCGTCCACTCCTCCGGCATCTGCTCACTCTGTAGGACCTTGTTGAATGTTCTTGTCAGATAATCTACTGCTACCTATCTTAGACACTTCCATACCTCCACAGGTATATCATCAGGATGAACTGCCTTTCCATTCTTCATCCTCTTCAATGCCCTCCTCACTTCACCCTTACTAATCTTTGTTACATTCTGCTCCTCAATGGTCACCTCTCCTGCTCTTTTTTTCTCTCATTTTCCTCATTCATCAGCTCTTCAAAGTACTCTTTCCATCTTCCCAGCACACTTCTGTGATCAGTCAATACATTTCCCTTTCTGTCCTTTATCAATCTAACTTGCTGCACGTCCTTCCCATCTCTATCTCTCTGCTGTGCCAACCTGTATAGATCATTTCTCTCCCTCCTTACTGTCCAACCTATCATACAAGTCATCATACACCCTCTGTTTGGCCTTAGCCACTGCTACTTTCGCCTTACGCTGTGTCTCCCCGTACTCCTGTTTACTCTCTTCGGTCCTCTCAATGTCCCACTTCTTAGCTAACTTCTTGGCCACCCAAAGCCTGTTTCAGCTCCTCCTTCAAGAAAACAAGACACTCTTCCTTTTTCAACTTCCACCACTTGGTCTTCTGCTCTGCCTTTGCCTTCACCTTCCTCAACATCAGCGTCATCCTGCATCCTACTATCCTATGCTGTTTGGCAACACTCTCACCCACTACTACTTTGCAGTGACTGACCTCCTTCAAATTACATCGCCTACACAAGATGTAGTCTACCTGTGTGCTCCTACCTCCGCTTTTATAAGTCACCCTATCCTCCTGTTTCTTCTGGAAGAATGTATTCACCACAGCCATTTCCATCCTTTTTGCAAAATCGATCAACATCTGTCCTTCTGTCTTCCTGTCCTGGATACCAAACCTGCCCATCACTTCCTCGTCCCCTCTGTTGCCTGCACCAACATGTCCATTGAAGTCTGCACCAATGACCACTCTTTCACCTCTGGGGGTACTCTGCATCACATCCTGCCAGTGGGGCATAAGCACTAACAACATTGAGCATCACACCTTCAATTTCTAACTTGAGACTCATCACTCTGTCTGACACTCTTTTCACTTCTAGAACATTACTGACAAACCCCTCCTTCAAGATGACTCCTACTCCATTTCTCTTCCCATCCACACCATGATAAAACAGCTTAAACCCTGCTCCTAAGCTTCTAGCCTTGCTACCTTTCCACCTGGTCTCCTGAACACACAGTATGTCCACTTTCCTCCTCTGCATCATGTCAGCCAGCTCTCTATCTTTTCTTTGCATAGTTCCAACATTCAAAGTCCTTACTCTCAATCCTATACTCATGCCTTTCCTATGCTCTCTCTGCCTACGGACACGCCTCCTGCCTCTCCTTCTTAGACGTCTTCGACCAACAGTAGTCCAATTTCCATCAACACCCTGTTGATTGACAGCACTGATGGCGGTCGTTGTTAACCCGGGCCTCGATCTATCCAGTACGGGGGTAATACTTCTGATTTGCATCATAAAAGTTTGGCATTGGTTTTACGTCGTATGCCCTTCCTGACACAACCCTCTGCATTTCTTCGGGCTTGGGACCGGCATAATTGGGAGAGACACTGGTTAGTGCCCCCCCCCCCGCATCATGGCTGCATTTAATCATTGAAACGACTGTTGTTTAATATTTATCAATCATTTGTCACATTAACCAGAATTCTTCCACTGGGGTATTTCCAAATAATTAAAAATGCAAGATCGACGGACACATTCATCCACCTATAAGCACTCATTTATATAATTATCATCTTATTTAAAAAGTAATGCATTAAATGTCAGTTTAAATCAATTGTATCTACTGTATTCAATGTGATAGGTGCCCAGGGTGCTCTAAAAATTGTAGTGGGTGGGCACTTATTAAAATGTTACCAGCGGAGTGGAACGGTAAGTGCTTATTACCATTGAGGTGGAAAACATGAATAATAACAAAACAATAAAAGACTTTTACTGGTATTTGTGTTATTCATTTGTGGTATCAACCAAAGTACTTATATGAAAGCTGAAAAGAAACAGAAAGTAGCATAATTTTTAATAAAAGTCCCCGAACGTTTCCCTCCCAGTGCTGTTCCTTTAAACATTTTCCTGGAAGTAAAATCAAGCCAATCAACACAAATGTCAATTTTAGCAGATGACACATTGAACCAACCAACACAAACAGAAACAAAAGCACATGTCCAGGTATGTGTTAGTGAGCAGGAGAACCGGGTCATCACTCTGTGATCGGTCAATATCTGGCTCATCGCTCCATTCATTCAGAGCATCCCACAGTTTTGCTGTAGCAGTTTCTAATAATTCATTGGTTGTTGGACATTTACTAAGAGAACACAGCAAAATATTTTCCTGTTTTTTAAAGCATGGTGGAACAATCCATAGTGTTGTTACTGATGAACATTATAGACATTCCCCAGTGGCAGGGGGTCGTGAAATACCATGCAAACTCACTTTTACAGGCAGTGAACACCTCATTTTACCGTTACAGAGACTGATCGAATAAAATTGGCAATTTTTAAAATTTGATCAAAAACATTTGATCCACCATTTTGCTCCCAGAACACATGGGCGGTTGTTAGACATAAGAAAAAAAAAAAAAAAAAAAAAAAAGTGGGAGGGCGCTTATTACATCGAATAAGATATTCACAGTCATAATTACCACTAACAAATGAAATGCTTTCATACATTATAAACATCTCAATCCATGTGCAAAAATAAGGCATTTTGTAGGAATAAACGAATAAAAGCCTCTCACCTTGATCATTAGTAATGCCTGCATGTACTGAAAAGCTTAATGTCAAACCCTGAGTGTCTTTATTTACACACTGTTAAGCCTTGTCAAGTAAAACACCTTGTGTAAATAGAATAAAGATCACTTCTATTGCATTTCAAAGCTTTACATTATGACACATGCTTTTTTTTTTTTTTTTTTTTTTTTTTTTTTTTGGAAAGCTTTGTCATCATGCTGTAGTTCACCTTGGAATACTTTCCTACTAGTGAGGACATGTACAGCCTGCTATTTCCCACAGCAAGCTCACTCACTGCACATAAATCAATCTATTTGACCTGGTGGCACTAAATGTGTCTGATAGGAATTTTACACATAGACTCGTGTTAGCACAAAATGATGTGGGGCACAAAAATATAATTAATTCTTGAAGTTGATGTAATAAAAGTCGGGGAAATGAGCAAAGTGTAAGGATCTGATTGACGTTAACAAGGGTCACACTTTGACAGATAAACGCCTGGGTGGTAGTTCAGTGGTTAAGGTTATGGATTACCGATCCGAAGCTCAGGGTTCAAGTTCCAGTAGCACTGTTCTGCCCTTGAGCAAGGCTCTAAACCCTCAATTTCTCAGTGGTGTGAGAATAATAAATTTAAGTCATTCTGAATGAGAGTGTCTGCCAAATGCCATAAATTAAAATGGGTCTGTTTATCTCTGAAGCTGCAGGTCTTGTGGGCTGTTTCTGGTAAACCGTGGTAAGTACCAACCAAATGTGGTCCAGGAAAGTGAAGCACACAGGGCTCGAAGGCCTTGTCTGATCTCACTAAAGAGCTACCCTGCTACAAACTGCAGAAACAGTTAATGCTGGATTTGACAGAAAGGAATCAAAACACACATGTACAGTTGGCCCTGTTTTTCGTGATGGTTCGGTTCCGGCCCTTCCCGCGGATCATGAAAATCTGCAAGTTATTGATGCGGTTTTAAAACCCTATGTATGATATTACATACACTAAGATATGCTTGTTAAACACATTCTATAGACAGTCTTACTCAGTAATGCAATAATAATGCAGTAAAATGTAGTGATGAGAAAGTAAAAAAAATATATATTTTGTACTGTGATAATATTTATGAATAAATAAACTACTAAGGCTCCTTACCAGAAGCTAGAGATGATGCAAGGCATTTGCGTTGCATCATAGTGCTTAAATAATTATTTAAAACACACTAAAAAAACATGAATTCACAGTTCAAGCAATCACATTGATAACTTGTGGGGGAAGAAAAAAAAAAGTGTACACATCATCTCCAACCAATCAGCAGGAGGGAGAAACAAAAGCTCTCAGCCATTGGCTAAATTTGAATCAAGTGCCAGTTACTTCCTGGTTTGATGCCATTCCGAGAGTATGCAGGTGCGTGAGCGCTGAACCACGAATGGTCAAGGGCCTACTGAATTGCAGATTGCTGTGGGTGGGGCTGCCAAGCCACCAATCAGGTGACGCTAATATTATTTTGGATCAGTATTAGCTTGGAGAGTGATATCTCGACGTCATTGCTTAGGCTGCTGCCCCTGAGACCCAACTCTGGATTAAGCTGATGATGATGATGATGATGATGATGATGATGATGATGATATTAGCTTACAGCCTTTACATGAATGCTGATCTGACTAGTAACACTACATAAGACTCGATAAATGTATTTACATTTACAGCATTTGGCAGACACCCTCCCCAACTTACAGTTTTGATCTCATGTGAGGTTAGGATTTATTTCATTTCAGGGTTAAGAGCCTTCCTCATGGGCACAACAGTGGCAAGTTGGTGGTAGTGGGCCTTGAAACATGCTGAGTTCACACTTCACCCTGACAATCAACTTCACCAATATCATGATTTCATCAGAGCAGTTATGACGGAAAATTGCAAGGCAGTTTTATTATTATTATTATTATTATTATTATTATTATTATTAGTAGTAGTAGTAGTAGTAGTAGTAGTAGTAGTAGTAGTATTAGTATTATTATTACATTTTTCTATTTATTTCAATTTGCTTTCTCACAAAATGCATAGCTGCTACTTATTTTTAAACAATAGTAATATTCACTGACTGGCTCCAGAGCCTCAGGCCAGCCTCCCTTAATGCATTCTGACAGACTGATCATATATCACAATATTTCTGCAAGGTTTCAAAACCACAAGAGCTAATAAATTTGAGTATGTGTTAGTTGTACTCAGAACATGATTGCCAATGCTGATGTCATATTCTGTCTTGATCTTCTCTACAAAAAGAAATATCAAAAGCTGTCAGAACCTGAGTGATCAATACTTATTGAAGTGTGTGTGGGGGTGGGGTGGGGGGTGGAGTTAGGGTGGAGCAGAGTGCCGGAGTGTTTCAGGGTCTGTTGGCGGGTTCAGGCATGGAGCACTAATTCAAAGAGCTCATTTATTCTGCACGCTGCAGTTTAGTCCTTCAACATAATTTAAAAAAATAATAATAAAATAAAAAAAATAAATAAAAAATAAAAAAAATAAGGGCTCAGAACTATATCTCGCCCTTGAGTTGAAAGATAAATGAGAGATCTTGTGCTTTAACAACTTTTAGGAGACTGCTAGGAGTTTATTTTCCTAATTTAATATTAAAGTTTTGGCAGTCAATTAAAAAAATAATCACTATATTATATATTTAATAGTTATTAATTACCATAATAATTCCAGTTACGGCACAGCACTGTACCAGTTCTAGTTATAAACTGACTTTCTACTCAACTGCAACAAAGTTCTGTCTAACAAATCAAAAGTGCACTTTAAATCACTGAGAAGCTGAGGACACTCACACGCTACTGATTCTTAACAGAATGCTGGCATTGCTCTGAAGTCTCACATTTTACTTGACATAAAGAGATGCTATTAGGAATTTTTTTTTTTTTTTTTTTTTTTTTTTTTTTTTATGAATAATTTACACAATGTGGTTATAAGCACTTGAGTTTATTATAGCAACCACTGGAAAAGTCTTGTCACTTCAAAAACACCAAGCCGAGTTCCAAAACCCGCAATATAAGCGCTTTTATGTGAATTGGTATATCTTGTTGCTACGTAATTACTGGAGGGGGAAACGAGGGGGGGGGGGAGGGGACAAAACAGAAAACGGTTTGATCTAATTTGACCTATTTTCTAAGAGGAGATTTCCAAACCCATTTATTTTTATTTTATTAAAAAATAATTAGTTCAGTTCATTTTCTGTAACTGCTTAATCCTAATTTGGGTCGCGGGGAGGCTGGCGCCCATCCCAGCCAACTGTGGGCAAGGGCAGAGTACACCCTGGACAGCTCGCCAGGCCATCGCAGGGCTTTGCAGCCTACTCTTTACGAAGGTCAGCAATGGTTTTTTTACATGCCTCACACCATAGACAGTGAGAGACATGGCCGGCCTTTGATAACCCAGTTAGCTGCACTGGGGAGGACAGTGACAACCTTGTGGAGAGTGGAACTCGAACCCCCAACCTTTGGATCAGCGATCCAGCGCCCGTTACCACTAGACCACCTCTGCCCTCAAAAATAATTATCCCTATATATAAAGTAAATGGGTCACAAATGACCCCACACTGTCATATTAGTCACCGAAATAGTTTGGTCGCATGAGGGTTAAATGATTTGCTTTAAAATGATCATAATTACATATATTGGTACTATTTTATTCATATTTAAGTATTCATTATTAGGAGTTATTTAAAATCTACACAGTTCTGCTCATGGATGCATGAGATACAGTAATCATGACCCATTGCTGTATTTGTACTGACTTTATTCCAGCATTCCAACATCACCACGACTTGAGTCACACCATGGGGAATGTTTTCTACTGTATGATACTGATAATAAAGACAGCCATTACTTTACTGTGCACTCGTCCAATAGTTAAAATGTAAAATATATCACTGTCAGAGATCATTCTGTATCATATCGCTGCGTGTAAATAACTCTTGTTCGCAGTTGTAAAATGACAGAAACCGGCACGGAAATCTTTCAACGCCACATGAGATGTTCCAAGTGAATATCATTCATCGAATCTACAACAATCATGGTGTGCTTCCGCTGAGTTTTTGTGGTCATGAGCGTGTCTGTTAAAAAGGATTCCATTTCATCCCTTCTTTCAAGGAAATAATTTTCAGCATATACATTTTATGCTTTTTTTTTATATATAACCACCATTTCATATTGGTGTATTTTGAAGCATTTAATAAGAATATATAAGATTTTCAGAGACATGTTTTTTTTTTCTCTTTTTATTATTATTATTATTATTATTATTATTATTATTATTATTATTATTATTATTATTATTATTACTTTTTTATCTTAAATAAAAGGTGCATTAATCCATAAATAAAACATGAAGGGTAATGTAATATGGCATCTCACAAAGTACAATAGAAAGTAATTGTAACAGCGTGAAGTTAATTATTTTCCAATAACAGAACATCCTGATATTGTCTAGTTCTCCTTTATTACACAGCTAATCTGAATACCCAGCTCTGATATATTATGCTATCCAGTGGTCCGTTAATTCTTTATAACAGACTGTTGCCAATAAAAGCAAATATAACAGATTGTTTCTAAGTACAACAGACAGCCATTAGTGGAAGCGATAAAACTATTTTATAAACCAGCATATTGTAAATAGCTATTAAAAAAATGTATAATGCATAGCCAGCCGGTCTATATCACAAAATGCACGCCTTTAGGGTAATGTAAGACCCCTCCAATTCTTCTCAGGGTCTTCATTCTCCTGTTGACTGGCTCACTGTTCCTTACAAAGACAGGAAAATGACTGAATTTTTTCGGTTGTATTTACATTATATGTTGAGGAACGTCTTTGTTTACAAGTTATATCAAGTTATTCTTTGAATTACAGCAGCAATAACGATTTAGGTTAATGGCTTTTGGCTGAGGTCACTATATTACTGTTACCTAAATACTGCAAAGTAGTCTCTTTGTAAAAAAAAAAAAATAAATAAATAAAAATAAAAAAAAATAAAAAACATCGCTTCAGTTACTCATTTGGTTTGTTTATAAGAATTATCCACTTGGCCATTTGTTATGAATTAATATAAAAACATAATAAAATATATTGCAATATATAATATATGAAATATATGAAATATAATAAAATATATTTCAATTCAATAGTGTATTTCAGAATAATTAAATTAAATTCACCTATTTCAATTCAATATATATATATATATATATATATATATATATATATATATATATATATATATATATATATATATGATTTTCTGAGTAGATCCTTCCGTAGGAGAGTGCTCAATACTTTTTGGTAAAGCAAATAACAAAAATAAAAGGACAGGACAAAGACTTTCTATTGAAACTCCATTTATCACTACAGATCTGTTTCGAGGGGTGGTGAAACCATCCTCTCTCTTCAGGTGATTATAGAGGAATTATATATATATATATATATATAAAATTGAAATAGTTGAATTGAATTGAAATATTCTGAAATACACTATTGAATTGAAAAAAAAAAAAAAAAAAAAAAAAAATATATATATATATATATATATATATATATATATATATATATATATATATATATATATATATATATATATATACACAAAAATCCAGCACTTGTGCAAACATAAGGCAAACAAGCTAAAATACAAAATATAAAAAAAATCAGCACAGAAAAAATAATTTACATCAGAATTACAGTTGATATATGGTTTCATCATCATCATCATCATCATCATCATCATCATCATCATCATTTGCTTCTTCATGGGTCGGGTCGCGGGGGCAGCAACCTAAGCAAAAAGGTCCAGATGTCCCTCTCCCCAGCCCTTCCAGAGGGACACTGAGGCGTTCCCAGACACGTCCAGAGATGCCTCCAGCATGTTCTAGGTCGACTACAGGGCCCCTTCCCAGTTGGACATGCCTGAAACACCATACCGGGAGGAGTTTGGGAGGCATTCTGACCAGATGCCCAAGCCACCTCAACTAGCCCCTCTCAATGCGGAGGAGCAGCAGATGTACTCCAAGCTCAGCCCGGATAGATAGCAACTTCTCACCTTATCTCTAAGGGAGAACCCCGCCACCCAGCGAAGGAATCTCATTTCAGCCGCTTGTATCCACGATCTTGTTCTTTTAGTCACTTCCCAAAGGTCATGACCATAGGTGAGGGTTGGAACGTAGATCGACTGGTAAATTGACAGCTTTGCCTTGCAGCTCAGCTCATTCTTCACCACGACGGACTGGAACAGGCTATTTTTATCATCAGAGGCTGCAGTGATCCGTCTGTCAATTTCCGGCTCCATTTTTCCCTTATTCATGAACAAGACCCCAAGACAATCAAACTTTTCCATTTGGGGCAGGACCTCACTCCTGACCCGGAGGGTGCATTCCACCCTTGTCTGACTGAGAACAATGGCCTCGGAGTTGGAGGCGCTGATTTTCATCCCAGCCGCTTCATACTCGACTGTGAATCATTCCAATGAGCCCTGGAGTTCCTGGCTTGATGACGCCAAAAGGACAATGTTATCCGCAAAAAGCAGAGACATGATCCGATGGCCACCAAACCAGAACCCCTCAACACCTCGACTGCACCTAGAAATTCTGCCCATAAAAATTATGAACAGAATCGGTGACAATGGACAGCCTTGGTGGACTCCAACCCTCAGCGATAATGATGATGATGATGTATTATCGTTATCATTATTATTGTTGTTAATATTATGATTACTATTATTAGGAGTAGTGGTAGCAGTAGTAGTATTACAGTTATTACACCTTCTGGAGAGTAAAAACGTTTAACATTAACAGTTACATTCATTATCACTGAGATTTTAATTATGGTGAATTATATTTAACCGTGTCACCATATTTTTAAGTTTTACATTTGACCTCTTACCACAAGAAGTATTTGACAAAGCAGCACACACACACACACACACACACACACACACACACACACACACACACACACACACACACACACACACACACACACATCTTTCTAGCCCATTCCATCAATATGCAGTTTATTTCTGAACGTTTACTAGCATTGCATCATTTCAGGCAAATGTTAACAGCATCAAAATAGATGTTCCCATAAATATTTTGTAAACCATTTGTAAAATCATGTTGTCCTCCACAGTGCCCTAATAAACTGACCCAAAAGGCCAGATGCTGGCATTCTCCAGGCCAATGAAGGACCACAAAGAAATAAAATCTCAGAATAAAATCCACTGCAATCCCAGTAAAAGTCAATAAAGTCTGAATGCAAGTGGGAGCAGACTGAAAGAAGACTTGGAAAAAGAAATGGTAAGACAGAAGAGAAGGGGAAGACATGTGAAGCCCCTGTTTGCTTTACTTTATTACTTTAATTGAAGCCATTTAATAATTTCCACACTATTTTGCCTCGAGCTGCAGTGCATATAAATCCCGAATGTGTTCACTCATTTACACTGCACTTAACATTCCAGCAAACCTTTTAATCTTTCATCCTCCCTAACTACTTCATCTCACACACACACACACACACACACACACACACACACACACACACACACTCTCTCTCTCTCTCTCTCTCTCTCTCTCTCTCTCTCTCTCTCTCTCTCTCTCTCTCTCTCTCTCTCTTTCTCTCTCTCTCTATCTCTTCTCTGCCTATTGGGTTCAATATTTCAGATTCTTTACCTGATATTTCCTTTACATTTTTCTTTTGGCTGTAGCTCCCTAACTGTCTGTGCAAGAAAAAGAGATCAAGTTAAGAACTTTTTGTGTGTGTGTGTGTTTTATTTATTTGTAAGTTGAGGCATTTGTAGTGTCATGCAAATCTTTTTGTCGGACTTGGAAACAGATCTTTTACAACATCTTTTTTTAACAACTAACAATGAAAATTGTATTTTCTTTCTTATATCAAGCTTCATAATACAGTCGGCCCTCTACTTACGAAAACCTCTGAATACGAAAAATATTTTCCTAAATTTCCGTCCTATTTTTACGAAAAGCAACAAAAGCGCCATTCAAAAATTCAAACGCGCCATTCAAACATTGAAACAATGCACGAGTTGCTCTCTCATTGGTTGTCTCCCAACATCCCGCCCCGCTTACCTCCCATTGGCCAGGAGGGTTCTGAACTGTACCCATTCCTGTACCCATACTTCCTGTTTGTCACTTCCTGTTTGTCACTCCCTGTTTGTTTGTCAAGGGGAGTTGAACAGGACTGTTGGCTTGTGAGTTTTTTTTGAGAGTGATCATTGCAGCATTATATTTTGTTATCCATCATGGACCCCAAGAAAATGATTCCCGGTGACACCGAAAAGAATAAACGGGCTCCAATATCAATCGAAGTGAAGCAGGAGATAATAAAAAAATACGAAAGTGGGATGCAATAGAGCGAAATCTCAAAGGAGTATGGCTGAAACCCCTCTACAATCAAAATGAAGCAGAAGGCAACTTTAAAAGTGGAGATACAGTGATGGAGGCAATTATTTCGGAACAATATTGAAGCAGAAGGAGGCATTAAAAGCGGAGATACAGTGATGGATGTGATTATTTCGGAAAAAGCAACCGCCATATTTAAGGGCCTCGTGAAGGAGGGTGGGGGTGGAGGTTAGGGTTCTTCAGACCAGCAACCCCCGAACTTTAAAGTGTCCCATGGTTGGTTTGAGAGATTTAAAAAAAGGCAAATAAATTTATTTTATTTTTAACACATATTTCATACATATTTCATACAAAATTGGTGAAATTGGGAGCCTTGAAATGAATCACGCGTTTTACACGTAAAATGCACCTCTACTTACGAAAACCCCAGGTTATGAAAAAGGCACTGGAACGGATTAATTTCGTAAGTAGAGGGCCGACTGTACCTACTACTTCTGTATTTTTTTTTGTCAATGCCAGAGTAATTATGCTCTCTCTCTCTCTCTCTCTCTCTCTCTCTCTCTCTCTCTCTCTCTCTGTATATTTTGCATGCATCTTGTCGAGCGCATGTTTGTTATCCATGTTTAAAATGTATATTTGTGATGTTAATGTCCAATACGGATCTTTAATCACCCTGTCCTTTATGTCTCCTCCTTTTCTTTTTCTTATCTTGTATTTCCCCTTTTCCTTCCTCCCTGTCAAACCAGTGACAGACTTATTTGCAGCTAGATTGTTTTGTATCCCGAGGGTAAGGTCATAGGACAAAGGGCGACAGGTGTGCATGTGTGTTTGATTGACAGGACATATGTCTGCTTCCAGGTATGTGTCAGAGCAAACGGGGATAAAAGCAGACTCAGGACACAGGACAAACATGTTGGGATGGTTCAGTGCAGCTGTAGTTCAAGCACAGGTTTTCTTTGATAAGTTTATTATTATTATTATTATTATTATTATTATTATTATTATTATTATTATTATTATTATTATTATTATTATTATTATTATTATTATTATTATTATTATTATTATACTGTTGAATAGCATTACTTCTGAATAAATAAAGTGTTCTGGAATTGTTACAGTTCCTGGTATGGGTTTCGAGCGCATTGCTGAGATCTTGATCATAATGGCGAATAACAAGTAATAGGAGTGATGAATGGTCCAATCATCATAGCCTAAGGCTTAAGTACAGTAAAGCAGGTTGATGTTTAAATTCTACTCTCCTTTTTATTATTGTTATTTTTTTCATAAAGCAGTCATCACTGTGCTAATACTGTTGCAGATACAAGACAATAGATAGTTTTCATGCTTTATGCATCCAACTGAAAAATACTCCAGAAATCGAGCTTAACACGAGACGAAATTGGATTTTTTGAAACTTTTGGCAATTCGTTCCGTGACCTCGAGTATGATATTACCTCATAGTGTGTGAGGTGTGAGCCAAGCATGCTATTAGTCATATCTGACAATAGGGAACTGTAAGAAATACAACTTTCATTGTTGTTGTTTTTTTTATTGTTTTCTCCAAAAAGATTTAAATTTAAAAATAGGTAAAATTATTTATCATGGTTTGTTTTTCACAATAATAAAAAAATGCACTTTCTGATTCTTTGAAGTTTTGTGCTGAAATAAGTGTCTGTTTTAAAACTTCTGAATAATAATAATTTGTCATACAAATATGTGAGGCGCTCCACCGAATGTAGGCACTTGTCGCAAGTGACATACAGTGCTTGTGAGACAAAGCGTGGCTTCTTCGGACTTCCATTCTTTCAAGTGAGCAAGTACGCGTTGAATACTTGTTTAGTACCTAACTTTCACTTGCTCACTTGAAAGATCAGAAGTCCAGATAAGCCGTGCTTTGTCTCACAAGCACCATATATCACTTGCGACAAGCAACTACATTAGGTGGAGCACTTCTCATATTATTATTATTATTTAAGAGGACGACTATTTATTTTTATTCTGTATTAATTGGCTAATTACTACGAGCATATTAATGTTTTATTCTGGAAAATTTCACTACCCCGAGTGCAGCTAACTGGGCTATCAAAGGCCTGCCATGTCTCTCACTGTCTATGGTGAAAGGCTCATGTAAAAAAAAAAAAAACATTGCTGACTTTCGATAAGAGTAGCTGCAAAGTCGTCAGTGTGTTTCTGCCCTGTTAAGGGCTGGTGAGCTGACCAGGGTGTACTCTGCCTTCGCCCGGAGTCAGCTGAGATAGGTGCCAACCTCCCCACGACCCTATGTTGGATGAAGTGGTTACATAAAATGAATGAATGAAAAAAAATTCACTAAAGAACAGAAACTTCATGATCTTATTGGATATGTTACTTCTATGGTATCAGCTCGTCTTATTACCTGAAATTTCACTCCAGATTTTTTTAAGGAAAGTATATATATGTATATATCTTCTTCTTTCTTCTTTTCCTTCCGGCTTTCTAATTCCCTTCAGCAGTCGCCACAGCGAATCATCTGCCTCCATCTCATCCTATACTTTGCATCTTCTTCTCTTACACCAACGACCTTCATGTCCTCCTTCACCACATCCATGAATCTTCTATTTGGTCTTCCTCTAGTCCTTCTGCCTGGCACCCTACTACAAATATACTCACTATCCCTCCTCTGTACATGTCCAAACCATCTCAATCTAGCCTCTCTGACTTTGTCTCCAAAACGTCTTACATGTGCTGTCCCTGTGATGTGCTCATTCCTAATAATATCCATCCTCGTTACTCCAAAAGTGAACCTCAACATTTTAATCTCTGCTACCTCATGCTCTGCCTCCTGTCTTTCCCCAGGGCCACTGTTTCTAAACCATACAACATTGTTGTCCTCAACACCGTCTTGTACACGTTTCCTTTCATTCTTGCCGATACCCTCCGATCACACATCACACAAGATACTTTTCTCCAACCATTCCAACCTGCCTGCACATGTTTCTTATCTTCCTTTCCACACTCTCCATTGCTCTGGATTGTTGAGCCAAAGTACTTAAAATCCTCCACCTTCCTTATCTCTGCTCCTTGTAACCTCACTGTTCCTCTTGGGTCATTCTTGCACATGTATTCTGTCTTACTGAGGCTAACCTTCATTCCCCTCCTTTCCAGGGCATACCTCCACTGCTCTAGATTTTCTTGCACTTTTTCTCTGCTCTCGCTACAGATCACAATGTCATCTGAAAACATCATAGTCTATGGGGAATCTTGTCTAACCTCGTCTGTCAGCCTGTCCATCACCATAGCAAACAAGAAAGGGCTCAGAGCTGACCCTTGATGCAGTCCCACCTCCACCTTGAGCTCTTCTGTCACATCGACAGCACACCTCACCACTGTCTATCATCTCTCATACATGTCCTGCACCACTGGAAAATACTTCTCTGCCACTCCAGACTTTCTCATTCAATACCACAGTTCCTCTCTCAGCACCCTGCCATATGCTTTCTCCAGATCCACAAAGGCACAATGCAGCTCCGTCTGACCTTCTCTGTACTTCTCCATTAAAATCCTCAAGGCAAACACTGCATCTGTGGTGCTCTTTCTTGGCATGAAACCAAACTGTTGTTAACAAATGCTGACCTCTGACCTTAGCCTCGCTTCCACTATTCTTTCCCATAACTTCATTGTATGGCTTATCAACTTTATCCCTCTGCAGTTGCCACAACTCTGCATGTCTCCCTTGTTCTTAAAAATGGGCACCATCACACTTCTCTTCCATTCTTCTGGCATCCTCTCACTCTCAAAGACCTTGTTGAATGTTCTTGTCAGAGAATCTACTGCTACCTCTCCTAGACACTTCCATACCTCCACCGGTATGTCATCAGGACCAACTGCCTTTCCATTCTTAATCCTCTTCAATGCCCTCCTCACTTCACCCATACTAATCTTTGCTACTTCCTGGTCCTCAACAGTCACCTCTTCGACTGTTTTTTTTTTTCTCTCTCATTTTCCTCATTCATTAGCTCTTCAAAGTACTCTTTCCATCTTCCCAGCACACTTCTGTCATCAGTCAATACATTTCCCTCTCTGTCATTTATCAATCTAACTTGCTGCATGTCCTTCCCATCTCTATTGCTCTGCTGTGCCAACCTGTATAAATCATTTTCTCCCTCTTTACTTTCCAACCTAGCATACAAGTCATCATACGCCCTCTGTTTGGCCTTTGACACCGCTACTTTTGCCCTACGCTGTGTCTCCCTGTACTCCTGTTTACTCTCTTCGGTTCTCTCAATGTTCCACTTCTTCTTAGCTAACCTCTTCCTTTCTACACACTCCTGCACTTCCTCATTCCACCACCAAGGCTCCTTATCTACTTTCCTTCGAGAGGACACACCAAGTACTCTCCTACCTGTCTCCCTGATCACATTAGCTGTAGTTGTCCAGTCATCTGAAAGCACTTCCTGACCACCCAAAGCCTGTTTCAATTCCTCCTTGAAGACAACCCGACACTCTTCCTTTTTCAGCTTCCACCACTTTGTCTTCTGCTCTGCCTTTTGCCTTCTTCACCTTCCTCACCATCAGCATCATCCTGCACACCACCATCCTATGCTGTTTGGCAACACTCTCACCCACTACTACTTTGCAGTCACTGACTTCCTTCAAATTACATCATCTACACAAGATGTAGTCTACCTGTGTGCTCCTACCTCCACTTTTATAAGTCACCCAATGCTTCTCTCCCTTCTGGAAGAAAGTATTCACCACAGCAATTGCCATCCTTTTTTCAAAATCGACCAACATCTGTCCTTCTGCGTTCCTGTCCTGGATACCAAACCTACCCATCACTTCCTGGTCCCCACTGTTTCCTGCACCAACATGTCCATTGAAGTCTGCCCCAATGACCACTCTTTCACCTCTGGGGGTACTCTGCATCATTTCATCTAAATCACTCCAGAATCTCTCCTTCTCTTCTCGCTCACATCCTGCCTGTGGGGCATAAGCACTAACAACATTGAACTTCACGCCTTCAATTTCTAACTTGACACTCATCACTCTGTCTGACACTCTTTTCACTTTTAGAACATTCCTGACAAACTCCTCCTTCAAGATGACTCCTACTCCATTTCTCTTCCCATCCACACCATGAAAAAAACAGTTTAAACCCTGCTCCTAAGCTTCTAGCCATGCTACCTTTCCACCTGGTCTCCTGAACACACAGTATGTCCACCTTCCTCCTCTGCATCATGTCAGTCAGCTATCTACCTTTTTCTGCCATAGTTCTAACATTCAAAGTCTCTACTCTCAGTCCTAGACTCATGCCTTTCCTCTTCTCTCTCTGACTATGGACACGCCTCCCGCCTTTCTTTCTTCGATGTCTTCAACCAATAGTAGTCCAATTTCCACTAGCACCCTGTTGGCTAACAGCACTGATGGCGGTCGTTGTTAACCCAGGCCTCGACCGATCCGGTATGTCATTCTTTCTTGTGATTCGCATATTTTATTTGGCATTTGTCTTACGCCGGATACCCTTCTTGACGCAACCCTCTGTATTTATCAGGGCTTGGGACCGTCGTGAGGGAGAGACACTGTCTTGTGCCCCACATATATATATATATATGTGTGTGTGTGTGTGTGTGTGTGTGTGTGTGTGTGTGTGTGTGTGTGTGTGTGTGTGTGTGTGTGTGTTTTATTTGTAAGATTTTTTTTTTTTTTAAGAAAATGGCTTCTTCTGAATAACAAGCCTTCAAACTTCTGTAAGAACTAATGCTGACATCCAGAGGAGACGACAGCATACCTGATATGAGCAAGCCAGGAGTGGCACCATCTCCTCAGACTTCCATTCTGCTCTTACCGGTTTCTTTATTCGAGACTTATTCCATGAAAAGCAATGAGTACATGTCTTGACATGTCAGACACGGCAGTCAACTGCACAGAAGCACCCCTGGGGACCGGATTCTCACGTCTCTGGACTTCCAGTACAACTTGGAGTATTGCCATGTCAGAAGTTTGCAGACGGCAATCTTATCATAGGTTGTGTCAAGAGTGGACTAAAGTAGTGGAGCACAGCAAGGTGATAAAAGACTTTGTTTCATGGTGTGACTCCAATCACCTGCATCTCAACACCACCAAAATGAAGAAAATGGTGGCAGACTTCAGAAGACCCAGACCGCAGCAGGAGCCAGTGACAATTAGAGGGGAACAGGTAAAGATTGTGCAGACATACAAATACCTGGACGTGCACTTGGATGACAAACTGGACTGCCAACCCTGATGTCCAGTGCAAGAAAGGACAGAGCAGTCTGTACATTCTCAGAAGGCTAGCATCCTTCAACATCTGCAAAAAAACTGCAGCAGATGTTCTACCAGTCTGTGGTGGCAAGTGTTCTATTTTATGCAGTGGTCTGCTGGTGAAAGCATTAAGGAAAAGGAATACTCATGAGTGGACAAACTGGTGCAGAAGTTCTGTAGTCAGGACGGAACTAGACAGTATAGTATCTGTGGCAGAGTGGCGGGTGTTGAGTTGGCTCCTGTCAATTATAGACAATCCACTGCACCCACTGAACAACGTCATCACAGTACACAGGAGCAGCGTCAGCACCAGGCTGCTGTTATTGCCCTGTTCCACTGAGAGACTGCACAGATCGTTCCACCACCATGCCATCAGACCCTTTAACTCAAGCATGGGAGAAAGAAAGAGACGCTAACATAACACACACACACACACACACACACACACACACACACACACACCTGCCTTGCACCGCATCACTCTGCACACCACACAGCTTAATAAGAAAAACATGTTTACACTGTAATTTTTAAATTATTTGCTCAGGACAGCCAATTCCCAGGACAACAAAAGCCTCTGCATTGCACTATCACCTCTCACAGCACGCCATGTACCTTAATCTGCACATGAATTTTTACACCAGACTGCACTATTATACAAATTTGCACCATTACAGTATGATATACAATACTTCTCATACGTTCTTGTACTGTCAACAATGTCTGTGTGTGTATACATTATATATATATATATATATATATATATATATATATATATATATATATATATATATATATATATATATATTTATTTATTGGGATCCCTCATTTTCCGTGGTTAATTGGGACCGAGATTCCTCTGCAACCACCCAATTCCTCGAAGTAGGATCACCTCCGTTCCCTGACTGGGTATATGTACATGTATATGTGTATATAATATCAATGCTGTAAAAGCTTATAATAACAATTAAACATGAAAAATTACGGCATACGATGAAAATAAAATACAAATATACATATATACAGACACACAGATGCACGTGCACGCACTCAGATGCACACCTCACAACAATGTAAGTAGTTTGGATGGGAGGTTTTGGGTTGTTTTTTTTGTTTTGTTTTGTTTTTTTTTTGTAATTGGCCTTGTTTTTGTGACATTTTCCTTAACATTTTCCCCTATTCTTCCTTCATTTTCTTATATATATATATATATATATATATATATATATATATATATATATATATGTGTGTGTGTGTGTGTGTGTGTGTGTGTGTGTGTGTGTGTGTGTGTGTGTGTGTGTGTGTGTGTGGTTCAATTTAAGTTTGTTTTTTGTTTTTATACCATAATTGTGTGCTGGATTAATATCGTACCTCTCTATTTAAGTAAGGAGGTAATGTGTTTGAATGTCAGTGTCATCTATTTAGATAATCTGTTTCTTTCATACAACCATAAAAGTGAACTTCAATAATAGCAGCTAACTATTTATCATTAAAAGTCTTTCAAGAAAAACATTTTTATAGAAACATTCCTTTATTTTGAGAAAAACATTTTCATAACAATTAACTGTTAATAAAATACTCCTGGCATGTTTCATTAAATCATTTATTCAAACCCAACAATCAGCCTCAGTTGGGAAATTACTATATAATAAGTGTCTGAACGGGGATGGGAGTGGACATGTAGAAGCTCATGAATTGCGATTATGTAGAAACAGAATTTTGGTTTGGAATAATAAAAATCATGGGCGCCTTGATCTCGTGATGGTTAGCACCTCCCCCAATAAAAACACATGTACATTAGAGTGATTGTTTGCTCCAAATTGTCCCTGGGATGTGTGTGTGTGTGTGTGTGTGTGTGTGTGTGTGTGTGTGTGTGTGTGTGTGTGTGTGTGTGTGTGTGTGTGTGTGTGTGTGTGTGTGTGTGTGTGTGTGTGTGTGTGTGTGTGTGACCCAGCAGTCATCTCATGAGTCTTTCAAAGTGTACCCTGCCTTCACCCAGTGCGGGCTGAGATAGCAACCCTGATGTAACCATGAGTTTTATTATATATGATATTTATAGAATGAAGTATATGAGTGAGTGCGTGTAAAATGCACACACACACACACACACACACACACACACACACACACACACACACACACACACACACACACACACACATCCCAGGGACAATTTGGGGACAAATATATATTTAATGCAACCGTGAGGGTGGGGGCACAAACCAGTGTCTCTCCCAAGCCTGGATAAAAACAGAGGGTTGCATCAGGAAGGGCATCCGGAATAAAACAAATGCCAAATAAAATATGTGAATCACAAGAAAGAATCTCATATCGGATCTCTCGAGGCCCGAGTTAGCAACGACTGCCATCAGTGCTGTTAACCAATAGGGTGCAGGGTGCTGGTGGAAATTGGACAACTGTTGGTTGAAGACGTCGAAGAAGGCGAGGCGGGAGGTGTGTCCATAGCCAGAGAGAGAAGAGGAAAAGCATAGGACTGAAAGTAGGGACTTTGAATGTTGGAATTATGAAAGGAAAAGGTAGAAAGCAGGCTGACATGATGCAGATGAGGAAGGTGGACATACTGTGTGTTCAGGAGACCAGGTAGAAAGGCAGCAAGGCTAGAAGCTTAGAAGCAGCTTGTGGATTGGAAGAGAAATGGAGTAGGAGTCATCTTGAAGGAGGAGTTTGTCAGGAATATTCTAGAAGTGAAAAGAGTGTCAGACAGAGTGATGAGTCTCAAGTTAGAAATTGAAGGTGTGATGTTCAATGTTGTTAGTGCTTATGCCCCACAGGCGGGATGTGAGCTCGAAGAGAAGGAGAGATTCTGGAGTGAGTTAGATGAAATGATGCAGCGTAGCCCAAGAGGTGAAAGAGTGGTCATTGGGGCAAACTTCATTGGACATGTTGGTGCAGGCAACAGAGGGGACGAGGAAGTGATGGGCAGGTTTGGTATCCAGGACAGGAACACAGAAGGACAGATGTTGGTAGATTTTGCATAAAGGATGGAAACGGCTGTGGTAAATACTTTCTTCCAGAAGAGACAGGAGCATAGGGTGACTTATAAAAGCGGAGGTAGGAGCACACAGGTAGACTACAGCTTGTGCAGGCGATGTAATTTGAAAGAAGTCAGTGACTGCAAAGTACTAGCGGGTGAGAGTGTTGCCAAACAGCATAGGATGGTGGTGTGCAGGATGACGCTGTTGGTAAGAAAGGTGAAAAAGGCAAAGGCAGAGCAGAAGACAAAGTGGTGGAAGCTGAAAAAAGGAAGAGTGTTGGGTTGTCTTCAAGGAGGAGTGAAAACAGGCTTTGGGTGTTCCGGAAGTGCTTCCAGATGACTGGACAACTACAGCTAATGTGATCAGGGAGGCAGGTAGGAGAATATGTGGTGTGTCATCTGGAAGGGGAGTAGATAAGGAGACTTGGTGGTGGAATGAGGAAGTGCAGAAGGTGTACAAAGGAAGAGGTTAGCTAAGAGGAAGTGGGATATTGAGAGGACCAAAGAGAGTAAACAGGAGTACAGGGAGACACAGCATAAGGCAAAGGTAGCAGTGTCAAAGGCCAAACAGAGGAAGTATGATTACTCGTATGCTCGGTTGGAAAGTAAAGAGGGAGAAAATGATTTCTACAGGTTGGTACAGCAGAGAGATAGAGATGGGAAGGACATGCAGCAAGTTAGAGTGATTAAGGACAGAGAGGGAAATGTATTGACTGATGACAGAAGTGTGCTGGGAAGATGGAAAAAGTACTTTGAAGAGCTGATGAATGAGGAAAATGAGAGCGAAAAAAGAGTAGAAGAGGTGACTGTTGAGGAGCAGGAAGTAGCAAAGATTAGTAAGGGTGAAGTGAGGAGGGCATTGAGGAGGATGAAGAATGGAAAGGCAGTTGGTCATGATGACATACCGGTAGAGGTATGGAAGTGTCTAGGAGAGGGAGCAGTAGATTTCCTGACAAGAACATTCAACAGGGTCTTAGAAAGTGAGAGGATGCCAAAGGAATGGAGGAGAAGTGTGCTGGTGCCCATTTTTAAGAACAAGGGAGATGTGCAGAGTTGTGGCAACTACAGAGGAATAAAGTTGATGAGCCATATGATGAAGTTATGGGAAAGAATAGTGGAATATAGATTAAGGTCAGAGGTCAGCATTTGTGAACAACAGTTTGGTTTCATGCCAAGAAAGAGCACCACAGATGCAGTGTTTGCCTTGAGGATGTTAATAGAGAAGTACAGAAAAGGCCAGAGGGAGCTGCATTGTGCCCTTGTGGATCTGGAGAAAGCATTTGACAGGGTGCCAAGAGAGGAACTGTGGTATTGCATGAGGAAGTCTGGAGTGGCAGAGGAGTATGTTCGAGTGGTGCATGACATGTATGAGGGATGTAAGACAGTGGTGAGGTGTGCCCTCGGTGTGACAGAAGAGTTCAAGGTGGAGGTAGGACTGCATCAAGGGTCGGCTCTGAGCCCCTTCTTGTTTGCTATGGTGATGGACAGGCTGACAGACGAGGTTAGACAAGAATCTCCATGGACTATGATGTTTGCAGATGACATTGTGATCTGCAGTGAGAGCAGAGAACAAGTGCAGGAAAACCTCGAGAGGTGGAGGTATGCCCTGGAAAGGAGAGAAATGAAGGTTAGCCTCAGTAAGGCAGAATACATGTGTGTGAATGCCAAGGACCGAACAGGAACGCTGAGGTTACAGGGAGCAGAGATAAGGAAGGTGGAGGATTTTAAGTGCTTAGGCTCAACAATCCAGAGCAATGGAGAGTGTGGAAAAGAGGTGAAGAAGAAATGTCTGCAGGCTGATTGTAATAATTGGAGAAAAGTGTCCAGTGTAATGTGTTATAGGAAGGTATCGGCAAAAATGAAAGGAAAAGTGTACAAGTCAGTGTTGAGGCCAGCGATGTTGTATGGGTTAGAGACAGTGGCCCTGGGGAAAAGACAGGAGGCAGAGCTGGAGGTAGCAGAGATGAAAATGTTGAGGTTCTCTTTTGGAGTAACAAGGATGGGATCAGGAATCAGCACATCAGAGGGACAGCACATGTAAGACGTTTTGGAGACAAAATCAGAGAGGCTGGATTGAGATGGTTTGGACATGTATAGAGGAGGGATAGTGAGTATATTGATAATAGGATTTTGAGGTTGGAACTACCAGGCAGAAGGCCTAGAGGAAGACCAAAGAGACGATTCATGGACATGGTGAAGGAGGACATGAAGGCAGTTGGTGTAAGAGAAAAAGATGCAGAGGATAGGGTGAGATGGAGGCAGATTATTTGCTGTGGTGACTCCTGAAGGGAAAAGCCGAAAGGAAAAGAAGAAGAAGAAGAAGAAGAAGAAGAAGTTACATGTTGTCAGTCAGACATTGTTGTCTTTGGGTAGTGCGGAAAGGAGGTTTTTTTGTTTTTGTTTTTTTTACTTAATTATTTTTTTTATGTGTTTAAATGTAAATCCTTTGTAGAAAACATGCCTATGATTTATGTTTTCCACTCCAACGTTATTATTTCTACAATTTTCTCCAATGTTTCTCTTCATGAATAAATTTGTATTGGTAACTAAAGCATTTAAAGAGATAACTCAGTGACACAAAATAAACTACCTCATGTGTATCTAACAAAGCTTTGACATGATCTTTCAGCACTGCTGCCCTTCCTCCTACCTTTCAACATTTTGCCGAGAGATCTTTTCAGCTCAGGCCCACTAACGAGCCACATCATGCCTGAAATAAGCGCCGGCGCCTGTTAGCACCCTCCTAGAACAGATAAAGAGATCAGAACTCCTCTAAACGAGCCTATTACCCCTCTCTGTGTCTACACACCATTGCCAGTCTTTATTTTTTAATTATATTTTCAGCCACTCGGCTTTTAATATTCTGTGGAGAAAATACTTGATACACTCAGAAACCAAGACAGACAGTGAGCCATAAATGACAACAAGAAATGATAAGTGTTGGAAAAAGTGCTATAAATCAAAAGTTGTGGTAGACTTAGGGCTAAGACCCGAGGATTACAGAAGCTAGGACTGTTCAACTGCTGGCCAGATCACGTTATTGTACAGGAAGGTGCTCTCTGAATGTTGTCAGGTGCTGAGTAGTAGATTGATTATACAGAAAAGGGGTAAAAGTACTTAAAATTCAAGTAAATGACACCAAAAACTTGTAAAAGGAAACCAGAGCTGTGATTAAACTATGCATATTATGTTTAATTCTCTGACTGCTTGAGCTAAACAGGTGTATTTATGTTTAGTGCAACCAATAAAAGCAGAAGTCATGTCCTGTGGCTTGGTGTTCAGCTCGCCATTTCAAGTTTAATGATATAATTTTAGTGTATATTACAGTACATGGCACGGTCTGATTCACCATCCCAGGATAATTTAGAAATTATTCAAAAGGGAATATGGATGTTGCTTGATACGCAATGAGGTTGGGTACACCCTGAATAGCTCGTCAGACCATTGCAAGGCCAACGCACATAAAAATGTACTCTCGCATTCACTCCTCGGGGCAATTTGTCATGGCTAATTAGTCTAATTAGCATGTCATTTGATTGTATGAGGACACCCACGAAAACAAGGCAAGATTATGCAAATTGACAACCAACCGAAATGTTGGACCTCAGAATGCGAACCCAGGATCATCTTGTGACCATCCTGCCCAGTCGCTTATGCAATATACTAACATCCACCAAGCCTGAGAAAAAGTTGTTTTGAGAAACTACAAAGAAACAAATAAACACACAAAAAAATTGTAAACAAATTGCACTAAAATAGATTTCTACAATTTATTTCTTACTTCATTATTATTATTATTATTATTATTATTATTAGGTCAAGTGAAGTCTGCATTTTGAGCCGAGGTAAGCGTTGTGTAGCTAACAACACCTTTTTCTTCTTCTTGTCCTTTCAGCTTTTCCCTTCAGGGGTCACCACAGCGAATCATCTGCCTCCATCTCACCCTATCCTCTGCATATTTTTCTCTTACACCAAGTGCCTTCATGTCCTCCTTCACCACATCCATGAATCGTGTCTTTGGTTAACAACATCTTTTTAATCCCCCCATTTCATTGGAGCGCGGCAGACTCGCGGAAGCAAAAATGTCATCATCCTCCAACGTTCCTCAGTCATTCCGTCATCTTCCATGTCCTTCTGTATGATTCTGAATGTATTCCTCTGCTTCTGGCAGGCCAAAATCTTTCATGAAAAATTCACAGAAAATGTTTCCGAAAGTGTTCCCTTAGGTTCCTCAGTCGTTCCGCAAACATTCCATCATTTCCTCAAACATTCCGTGATGATTCCTCTTTTCCACCAGTGTTCCGTGACCATTCCGCGAGACTTCCCCACTCTTCTGGGTGGCCAAAAGTGGCCACAAAATCCTCACGGAATACTCACGGAAGGTTTGCGGTATACATGCGGAACGTTTGTGGAATGGTTGCGGATAACACGGAAGACTTGTGGAAAACACAAAGAAGTCACTTCTACTGTAAATAATTCCAGTTTATTCACTTTACTTTTTTCTGTTTTCCTGTTCATGTAATAAAGTTTTGAAGTTATAATCACTGTGGTTTGGATTTGTGTGGATTTTTTTTAGTCTGGAATGATTTATTGAGGTGCAAATAAAAGGAACATATTTTCATTATTGATATTAAAAATATTTTTGTTTATTTTTAACATATGTTAAATTTTACATTTATTTTAAATTATAGACATATTGCACATTAGAACCATATATTAAATTACATACATGAGTTAAATTTTAAATTTATTGTACATTATAAACATATAGTATGAATGAGAGAATGGGCTTCCTTGGCTGAATCCGCCTATTTATAGGCAGAATCAGGAGCAAATCCTTTGAGCTTTGCCAATTTTTCCTCGTTGAAACGTGGTGATGCCAGGTATTCCTCAGTCATTCCTCAGTCATTCCTTAGTCATTCCGTGTTGAATGTGAACATTCCGCCTTCATTCCGCCTTTTTCCGCAATCATGTCATAGCTCTTTGTTCTAAAATGGAGTAGTGCCGTAGTCGTTCCTTGAGTGTGCCTTGCTTTTCGTGAATGTTCCGTGAATGTTCCGTGAATTATCTAAAGGTCTTCCTTTACAATCTGCAGTGGTTTCGAAGGTAATCCGAGCGCTTTTACGCATATATTCCGACATTGTACTGCGGTCTTTCTGTCTTTTCTGCACATTCGGTGAATGTTCCGAAGGTGTTCTGAATATAAAATTCTCCATAGGTTTTTGACCCATTTGTAAAAATGCCAAAGACTCATCTGTTCCGTACCTTTCCGCCACGATCATGGCATTCCGCACTCCAGTGAAAAGGGGGTAGAACCTACCACTAGTTCTAAATGCTGCATGGAAATGTAAAGAACTCCTTGCTTCATAATAGTGTTTTAATAAATACTATAAAGAAAATCAAACTAAAATGAGATTGTGTTTTTTGTTTGTTTCTTTGTTTGTTTTTTGTTTGTTTCTTTGTTTTTTTTTGTTTTTTTTTGATGATACTACTTCAAGTAGCAGCGACCAGCCATGAGTCAGCAGGTCTGACCAAGTATTGTTCATTCAGAACAATTGTTTTCCATCTCAAGTCAGCACACCAATCAGATCATGCTGTTATCATATACTGTAGTTCATGGTTTCTCGGTGTTCTCCCATGCTTGTGTGGGTTTCCTCCGGTTTTCTACCACAGTCACAGTGTGCACATTAGGCCACTTAACTGTTTAAATTTGCCCTTAGGTGTGACTGAGAATGGTTGTGTGTTGGCCCTGCTATGGGTAAGATAGCTGAATAGGATATATCCTGCTTTAACTCAAAATTAACCCTAATTGGAATAAGTGGAATGAAAATTAAACTTGACTACAATCTTGGAACTTTGGGATAACAAAGACATTTTTTTATGCTGGGCAGTGGTGGCCTGGTGGTAAAGGTGCTGGATCACTGATCCTATGGTTGGGGGTTCAAGCCCCACTCTCAACACCCCCCCCCCCCCCACGCCCGCACCAGTGCAGCTAACAGGGTTATCAAAGGCCGCCCATTTCTCTCATTGTCTATGGTGTGAGGTTCATTTAAAAGAACCAATGCTGACTTTTGACAAGAGTAGCTGCATAGCTGTCGGCATGTTTCTGTCGTGTAATGGCCTGGCGAGCTGTCCAGAGTGTATTCTGCCTTCGTCCAAAGTTGACTGAGATAGACAGTAGCCACCTCGCGACCCTCGGATTAAGTGGTTAAAATGAATGAATGAACAGATAATAAGAAAAAACAACAATAATAGTAATGTTATAACGGCCACACTGTGGACTTTCTTGTTGTCCTTGGAGAGTCCAGCGCCCATATAGTCAATGATAGTGTGATCTGGAAGGGTGTGATCGGTAGGTATGGCCTCTCCAGTCTGAACCCGAATGTTGATTCATTGTTGGATTTTTGTATCCGTTACAGTTTGTCCATCATGAAGGTCATATTCAAACATAAGGGTGTCCATAAGTGCACTTGGCACCAGGACGCTCTAGGCCACACTTTAATGATTGACTTTGTAGTCGTGTCACCGGACTTGCGGCCTCAAGTTCTGGACACTCAGGTGAAGAGAGGAGCTGAGCTGCCAAACAATCCTCAGCTGGTGGTGATCTGGCTTTGATGGCAGGCGAGGCTGCCCACCAGCTCTGGCAGACCCAAGTGTGTAGTTAGGGTCTCCTGGGAATGTTTTGTGGAGTCTCCTGTCAGAGGATCTTTTACTCCCACCTCTGGCAAAGCACATCCTGAAGGAAGCAGGAAATATGGAATCCAAATGGGCCATCATTTTTATTATTGTAGAATTATAGTTATTATTGTGTTTCATGCCATTATTGAGGTCATCTCAGCCTGTCGTGGCAGTAACCCCCAAACTCGGTGGTGGACATCTGTGGTGAAGGGGGCCGTCCAGCTGAAAATGGAAGCCTACCAGGTCTTATTGGCCTGTGGGACTCCTGGGGCAGCAGATTTGTACTGGCCAAACGTGCTGCAGCCCAAGCTGTTGCTGATGCAAAATTCCCACAATAGTAGGAGTTCAGTGATGGCCTGGAAAGCGACTATTGGTTGGCCTCAAAGTTGTTCTGGACCACCACCTGAAGCCTCATGAGGGGAAAACAATGCTCCATAAATATTGTTTACAGTGGAAGTAGGGAGCCACTTACCTTCACTGGGGATGTTGTCAGGAGATGGAAGGAATACTTTGAGAACCTCCTAAAATTTCACCAACACTCCCTTTGTGGAGGAACACCCTGGGAGTTGAGGTGGGGGTTCACCTATCACTGGAGCTGAGGTTTTGACCACATTTTCTGTGGATTTAGAGAAGGCTTTTGACCGTGTCCCTTGGGCTATCTTGTGGGGTGTGCTATGGGAATATGGTGTACTGGACTTAAGGCCATAAGGTGCCTTTTCTGGATGCTGTTGTCCTCTTGGCTTCATCAATTCAGGACCTCAAGCTTTCATTGGAGTGATTTGCAGTCATGAGCAAAGCGACTGGGATAAGAATTAGCACCTCCAAATCCGAGGCCATGGTTCGCCGTCAGAAAAGGGTGGAATGCTCCGGGTCTGGCATGAGGTCCTGTGTGGAGGAGTTTAGGTATCTCAGTAGCTTGTTCGTGAGCGAGGGAAGAATGGAGCGGTAGCTCAACAGATGGATCATTGCAGCCTCTGCTGTAAAGTGGAGCTTTTACCGGTCTGCCATGGTGAAGAGGGAGCTGAACTGTGAGGCAAAGCTCTTAATTGATCAGTTAATCTACATTACCAACCCTGGGCCAGTGGTGGTCTAGTGGTATAGGGCGCTGGATCACTGGTCCAAAGGTTGGGGGTCCGAGTCCCACTCTCGACAAGGTTGTCACTGTCCCCCCAGTGCGGCTAACTGGGTTATCAAAGGCGGGCCATGTCTCTCACTGTCTATGGTGTGAGGCATGTAAAAGAACCATTGCTGACATTCATAAAGAGTAGGCTGCAAAGTCGTCAGCGTGTTTCTGCCCCTTGCTAAAAAAGGGTTGTGACAAGAAGGGCATCCTCTGCCAAATCTCTGCCAAATCAAACGTGCGAATCAGATGATTCACTGTGGCGACTCCCGAGTAAAAGGGAAAAAGCCGAAAGGAAGAAAGACAGACTACATTCCCAACCCTCACCTATGGTCACAAGCTTTCAGAAGTAACCAGATCACAGATACAAGCGGCTGAAATGAGCTTCCTTCACAGGGTGGTGGGGCTCTCCCAGAGAAAGAGTAAGAAGCTCAGTCATCTGAGATGAGCTCGAAGTAGAATCGATTCTCCTCCGTGTTCAGAGGAGCCAGTTGAGGTGGCTCAGGCATCCAGTCAGAATGCCTCCCTGGTGTGGTGTTTATGGGATGTCCGAGACCTCGGGGTCGACCGAGAACCTGCTGTAGGGATTATGTATTTTTCTTGGGCTGGTCTGGAAACACCTCAGTGTGTGTGTGTGTGTGTGTGTGTGTGTGTGTGTGTGTGGGTGTGTGTGTGTGTGTGTGTGTATGTGTGTGTGTGTGTGTGTGTGTGTGTGTGTGTGTGTGTCAGAAAAGCTGGAGGAAGTGGCTGAGGCGAGGAACGTCTGCACCTCATTGCTTAGGCTGCTGCCCCTGCGACCCAAACCGGAGCAGAAAAAGATGATGATGATGATGATGATGATGATGATGATGATGATGATTATATTTGTAATAATAATAATAATAATAATAATAATAATAATAATAATAATAGTAAAAACAGCTCTCTCTATCGCCATAGGTGGAAAAGTTATTGTTTTTTTAATCGAAATTTACGAACATTGGTGTCTCCTTCCACAAATATTAATTTCCAGAAATGGCTCTTTGGCAAAAAGCCCACATTGTAACATTCATCCCAGTTTATTTTGGGGGAAAAAAAAGCAATAATTAATGTAATGATAGATTATACGTATTCAATAATGTGAATGAGTTGTGACTAAATAATTCCACTGGTATCACAGTAATGTGCAAATGACTACAACAGTTAATTGACAAATGTATGAATCATCACACGTCTGAATATTTTATAGTTGGATTTAATGTTGGGAAATGTCTGCGAGATGCATCTGTTCCTGTTTACATGATGTTATAGCCATAACAGTCATTCTCTCACCATCACATCCCTCTCTCCCATCTTCTTTCTCAACACAGCTCGTCACTCCCCCCAGAAACCAGAATATGTAAACTCCATACTTTTCCGTGCTGATAAAATCTGCAAAGCACTGTGATTGTACCGAGTGCTTAAATATTTCAATCCATTTCCACAACCTTACATTTTACTTTGTTAAATGACACTTCTTTTTTTTTTTCAATCCCTTTATTATAATACTGTATTTGCATAGGTAGAGAGTCTGCGATAAACTGCAAAAGACCCATAACCATAGAATCAGTAACGGCTCAGAATGAGTACTCACAATAATGTTTATCTGTTGTTGACTTTGTGGCCGGAACTACTTTCAGAGGTGCGTTGTGCAAACATATTGCTCCCCATCTGACCAATCAGTATTCAGTCATTCTGTGATGCACATAAACAAACAAATAAAAATGTTAAGCTTTATATACAGACCTTTACTATGGTCATCTCTCAACAGCGTTGAGCCAAACTAAATTTAAAATTTCAATTTAATAACACATTTTTAAAAAGAAAGACACGTTATAGTCGATACTACTTTACTGAAGACTGCTGTTGTGGTAGAAAAGCGCTTCCAGCCAGGGACATTTATCAGAACTTTTTTTTTTTTTTTTTTAATGATGGCGATGTGAGCAATCAAAGGTTTGTACTATTTTAATCTTCTCTCATGTAACCCACCTAGGCTCCCAAGATACCTGGGCAAGAACAGTAACCACATTCAGGCATTTAACTCTGTCACTTCTTGCATGGTACTTGAAATTGCATGAACAAGTATGAGCGTGGCTAACTTTCTAACAAAGCTGTGCTGCCTCTTTTTACAAGAGACACACATACCTAGACGGATGGAACACAGGCCTGACTCTTAACTTCTCACCCTCTTTATTTTTAAATAACTCCCCTACCCTTAAAACACTTCCCACCACATAGCACATTAATAACAGCACTAGTGTTTTTTTTTTTGTTTTTTTTTTTGTTTTTTTTTTCTTGCTTGACAACCTATTAAGGAAAGGGTCATCCGCCTCCATTTTCTCAGTTTAGGTCTTGATGAGTGAGGTTCTCTCATGGGATAACACGACACTGAGTCACACAAGGCTTCATCAGAGACCCGGTCTGGCTTCCTCTATTTTTAGTCATTGTTTAGCTAAAATGGAGATTGTACATAGACTTTATATAAACATTCGACCACACCTATATTTTCTCACAGATGGAAAGACTTCCGGCGGTATGTCTGAGAAAACTAGCATCGCATGACGTAACGCTTTCTGACACAAGTGATAGATAACAGTAAAAACACACGACTGCCTGAAGAACAATAAAGATACTTTCTGAGGGGTGCTGTTGTAAAAAAAAAAAAAAAAAAAAAAAAAGAAAACACAAAAATGAAATTAATGAAAAATAAAATATAATACTCACACCAACAAGTTTAATTGCCAAGCACGCAATTAAGAAAATTTTCCACCGGACAAGGGGGCGGGTAGAAGAAAAAAATTGCAGGATTCCTAAAAAGTTTACTGGACCCCACTTTTTCTGGAATGTGTTATTATGGTATAATATGTTGTTATTTTATTTTGTCATTCACTTGTTTACCTGTCTATACATTTGGTGTACAATTGCTATGATGACTGAATAAGAAATATACATATAAACCAATTATCTATCATATACAACTCTTTATGTATTATTCTGCTGATCAAATTAAAACATGTTTGATAAACCATGTTTTCTTTAATTTGACCAAGATTTTTTGGTGTTTGCAATGTATAATTGTACTCAGGCCTATTCCAGTATTAGTACTACATAGTTAGCTTTAAATAACATTGAAGTAGTGAGTTAATTCAAACTTTCAAAATGTGGGTGGAGTCATTGGTCCTAAAAGTCCTCTTTGGACGTCAATTAATTTCATAATTTTTGACACTAGTGCTACTTCTAGTACAGCGTCACTTTGGTCAGTTTTTTTTTTCTTTTGCAAAGCCAATTAACATTGTCTGCTTTGACATCGTTAGTTACAGTTAAATTGTTATTATTATAATACTCGCGGATTAGCGGCAGACCCCGAAATTACTGGAATGTGATTCAAATTTAGCCAATGGCTGCGAGCTTTTGTTTCTCCCTCCTGTTGATTGGTTGCAGATGATGTGTATACCTCATTTTTGTTTCCTTCACACCATGACACATGTCATCAATGCAATTGCTTGAATTGTGAATTCTTGGTGGGGTTTTTTTAGTGTGTTTTTAATGACATTTAAGCCCGATGATGTCACTGAAACACCCTGCATCGTCTCTAGCATCTGGTAAGCATTTTATTTATTTAATCCACAATGACAATCCAAAATTATCAGTATTATGATTTCCAATATCATTAATGAGTAGACACCAATTTATTGCACCCTGATTTTCCCCCATTGCTGAAAGATGTCGCACCGGTGTAAACAAAACTCAGACGGTCTGTAACTATTAGTGTTACTTTATCAAGTTTATGAAGTGTCATATCTAAGGCGATGGCGGATTGTTCATTTTACTGAAAAGGCCTTCTGCCTGACACGAGGGTCGGTATTGGATTGGGTTTTTCCAGACCTCACACAAAAATGTTGCCAAATGCTGGTGGACCGGTGCCGATTTCCCGCCCTGAATTGTTTTAACAAAGTATTTCTATTCAGGTTGATGGTACAAGAATAAATCGAGTAGCTATCAGCAAAATAAATAAATAAATAAATACATAAATAATACTATATGGACACCTAATTCCACACTTGATGTGAAGCTATTTGTAATATTTTTGGTACATTTTATTCAACAATTTAAGTGTATTAACTTCAATTTTAATTGTTAATATGCTCTAATTTACTTAAATTACAAATCTAATGCGTATTTACTACTTTATTCTTAAGGTATATTGAAATATATTTCACAACTTAAAACTTCACTCAGTATTTTTAAGTGCACATTATTAAGTAAATCATGGTCATTTGTAATTTATGTAATTTTATAAGTTCAGTCCAGAAACCATATCAACCATTGTTATTGTTATAAATAGGAAATAAAATGTGATTATGTCCTACATACATAGAAACACCCCACCCGACCCCCACACTCCCCATGTATGCCAAAGTATGGGGGTGTGTCATATTCGGGCATTGATACCACACATTTGGAAAAGTATGTCATGTACAAGGGGCAACAATAACTTTTCACTCTTTAGCGTGGGGGGGGGTATGGGGTTGCTGGGGCTAGAGATAAATGTAGAAATAATTTAATTAAACTTCTTTAATTAATTTTACTGTTAAAAATAGAATCACAGTCACAGACTTAATACCCCTAAATGTTGGTGGATAATCTGAAATTTTGTGTTAAAATTCCTTCTAGTCTTTATTGTCCATGAATGAGTAAATATGAAATCTGAGAAAATGTGAATATATATATATATATATATATATATAGTTAGCTT
>CM045729.1:77516549-77554049 GCA_024760905.1 Plotosus lineatus
GACACCGTTTTAAATTTGAAATGAAAGCATTTCTCTTTCCTTCCCATTCACTGCTGTACAGACACGGGTTCCATCTGATTAATATTAAATCCCATGATGCCATTTCCTGCCTCGTTGATGGCGGGGGAGAAATAGTGATGCGCGGTGTGTGTGTGTGTGTGTGTGTGTGTGTGTGTGTGTGTGTGTGTGTGTGTGGGGTGGGAGAAAGAGAAATAGATGGAAAGGTGATAGGACTGAGGTGTGAAAAAGGAAGAAGAGAGGTGCAAGTTGTTCATTTCTTATGCTACCGTTTCCATCAGAAAGACTCAAGGTGCAGAAGTGTGAAGGCGCAGACACTCTTCAACCTTCACCAATAGATACACCATTCACACCGGCATAAAAAAGCCCTATTAATAAATAAATAAATAAATAGACAAACAAATAAAACACTTTCAGGACACTTTACTTACTTTTCTTTTTGGACTTTGCAAGTCGGGATTTTATTCTGTGGATTATGGCTTTTCCTGGAATTTCTTGAAAAGCTGTGCTTTCAGCAAACCTGGAACTAAATAGCGCACAGGAGAAGAGCGATAAGAGGACAAAAATGAGATGTGACGGAAGTGAAGTGGTGTGAGGTTTTAATAAAGTTGGCACATTCTTTATCTTCAAGCGCATATTGTCACCACTTTAAGAAAAAGTGTTTTTCCCCCTTTTCTCTCTCTTTCTCTTTTTCAACTCAGAAAAAAAAATAACTTCAGTTCTTCCTGATTGGGCCGAGCTATAGCTTAATGGTTAAAGAAGTAGTTCTGGGACATGGAGGTTGTTGGTTTGTTTCCTGAACCATCAAGAAAAATGTATGGTGGTGGGGGGTGAGATGCACCTTCCTTCTTCTTCTTCTCTTCTTCTTCTTCTTTTCCTTTCGCCTGTTCCCTTCAGGGGGCGCCACAGCGAATCATCTGCCGCCATCTCACCCTATCTTCTGCAACTTCTTCTCTTACACCAACTACCTTCATGTCCTCCTTCACCATGTCCATGACTCGTCTCTTTGGTCCTCCTCTAGGCCTTCGGCCTGGTAGTTACAATCTCAGCATCCTACTACCAATATACTCACTTTCCGTCCTCTGTACATGTCCAAACCATCTCAATCTAGCCTCTCTGACTTTGTCTCCAAAACCTCTTAAATGTGCTGTTCCTCTGATGTACTCATTCCTGATCATATCCATCCTCGTTACTCCCAAAGAGAACCTCAACATTTTCATCTCTGTGAGCTGCACCTTCCCTTCCCCCACATTTATGGCCAAAGTGCCCTTGAGCAAGTGGGGCCGGTGGCGTAGTGGTTAGGGTGCTGGGCTCATGACCGGAAGGTTGTGTGTTCGAATCCCAGTTAGACCCCCACTGTGCTAAGACCCCTGAGCTATGTCTTAACCACAAGTGTGTCTCTGTCCACCCAGTAGTATAAATGGGTACCAGTAAAAATATACTGGGAAGGTGACCTGCAATGGACTAGCGTCCCATCCAGGAGGAGTTGCACTCCTAGTTGTTTCACACTCTGGAACCCAGGGATAAGCACCGGCCTGATCAGCCACTAGGCTCAGGTGTAAAACCCCAACAGACTTTATCTACCTACCCTTGAGCAAGGCAGCTAACCCCGAAATGCTCGCTACGCACCCCAATGTCATTGGTAGGCCTCCGTGCCGTGTGTGTGTGTGTGTGCTCACTTTGGATGGTTTAAATGCAGAGGAGATAATTTCCTTTTTTACAGCCAAACAATGGAATGCAGAGCAACTTTATTTGAAGGCTGCAAATTCAATGGATATTGATTCACTCCGAGGTGATTACATCAGTGGGAGCTGAACTGAAAGCATCATTTAAATATTCAAATACCTCGCTCGCCTTATCAGCCATCTAAAATGGACACAAGTTCAAATACCCCCAAAGCAGCACTCCAGAGGTCACAGCATGAACTGCGACCCCAACCACCAACACTGTCGTGTAACTGTATAGGCCTGTTTCTGCACACTCATCACTGGATAATTAAACATGGGCTGCATAATGCATCTGTGACTATTTATCCAAGCAAAGAGCAAATACACAAGCTAGGCATGGGGACGGTGGGATATGTTTGTGTGTGTGTTGCCATGGGGTTTATTGCATGTGTGTGTGTGTGTGTGTGTGTGTGTGTGTGTGTGTGTGTGTGTGTGTGTGTGTGTGTGTGTGTGTGTGTGTGTGTGTGTGTCAGAATGAAACAAGGAAGGAATCAGGTTCCTCTTCTAATAAATAAGCTGCTCAATATAAACATATGTTGTCCAAGGATGCAGGGAGGGCCATGTGACCTTTTCTGAGGAATGCTAGGAATATATTAGCACACACACACACACACACACGCAGACACAGAGGGCAAGATGGAGACAGTGGACATCATAATGCAAGCAACACAACAGGTACCAACAAATTATCAGGATATAACCGAGATAGCGGAGAATGAAAATGTATTTGTGGAGTCATGAATAGAGGAATAGAGGAATAGAGAAACATGATAAAAGTTTGGGACGTATTAATGTTCTGTGAAGTTTAAAATATCATGAACATGCCATTTCATGTCAGTTCAGATGAGATTTGTGGGTACACCCTGTACAGCTCACCAGTCCATCGCTTGACCAACATGCACATACTCAGATCTGCTTACACTCATAGCTAGGGTAAATTGGACCAACCGTTTAGATCAATGGGCATACAGTGGAACCTCAACTTACAAAAGCCCGAACAAATGAAAAATCCAGGTTACGAAAAACATTTTCCTAACATTTTTGTCTCTGGATATGAAACAACTTCACGTTACAAAAGCACCATCTTAAAAATTCAAACAATGCACAAGTTGCTCTCGCATTGACTACATTTCCCAACATCCCGCCCCGCTGGCCTCCCATTGGCTAGGAGGGATGACGCAGCTCCCTCCCATTGGCTATCTCCAAACACCCCGCCCCTCTGGCCTCCCATTGGCTAGGAGGGATGACGCAGCTCCCTTCCATTGGCTATTATGGAGCACCCATAATGCTTTCCGTGTAGAGGGCAGAGTTACTGTTGTTTCATGAGTTTTTCGAGTGTGCACGCAACTTTATCTTTTGGCTCAGGCTTTTAACCTTCCATAAACATTTGATCCACCATCATGCCTCCAGACTGAAAAAACAAAAAAAATCTTGCCTAAATTGAGTTGTAATACAGTACAGTTAAATATGTTTATCTCAAAGATAAAGAAACAGATGCTAATTGGACATGAGTGTTGCACAGTAACAAGAGCAGCAGAGAGCGCAAACCTCTGCCAAGTCCAGAAACCACTCATAGAAACCAAAAAGACAAGTATCATCCTACCTTACAATATCAAAGAATCAATTAAATAATTCTGGATGTAGAATTTGATACCAGATCATCTCCAAGATCTTATGGAGACCTTGTCCAAACAGAATATTTCTCATGAATCTGGAACAAACAAAAACAAAAACAAAACTAAAAATATTACCTTGGTGTAGGAGGTGAGACCATGGTTCAGGTAGAGTCAGATACTGAACATAAGAAAAAAGTTAAAAGTTTAAATACACTGTGTTCAGAATGAGTAAATGTATTTAAATATTTGAATGGTACAGTATTGTATATTTGAATGTATTATTATTATTATTATTATTATTATTATTATTATCATCATCATTCATCAGTTCATTTTCTGTAACCGCTTCATCCTAATTAGGGTCACGGGGAGGCTGGTGCCCATCCCAGCCAACTCAGGGCGAGGGCAGAGTACACCCTGGACAGCTCGCCAGGCCATCGCACGGCAGAAACACGCTGACGGCTTTGCAGCCTACTCTTGTCGAAAGTCAGCAATGGTTCTTTTACATGCTTCACACCATAGACAGTGAGAGACATGGCCAGCCTTTGATAACCCAGTTAGCTGCACTGGGGGGGGACAGTGACAGCCTTGTGGAAAAGTGGGACTCGAACCCCCAACCTTTGGATCAGCGATCCGGCGCCTTATACCACTAGACCACCACTGCCCATTATTATTATTATTATTATTATTATTATTATTATTATTATTATTATTATTATTATTATTATTATTATTATATTCAGGTTTTCAAAGCTACCTGTCATTGAGGAAACAAAATATCCCCAAAAATATACTTCAGAAATCTTTGTGTTTAATTTCAATACTATAACATCATATATGAGAATAACTGACCATATCACCTTATGTGGTTCTTCCCCAAACTCTTCTTTCTTCTATTCTGTTTGGCTGTTCTCTTTCAGCCACATCAAATCATCTACCTCCATCTTCATGGAAGTCATATTAATGATTGACATATTTGATTTGGCATAGGGTTTTACGTCAGATGCCCCCCCCCCCCCCAACACAACCCTTAAAGGGATACTTCACTTAAAGTCACAGAAAATAAAAGCACATCTAACATGAAGAATATGTCTTTAATTGCTTACCACAACAAAATGACGTCAAAATGACCAGAAATCCCTAAAAATCCAGTTTAATGTATTTCCTAGAAAATTGGAGCTCGTTATAACAGTAAAAGGAACTAAATCTGGAATCACAGATTCAACAAGCAGATATGGATGTGAACAGGGAAGCACAAATTTTTAGCCACGTACATGTGAAGGAAAGTTAAACAACATGAGATTATTTTGAGTTTGTCTGTTTGAGTTTGAATTGTTTGAAGTACTGTATTTACTTTCTTCCTTTCATTGTTAAAATGTTGATTTTTTTAAGTGAAAAACACGGATACGGTATGAACACGAAAGCGCCACATTCATCTATGCAGACGAGGGTCCTGCCTTTCCGTTAATAACTGGGTTTCCAAAATGATATTTTCCAAATTCCTAACCGATCAGTACCAACAGATTAAATGAACACAACCAGCAGAAAAGTGACACGACAAGATAAATAACATTTTATGTGCTGTAAGATTTCTCTTGCAGGAGCAGCATGATTTTATGAAAAAAAAAAAAAGAAGGAAAGAAACATCAATATCAATCTCTAAAAATTTATGAACAGCAAACATTGCATACTTGGTTTTCTGTAGTAATGTTCCATATTTCCATATTTTCTAGCATATTCTTCCTTCCTATCTACCTCATAAAAATCCATCTGTAACTCAGGTTCTCAAAATGATGTCATTAATATACCATTTTATTTTTCTTCTCCCAACATCCTGATTCCCTGGAGCCAAGATACTGCCTTAAATTAACATGGAAACAGCAACAACAACAACAATAATAATAATAATAATAATAATAATAATAATAACAATAATAATAATAATAATAATAATAATAATAATAATAATAATAATAATAATAATAGGGGCAATGGTGGTATAGGGCGCTGGATCGCTGATCCAAAGGTTGGGGGTTCGAGTCCCACTCTGCACAAGGTTGTCACTGCCCCTCCCAGTGGAGCCAACTGGGTTATCAAAGGCCGGCCATGTCTCCCACTGTCTATGGTGAGAGGCATGTAAAAGAACCATTGCTGACTTTCGACAAGAGTAGGCTGCAAAGCCGTCAGCGTGTTTCCGCCCTGCGATGGCCTGCCGAGCTGTCCAGGGTGTACTCTGCCCTCGCCTGAAGTTGGCTGGGATGGGCACTAGCCTCCCCACAAACCCAAATTAGGATTAAGCGGGTATAGAAAATGAACTGAAATGAACTGAATAATAATAATAATAATAATAATAATAATAATAATAATAATAATAATTTCATGATTACAATGAAAATTATAATTATTTGATTGCATTTTGTGCACAATGTTCCTTAATCTTAAGAAAGAGCCATATAAATATATATTTCCCGTATTTTAATGCTTACCCTGCATCTTTTTATTAAAGTAGGCAAAATCTGTTGGGCCTTTTACACCTGAGCCTAGCGGCTCATCAGACCGGTGCTTATTTCCAGTAGCGTGAAGCTGCCAGGAGTTCAACTCCTCCTGGATGGGATGCTGGTCCATCGCAGGTTACCGTCCCAGTATATTTTTACTGGCACCCAGTTATACTGCTGGGTGAACAGAGGCACACTTGTAGTTAAGACCTTGCCCGGGGGTCTTAGCACAGTGGGAGTCTAACTGGGATTCGAATCCATGACCTCCTGATAATGAGCCCAGCACCTTAACCACTACACCACCCTTGGGGCCCACCTTTTCATCATCTCGATCAAAAAGCTTTACCAAAAGTACATTTTGACAGTCACCCCTCAGACCAGAAAATAACAGCAGCCACGTTAAACTGTCAAAATTTACCTGAAATTCCCAGCACCAAATATATTTAAATCAGCAACCTATTCATAAGATTTCACCTTTACATGGACCACCTTCTGATTCAGGATCAGCTATGGACTTGTTTTTGGCACTGTGCATCAGTTCAGAAGGTTCACTAAGGGCAGCGTTGCTGCATCGTTGTTCAGCAGCTACACCACTTATGGCCAGAAGAAAATTATGTATCTTTCGTTTTTTATGTGCACAAGGACAAAGTTCAACACTAAAACCCATTCTGTTTATTACTTCTACTTGCGTGTGGGTGAAAATGGTTTTCTTTAATCTCACTGGAGATAGGGAAAATTTAGCTGTAGATATACTGAAATGAGAAAAGTGGCCTGTTATAACCTTACACAGGACTTCTCCCACATTGCGTTTTTGTATCCTTTAACTCAAATTGCTTGATTGCTGGGCAAATAAAAATGCACAGATTCTGCAATAGAAGTCTTCAGGTTTTATCTTTACTTATTTACATTGAGCAATAAAACGTTTAAAAATGCTTTAGTGCCACTACTTTATAATTGGCCTACTTTTATGAGTTTTATCCAAATTAACTGGGACACAGATAAGGCACATTTCAAGCTATTTGTCTGTATTTTTAAAAATGTCGTACCAGGGGACTGTTCCTTCTGGGTTGTACCCAGTTGCATCACCCCTGTTGCTAGTTGTATATTTGGTAGTTTCAGTACTAACTTGGTCCTTGTTTGCTGAAAGTGTCACAACAGATATGTTTGCACAGTTATATTGCTCCTCAGTGTGTTCACGCACCAAATATCATCCAATTATATGCTAACACCAAGCTAACTTTTCGCAAGTTTCAATCAAGGTTAACAGCATCGCTAACACACACTTTCAGACGTTAATGCATTACATTGAGTGCCAGACTTAGCTGAGTTCAGTGTCCGAATCACGTACCCAGATTGGCATGTACCAGCTCATTGGTGCAATTGTTCAATCAGGCTCTCAGCTGGCAGCAGCGCAGTGCAGAAAATAATGAAGATGCAGATCAGGTGCGTCGCTGAATGTCACATCAATGATAAGAATGAGAAGGGAAAATGTGATCTCAAAGATTTTAACCACAGCATGGTTTTCGGTGACAGAAGAGCTGATTGGAGGACTTCAGAAACTGCTGCTCACTTGGGCATTTTTATTTTTTTTTTCTGCATATGATAGAGATGCAGAAAGACAAAAAAAAAAAAAACAGAGCAGGCAGCAGTTTTGCAGGCAGGGATGCTGTCAAAGAAAAATGGCCAGACTGTTCTGAAACTAAATGATCACTTCATAACTATGGTCAGGGGGGGGGATCTCTAAATGCAAATCATTCTAAAAATTGAGATGGATTCCAACAACAGAAGACCACTTCGGGTTTTGCCCCAGTTACTTGGTAGAATGCATTTATCTCATTTGTTCAACATAAGAGTTGTGGGTTGAGGGCCTTGCTCAAGGGCCACAGTGGATGCTTGGATCACAAACATCTGTCCTGTCTTTCACATTCAACTGTTTAATTTTGGTGGTTTATGTTCACACACACACACACCACAGTCTTTTCCTTCCGGCTTTTTCACTTTCTCAGGGGTCGCCACAGCAAATCATTTGATTCGAACGTTTGATTTGGCATAGGTTTTTACATAGGATGCACTTCCTGACACAACCCTTTAGCAAGGGGTGGAAACACGCTGACGGCTTTGCAGCTACTCTATTTTACGAAAGTCAGCAATGGGTCTTTTACATAAACCTCACACCATAGACAGTGAGAGACATAGCTGGCCTTTGATAACCCAGTTAGCTGCACTGAGGGGACAGTGACAACCTTGTGGAGAGTGGGACCCAAGCCCACAACCTTAGGATCAATGATCCAGCGCCTTTTACCACCAGGCCACCACTGCTGTACACACCAGCATCATAACTATAGTCCACACACACCAAACAGTGTCTGCCAAAAAAAAAAAGCATGCATATTAATTTGGCTTCCCCAGCTTTAGTCTTGATTGCGGCACATAGTCATGATGGCATTGCTGCTAAAGTTGATCATGACAAGGCTCAGCAACATGATGTAGCAATAATAATAATAATAATAATAATAATAATAATGAATCATCTGCTGACTTGGATGTACTGGACGAGCATGTTTTACCATCAATGGAGCTTTACTTTCCTGATCGGGACGCCAATAATGAAAGCGTAGTTCAGGGAGCACAGGGAGTCATTTTCAGATATGAAGTGGCTCCCCAGACCTTCATCCTATTCAAAGTCTTTGGGATGTGCTGGAGAAGTTCATGGAGTGATTCGATTTCACCATCATCAATTCAAGACGTTGGTGGAAAAAATGACTCTGGAATTTTTAAAATCAGTATCTGAATTCATTTTGGTATTTTGCTCCACATGCATTAAAATGAAAGGCCTCTTGAATTTTCAAATTTATTTGCACTTCACTTGGTGAATCCATTTGACAACACAAATTCTAAATTTATCTGATATGCTCCAAATTACAACCATTTTATTCACGGCCCGTATGTTACATGGCTCTTGTACAGTCTTGATCCACAAGTCATTTCTTTTCACGGGAACTGTTCCACCATCCCATCCTTAAAACTCCGATGACTAACCAGTACCCCATTGCTCCCCAATGCAACGCAATAAGAAATGGGTAAAAATACCACAGGATTTGGCATCAATCATCCAGTAAAGCTAAACCAGATGCAAGTCTTCTTTGTCTTGACTTTGGCCAGACTGAAAGATTTTTCTCCTTCAAGTAGTTTCGCTTATAGCAGGCCTCAGAGAGGAATGACAAGTAACTGCTATGGCTGTGCTTCATTCGTCACTTCAGCTTATACTTTGGGAGGGGTTAGTACACTCAACTCTTCCAAACCATTCTGGGTGGTAATAGCAGTAAAGGTCTTCACTGGGATAGGGTGTCATCTTAAACAACACCCATAACATCACAAAACCTATCACGCATGAGATGATGATGATGATGATGAATGCAGCTCCAGCTTCCATGCCCTAGTGAAAGCTGGGAATGCAGTAATAGACCTTCTGGCTAGAGATCCCACACTGTGGTTCTTCTGCTGTTAAATGGAGCCAATCATAATCACAGATTTGGGTATTTTTATTGAAAAGAGATACCACAAAGTAGTCTACAGACAGTGACCCATCAAGTCTGAGCTAATCCTTTATTATGTGGTAATATTCTTCAGAAAATGGACCAGAGTAAGTAGTGAGCAGGCCTCTCCAGTGCTTTGCGTAGGAGAACATCTATACAGCATACCTAGTGAAAAGAGTATGTCCTAAGAACTAAAGCAAGCATGTTCTTTTATTTATATATATGTATATATATATATATATATATATATATATATATATATATATATATATATATATATATATATATATATATATATACACATATACAGTAAAACCTCCGCTGACGAACGCTTAAGCTCACGAACTTTTCGCCTCAAGAACATTAAATTTGCGAGCATATAGTCTCTGCTGACGAACTAGTTTTCGGTGGACGAACCAAACCACGCGGTCGAACAGCGCCATGGTGGCGGCCACGAGAAGCTGACGCACGCTCACGGCATTACAGTTCGTCACCCCCTTTCTTTGAGTGCGGAAGTGGTTTGTGTTTGATAGACATTTTGGACCATATTGAGTGTACTTTTGCTATTATGGGACCGAAAAAGACCCCACCACAGGCGGAGATCATTGAAAAACACGAACGAGGTGTGCGTTTGTGTGACTCAGCGTCCCAGTACCAGTACGCTAAGTCTACCATTGCTCCCATCCTTAAGAACAAGGAAGCTATTAAGGGTGCGTGTGTGGCTAAGGGTGTTTCCAAACAGTAGGCGTTTCCAAACACTCCTGCCAAACAGTAAGTCCCTCCCTCCCTCCTCCTCCCACTCCATTCCATCAAGCCATCAACTACCATCACAAAGGTAAATAAAACCACTTTATTATACAGTACAGTTTATTTCTTTAATTACAATACAATAGCACATTTATTATACATAAAATAAGGTATATTTTTGTGTAGTTTTAAGGCTTATTTAGTAGAAAATTATGTTTTATGGGGACCTGGGAACGGATTATTCTCATTTTAATGGTTTCTTATGGGAAATAAATGTTCGGAAGATGAACTTTTCGCCTTACACACACTTTCTGGGAACCAATTATGTTCGTGAGCTGAGGTATCACTGTATATATATATATATATATATATATATATATATATATATATATATATATATATATATATATATATATATATATATATTTATACTGTAGCCAGATCAGGTTTTATGAAAGAGATAGGCTCGTAAACGCCAGAATATCAACGGAAAGTGCTTGATGAGATTAGACAGATTTCTTCCAGGTGTTTTTTTGTTTTGTTTTGTTTTTTTTAACCTTACTGCCAAACTTCTATCCTCACAGTCAAAGCTATTTTGTATATTTCTGTCCACAATTCATCCATGCTTAGCTCCTGAAAACTGCCCTGTTGAGTATATGTAGCAAAACTCCGACAATAATGTCTGGCAGATGGATGACAGAATGGTAGTTTTTAAATGCACTGAACAGGCATTGTGCTGAGAAATAGTTTATCATGATCTTCACAGCATGAAAAACACAACAGGATTCAATTTTAACCATTTCAAATGGATACCACGAGTAGAATTGGCAGCGGTTTTGCTCAATACATGAAAAAAAAAAGAAAAAAGAAAAAAAAGCTGAACGAATCGCATTCTACAGCAATTTATCAATAATGATGGATAAGACTTGTTTACAGCACTGCCTTTTCTTGCGGGTGCTTAACCACAAATCGCAAAAATCCATTTGCTGCCATCATTTTGTACATTTTGCACTCAGTGAGCAGAGCAATCCCAATTTATTAGGACATGGCCTCTAATGGTAACACTCTCCCTCCCTCTGTCTCACTCTCACACACACACATACACACACACACACACACACACACACCCACACACACACACACACACACACACACACACACACACACACACATACACGCACATACATGCACTTACACACACACACACACACACACACACACACACACACACACACACACACACACACACACACACACACACACACACACACACACACACACACACACACACACACACTCCATGCTCAGCTGCAGTGTTCGGGTTGTTTCAGAAAGCTGCACTGCCGAGCTGAAAATGAATGTGCTCCTTTGAGAGACTGACAGGCCCCAATAGTACATGAACAGAAGTGTGAGAGGGATTGTTCTACCTGCATTTCCAACTTGTTTTTCCTCCTCTCTACCGTACACTTTCATAGACATCTAATTAGAGTCCCCCTACTCCACCGTTGAGGAACCATTATTGCCGCCTACTCCAACTATAAAACCAAACAATTCAGGACACTCAATCCCTACAGCACATTTCTGCTTCTTCTGATTTTTCTGTAACTCAAGTGTTTGCAGTAGAGGTTCATAGGCAGTGCCCAATCCGTAATAAAAAAAAATAAATAAATAAAAAAAAAAAAAAATCACTTTTGCCTCATATGGCATAACTCTTATTTCAACATCCAGACCTGACCCAAGCAGATGTCTCCAACAGCTGAGTACGGAATTGATTCAGAAAGCTATTCAGAAACCATTTAGCATAATGACCAGGCATAATAACAAGTCCAGACCATGCAGTAGAAAGAACTGTACAGACAGTTGTGCATCAAGACTCAGCTAATCTTTTAATTACTGGTATTGATGCTCAGTCATTTGCCGGCGTAAAAAAAGAGAATGGATTTTCTACAATGAAGAAAGTGAAAGCACTGAAGGGACTTCCATGTGATATAGCAAAGAGTTCATTACAACATTTAAGAGGTAAAAAAAATCATAATTTTAACCACAGCTGGGCTGCACAAGTATGCATAACTTAAAAATGAAGCATGCGACTGTGCTCAGAACTAACCAATCACATTCTAATATGTGTTCAAGTTCAATCATTTGACCTACATCATCATGCAACACCCAGTAGTTATTGTTGTAATATGTAGTGGGAGATAGCTCGGTGTAATTCAACAAACAAGAGCAACGGAATCACATTATTGAAGAGTATTAATCAGGGGAGGAGGACTTAAAAAACAAGTTTTAAAAACATGAAGTAGACCCAAAAAAAAAAAAGAAAAAAAAAAAAAAAAAGAAAGATCTGCACTATGGTGGCTTGACAGAAGTACTTTCTCATAAAAAAAAAAAAAAAAAAAAAAAATTCCAAGCCTCAACCAATTCTGCCAAAACAAGCTGCCAAAATGTCCAGCAATTATGATCTGCTATGACCAGTGTATAACATTTGAGTATAATTTAAAAAGTTCTGGTATTTTTTGATGCAGCTTTCAGAGCCACAGTGAAGCATGGTGATGGCAGCTCTATTCTGCTTCTATTCAGCATTGCCCAGGACTCTACTGATGATGGGTGATAAATACGCCCGAAATAAAAACGTACTTGGGTCAAAACCTGCAGGCCTTTTTTCTACGCATGAAAATTCTCTATCCAGCAAACACAAAACACAAATCCAAGTTAAATGAATGGAGGATCAATGTTTTGGAAAGACTCAGTCAGAGCTCAGATCAAAATCCAATTGAAAACCTGTGCAATGACTTAAAGAGGTCTGTGCATGGGAGATTTCTGTATAATTAGAAAGAACCAGAGCATCTCTGCATGGAAAAGTGGAATAAATTTGCCAAATCAATAAGGGCTAATTTGGTCAACTCTTACCCATAAAGACCGAGCACTGTGTTACAAACAAAATGTGTTATTAATGAAAATAAATAAATAAATAAATAAATAAAATACAAATCTGGAAAAAATGATGTAAATGTTCATTCATTTTCTGTACCCGATTAATCCTAATTTGGGTCACGGGGAGGCTGGCGCCCATCCCAGCCAACTTCGGGTGAGGGCAGAGTACACCCTGGCCAGCTCGCCAGGCCATCGCAGGGCGGAAACACGCCGACGGCATTGCAGCCTACTCTTGTCGAAAGTCAGCAATGGTTCTTTTACATGCCTCTCACCATAGACAGTGAGAGACATGGCCGGCCTTTGATAACCCAGTTAACTGCACGGGGGCAGTGACACCCTTGTGGAGAGTGGGACTCAAACCCCCAACCTTTGGATCAGCGATCCAGCGCCCTATACCACTAGACCATCACTGCCCCATGGTGTAAATGCTCATGCAATGAAACAATGGGGATTTTTTTTTTTTTTTTTTTTTTTTTTTTGGCCACCAAATTGTTTCCTTTTTCATTTGAATTCTGTTGCTTGCTATATCACATTAAAAGTAGACAAAAATCTGACATGACGTGTCTATTCATATGAAATCATCCAAGATCACCAAATTGATATACCAAATATATCTTCTGTACATTTATGTACATTGCCACACACATTTTGAGGAGGTTTGGTAACTGAAAATTACACATAAATAGGGCCCTTGTTTTCCCATCAGGCCACGTAATAAGAAGTTGGCATTGGGCTTAATTTGAAGTGCTCATCAAGTCCATTCATTTAAAAATAAGAAACCAAATACCAAAGTGTGCCCACATGGAGCCAACCAGGGAGCCAAATGGGCGTGTCTGGCAAAATTGACCACAAAGGGGTTAATTTTGGAGCACTTCCAATGAGGATACGGAGCAACTCTTGGCTTCCCTGGGACACCATTTGTGAGGACTATCACACTGGCAAATTTCATTTGGCATATCATGAGGCATGTTGGTTAAAATTCAGCATGAATTCGGCATATGTTAGCAACGGTTCGGCAGATTTCTAGTTTTTGGTCAATTATTGCATGGCGATCAGGGGGTTATCTGCTCACTTATGCATTTTGCATAAACATTAAGACAGAATGAAATGTTATAAAAAAAAAAAAATCAAGCAATTACCTTCGTTTTTGATGGCAAGCCATCTAAAGATGGCTACAAATGGCACACAGAGGGTTACCAAGGACACACACCCCCGCCCCCGAAATCAAAACTGATAAAGATTTTGACCTGAAACCAATTGTGTTTTACTTGTATCATACAGGCTACAAAATATATCAAAATCAAGCAAATATGACAGCATCACAAAGGGAGCTAATGGTGATTGACCTGATTTAACCTTTTAACATAAATTTACATCGAATTTGAAGAGACTCCAATGGTCGGGCAGTGCTTAGCACGTCCGCCTCACAACAAGAAGGCCATGGCTTTGAGCCCTGTGCTCAGGCACTTCTGTGTGGAATTAGTTTGTTCTCCTTGGGCCTGAGTGGGTTTCCTCTGGGTATTCCAGTTTCCACCCACAGTCCAAAAAAACATGCACTAACTGACTGTTCCAAATTGACCGGTTGTGTGTGTGTGTGTGTTGGTCCAGTGATGGTTTGGTGAGGTGTTCATGATGTATCCTGTCTACACCCAGAGTGGGCTGAGATAGGCTCCTTCCTCGCCATGACCCTACTAGGATTAAACGTTTTGGCAAATGAATGAGTTAGTAGGGATTTTAAAGGTGTGTGTGTGTGTGTGTGTGTGTGTGTGTGTGTGTGTGTGTGTGTGTGTGTGTGTGTGTGTGTGGTCAGAGATAAAAACACTAGCTCATTGTGGGAAAAGTTGTCCTCCAGACATTCCTGTGTGTGTGAGAGAGAGAGAGAGAGAGAGAGAGAGAGAGATGGCAGTGGTAGCCTGGTGGTATAGGGTGCTGAATCGCTGATCCTAGGGTTGGAGGTTCGAGTCCCACTCTCCACAAGGTTGTCACTGTCTCCGCAATGCAGCTAACTGGATTATCGAAGGCCGGCCATGTCTCTCATGTCTACGGTGATTTGTAATGAGTAGCTGCATAGCCGTCAGCGTGTTTCTGTCCCTTGCTAAAGGGTTGTGACAGGAAGGGCATCGACAGAAAAACCTATAGCAGATCAAACATGTGAATCAGATGATTCACTGTGGCGACCCCTGAAAAAGGGAAAAAGCAGAAAGGAAAAGAAGGTGTGTGTGTGTGTGTGTGTGTGCATTTTTGTTTGTTTGTTTGTTTTTTGCTATGAATGAACAGATAATGTGTTCTAAATATATAGAAATAGTAGTAATGGTTAACAATTTTAATATCACCCAAGTTATAAATTTAGATCCAGATTCACAAATAAGCTTATGAAACAGCACAGTCATAATCTGGCAGACACTCGTATCCAGAGCGACGTACAATCATCACATATTTATACATCTGAGCAAAGCATGTTAAAAGCTTCACGGCCCAACAGTGGTAATACTGGGGATTGAACCGTTGACCTTTGGATCAGTAACCCATCCACTTCTACAGTAAGCCACCACTTCACACTCAAACACAGACAAACACACAAAATAAATAAATAAATAAATAAATAAATACCTGTAGTTGAGGTTGAACTGCCAAAATTTGCGTCCCTTGCTGACAGAGCTGACATGTCTACCTCTTTGTTTCTTATTTATCTTCTTTCTGGTTTTAAGCATAAATGAAGGTGTAAAATCGAACATATATTTAAAAAAATAAATAAATAAACTTGGAATTACACACTTACTGCATAGAAAAATGAAAAAAAGACAGAAAAATACTTTCATTATCCCCAATTCTCTGGAATATCGCTTTTATTTGGAGCAAGTCACACTTAGACCTCCATACTTTATATAATTACACCAAGATCTGCACTCCAGATTGAGAATGAATCAAGATATACATGCACTATGGAAAGAGAAAGTCAAACAGCATAATTTAAAGCTGCTTTATTTGTATACTTGAAACAGGCGAACAATAACAAACTGATTGTAGAGATCGTACAGTTCGACATCGATTCGTCAGTCACAACCTGCATCTCTACATTTGTTCTCAATTGAGCATTGTTCATGGCAGCGTGTCACAGTCAGCTCGAAAAAAAAAGAAAATACCAACCACCCACTGTTTACCTGGAAGACTGTAATAACGATATAAAAATTATTACCAAAATGTTCCAGACGGAAAAATTTACAGGAGGATTGTTAATAGAAAAAGGGCATCCAGCCAAGACAAATTAGAGGGGAGTCTACACTGGTGTCTGTCTGTAGTCGGTATTGTGCACTGTACCCTGTAATTAGAAAGAAGAACAAGAGAGGGACTGTGATGGCATGGCACACCAAAGATCTACCTTACAATTTCATATTCATCATGAAAAAGATGGCAAATGGCAATGCACATGAGGGGTGGGGTGGGGGGGGGCGCTGTTTAATTATTACCTTATTCTCTTGGGTTTCATTCAATAGGCTGTTCCAAATAGTGATCACCTCAGCTTAATTCTAAAACTATGACGCGACAAGCAAGCTCAGACTGACGTGAATATGTTCTCAGCAACTCTGAGACTAAAAGGAAGCTATGTATATTCTAGCAAGGTTCTATAAGAGCCCCGGTAGACACACTGCAAAGGAATGGTGTAAATTAAACGTGCCTCATGTTTACATCAATACAGGGATTGCTCGTGACTTCCTGGTTCGGTTTCTGTGGGTTCAGTGCATCGCATTTTTTTTTTTTTTAAATATTCGAAACGGTTAAGGAAAATGCCACAAAAACAAGACAATTATGAAAAAAAAAAAAAAAAAAAAATATATATATATATATATATATATATACATTTCTATGTGAGGTGTGCATCTGTGTGTGTGTGTGTGTGTGTGTGTGTGTGTGTTTATATTTTATTTACGTCTTATGCATTATTTTTGAATGTTTGTTATTATTAAGCATTTATAGCATTGGATATGTATTTATTGATATTATATACACATACTAGTATGTATACATGTGTACATACGTGGTCTAGTGGTATCGGGCGCTGGATCGCTGATCCAAAGGTTGGGGGTTCGAGTCCCACTCTCCACAAGGTTGTCACTGTCCCCCCCCAGTGCAGCTAACTGGGTTATCAAAGGCGGGCCATGTCTCTCACTGTCTATGGTGAGAGGCATGTAAAAGAACCATTGCTGACTTTCGTAAAGAGTAGCTGCAAAGTCGTCAGCGTGTTTCTGTCCCTTGCGAAAAGGGTTGTGACAGGAAGGGTATCTGACGTAAAAACCTCTGCCAAATCAAACGTGCGAATCAGATGACTCCCGAGTGAAAGGGAAAAAGTCGAAAGGAAGACAGACAGACATACTAGTGAGGGCGGATGATCCTACTTCGTAGAATTTGGAGGTCGCAGGGGGATCCCGGTCCCAATTAACCGTGGAAAGTGAAGGATCTCTGTAATGACATTAAATTATATTTATATAAATAGTGAATGCAGGATCGCTATATAAACGCTCTACAAAGTACAGTAAACAGTAATACATGAAACTGACTCAATATTAGGTGTGATGATGACGTTTCGTTGAAAAATAGAATAGCATCAGGTTCAGTTTGTGCAGTTTTATAAGTACAGTATCTACCGGGTCTCTTACAGAACCAGCCACAGTTCACCTGGAAATGTTGACTGTCAGTTGATTCTTTAATTTCATGCCGACTCTTATATGTAATATGATAAACTTTCTTTATTGACATTCACAGTAACATTGAATTTATCTGAAATTTTTGGAAATTTAAAGTATTTTTGTGCAAACCTGATAATCTAGAAATTATGATATAAAAATCTATAGCAACAAAAGAAAAAGTAGGGTGGCTAAATCTTACACTGCAAAAAAAAAAAAAATATATATATATATATATATATATATATATATATATATATGTCTGTCTTCCTTTTGGCTTTTTCCCTTTTACTCAGGAGTCGCCACAGCGAATCATCTGATTCGCACGTTTGATTTGGCAGAGGTTTTTACGTCGGATGCCCTTCCTGTCACAGCCCTTTTAGCAAGGGACAGAAACATGCTGACGACTTTGCAGCCTACTCTTTACGAAAGTCAGCAATGGTTCTTTTACATGAACCTCTCACCATAGACAGTGACAGACATGGCCCGCCTTTGATAACTCAGTTAGCTGCACTGGTGGGTATATATATATATATATATATATATATATATATATATATATATATATATATATATATATATATATATATATATATAATGTAGGAAGAAAAATATTATATACACACATATATATATATATATATATATATATATATATATATATATATATATATATATATATATATATATATATATATATATGTGTGTGTATATAATATTTTTTTCTTGCTACATTCCTGTGATCTAGTAACCTCACAAAACCACAACTTCACAGGAATTCAGCAGCACTCAGAATATGCCCTGTTGCAGTGCAGCAGAAAAGTGCAGCAAAGCAAGACCTTTATTGTACAAATGCTTTAAAGCATTATTTTCAGGGAAGCCCGGCGTCTTTGGGAGGAAATGGAGCAAAGCAGAGGCCAGGACACCAGCCTACTGCATGTATTGGAGGACGTGTCATAGTGGCAAGATCTCTTTTTGATTGACAGCAACATCGGAGAGTTTCAAGATACAATTTTTTTGGCAAATGAAATAATAATGAAACTTAATGCTGCTGGTCATCTATTTTTTCTTGTGCTATATACCACTACTTTGATTTATATATATCCTACTGTAAATATAATCAGAAAAATAATGTGCATGGGTTTGTTACTTGTTTTCATTTAATTTGCATTGTTATTGACTTCAGCAAAGCTATTTGATCGTCTTCCTTATAGGGGAGAGTGGGGTCGGTGGCATAGTGGTTAGGGTGCTGCGCTTATGATCAGGAGGTTGTGTGTTCAACTCCCAATTAGACCCTCACAGTGCTAAGACCCCTGGGCAAAGTCTCAACCACAAGTGTGTCTCTGTTCACCCAGCAGTATAAATGGGTACCAGTAAAAATATACTGGGAAGGTAACCTGCGATGGACTAGAGTCCCATCCATGAGTTGTCCTGCTAGTCGCTTCACGCTGTGGAAACCAGGGATAAACACTGGCCTGATGAGCCGCTATGGCCCAAAGGAGTTTACCTACCTTATAGGAGAGACTCAAAATTAAACAGCAGGCCATATGAACGACGTCTGGTTTGATTCATTCTTCTAACAAGACAAGATGAGCTGGCTGACTGGAAGTGCTGTGATGAAGGGAATGCACTGTTTGTCTTCTGATGAAACCATGTCAGAGTATTTGGTCAATCTCTGGCTAACTTTCCAAAGGAATACAGAATTATTTACCATTAAATAACATGACGCGATCATGGGAAAATTCTATGATTCAGCCCTAAAATGTGCTTCCAGTTGGTAGCCACCTACCAGCCTCCACTGAACTCTCGTGATGGCCGAGTGTCTATAACTGCCATAAACAAAGTACTAACTCAACCAACTGGTTCTGTCATTTCTTCTCTAGCTTCAAATGTTCTTTGGAGGCCTGGAAGGCCAGAAGCTAATCCATCTACCAAAGACTGTGGTCTGATTCAGAGTATGTCTCCAATGGCTCGTTTTTTGTTTGTTTGTTTGTTTGTTTTTTTCTTCCTATTCTAATATTTACATTCTTACATAAGGTCAATGTGTTGAAGGTGGTCAGATCCACCATCAGGTTTTTGCATTGACAGCTTCCAGATTTCTGTTGCACTATCATCACTTCGTTCTACTTCAACTCTCGCTCAGTGTTCAGATGCGGGAACATTCAGAGTGCCTTTGTGGAGGTGGACAAGAATGTTATTGTACCGTATAAAACACCTCGACACTCTTAGACACTTACTTGCAGATCAGGACTTGTATATCAGCCAAAGCAGTTTCAGAGAAATATGGGTAGAAAGCAAAAATCATTCCTTTGATTCTGCAGGTCTTATCAAGTCACATATACAAATCTTTTAGGTATTCATTAACTGTCTGCTGAGCACAGATAGAGATCTTTTTATACTCTGATTAGTTGAAAAAAAAAAAAAAAAAAAAACTGGTCTGGCTCAAGCTTTATTCTTAAACAAGAGAAAGCACCTTCCTGGGTCCAGGTCCCAGCCTCAGGTGTTTCTGTGTAGACCACAGGTGTCAGACTCATGCCACACAGGGCTGCAGGTTTTTGTTTCAACCAAGCAACAGTTCAGTTCAGTTCATTTTCTGTAACCGTTTCATCCTAATTAGGGTCGCGGGGAGGGAGAGTACACCCTGGACAGCTTGCCAGGCCATCACAGGATGGAAACACGCTGACGGCTTTGCAGCTACTCTTGTCGAAAGTCAGCAATGGTTCTTTTACATGCCTCACACCATAGACAGTGAGAGACATGGCCGGCCTTTGATAACCCAGTTAGCTGCACTGGGGGGTCAGTGACAACCTTGTGGAGAGTGGGACTCGAACCCCCAACCTTTGGATCAGCGATCCGGCACCTTATACCACTAGACCACCACTGCCCCTTCCAAGCAACAGCACTCCTGAATTCCCTCATTTAAACAACTGATCTGAGTCTTCAGGCAGTTGATTGGTCAGTCTCTGTAAATAGCACACCGACTGTCCAATCAACTGTGGGGCAGTGGTAGTCTAGTGGTATAGGGTGCTGGATCGCTGATCCAAAGGTTGGGGGTTCAAGTCACACTCTCCACAAAGTTGTCACTGCCCCCCTAGTGCAACTAACCGGGTTATCAAAGGCGGGCCATGTCTGTCACTGTCTATGGTGTGAGGCATGTAAAAGAACCATTGCTGACTTTCGTAAAGAGTAGCTGCAAAGTCGTCAGCGTGTTTCTGTCCCTTGCTAAAAGGGTTGTGACAGGAAGGGCATCCGACGTAAGAACCTCTGCCAAATCAAACGTGCGAATCAAGATGATTCGCTGTGGTGACTCCCAAGTAAAAGGGAAAAAGCCAAAAGGAAGACAGACACTGTCCAATCAACTGCCTGAGTCTTCAGGCAGTTGATTGGTCAGTCTCTGTAAAGAGCACACAGACTGTCCAATCAAATGCCTGAAGACTCAAAATGTTTGTTTAAATGAGGCAAGTCAGGTGTGCTGCTGCTTGGTTGAAACAAAAACCTGCAGCCACACATCTCTTTGTCGCAAGTGTTGACACCGCAATGTAGAGTTTGCATATTCTTCTTGCGCAGGTTTCCTCCAGGTACCTCACTTTCCTCCTTGGTCCAAAGGCATGCACATTAGGTTGATTGGCTGTTCAAAATTGCTCCTAGGCGTGCGTGTGATTGGTTGTGTGTTTCCCTGCGATGGTATGGCGAGGAGTTCAGGGTGTACCCTGCATTTGCCCAGTGTCAACTGAAAGAGTCCTCAGCATTCATGTGACCGCAGGAGGATTAGACAGTTCAAGCCAATGAGTGCGATTGACCGAATGGAATCTTTTTTCAATACTAAAAACAAAAATTGTAAACATGCAATAAACAGACAAGTAAAATAAAAGCACATGGCCTGGGGAATCATTTCATAAACTTAAGATGTTTCTTTTTGTTGGTTTTTTTTTTTTTTTTCACTTATTATTTTTACCTTCTCTCCATCATTTCAAGGTAAATACGTGTTGTCACATCATGTTAATGTCACTCACACAATCACTCCTGATTAGCATAGTGCCCAGCTTCTGTCAATACAAACTTCTCTGAGCAAGTGATAACCTTCTAACAGCCACCAGATAACCTCTGAAAATCCACACAGCTCTGAGCTATCCAGGGTTCAAAGGTCGACCCTTCTGTGTGCAAAAAAGTGAAAGACAATTGTGATGGCTTTCCCCAATTGTTCAATAAGAAACCCAGACAGTAAGAGTCCTTTTCCTTTGGAAACAGCTCCTGACAGGAGGGGTGGAGAGAGGTCGAAATGTCAAAGTAAGAATTGTCACCAGCCTTGTCGGGAATGAGATTTTAATGATGAGACGGCAGAGCTTTTTGTTTTTACTAGCAGCCTTAGGAGAAAAAAATAAAATAATAAAAGCAACATTCCTACACCCTCCAAAAACAAAGGTCTATAAAGCCATGCCAGTCTGAAGCCTTCATTCAGCTGTAAGTGTTGGGCGTGCACTTTAAGTCAAACGTCTTAATTCCAGATATTTTTTCCCGACCTACCTCTGCATCCTCTGTAATTAAACCCACTCTAACTATACACCCCTAAATGTGTCTATTTAAATCTCTCAAGTCTACCTTCTGCTACTTTAAGAACCGAGAGGGAAATCAAATCCCAGATCGGACCGTGTGCTATTTTTCTCCTTTAAACAAGATGTCATATCATCCAGATTTTCTCAGGGTGGCCTGACCTTTTTGCTCTCCTTCCCACTTCTTTTTCTTTCCGCTGCCATGCTATTGTTCTCTGTGGGTAGTAGAAAAAAGAGAAAAAAGAAGTTTCCCATCCTGTGCCTCACACAGCCAAATGCTTTATAGTCATGTTTTGCCCAAAAACAGAGGAAGTGACTGTGTTTTCACAAGGGCAGGTCCGAGATCAGATCCAATCATGGGAAAGATTGGAAACTGGTTAATGGATGCTGATCTCTGATCAGGAACAAAGGCTGATTCCTAAACGGGAAACCAAGACCCACGCAGTTCAGACCACCAGTACAGAAAGCTGCATGCGCAAAGCGAGTGATGGACAAAAATCTTCAGATCATAATATAAAACTACACCAGCGGTCAGCCATGACATAAGACACCGAGTGGGTGCAGGCATGAATGCGCTGCGGTTAAGTCTCAGTTTTCCGTTTATTTGCACCTTTTTTTCTCTTTGAAGAAGAGCACAACGAGGATTCCTTTACAAAGATCATCTTTATGATCACCTTCCCTTTCTGGATTTGTGTGACATCATGACATCAGTGTGTGTGTGTGTGTGTGTGTGTGTGTGTGTGTGTGTGTGTGTGGTCAGAGATAAAAACACGAGCTCATTGTGGGAAAAGTTGTCCTCCAGACATTCCTGTATGTGTGTGTGTGTGTGTGTGTGTGTGTGTGTGTGTGTGTGTGTGTGTGTGTGTGTGTGTGTGTAAGAAAAGAAATCATGGAGGGAAAAAAAAAAAATCACATTTAGGCATTGCCTAAAAGTAAAGCTCTGAAAATATTAGTATGTGTAAGTTTACAGGAACATGATAGGTAAAGTGAGAATAAGCTGCCATGTGCAAGCGCACTCAATGCCGACGTTGGCAGTGCACGTGATGTATCGGATCGCCTGGGTCGGTATATGAGCACTGATCCAACAACACGATCCAACTCATGATTATGATATTTGCATAAGTGTCATGCTCCAGAACCCCACTATCATTTTGTACAAGAGTCCCATTCATAGTCTAATTTTTAATAAAAAAAAAAAAAAAAAAAAAAAATATATATATATATATATATATATATATATATATATATATATATATATATATATATATATATATATACATACACAGGGATCCCTCACTTTACGCGGTTAATTGGGATCGAGATCCCCACAAGACCATCGAAATCCGTTAAACAGGATCAACACCCCCGAACATCCCCCCTGACTGATGTATATGTATATGTATGTGTATATAATATCAATAAATATATATTCAATGATATAAATGCTTATAATAATAAAAATTAAACATTAAAAAATATATAACAAGATGTAAATAAAATATAAATGCACACACATACAGATGGTATTGCATGAGAAGAAGACGGCACACATACATAAGCGCATACGCACGCAGATGCACGTGCACACACAGATGCAACAATGTAAGTAGTTTTGATGAGATATTTTGGGTTGTTGTTTGTTTGTTTGTTTGTTTGCTTGTTTTTTTGCATAATTGGACTTGTTTTTGTGGCATTTTCCTTAACTTTTCCCCCTATTCTTCCTTAATTTCTTTATTTTTTTTAATTCGATAAATATTTATTTATTAATTAAAGAAAAAAAAAAAAAAACTCAATGCACTGAAGCCGCATGAATTGAAGCGTGATGTAGTGAGGGATATATCTGTTCCTGTCCCTTCACTGTGATGTGTGGTTCCTGGTAGGGCTGTCCTGGCACAGGCTGGTCAAAAAGACTTCAGTCTTTTTGGTGCTTATGGTGAGATCAAAGTTGTCACAGACTCTTGAAATGCAGTCCATTTTGTGCTGCATCTTCTGCTCTGTGCCAATGTTGAGAGCTCAGTCATCAGTGAACAAGAAGTCTCTGATGACCGAGGTCAGGAAGGTCATGAAGAGGTCGCTGTGCTGCTCTTGGCATTTTTCCTGGAGTTGGCGTGTGACAAATATCATAACTGTTCCACGTTCAGCACGAAAGCCACACTGACTTTCTGGGAGGATACAATGCTCGAGATGCTGGAGGGGACAGTTGAGCAGAACATGGGCCAGGATCTTCCCAGTGATAGACAGGAGGGAGATCCCTCGATGATTGTCACAGGACTGGTGGTTACCTTTCCTTTTGTAGATGTGAACCATGGTGGCATCTTTCAGTTGCTGTGGGACCTTCCCTTCACTCCACATGGACTAGAAGAACTCTATCAGTTTCTGCATCAAGGCTGTTCCTCCTGCTTTGTATATCTCTGCAGGGATTGCATCTGATCCTGGTACTGTGCCACAGGAAAGTTGCTTGACGGCCTTTCTGACTTCTTCTGTGGGGAGAGTGTCAAGGTTCCTGTTGATCCCCACTTGAGGTAGGTGGGCGATGGCCTTATTGTTGATCGTGGCAGGGTGGTTCAGGACCTGCTTAAAATGTTCAGCCGACTTTTCCAGAATCTGCTTCTTCAGCACCTACGTCTCATCTGCAGTGGGGGAGCCAGTGGACTGAGGTCCATGCAGTCTTCAAGGCGTCATAGAAATGCTTGGTGTTGTGACTGTCCACATAGCCCTGTATTTCTTCGCCTTTCTTGCTGCACCACGAGTCTTGCATTTCACAGAGTTTATTCTGTGCCTTGCTTTTTCAAAGGCATCTTTCTTCGTTCGTGATAAGGGGTCATTCTGATCTGCTCTGAACAGCTGGAGTTTCTCTCACATGAGTGCCTGTATCTCCTCGTCATTCTCATTGAATCAATCCTGGTGCTTGCAAGTTGCTGGTCAAAGGTGTTCAAAGGCTGTGGAATACACTACATTTCTGAATGCTGCCCACAGTTTCTCCGCGCTGTCCGGATCACTCTAGGGTGTGTCTTGCAGCCTGTCATCAAGGTCCCTGGTGAATTATTGTGCAATGTTGCTGTTGGAGACATTCACGCTTGGAGACATTCAGCCTCTTTACAGTTTTCTGGTCTTGGAGTCTTCTCATGAGCAGGATGCAAAGTTTGCCCTTGGACACTATGAGTCGATTGATCAGTCCAGTCGTCGGCACCACACATGGCCCTTGTCACGCTCACGTCCCGTATGTCCCTTTTCTTGGTGATGACAACGTCAATTAGATGCCAATGCCTGGAGCGTGGATGCATCCAAGATTCCTTGTTATGGGTGGGGAGGTGCAACAGTGTGCTGGTGAGGACGAGGTCATGGGTGGCACACAACTTGAGGAGCAGGAGGCGGTTGCTGTTGCATTTGCCAATCCCATGTCTTCCAATCATCCCTTCCCAGGTTTGGTGATCTGCACCCACTCTAGCATTGAATATATTTCTATACACACACACACACACACACACACACACACACACACACACACACACACACACACACACACACACACACACACACACACTTCAGCCCCCATAGAGCAGTTGGGGATTAGGTGCCTTGCTCAATGGCATTTCAGCACTAGAAGGTGGAGAAGGCAAAGGTTCAGCTCACTCCCCCACCACCACACATTTTTCCTGCTGGTTCTGAAATTGAGCCAGTGACCTTATGGTCTCAAAGGCGCTTCTCTAATAATTAGGACACAGCTGTCCCCTTAGAAGTAAGGTACATTACTTGGTTGGACAAAACTGTCTGTCTCAATATAGTAAGTGTGGTCGATGTGCATGCCTGTTCTCAAATTTCCTTGCTGTTTGTGCTTTGGTGTTATTAGGCTCATTGAGCTAGTAAAGAAAAGACACTTATGAGCACCATACAGATCACAAATGGATTAGCCTGAACGTGCAGTTTCTGAGACACAGTGCCATCTCAACTTGTCTCTTATAGGCTGGGACTGAAGACTAGAATTTGTTTAGTTAATTCTAAAGGTTTAGTAAGGCAGCATGATGGTGTAGTGAAGATCAGACCCACCTTACAGCAAGAAGGTCTTGCAGACAAACCATGTGTGAAGTTTGCATGTTCTTATGTAGTTTGCATCCAATTACCTCTTAAGTCTTTAAAAACTTAGATGGATGCAATAATTGTAGTGGGCAGCACTCAAACCAAGATTGTAATGGGTTTAGGTCCAGAGTACATTAAGAGCATCTCCGTGTGAAATGTGCATGCTTTCCCTATGCATGTGTGGGTTTTGATGCATCAAAGAAAAAAAAATAATAATAATAAACAGCTCTCTTTTGAAACAATGATTAAATGTATTGTACTATTTCGATACATATTGAAATTCGAATGTAAAACTAATGAAGCAGTCATCCGACATCAATCATGTCTGGATTATCGATCTGTTCCTTTAATCAAGACAAAGGCAAATAAATTGTGAAACACATTTCATCCATATTGTGCAGCCATGGTGGGGAGTGCACAAGTGGTGCATCATACACTGTATTTCCATCAGCCAACCAGCAAAGGACTGGTATGTAATGCTAACCAGACCATGAAAGCCAAAGGACAAGTATGACACAGTTTTGTTTTTGTTTTTTTGTCCTTTCTGTGACAATTCTTTTTCAAAATAATGAGTGTTGTTGTTTGTTTTCCTTTCGGCTTTTTCCCTTTTACTCGGGAGTCGCCACAGCGAATCATCTGATTCACACGTTTGATTTGGCAGAGGTTTTTACGTCGGATGCCCTTCCTGTCACAACACTTTTTTAGCAAGGGACAGAAACACGCTGACGGCTTTGCAGCTACTCTTTACGAAAGTCAGCAATGGTTCTTTTACATGCCTCTCACCATAGACAGTGACAGACATGGCCCGCCTTTGATGACCCAGTTAGCTGCACTGGGGGGGGACATTGACAACCTTGTGGAGAGTAGGACTCGAACCCCCAACCTTTGGATCAGCGATCCAGCACCCTATACCACTAGACCACCACTGCTCCTTTTCAAAATAATGAGTATATTTAAAAAAAAAAACACACAAAAAAAAACCCCATATATATATATATATATATATATATATTTTTTTTTTTTTTTTTAATATTGTTTTAATTAAAAAAAAAAAAAAAAAATATATATATATATATATATATATATATATATATATATATATATATATATATATATATATATTTATTTATTTTATTTTTTTTTTTAATTAAAAAAACTATTATTTTATTTCCATAACATAATTTAAAATGGTTCTTAAGAAAGCATTAAGCATCCTCACTGTCCACAGCTGTTTGGTTTAAGCTACACACACACACACACACACACACACACACACACACACACACACACACACACACACACACACACACAAAAGCCATAACGACTGATGTTTACATTTTTACATACACGCAGACACTTGACATCTAAATTACCACTCATACATACTCACTCAGGACTAATTACACCACACAGACATTGGAGAGAGAGAGAGAGAGGGAGAGAGAGAGAGAGAGAGGGGTGACATGTTAATTATTGAGGGGAATAAGAAGAGACCAGGACCCATGTCCTTAACTGCTTCCTCAAATACAAAACTTTTTTTTTTTTTCTTTTTTGTAAACAGACAGCTGGTGTCAGGTTTGTTGTCATTTATCTTTGTTTTTCTTTTATTTTTAACATATTTGCTTTCTATTGTCTACATACAGCAATCATAATATACCCTTAACATTAACATCATCTAACTGGTCTATAGCTAAGCAGCCCCATACAGACCACGCTCCCGAGCACTGTGTGTTCCGACTCTTTTCTATCATAACCAGCGTTAAGAGATTCAGCTGTTTGTGGAGCAGTTCCTGCTCGCTGGAATCAGACCAGACTTATTCTCTCTCTCTCTCTCTTTCTCTCTCTCTCTCTCTCTCTCTCTCTCTCTCTCTCACTCACTCACCATCTTTGGCAGGTATTACACACGTGTATATGAGAAAAGACTGCACATGAGCTGTGGTCTAACTGTGTACGGGGCTGCCTAACCACAGACCAGTCGGGTGGTGTTAATGTTTTGACTGACTGGTGTATATATGGTGGTTTATCCTGGTTTGAGAAATGCTGTGAAGAAAGACTGTCCTCAGGTAAAATAAGTCAAGACTTGCATGAACTTGTGGAAGCTATGCACCAATTCTCAGTCAAAGAACTTGAAGCTTGAACCTCAGCACAGATGAATAGCCGAACAAAAAGTCAAATAGTCCAATTTCCTTATAGTTAAAGGATACTGGTGCAGACACAAATTTACTGCAGGCTGTGTGAGTCGTGGTAGATGATTATCAACATACAAAATGCAGAATGTTTAATTTAGATTAAAATATTAAATGGAAGGTTTTTAATTATTGTTAATTACTCATAACACATCATTAGCATTTCAGGTTATTTTATGAAATAAAATTCGATGTAGTAGATTTTGCATGAAGAGATTATTAAAGTGACATGAAAGGCAAGCCTTCAGAATTCTCCTATTACACATGAATGTGTGTATATTTTCCATGACAGGTGGTTTTTACTTACAATTTTTAAAGTTGCAATCTCCTAAAATTCATTGCAAAATGTGTATTAGGCACATTACTGGAAAAAAATACCATTCATTCATTCATTCATTCATTCATTCATTTTCTGAACCGCTTAATCGCAATTATGGTTGCCAGGAGGCTTTACCAATGACAGCAATGATTCTTTTGCATGCCGCTCATCATAGACAGTAAGAAGCATGACTGGCCTTTCATAACCCAGTTCACTGCACAGGGAGACAGCAGTGACAAGCCAATGACAATGGGGCTTGAGCCTCTAACCTTGGGATCGGTAATCTAGCACACTATCACAGGCAACAGATATCAAGCTAAAAGTCAAAAATCAACTCCTGAGCCTCTGAATAAAATAAAACTAGGCACTTGTACTGTACACATAATGAGCATATGTTCACATTCACAAGATAAACATCAGCTCATTTACATAAATGGTGTAATCCAACATTTTACATATGCAAGTTAATTCTGCGTTTACCCTCGTAGACATGTGTGCAGATTTATTACTTCCCAATACAAAACAGCTTGTAATAATAATATGGCATTTTAATGTGCCAAGATGTATATGATGTATGCAAGTGTTTTTTTTTTTTTTTGTAAATTTGGGTTTAATTACCTTTTATGGTAAATGTTTGTTGAGTAGATTATATACTCTGATTACCTTTACTCAGTGTTATATATTTGAACAGTTGGTCAGGTCAAGGCTCAGCAACACTATGGAGCAAGAAAATGAATTAAGTTGGTCGCCCGAATGTTCTGAATGACCAGGATATTACATCAGTAGAATTTTTCGTTACTGATAGCATGGATACAAACTTGAGGATAAAATAGTCAATAAGTGGAGTCATGGAGCATGGGGGATCATTTTTACATATGAACGGGTCCTGAACTAAACCCTAGTGAAAGTCTCTAGGATATGTTGGAGAATATTTTACGAAGTTTCCCATATTCAATTGAAGATTGCATTGAAAACTGAGCCCATCTCTGGATGGAAATAAACATTGTGAGGTTGCTTATATTTTGAAAAACATTGTCATAGTGACTACATGCTGTAATTAAGGCTTAAGGCTAGCAAACAAAATACAGCGGTACGTTGTCTAATGAAATGAAGCAAAAAACGTCCATTAGATGAAAAAAATATTCCCATAAGAAATAACAGAAAACCAATTAATATGTTCCAACCCCTTCCCAAGCTCATATAACCTGCCACAAACACATATATTTGACCTAATAGTATTAAACATAAACATGTAAGAACAATAAATATTTAATAATAATAATAATAATAATAATAATAATAATAATAATAATAATAATACATGTACATTAATAATAATTCATAATATAATAATAATGACAATAATAATAATAATAATAATAATAATAATAATAATAATAATAATAATAATAATAATAATAATAAAACAAGAATAAACAATAAGTCAACTCACCCTTCCGATCATCGATTGTAGCGAAGATGTGACGTAGGCAGGTAGGAGGTGGTGCATAACAGACGAGGAGGAAGAGGAGAATTTTGTGCATGTGCACGCTATGAATGCCACCAAGGAAAGGCTCGTGGTGAGCTCCCACAAGGCCAGTGCTTCTCAAATAGTGAAGTGATGCTGGGGTGGTATGACCCTGGCAAACATGCTTTTTTTGTGATACTGTACTAGAATTAAGTGTAATTGTGCATCCACTACAGTAGTTGGCAGTGGTGCTCTCATTGTCACACGCTGGTGTAGAGAAAAAGCACCAAGCAAACCATATGAAGTGCAGTAAACACTATTTATAGTTGCATGCAGGTCGCTGTGGGGGCGTGATTTTTTTATTTTTTTTATTTTTTTTTTTTAACCTAGACGGGGCATCACAGAAAAGAATTGAGAAGCACTGCACAAGGTGTTCTTGGAGTGTGAAGGAATACATGCGGAAGAATACGAAGCTAATCGGCTCGGAAAAGCCATTTCAAAGCGAGCTCGGAAGTGAATTTTTGCTCGTTAGATGGAGCAGATTTTTGGTGGTTGTTCGTTAGATGGAGCAGATTTTTGGTCGGTTCGGAGCTCGTATCATTGAAATATCGTTATAAGGGACACTCGTTAGACGAGGTACCACTGTGTTAGGCCTTGTGACCTTTTTAATATTAGGCCGGTCACTATAAGTGATTTACCCCAGGTGTATGTAGAAAGGAATTCATAATAAGGTGGCAGCGGTTAATTTTTGCATGGCAGGGCAGTGCTTGCTGTTTGTCCTGTGTTCCTGCGTATAAAATCCATTGAAATCACTCTCGCTCATTGTGACTCCTAAAAGTTTTTCTATGAAACCATTTATCTGACATTATATTCTTCTTTTCTTTCCATTCTTTCTTCTTGCACCTTACAACAGAGAAAGTAATTTTCTGTTGTTCAATACCCTGTCAGTGGCCAGAGCTGAGCAGTACAAGGCCTGAGTGCTTTTTTATCCTCTTTCTTTCACCATTTGTTCAAATCACAACTGGAAAATTGTTCTTATTGCTCAGTGAAGGAGTGTTACGGCCACAAGAATTTCTACCCATCGATTTCTCCACAATTATCGCATACAGCTGACCGGACTATTCCATAGACTGTCTGTCTTAACATACACACACACACACACACACACACACACACACACAAAAAAAAAAAAAAAAAAACTTTTTTTTGTACTGATAATCAGAGGTTCAATGTGATTAGATCAGTTTTTCTCTCCCTCTGCCCTCTCAATGTACTAGTAAGGATTTTTATTGCATTTTTCCAGTCACAAATAACACTGAAGCAGATCTGATATCTGCTGTCAGGATCCCACAGAAGCTGAGATCGAGATAGTGATCATGAAAACAAAATGGCTGGCTGATGATGGCACAAGGCAAGCCGGCTAGTCATGGCGAAGGATAAGATCTATTCTTAAACTGTATGGATTTGTTTCACTAAACCGCAAACATCTTTTAAAGAAAACGATCGTTGATTGTCCAGCATGTATTACTTGCTTAGATGTATAACCTACAACAACCGGCCCATCTCATCAGAGGATCCCTCATCTCGCATCCTCAGTCCGAGACAAAGGCTTCACCCACTCAGCCACAAACAGACAGGCTGTTATTTATAATGCATGATCTGTCAAAATTTTAGTCTGGCTTGACAGACATGGTGTGCAGACGATGCAGTTTTACAAACACAAACAAGAGCATACCTCTCAAATCCCAGTCTTAATCCTTTGAGCCCAGGACCCTAAAATCAATACTTATAGGACTCAGTAGTGGTTTTATACACACACCCACACAAACACAAACACACACACACACACACACACACACACACACACACACACACACCCCCAATGATTTTCAAAATTTTATTACGTAAACTCTAACTTTTTTGGCAGTGAGGTTTATTGAAAATAATACTTATTGTGGGCCAATTATTGTTGCACAATTTGGGCCAGATTACACTAACTGTAGGTCTCCCACCTGAAATCTGCATATTGCAAAGATGCAAAGTGCGATATTTTTAGAGAGTAGGGGTGTGAATTCAATCAGATTTTATAATAAGTTAGCATGGTTCTCAAAAGCCGGTATGAAGAAAGTTAGCATAGTTGCTTGAAAATTGTGAAAGATTTCATTATTTCAAGACCTCAAGTCCGTTCAAAATGCTACATTTTTACACCATGTCTGTCTGTCTGTCTGTCTTCCTTTCGGCTTTTCCCCTTTCACTCGGGAGTCGCCACAGCGAATCATCTGATTCGCACGTTTTGATTTGGCAGAGGTTTTTACGTCGGATGCCCTTCCTGTCACAACCCTTTTAGCAAGGGACAGAAACACGCTGACGACTTTGCAGCTACTCTTTTACGAAAGTCAGCAATGGTTCTTTTACATGAACCTCTCACCACAGACAGTCACAGACATGGCCCGCCTTTGATAACCCAGTTAGCCACACTGGGGGGGGACAGTGACAACCTTGTGGAGAGTGGGACTCGAACCCCCAACCTTTGGATCAGTGATCCAGCACCCTATACCACTAGACCACCACTGCCCTAACATGGCGTCACAAAATCCCAGATAAGTAAAACAATAGTGTACATTGAACCACCACAACAACGTGCATTGCTTTAGCCGCTTCACGTTTTGTAAGGGATTTGAACTATGATAGAATACAAAGGAGGGTTTGTTTACTAGTTGGAAGCCGGCTTGTATTGATAACTTTGTCTGGATCTGTAGATGTTGTGCCCAACAACCAATACTAAACCACGCTGGCTTTTGCTTGGGACACTGGAGGCCATCTGAATTCGATCAATGTTTTAAAGTAAAGGTCTGCAAGAAAGATGGGAAATGGAAAATTACCCACCGGGACATGTTCAGTTTTATTATTTTAAAATGTTGGATTTGATGTATTATGTATTTATAACAGACAAATAGTACGCACCTAAAAAATGTTACACAATATTAATACACATGCAATGAGATAGATAATGTATTTCTGTTCTACTGCACCATTACCTGCAGAACAAAGTGATTTCAAAATGGCCATCAGCTCAGGACTTAAGGTGAAGGACAAGTACAAGGTGGTTCTAAAATTTTGTATAAATATGGCAAAAAGATAGACAGGGATCACTCACTTTCTGCGGTTATTTGGGACCGGGATCCCTCACTTTTCGTGGTTATTTGGGACCGAGATCCCCCCGCGGCCTCCGAATTACCCGAAGTAGGATCAACCCCCCCCCTCCCCGACTGACATAAACATACATGTATATGTGTATATAATATCAATAAATACATATTCGATGCTATAAATGTATATCATACATCATACAATATAATAACAATTAAACATTAAAAAATAATGCATAAGATGTAAATAAAATATAAATAAACACACACATAGGTGACGTGTGGGCACGCAGGCAGACGCGAGTGCGCGCACTGAAATGAGCACCTCACAAAAATGTAACTAGTTTTGATGAGAGCTTTTGGGTTATTTTTTATTTTGTGTTTGTTCACTTTTTTTTTTTTGTTTTGTTTTTTTTTTTTTGGGGGGTGTGGTTTTTTTTTTTTTTTTTGCTTAATTGGCCTTGTTTTGTGGCATTTTCCTTAACTTTCCCCCATTCTTCCTTAATTTCCTTGTTTTTTTAATTTGATGAATATTAAAAAAAAAATGACAATGCACTGAAGCCACATGAATTGAACTGTGAAGTAGCGAGAGATCCCTGTATACGGTTCTCTCTCATTACCATTCAATATATGCTAGATTGACTTTTAAACTTATTTTTGCATTAAAATGTAAACACTTTCACAATTTTTGAAGAGATGAAATGAAAATGTGCATACATCTTATAAAGGCCCTGCGATGGCCTGGCGAGCTGTCCAGGGTTTACTCTGCCTTAGCCCAGAGACGGCTGAGATGGGCGCCAGCCTCCCTGCAACCCTAATTAGAATTACGTGGATCAGAAAATGACTGAAAGAATGAATATCTTATAAAGCATATATTATCAAACTATATAACCTAATGAAACCATACTTTTTATTTTCTTTTTTTTTTCTTCACCTCACCCAATAAATATGCCGGTAAACACATTTTGGTGTCAGTGTGGGACCCTTCAATGAAGTCTGCTGGGCTTCAAGTCTTGGACAGTTGCTATTTAGCATGAACCTCACCCACAGATACAACATGGGTACCCTAATACACACACACACATACAAATATATATATATATATATATATATATATATATATATATATATATATATATATATATATATATATATATATATATATATATATATATATATATACACACACATATAGGTCTGGGGTGTGATGTCTGATTACGATACGGTACATTTTCCAACTACCGAACTTCAAACTTGAATAAATATTTCCATGCCTGAGTTTATTTGTGAATCATTGCATGAAAATCTTTAGTGCATGCCTGGAAGATACTGTCATACCAAAATATGTACATATGATGAACATAGTTTTTTAAATAATTCAAACACTTCCTAGTTTACACCTTTTCGATCGCAATTTTATGAGATTATCGTTATTATTATTAATTTTGTGACAATAGGGGCAGTGGTGGTCTAGTGGTATAGGGCGCTGGATCGCTGAGCCAAAGGTTGGGGGTTCGAGTCCCACTCTCCACAAGGTTGTCACTGTCCCCCCCAGTGCAGCTAACTGGGTTATCAAAGGCGGGCCATGTCTCTCACTGTCTATGGTGAGAGGCATGTAAAAGAACCATTGCTGACATTCGTAAAGAGTAGCTGCAAAGTCGTCAGCGTGTTTCTGTCCCTCGCTAAAAAGGGTTGTGACAGGAAGGGCATCCGACGTAAAAACCTCTGCCAAATCAAACGTGCGAATCAGATGATTCGCTGTGGCGACTCCCGAGTAAAAGGGAAAAAGCCAAAAGGAAGACAGAAATATTAATTTTGTGACATTACACAGAATCATTATTTTTCCCCCAGTGCAGCTAACTGGGTTATCAAAGGCGGGCCATGTCTCTCACTGTCTATGGTGAGTCAGCGTGTTTCTGTCCCTTGCTAAAAAGGGTTGTGACAGGAAGGGCATCCGATGTAAAAACCTCTGCCAAATCAAACATGCGAATCAGATGATTCGCTGTGGCGACTCCAGAGTAAAAGGGAAAAAGCCGAAAGGAAGACAGACAGACACAGAATCATTATTTTTACGTCCCACTGAGCCTCTGCAAAGGTCTCCACAGGTCCAACAACAATACGAATCAGAGCACTGGTACCCCACAATGCACCACCAATTTTCATGTGTGTGGCAAAATTGGTAAATAAGCACCAGATTTAAAACCGGATGGATGACATACATTACTTTCCCGGTCCATGTTACCCGGTGCATCTGGTGCTCCTACCAATCACTGATGTATCTGCATTTATTGACTTTAGATCATAAAGAAAATCTGATGATGTCAATCACTATCAATAGACAGAGTGTAACTAATTACGCAATTATTATCTAAATCTATTATTAGTGAATAGAAGGTTGTTCATTCTTTCCACGTTACTGACTGTTTGAGTCGTCCTACTGATAATTCGATGATGCTGCTTCTCCAAGGAATATCATCCTGCATCTATCAGGATTTAATGCTTATTGGCCTCATACATTAAAAATTGTAAAACTATTTTTTTTTCTAAATCTGCACAAAAATGTAAAAGGTCAATGTCACACATTTCAGTTCAGATCAGTTTTGTGATCAGACCCATACATATATATCTCCACACACACACACACACACACACACACACACACACACACACACACACACACACACACACACACACACTATCTATCTATCTATCTATCTATCTATCTATCTATATATATATATATATATATATATATATATATATATATATATATATATATATATATATATATATATATATATATATATATATATATATATATATATATATATATATATATATATATAAATATAAATATATATCACTTTGTTTTTCACACCATTTAAGCATTTCCTGTAAACGTGAAACCAAGCCAATGTGTATCTGAATATAAATAATGGCTTAGCTTACATTTCCATCGAGGAAAATACACTTGAACAAGCACTTTAATAAGAGATGAGTCAACAATCAGTCACACGGCTGATGAATAAGCACCCAAGGAGATAACAATAAGACTTTAGAGAGAAATGAATTTGGGGTAACAATAATACAATACTCATTAAAAAAAAAAAAAAAAAAAAAAAAATACAGACAGTGACAACCTGAACGTATGAAATGGAAATGAGGTTCAGGTGATGTGATGAGATAAACAGACTGCCCAAAATTATGCCAATACCATCATTTTACAACCGAATAAATCACCCAGAGGCGCTGTCTGATATGAAAATGTAATGATTTGCAAAGATTCGTCTTTAAAGTCAAATTTTGCTGAGGCATACTGAAAGGAAAATGCCAATGTTTTCAGCAAATAAGGCCTGGAGTGGTGTACCGTTAAAAACATTTAGATTCTTTTGTGGAGAGATTGAGCTTTCAGTGAGACATAAGCTGATTTCTCTCATTTAAGGCAGCAGCCAAAAGGGTTTTCAATGTCCTTTACAAAAACCTATGAACAGCCCCCGTCCCTTATGAATGCAGCTTCAATCAATGTTAAAAGCTTCTGCATCCATTTATTGTCTGACATGCAAGTCAAACATAAAACTGTTTACCAAAACTGTCATTAAAACGAGCATGAATAAATAAATGTCCAAAAATGCTCGATGGAAAAAGAATATTGATTTTAAACATTTTCACAATGAGTTCTTTTATTTTGTAAGGTAATTCATCCACCCTTTAAATCTGGGCTTCACTACTTTGATGTGATCTCACTGCATTATCCAAAACATGCTGTACGTTCCATAACATGTGTTTGGCACCTCTAGTGGGTGTTCAGATAAATGTTGCATGATGGACAGTATGATGTAAAATGGCCACCGGTAAGTAACAAAAAATTCCTGTTTGAGAAATGTACAGCAGAAAAAAATTAAAAATAATAAAAAACAATCCAAGAATAAAGATTATGCACACACACACACACACACACACACACACACACACACACACACACACACACAGGAATAT
>CM045729.1:77556549-77559049 GCA_024760905.1 Plotosus lineatus
GCTGCAAGGAGTATTTGTGTTTAAGCCTCATAGGTTCAGTGGGTGGTTGCATATTTCCCTTATGAGTATGCTGGCACCACTTTGTCCTCACTTCACTCTCTCAGTCACACACAGCCACATTCCTGCATAGATGTGTATGTCAAGCATCGTTACGGCCAGAAAATACCAACGTCAACAGGTGAGGAGCGACACAAGCTACTGCACATACCGGCTTAGCAATTGTTTACTGTGGTTCACAAAGCAGGATGAGTGTGAAGCTGCATTTCAATGATCTCGGGCTTACTTTTAAGTACCAGAGCAGGAAAACAAACATGCATGGGACGACGTGGAAAGGAAATGGTGGACTGTGCTGATTCAGGCTTGTGAAAACATCCCTTTTCGTGTGCATTTCAGTGAAAGACGTGAGCCAGATAGACTCAGTCCAACTGCTGAGGTTGAAAATAACATGCTGTTGTCAGATCTCCATTGTTCACCATGACAAACGATTGACATTGAATTGATACAGATCTGAACTGAATGAAGGGGACATTTGTGTGTTTGTACAGTGTAACCGTGAAATGAGCTGGTAGATAAATAAACCAGAGAAAAACGCTGAAAGTTCAGCAGGTGACAGGTGTTAGCTAAAAGTGAAAGCTTGGCTTAGGGTTAAGGCCCAAACATATCCAACTTACAACATATCAGCGCTTACAACAATCATGAGATGTCATGACCTCAGGTCTTATACGTTAAGCAAATGTTTGGTATCCTTGTATTCAGTATACACAAAAGTGCCACAACGTCCAAACTTGTCAGTAGCTGCTGTTCCACCATAGTGCCAGAGCGAGCTCAAAACTACCAGAGGCTCATAGCCTGAGGCTTTAAGGCTTCAAGCCAAAAACATGTTTGTGTTTTTATAACTGCACTATAGCCCAACTGATTCCACGACCATAACATGCAGCACAGGAACAGAGAGGATCCCAGTAATGCACAGTACATGAAAATGTTCAGTTCATTTTCTGTAACCGCTTCATCCTAATTAGGGTCACGGGGAGGCTGGTGTCCATCCCAGCCAACTCAGGGCGAGGGCAGAGTACACCCTGGACAGCTCGCCAGGCCATCGCAGGGCGGAAACACGCTGACGGCTTTGCAGCCTACTCTTGTCGAAAGTCAGCAATGGTTCTTTTACATGCCTCACACCATAGACAGTGAGAGACATGGCCGGCCTTTGATAACCCAGTTAGCTGCACTGGGGGGGCGACAGTGATAACCTTGTGGAGAGTGGGACTCGAACCCTCAACCTTTGGATCAGCGATCCGACGCCTTATACCACTAGACCACCACTGCCCCACTACTGTGTATGACCATTTATATGAAATACTCACTGCAGCAAACAAGTAAGAGTATTCAATACACAATTGTACTCACAGGAAAACAAAGGTTGTTCAACTATTTACATGCAGAGCATATACACACATATAACACAAAAGATAGTCTATGCTAACCGCATCATCATTGAGTCACAGAACGCAAGTACAGTGATCCCTCGCTACTTCACGCTTCAGCTCACGCGACTTCAGTGCATCGCAGGTTTTTCAAAAATATTCCTCGGAAAGAACCAAAAAAAAAAAAAAAAAAAAGGAAATTAATGAAAAATCGGGGGAAAGTTCAGGAAAATGCCACAAAGCAAGAACAATTATGCAAAAAAATGACCCAAACAAACAAAAACAAAAAAACAACCTAACCCCACCCCCCAACAAAACTACTTTTTTACTATTTTTGTGTGAGGTGCGTGTCTGTGTGCGTGTGTGTATCTGTATTTTATTTACAGCGTATGCATTATTTTTGAATGTTTAATTGTTATCAGCATTTATAGCGTTGAATATGTATGTATTGATATTATCCACACATATGCATGTACGTATACATCAGTTGAGGGTGGGGGGGTTGGATCCTACTTCACTGAAATCAGAGGTCGCGTGCGTGCGGGGGGTGGGGGGGGGTAAGTCCCATTAATCGCTGAAAGTGAGGGATCCCTGTATTCCGTCAATTCCATCTCCATGTCAAATTGCTCTCACTCCAACACCCCAACCTTCCTACCCCGCTCGCGCACGTGCACACACACACACACACACAGTCAGGGGGGTCGATCCTACTTCACGGAAATTGGGCGGTCTCTGGGGGGGGGGGGCGGTCTCGGTCCCCATTAACCACGAAAAGTGAGGGATCACTGTAATGGATTGTCTGTCTTCCTTTCGTATTTTTCCCTTTTACTCGGGAGTCGCCACAGCGAATCATTTGATTCGCACGTTTGATTTGACAGAGGTTTTTTACGTCGGATGTCCTTCCTGTCACAACCCTTTTTAGCAAGGGACAGAAACACGCTGACGGCTTTGCAGCTACTCTTTACGAAAGTCAGCAATGGTTCTTTTACATGCCTCTCACCATAGACAGTGACAGACATGGCCCGCCTTTGATAACCCAGTTAGCTGCACGGGGGGGGGGGGGGGGGGAGGGGCAACCT
>CM045729.1:77564049-77571549 GCA_024760905.1 Plotosus lineatus
TTTTTTTTTATTTTAGATGATTCAAAAAACTAATCCCATCGTGTGGGTTTGGAAAACGAGGTGTGTGTGTGTGTGTGTGTGTGTGTGTGTGTGTGTGTGTGTGTGTGTGTGATATTCTGATCTTTGCCTTTCATATTATATACACACCCAAGGACCAAGGCCCAACACGGGCGGCACTTATATTCTAGTGTCAAGCCACTATATTACTATACATGTGGTGCATAGGCATTTATGGTACACGATGTACATGTAGGTTATACCATGCTTGTACAAACTTCATATTTTAAACATTTTTGAGATGTCAGTAGACATACTTAAAAATTTTCTTTGGGTTGAGAAAAAATGTGGTGTGTGGGGAGGGGGCATGTTTCATGGGCAAGCACAAGCACCATCACACTTTCTCAAACAACATAGTTTCCTTGCAGTAGACATACAATAACAAAGTATTCACTGTGATGTTTCTGAATGTTTTGATTTAAAAAAAAAAAAAAAAAAAAAAAAAAAAGAGAAAGAAAGCTATTTTCCATGCCTACAATCCCAAAAATAACTTTTATAAGACAGCTGGCGATTTACTTTGAGGGGATCTTGGAATGTACATGTATTCATACACATGAATGTAACTTTCTACAGTTTATATTTCACATGAACACGATCGAACTTGTAGCTTATGGCTATACATCAAGCTCTCTAAGCTGTATCTTATAATACAAACTAATTATGATATTTAATACCGGATCACTGCGACTTTCTTACCAGGGTGGAAGGAGCAAGAGAAGTACACCCCAGAGCATGCCTGAAATCTGAAAATGAGGTCTGTTTGTTCAAGTTAACTGCACGCAAGATTGAACCATTAAAGTGAACTAACCTTCAAGCATTTGTGCTTTTTTCCTCACCCATGACAAGTCGGCATGTATCATTACCAGTAATCCTATAACAGTGGTCACCAACCCTGTTCCTGGAAACCAAGCTCGCTGAAGAATTTGGCCCCAACCCTAATCATGCCCACATGACCATCGAACAACAGATTTAAGAAATTCTTGTCCTTTAAAAGAGATGAGTTAGAACTTGCATGGCGGAAAAAAAAAAGAAATAATCTTCAGAAAGGTAGATCTCCAGGAAAAGGATTGGAGGGTATTGAATAAAAATTATTGGGGGCGAGAGCAACAACTACACCGTAACATCTTAATGGGCATTCACACAGGAAGTGATGAGGGAAAGAAAAGTGACTCACTTCACCCCCCGAGCGTCAAGCGAATCACTTCACAAGACAAGCAAATTGTTTAATGAAGCCCTTGTCGCCAGCTTTGGTTGCCTAAGTAACCCTCTCACATGTTCCCCACTTCCAAATGCTTGTCACCCATCACCACCTGGGTGCGTCCTCCTTTTGAAGTAGTACCAACCAATAATTACTCCAAATCAAAGTGGGCCAGTGAGACATGAATGGAAGGCTGACATCATTTCCACTACTGTCCTGTTCTTAAATTATCCCCAGAAAATAAACATCCCCAACAATCAAGTTTTGTAAAATATCCCAGTGTTTAAGGTTAGCAAATTAACAACGTCCAAGAATCTCTGTCAGTCAAAGACAAGCAGCCCATCACACGGGATACGCATTACACCATAGAGTTTGTGCCATGTGGAATAGTCTACCTTCTCGTTTCAATCATGGCTCCAGAGAGGCGAATGTCTAAATTGAGTGAGTACTGCTACATGTCAGATAAATCCATGCTGAAATATCCAAGCACCTGCAAGAGCAATAAAAGATGACTCAACGTTGGAGCCATTATGGTATGAAGTGAACCTGGTATGACGTGAACCATTCTTAGGACAGGATTGAGCCATCGAAATGCATGCATGAGTCAAATATGTTTTATGGTGTGTTAGTTTTCTGGCTTTTAGACTTGTACGAGCAGGTGTGAAACCACATGGGGTGATTATAAAACCTTATTAATCACTGGGTTAGGAAGAATAGCTGTTCAACCAGCTTCACAAGTTCTATTCTTTTTTTTTTTTTTTTAGGCGTTTAACGATTGTTGTTCAAATCGTCTGCCTCCATCATCATGGAAGATCATATTAATGATTCGCATGTTTGATTTTGCATAGGTTCTTACGTCGGATGCCCTTCCTGATTCAACCCTTTAGCAAGGGGCGGAAACACGCTGACGGCTATGCAGCTACTCTTGTCGAAAGACAGCAGTGGTTGTTTTACATGAACCTCTCACCATAAACAGTGAGAGACTTGGACAGTCTTTAATAACTCAGTTAGCTGCATTGTGGAGACAGTGACAACTTTGTGGATAGTGGGACTCGAACCTCCAACCCTAGAATTAGCGATCCAGCGCCCTTTACCACCAGGCCACCACTGCCCTGTTCTATGTACTTCACTGTTGAACAGAATTGTTCTGTTTAGTTCATTTTCTGTAACCGCTTAATTCTAACTACGATCACAGGGAGGCTGGTGCCCATCCCAGCCAACTCTGGGCAAGGGCAGAATACACCCAAACAGCTTGTTAGGCCATCGTAGGGCGGGAACATGCTGACAGCTATGCAGCTACTCATGACAAAGTCAGCAATGGTTCTTTTACATGAACCTCACACCATAGACAGTGAGACACATGGCCGGCCTTTGATAACTCAGTTAGCTGCACTGGGGGGTTGGGGCTTGAACCGCCAACCTTAGGATCAGTGCTCCAGCATCTTTACCACTCGGCCACCACAGTCTGAACAGAAGCATTTTTTTGCAATTTGAAAGTATAGAAGTATTGTGTAATAACCAAGATGAATGACGACCAACATGAAAAATACAGTTACAATTGATTGTTGCTTCAAAATGGTGATCATGATAATGGTGACTGTGGCTCCCTACATTGACTTGTAGCCTGAATATTAATTGACCTATGACCTATTATACTGGGTGTAATCTTACCATCTGCATCCAAACTTGATGTTGCACTCACTTTTTTTCCCAGTCAAGACATCACAGTCTGTTTTTCAATAAAATTATACCCATCAGATATATCACCAAAACCTGATGTTTGTGTGTGTGTGTGTGTGTGTGTGTGTGTGTGTGTGTGTGGCAATTTGGCATGGTCGTTGATGACTTGCTGTCTTGTGAGACACTTCCTGAGACAGCGTTTTCCGCCATTTCAGTGGTGATTGATGGATGAATGCAAGTTAAATATTTGCATTAGAGCCAATCACAACAGTGTTACACATACTGACACTGAACTACTTTCAAAGTCATTAGCTCAAACATGTATAATTTGGACAAAAGTATGCAAGTACAGGTAATGAGTGGAAAGGCCTGGGGTGCAGTCGACATTCCAATTCGTTCTGAAGATGTTCAGAGACCTCAAATTAACCCCAGTGTACGGGACACTCAGGATTTTCCACTCCAACCTGGGCAATCATGTCTTCATGGAGTTTACTTTCTGCACAGTGCATTATCATGCTGGAACAAATCTAGAGTTCCTGGCACAAGTAAATGGGATTTGTAAAACCAATATATTAGTGTAACAAGCCATTCTAAAAGAAAACCGTCCTTGAACCCTTACATTAAAAGTTTGTAGAAGAACAACTGAATTCTATTTGAGAAGAACACCAGAGCTGACTGTGAAGATAAGTGGGAAATCAATACCAACAATATTAGTAATGTACAGTAATAAATATTATTTTTATGCATCCAAACACAATAGCAACATGTTCACAGATAAAGATGAACGTTAGATGCAAATTAGAGAGACATTCTTGGAAAAAAAAAAGAAAAAAAAAAGTATCTTGTTGCGGCTTCCACTTGCACAGAGCACCCTGCATGTTCCGCCCCAGTTTGGTTGGTGACAGTCATCTGTAATACTCAGCTTAAGAGATACGATTAAAATTAGAGAAGAAAAGAATTAAGTAATAAATAAACACATTCATTCATGCAGTCACTGACTTGCGGAAACGCAATTATCCTACTAGGGTCGTAGGAAGGGTAGAGCCTATCTTAGCCGACGCAGAATGAAGGCGAGGGGCACCATAAACAGCTCACCAGACCATCACAGAGGAAACACACAACTAATCACACTCACAAAAAATTTGGACGGCCGAGTAGCCTCATATTCATGTCTTTGGACTGTGGGAAGAAACCGAAGTACCCAGAGGAAACCCATGCAAGCATGAGGACAACAAACAAACTCCACACACAAACACACACAAAGCACGTTTACTGAACCAGGGGCTCGAACGCAGGAGCTTCTTGCTGTGTGGTGGATGTACAGTGATACCTCAGCTCACGAACATAATTGGTTCCCAGAAAGTGTGTGTGAGGCGAAAAGTTCGTCTTCCGAACATTTATTTCCCATAAGAAACCATTAAAATGAGAATAATCCGTTCCCAGGTCCCCATAAAACATAATTTTCTACTAAATAAGCCTTAAAACTACACAAAAATATACCTTATTTTATGTATAATAAATGTGCTATTGTATTGTAATTAAAGAAATAAACTGTACTGTATAATAAAGTGGTTTTATTTACCTTTGTGATGGTAGTTGATGGCTTGATGGAATGGAGTGGGAGGAGGAGGGAGGGAGGGACTTACTGTTTGGAAGGAGAGTTTGGAAACGCCTACTGTTTGGAAACACCCTTAGCCACACACGCACCCTTAATAGCTTCCTTGTTCTTAAGGATGGTGGTAGACTTAGCGTACTGGTACTGGGACGCTGAGTCACACAAACGCACACCTCGTTCGTGTTTTTCAATGATCTCCGCCTGTGGTGGGGTCTTTTTCGGTCCCATAATAGCAAAAGTACACTCAATATGGTCCAAAATGTCTATCAAACACAAACCACTTCCGCACTCAAAGAAAGGGGGTGACGAACTGTGACGCCGTGAGCGTGCGTCAGCTTCTCGTGGCCGCCACCGTGGCGCTGTTCGACCGCGTGGTTGGATTCGTCCGCCGAAAACTAGTTCGTCAGCAGAAACAATATGCTCGCAAATTTAATGTTCTTGAGGCGAAAAGTTCGTGAGCTTAAGCGTTCGTCAGCGGAGGTTTTACTGTACTATAAACCACGATACCACCATGTGCAAAGACATGATACTACCAAAATAGTATGGGCGTGCCCTGTCTGTCTGACTCCAGCTTCCAGCATAACCCTGATGGATTAGCAGTACCGCCAATAGATGGATAGCTTGCAACTGTACAGTAGATATCGATACCTGTATATACGGCTGGAATCAACCACTGGTCCTTTTCTTCATATATTTTTATTTGTCCCCAACAAGACTGCCAGTACAAACAGTAATACCCTCCGATAGAGAACAGGAAGTTTATGCGTGACAAGCACTGTTTGCTGCTTGGTGTTTAAGCGTAGCTTTCAACGGAAGATGTTCAGCGACAGTAAGCACCATAGCTCTTAAACACTTCTCTGACAGCCTCTCTCCTTCTTTTTCCTCTCACCATGTTTGGATCTCTACACCTTTTCTCCGCCGCACTCCATCACTCTACAGCATGCATGTTTCTTTTTGCCAGTGGATTGCTTGCAGGTTCATATTTTAGCGTGCAACATTAAAGATGAATGCACATGTCAGTTCAACCTCAGTGCACCCATGTAAACAATGAGGCTCCACTATTTCACTGCACGCTTCTCTCGCCTCCGTCTCTCCTCCTCATGGAGAATGTGACATCTTCTCCCCCTCCAAAGCATAAAAATATACTTCCTTATTGTCTCCTGAGAGGAGGGGATCAGGAAATGACACTTCTGTAACGCTCCATATAGTCAAATCTATGATATGTGTGCAAGTGTACGTGAGAAGGGTCCTCAAGGTCACCTTGAATTAAAAAAAAAAAAAAAAAAACAAACAGATCATTCCTTTATACTTGTGACGCCAAACCCATAAGAGATTTATAACTTTAATTAACATAAATGAATGTAGCTGCAGCAAACTCGACTTCCCACCCCCGATCTTTCCTTTCTTGGCACATGTGAGGAGTCGCCCTTGTTTGAGGAGACAGGAAATGAACCAAAATGAGTGGAATAGAACAGGAAGGAGAAATATCCCATGGTGATGAGTGGGTGTGCAAGCAAGTGGACAAGAGATGGATTGGGCAAAAAACGCAACTGTATAGAGGGGTGAGGAAGAGAGAGAGGGAGGGGGGGGGGGAGAGAAAATTCTTCACTCATATGCAAGATTCAATGCAGATTATTAGTAGTTGTATTGCTTCGATGGAAAAGTAAGTATGCATGCACGTGTGTAGTCGCAGCTCCTGTCTCAACACGTTCTAAACTCACACACAACCCCAGGAATCTTTGTTATCTTATTATTGGGTCTGAAAAAGTCTGAAGCCTCCTCTCTGCCAGGTGGGAGTCCTGCAGAGAAGGTTGTTCATACGTTACGACGCCAAACGCACACGCATGCTTCTCCTCATCTCTTTGCTACAGCCCTCCTTGCCTTTCCATCTTCTCCTTTGGCTCCGCCCACATTCTGTTGCCATGCCGATACCAACAGTGCCATCTGAAGGGCATGAACTACCCTGCTGAGACCATTCAAGACTTTACTCCATCCGAAACACTTTCCTCTCCATCTGTCTCGACCAAACTTCTCTCGCTCTCTCGTTCTCTTTGTCTGTCTCTTCATGCCTCTCATTGTAGCTGTATCTCCCTGTCCATCATCTGCCGTGTCTCTCCTGTCTCCCTCGCTGTCTCTCCGCCTCCCTGCCTCTTTCATGTCGGACTGGATTGTTGTTTCTGACATCTCGTGCTACGCTGAAAGGAAACGTCAAGAGCTTTAACCTTTGCTCCCTTGGGTCAGGGACTAATGAGGTGCGGCGAGGACAGAAAGCAGGAAGACGGGAAAGCCGACTGACAACCTGTCGGCATGTACAGTGTCACGCTGCTAATGAGAGACACATGAGATCTTACAGAGGAAATAAAATACAAGGTAGTGATAGGGAATGAAAGCCACGCTACAGAAACACCTATGAAGAAGAGAAACCTCACGTCATACAGTTGGAAGGAACAAAAGTTGATGAAAGAATAAAATTTAATTTTATTACCATGATCCGATTTACCCCGGAAGCTCTTTGCATGTCTGACACGGTCACATAAAGTAAAAGTACGAAAATCAATTGAACGGCTTGAATTATTGGATCTTCGACATTTTTTTCTTTCTTGTTCACGTGATATTCCACGCACGGAAGAGTTGATTTAACAGCCTGTAGCACCATCATCATCATCATCATCATCATCATCATCATCATCATCATCATCTTCCGCTTAGTCCAGGGTCGGGTCGCGGGGCAGCAACCTAAGCAAAGAGGTCCAGACGTCCCTCTCCCGAGCCACTTCCTCCAACTCTTCCGGGGGGGACACCGAGGCGGTCCCAGACAAGCCGAGAGACATAGTCCCTCCAGCGTGTTCTAGGTCGACCCCGGGGTCTCTTCCCAGTTGGACATGCCCGAAACACCACACCAGGATGGCATCTGGGAGGCATTCTGACCAGATGCCCGAGCCACCTCAAC
>CM045729.1:77576549-77579049 GCA_024760905.1 Plotosus lineatus
ATATATGAATACTGTGATGATTGATAAAATAAATAAATATCCATTAAAGAAAAAAAGGTTAAACAACTTTTCTTTCTCTCTCTCTTTTTTTTAAATTAATTATTATTATTATTATTTTTATTTATTTATTTTTTTTAAGAAAAGGTGCCCTAGAGCAGAAGTGTCGGACTCATTCCATAAATGGCCATGTGGCTGCAGGGTTTTGTTTCGATCAAGCAGCAACACACCTGATTTTGCTGATTTAATTAACTGATATGGGTCTTCAGGCAGTTGATTGGTCGGTCTCTATACAGAGCATACATATTGACCAATCAACTGCCTGAAGACTGAAATCAGTTGATTAAATGAGCCAGGTCAGGTGTGCTCCTGCTTGGTTGAAAGAAAACCCTGTAGCTTGACACCCCTGCCCTGCAGTCCCCAATGGTTATTCGAGTTAGTGTGGTCTTCCTGTCGGGTCCCCATTCTCCTGTGACCATCTCTCATCCACAAAGTACAATTGCTGCTGAATGGATTGATTTATTCTGAGGTGTTTAAACTCCAAAGACTGTTGTCCATGAAAATCCAAGGAGATGCACTGAAGTACTTTAACCAAACTCCATTTGTGCTCGGACTTTCTCCACTGTGCGTCTGTGTTTTTGTGTGTGCTATTGATTTTATCTCTGCAAATGAGCTCCAGTAAAATTCCAGGTGGGATCTACAGTGTAGTTTAAACTGTCAATCATGAAGAGCCCTTCATGTTAGTGTTTTTCACCCTGAACATGCTTATCAGCATTATTGAAATATGTCTCTTGAGCAGGGATCGTGTGAATTGGAACTCATTACAGATACTACTACCATTCATGCATGTATAATATAACAAACATGCTATGCTCCCAAATTACAAACGAGTTAGGTTCCAGACGGCAGTTCGTTAGATGAATCTGTTCGTAAGCTAATACAGGGCATTCCTTAGAGAGAAACGGATGTTTAAACCTTGTATAAGTAACCTATAGGACTCTCTCTCTCGCTCGCTCTCTCTCTCTCTCTCTCTCTCTCTCTCGCTCTCGCTCTCTCTGTCTCTCTTTGAGTCATTACATAGCAGACCGTAATGATGCTCTTGAGCTCAGTCTAATTTAAAGCATACTCTCTCTCCCTCCCTCTCTCTCTCTCTCTCTCTCTCTCTCTCTCTCTCTCTCTCTCTCTCTCTCTCTCTCTCTCTCTCTGTCGCTCTCTCTCTCTCGCTCTATCTCTCTCTCTCTCTTACACACACACACACACGCACACACACACATACACACACACACACACACACACACACCCACCCACACACACATACACACACAGGAAACACTACAAGGGGACAATTGAACTGATCAGCTTCCGTGTTTAAACTCCTGGTTCCTCTCAAGCACAGCACAGAAAATTTGATCAGATTTACAGAGAGTTCATTATAATACTTGAGTCAATTTGTTTCTTCTTTGAAACTTTTGGCAGGAGTTCAGAAATGTATCCTTCTGCTTCTCTTCTCGGACCTCCGTGTAAAGTATATCTCAGCCACGCCCCTCTGCCGGAGCTTAGTATTAAGTGTACTTCAGGATAATGTTTAATCATATTTCAAAATTATATTTATGATATATTTTTCTATAGATTTCATTTCATTTCTATTTCTACTTGTTCTTCAATTTCATTTCACTCTCACTCTCACTTTTGACTTCAGACAGCCCTGATCATATCTCCGGATGTTCGTAAAATGAATGTTCGTAAGTTGGGGAGCGTCTGTATATATAAAGGGTTCAGTTTTAATTACCCATGTGCTTTTTTTTACGATATATTCTATAGTACTTTATGTTATTTGAATTTTTAGCACTTTCATGCCCTGTAAGCTTAAATTTCAATATTCAGGATCACTCAAAGTTGAAGTGAATGGTATAATTTAACCTTCAAACAACCAAGCTATTTCGCCGACTAATGTTAGAAAAATGGCGCCTGCATATATATGTCTGGGCTCATATATGACCCCAATCGGTCACTTGAAGATTAAAAGTTTCTAGTTTCTTATGTGTAGCCAATGCGTCTATGAGTCTACGTCACTCTAGGTCTGAGATGCAAGCAATTTCCATTTTAACTTGGGAAATGTCCTCCTCCAAACTTTGTTTACTTGCTCTGACCTTGTTGTATAACCCAGACATTCCAAAATCTAACCATGTCTAGGCGACAGGTAGGGTAGTGGCCCCACCAAGTTTGGTGAAAATCCTTCTATGGGAGTCAACAGGGATTTCTAGACAAGCAAACAAACTTGCTAATTCAGATAAGAATTATTTATTTACAGTGTTCCTGAAAATTTAAAGTTATAAGTTTGTTTAGCTTCATATCCGCTTATTTTCTGGTGTAGCATTAGTGATCAGAAAAAGTCACTAAATAATGGAAACAAGATATAAATATAACTCAAGTGGGAGGAAGGAGGGGCACATTCAGTCTGTCGTTTGTAAACAATGGACGCAGCATCATTACGTCCTTGCGT
>CM045729.1:77584049-77589049 GCA_024760905.1 Plotosus lineatus
GGTATGAACGTGTCTAGGAGAGGTAGCAGTAGATTTTCTGACAAGAACATTCAGCAAGGTCTTAGAGAGTAGCAGATGCCAGAGAATGGAGGAGAAGTGTGATGTTGCCCATTTTTAAGAACAAGGGAGACGTGCAGAGTTGTGGCAACTACAGAGGGATAAAGTTGATGAGCCATACGATGAAGTTATTGGAAATAATAGTGGAAACTAGACTAAAGGCAGAGGTCAGCATTTGTTAACAACAGTTTGGTTTCATGCCAAGAAAGAGCACCACAGATGCAGTGTTTGCCTTGAGGATGTTAATAGAAAAGTAAAGAGAAGGTCAGAGGGAGCTGCATTGTGCCTTTAAGGATCTGGAGAAAGATATGACAGGGTGCCAAGAGAAGAACTATGGTTTTGCATGAGGAAGTCTGGAGTGGTAGAAAAGTATGTTAGAGTGGTGCAGGACATGTATGAGAGAAGAAAGACAGTGGAGAGGTGTGCTGTGCTGTCGGTGTGACAGAAGAATTCAAGGTGGAGGTGGGACTGCATCAAGGATCAGCTCTGAGCCCCTTCTTGTTTGTGATGGACAGGCTGACAGACGAGGTTAGACAAGAATCTCCATGGACTATGATGTTTGCAGATGAAATTATGATCTGTAGTGAGAGCAGAGAACAAGTGCAGGAAAATCTAGAGAGGTGGAGATATGCCCTGGAAAGGAGAGGAATGAAGGTTAGCCGCAGTAAAAATGAAAATGTTGAGGTTCTCTTTGGGTGTAACGAGGATGGATATGATCAGGAATGAGTACATCAGAGAGACAGCACATGTTAGCAGTTTTGGAGACAAAGTCAGAGAGGGTAGATTGAGATGGTTTGGACATGTACAGAGGAGGGATAGTGAGTATATTGGTAGTGAGATGATGAGGTTGGAACTTCCAGGCAGAAGGCCTAGAGGAAGACCAAAGAGAAGATTTATTGACGTGGTAAAGGAGGACATGAAGGTAGTTGGAGTAAGAGTAGAAGATACTCTTATATATGGAAACACACACACACACACACACACACACACACACACACACACACACACACACACACACACACACACACACACACAGTTACAACGAACGCAAGTTATGTCACGAAAACAAGGCCACCTATGCACAAAAATCCCAAACAAACACAAAACAAAAACAACCCAACATCTCACATCAAAACTGGATACAGTGTTGCATCTGTGTGTGCGTGTCTGTGGAGCCTACTATTAAGTGTACCTCAGGATAATGTTTAATCATATTTCATACTTATATTTATGATCTATCTTTCTGTAGATTTTATTCCATTTCGATTTCTACTTGTTCTTCAATTTCTTTTCACTTTCACCTTCGACCTTGGCCAGCTTGGTATCTCCGGATCTTTGCAAAATGAATGTTGGTAAGTCGGAGAGCGTCTGTATTTATATTTAATTTACATCTTATGCTATTTTTTCAATGTTTAATTGTTATTATAAGCATTTATAGCATTGGATATGTATTTATTGATATTATATACACATATACATGTATGTATACGTCAGTCAGGGGTGGGGAGGTGATCCTACTTTGCGGATTTTTATGGTTGCGTGGGGATCCCAGTCCCAGTTAACCGCGGAAAGTATATATATATATATATATATATATATATATATATATATATATATATATATATATATATATATATATATATATATATATATATATATATACCTATAAACACACACACACACACACACACTCACAATGATATTATTTCCAACACACTGCCTCCATCCCAGTTGATGACATTTCATGTAAGTGAAGCACGCTGGACAATATCAATATTACATCAACCTTAAATACCCAATTTACTGTGTGTTTATTTTCACCATATGATCACCTAGCATGAGCATCAAAGCATAAATCTAGACTGGGCTTAAAGGAAATCAGCCCCATACTCACATCTTTATACTGGAATGTTAATATCAATTAAAATGTTGCCAGTGCACAATGTTGGATTAAAGGCATACATTTTTAAAGCATTTTTTTATTCAATTCATGAAAGTGTAATTTTTGTCCAGACAGCAATGAATAAATTACATATGTTCTCAATTAAAAAAATCATTATTATGAATTATATTATAAAAATCTTGGTCTGACATTTACAAGGCTGTTCAACCATTTATACTCCAGCACAAATATAAAGACTGGAGAGTCCACCTGCAGATGCTCTGCCTGTGAAGTTGTTACCTGCTGTTTTGCTATCATGCCAGGGTGAGGTAGGACTACCTCTAGACTACCTGAGAATTGTAGCCTGGGGCTTCAAGCCTTGGGCTGAAAACCTGTTTGAGTTTGTGTTACTGTGCATACAGCCCACTAATTTCACCACCCATAACACGCTGCCTTGCTGCAACCACCACCTACTGATGCCTGAACCCCAGACAAACTACTCTGAAGAAATCCAATGGTGACTGAAATCAAAGTTTCTTGAGACAGATAGAGAGAGAGAGAGAGAGAGAGAGAGAGAGAGAGAGAGAGAGAGAGAGAGAGAGAGAGAGAGAGCAATCCAGTGACAAAGCGGGTGAATGTAAGTTGCTTTTTTTTCCCTCTCTTTTGGAATTTTAGTTGAACTAGCAAGCTACTCAATAGAACAAAAGTATACTGGATTTTATTCACACCAATAATGGACCTGGATTAGTTTAGCTCAGTACAGTTACTACTGCCGGCTCGATTATAAGGTAACGTCCGTTGGGCTTTTTACACCTGAGCCTAGTGGTTCATTGGACCGGTGCTTATCCCCGGATTCTGTAGTGTGAAGTGACTAGAAGTACAACTCCTCCTGAATATATACACAGTAGTGTATATACATAATTGTATATATCATACATATACAGGGATCCCTCACTTTCCGTGGCTAATTGGGACCGAGAAATCCAGATTATGAAACTTCCTCTGGAATGGATTAATTTCATAAGATGAGGTACCACTGTATATGTATCTATGTATATATGTACATACTTACAGTGGTACCTCACGTTACGAGATTAATCCATTCCAGAGCCCTTTTTGTAACCTGGATTTTTCATAAGTAGAACCGCTTTTTACATGTAAAACGCCTGATTCATTCCAAAGCCCCCAATACTACCCTTTGAAAATTATAAAAGCATACCTTACCTACTTACTTTGTGTTGACCATGTCTTCTTAGCATAGTTATAATCTTACAAATGTTTATTCAAGGTTAAAAGCCTAAGCCAAACAATAAAGTTGCAATGAGAACACTCGAAAAACTCCATGAAACAAGCTGCTGCTCAAGGGAGCTGCATCATCCCTCCGAGCCAATGGGAGGCCAGTGGGGTGGGATGTTGGGAGATAGCCAATGGGAGGGAGCTGTGTCATCCCTCCTAGCCAATGGGAGGCCAGCAGGGCAGGATGTATGGAGATAGTCAATAGAGAGCAACTCGTGCATTGTTTGAATGTTTGAATGGCGCGTTTGATGCATTTCGTAAGGAGAACTTGTCTCGTATACAGACAAAAGAAATTTGGAAAATGTTTTTTCTTTTTTTTTTATTGTGTATACATTATAGTATGTTAAAAAAAAAAATCTGATGCTCCCGTTAGACCCCTGTGGCCCGTGGTTTATCTTCAGGTCAAAATCTTTGGGCTTTTAGAATCAAATCAGCCTTGAGGAAGTGCAATCAGAAATGTTAGGGGTGTTGGTTCACCCGGACATACTCAACGTTGATCTATTCTTGGGAAAGCGGAAATTGGTCATGATTGAGTTGTGGGAGTCTTCCACAAGGCTATGCACACATACTGCTAAAACTAGCGAGTACCAACAATCGCTATGTTTATTGTTTAAATCCATTATGATGGCGTAAGGTGTTTTTTGGCATGGGATAGAGGCATGAGGTGTGATAATTATGTGCTGTCCTCTTCTACCTGTTAATCCCTCTGACTGACTTTAGCAGTAATCAGGCAGTGAACTTTCCGGTGGTTTGCAGGATGGGTTTTGGAGGGAGGAGCTGAAGAAAGGAGGTTGGATTTTTTTTTTTTTTCCATGAGCGCTCCAACATTTTGCATTCTTTGCTGTTTTCTTTATTTCTCGAAACTGACTCTTGCCTTTAACATTTTTCAACAGTTTCCAAAAATAAAATAATATTATTGTCCTTTTTTTCTTTGATGGACATGGTCTCAATTTCCCCCTTCTGTGTAATAATAGTGTCATTACATAAAAATCATGAAATTGTGCAATGATTAAAAAATGTTTTAACAACTACTAGGTCATATTTTATAATTCTCCAAGTAACAAACTGTAAAGCCTTGGCCTCCTCTCCATGCAGCTGCATGACTAAATCACTTGGGCTGTTTGGTTTTTTTTTTTTTTTTTTTTTCCCTTAATCAAACTCTCTTGATGAAGTTCTCACAGCACTACTTGGCTGAACGTCATCGGCTTCAAACCATCCCTGTTCACACTCAGCATGCCGCACGATCATTTCAAGTGAAAAATGTGGACCACAAATTTACAACCGGTCCTAAATATACAGTGAATATAAAACGTCAACAGGAAGTTGAGGGAATTTTGTAGCTATGCATGCAGGTCTGACCAAATTCCCAAAGAAGACTGTGAGGAATGTGTTTTATTATTTTTCAAGCTGTATCTTGACACATTTTTGGAGACAGACAGAGAGAGAGAGAGAGAGAGAGAGAGAGAGAGAGAGAGAGAGAGAGAGAGAGAGAGAGAGAGAGAGCCTGCAGTTCAATAAAAATGAAATTACCTTGATTGCTGCTTTCTGGGCATAATTGTGGAGGGGAGGCTATTATTTAAGACAAAGGTGAGAGGAGGTGATCGAGGGGAAGGGACAATTATTGTTGGGAGTTTGACAAGCAAAAAAAGGAAGAAAAAAAAAAGCTTGACAAGCTCTGAATATGGGTTTTGGTGCAAAGCCATTAGCACTAACCTTAGCGTGCATTGGGTTAAATGAGCATGAGGACAAAAACACCCCATCTACA
>CM045729.1:77599049-77614049 GCA_024760905.1 Plotosus lineatus
GATGAACATCCCCCATGCTTGGGATTCATCATTAAATATAAAGATACAGTAAAACCTCCGCTGACGAACGCTTAAGCTCATGAACTTTTCGTCTCAAGAACATTAAATTTGCGAGCATATAGTCTCTGCTGACGAACTAGTTTTCGGCGGACGAACCAAACCACGCGGTCAAACAGCGCCACGGTGGCGGCCACGAGAAGCTGACGCACGCTCATGGCGTCACAGTTCGTCACCCCCTTTCTTTGAGTGCGGACGTGGTTTGTGTTTGATAGACATTTTGGACCATATTGAGTGTACTTTTGCTATTATGGGACCGAAAAAGACCCCACCACAGGCGGAGATCATTGAAAAACACGAACGAGGTGTGCGTTTGTGTGACTCAGCGTCCCAGTACCAGTACGCTAAGTCTACCATTGCTCCCATCCTTAAGAACAAGGAAGCTATTAAGGGTGCGTGTGTGGCTAAGGGTGTTTCCAAACAGTAGGCGTTTCCAAACACTCCTTCCAAACAGTAAGTCCCTCCCTCCCTCCTCCTCCCACTCCATTCCATCAAGCCATCAACTACCATCACAAAGGTAAATAAAACGACTTTATTATACAGTACAGTTTATTTCTTTAATTACAATACAATAGACATTTATTATACATAAAATAAGGTATATTTTTGTGTAGTTTTAAGGCTTATTTAGTAGAAAATTATGTTTTATGGGGACCTGGGAACGGATTATTCTCATTTTAATGGTTTCTTATGGGAAATAAATGTTCGGAAGACGAACTTTTCGCCTTACACACACTTTCTGGGAACCAATTATGTTCGTGAGCTGAGGTATCACTGTAATTCCAAAAGTGAATTAAAGAGTGAGGATTTTGAAGAGTGACCACCTGGAAATTCGAACAGCGCCACCTATAGTAATGGTGCATCAATGATCTACTAGTATGGCAGTGATACAAATTGTGGCACCAGCTTCACCCACAGACGTAAGCAGTGAGCGTACTCACTCACATTGAGTCCGCCCAGAGAGCAGTTGAGGGTTGGTGTCTTGCTCAATGGCCTCCCATTTATGTGGAGGAAGGGAAGGTACAGATCCCTCCCCCATTGCCACACATGTTTCCTGCTATTTCAGGAGTTGAACCAGCGGCCTTTTGGTTCCAAAATCCAGTCGCTAACCTTAAGGCCAGGGGTCGGGAACCTATGGCTCGCGAGCCAGATGTGGCTCTTTTGATGACTGTATCTGGCTCTTAGATAAATCAGGTGGCCTTTCTTAACAGAATCATAAATACATAATTTCACTGTCATTTAAATAAAAATACAAAAAAAGCCATAAAATAAAATAAAAACAGATGAATAAATCTCACGCATTTAAATTTATACTGTACATCTATTTTCGGGGGCAGTGGTGGTCTAGTGGTATAGGGCGCTGGATCGCTGATCCAAAGGTTGGGGGTTCAAGTCCCACTCTCCACAAGGTTGTCACTGTCTATGGTGAGAGGCATGTAAAAGACCCATTGCTGACTTTCGTAAAGAGTAGCTGCAAAGTCGTCAGCGTGTTTCTGTCCCTTGCTAAAAAGGGTTGTGACAGGAAGGGCATCCGACGTAAAAACCTCTGCCAAATCAAACGTGCGAATCAGATGATTCGCTGTGGCGACTCCCGAGTAAAAGGGAAAAAAGCCAAAAGGAAGACAGACAGACAGACTGTACATCTATTTTCAGTGTCACTGTGGCGCGCAGTGGAGAGCCAATCCTTTCTCTACACCAGTATGCGGGCGGGTCCTATACCTTGAAACTTGAATGTTATTTGATTATAACAACAGCCACAGACTGTGCATGTTGTTTTTGAGTAAAGAGGTAAATTTCCCTCGTTTTTGATCAGCTCATTTGCACGAAGCCATGCATAGCTGGCAAGCAAATACAAATGGACAGACATGGAAAAACTTCAACCTGCAGACCAGCTGATTGTCAAAACTTTGGACGCGCTTCCCGTCACATACCAAACACTACAGCGTGTGAGTCTTGCCATATTGACCATGTTTGGCTCTACATATGCATGCGAGTAGTCCTTCTCACCTGAAAAACATCAAGACCAACCTGTGGTCACGTTTAACCGATGGAAGCCTAAATATGCCTGCATGAAGCTGAACCTCATCACGTATCAACCAGACTACAAAGCCATCAGCAAAAATATGCAGCACCAGAAGTCGCATTAATAGTAAGAAGTACTTTTCTTATCAATAAATAACTTCGTTATGACAATGTCGTTTAAAATAAATTCAGTCTTGTTATACTCTAAAATTGTTGGTTTTCTTTTTTCAATTTAGTTGTATTCAATAATATATATATATATATATATATATGGTAGGCCTCCGTCAGTCCCGAAGGACTATGGCTGCGCTCTGGCTGGTACCCCAGCTGGTGATACCCCCCAGTGCGCAGAGCCTGGGGAGGGAGTAATGAGGACAGGTTGTTACCCAAGCAGCAAGTCCCCTGTCTCGGGCGCCACTGGAAGGATCCAATGGAAGGGCAAATGCCGATACGACTGGGTTCCAGTGCTGCTGCAGGAGAGAATCTACGGTCAATTTAGAACGGCCAATTAACCTACAGTGCACGTCTTTGGACTGCGGGAGGAAACCCGCACAAGCACGGGGAGAACATGCAAACTCCACACAGAAACGCCCAGGCCGGGAATCAAACCCAGGCCTTCTTGCTGTGAGGCAGACGTGCTAACCACTACGCCACCGTGCTGCCTATATATATATATACTTCAGTTGAAGTTATCAAACCTATATATATATATATATATATATATATATATATATATATATATATATATATATATATATATATATATATATATATATATATATATATATATATATATATATTCCGACCCCTGCATTAGGTTTGATAACTTCAACTGAGTGGACGGACATTCATGTCGTGACAGTGTATGACATACAGGGGGCTGTCTGCAGTTAATCGCTGGATTCCATACGGTTAGAAAACACGGTGTTGTATCACGAGAGATTCATGTTTTCTGGCTATAAACTGGAAATGTTTGTGTACTGTGTCCAACCTTCACACCAAGGCCATAAACCAGAAGCATCATGTACAGAATTTCACACACATCTGCTTTTTTTTTTTAAGGTTCTTTCCTTACAAACGATAACGACCCGCTCACATTTATTTTACAGTAAATATCCTTCTTGAAAATGGAACAAATCACGGTGATGTACACTACTTAAAAAGAGCGATCATTTTCCTCTTTCTGATTATGAATGTACACTCTTTAGTATGATTCAGCATGTGGCCATTAAAAGCAAACCCCCCTGGGGGAAATGTAGCAACACATTTAAAGCTAATCAGCTTGATGCATCACTTTTGTGGATGAACAAGGCAGTGGGAATGTTCAACTGCTTTAAGCGCAGGGAGGCTGTGAGAAAACGGTCATTAAGGAATGATAGATACATGCTTTTTTTCTGCTCTTTATGGGAAAAGTGGTTTTCGGCCCATCATTGCCTTCTCTCTCTCTCTCTCTCTCTCTCTCTCTCTCTCTCCCTCGTGATCTGATGTTTGGCTGGGTTGGAGCCTTACAGTGATATTCTGGGCAAATGGGTGAGAAATCAAGGCCAATGAAGCTTTACTGCTGCAACTCTCGGTGTACGGTTTTGCAAGTGAACTACAGTCATAGTTAATGGAGGGAAACTACTGTGATAGATGCAAATAAAAATAGACAATAGAGCATGAGATAGGGAAAAACTGGGTGAGATTCAGCTCAAAAAACATCTCTCTGCCATCCAAGAGCAATTTTGGGACTGACTGCACTGTTGGATGCACCCAGGTCACAACATTTAATACATCCATACCACCTCACCATCACCCCCCCCCACACACACACACACACACACACACACAGAGAGCAGTGAGTGATGAGCATCTGTTCCTTGTCCATGCTTCCCTGGCCCGTTTCATTTCTCTCCAAACCCTAAGGGACATGCTCTTTTATTTTCTCACTCTTTCAAACTCTCCATCTTCACGTCACTGGGTGTCTAGAGTAATTGGGGTAAAGGATAGCACTGCTTAAAGGAGAGGGGAGTAATGCCACACACACACACACACACACACACACACACACACACACACACACACACACACGCGCACACACACCACATCCTCTGAGTTAAGTCACAGTTGCAGGCTCGCGCAGAGGTGAACTTGCTATATTGCAGCGTGAGTGTATATGAGACTTCCCTCTGCTGAGATCCTAACAAGCCAATAATGAGCCTTTAATGAGACAAGGGTTCAGTGTGGAGAGTGCAATATAAATGATGGAAGTGTGATTATCTGGCTTGATTTCTACATTAGGCAGATTACTCATCTCATCATCTCATCTCATCTTCTTCCGCTTAGTCCGGGGTCGGGTCGCGGGGGCAGCAACCTTAGCAAAGAGGTCCAGACATCCCTCTCCCGAGCCACTTCCTCCAACTCTCTCCCGGGGACACCGAGGCGGTCCCAGACAAGCCGAGAGACATAGTCCCTCCAGCGTGTTCTAGGTCGACTCCCGGGTCTCTTCCCCGGTTGACATGCCCGAAACACCCACACCAGGGAGGCGCCCAGGGGGCATTTCTAACCAGATGCCCGAGCCACCTCAACTGGCCCCTCTCAATGCGGAGGAGCAGCGGATCTACTCCGAAGCTTCTCCCCGGATGGCGGAGCTTCTCACCCTATTCTAAGGGAGAACCCCGCCACCGGCCGAAGGAAGCTCATTTCAGCCGCTTGTATCCGTGATCTTGTTCTTTCTCGGTCATTACCCAAAGCTCGTGACCATAGGTGAGGGTTGGAACGAGATCGACTGGTAATTGAGAGCTTCGCCATGCTCAGCTCCTTTTCACCACGACGGACCGGCACAGGCACCGCTTAACAGCAGAGGCTGCAGCTTATCCGTCTGTCGATCTCTCGCCCATCCTTCCCTCACTGCAAACAAGACCCCAAGATACTTAAACTCCTCCACTTGGGGCAGGACTCATCCCCACCCAGAGGGTGCATTCCACCATTGTCCGACTGGAGAACCATGGCCTCGGACTTGGAGGTACTGATCTTCATCCGGCTGCTTCGCACTCAGCTGCGAATCGCCCAATGAGAGCTGGAGGGCCCGACTTGATGAAGCTAAAAGGACAACATCATCCGCAGAAAGCAGATGATATCCGATGGCCACCGAACCAGAACCCTCATCGCCGACTGGCGCTTAGAAATTCTGTCCATAAAAATTATGAACAGAATCGGTGACAAAGGACAGCCTTGGCGGACTCCAACTCCCACCGGAAACGAATCCGGAAGCTGTTGTTACCAATACGACAAACTCTGGCTCCGTGATACAGCGACCGAATAGCTCGTAGCAACGGATCCGAACGCCGCACTCTCGGAGCACGCCCCACAAGATCTTTCGAGGACACGGTCGAAAGCCTTCTCCAAATCCACAAAGCACATGTGGACAGATTGGGCAAACTCCTATGCCCCTCCAGAATCCTGTGGAGCGATAGAGTTGGTCAAGAGTGCTGCGGCCAGACGAAACCACATTGTTCCTCCTGAATCCGAGGTTCGACTATCGGGTCGGATCCTCCTCTCTAGTACCCCTGCATAGACTTTACCAGGTAGGCTGAGGAGTGTAATTCCCGATAATTGAACACACCTCCGGTCCCTTCTTAAAAATTGGGACCACCACCCCAGTTTGCCAATCCAGAGGTACAGCCCCTGATGACCACGCCGATGTTGCAGAGACGTGTCAACCAAGACAGTCCTACAACATCCAGAGTCCTGAGGTATTCCGGCGATCTCGCCCAACCCCGGAGCTCGACCACCGAGGAGCTTTTTGACAACCTCAGTGACCTCCACTCCAGTGATGGGCGGACCTCACCCGAACCCCCAGGGTCTTCCTCTTCCACGGAGGGCGTGTTGGTGGGATTGAGAAGGTCCTCAAAGTATTCCTCCACCTTCAACAACATCCTCAGTCAAGGTAAGCAGCTCCCCACCTCCACCGTAAACAGTGTTTTGTGAAGAACTGCTTCCCTCCTGAGGCGCCGGATGGTGGCCCAGAACCTTTTGAGGCCAACCGATAATCACTTCCAGGCCCTCACCGAACTCCTCCCACGCCCGAGATTTTGCATCTGGCGATAGCCTCGGCTGCAGCACGCTTGGCCTGCCGGGTACCGCTTAGCTGCCTCAGGAGTCCCACAGGCTAATAAAACCCGATAGGCCTCCTCTTCTTCAGTTGGACGGCCCTTCACCGCAGGTGTCCACCACCGTTCGGGGATTACCGCCACGACAAGCAATCGGACGACCTTACGGCCACAGCTATGGGCTGCCGCCAGCAATGGAGGCACGGAAACATGGCCCATTCAGATTCCATGTCCCCGCTCCTCCGAACGTGGTTGTAGCTCTGCCGGAGGTGGAGTTAAAGGCCTCGACAGGGGCTCCGCCAAACGCTCCCAGCAGACCCTGATTACACGCTTGGCCTGCCAGGTCTGGAAGGCAACCTCCCACACCACCGGGTTAACTCACCACCAGGTAGTGATCGTAGACAGCTCAGCTCCTCTCTTCACCCGAAAGTGTTCAGAACATATGGTCGCAAGTCCGATGACACGACTACAAAGTCAATCATCGAACCACAACTAGGGTGTCCTGGGTGCCAAGGCACTTATGGACACCCTTATAGCTGAACATGGTGTTCGTGGATAGACAAACCATGACGAGCACAGAAGTCCAACAACGACACACCATTCGGATTCAGACTGGAGAGGCCGTACTTACCGATCACACCCTTCCAGGTCACACTATCGCTACCTACATGGGCATTGAAGTCTCCTAAGACAACGAGCGAGTCTCCCGAGGGAGCGTTTCTCCAACACCCCCAAAGACTCCAAAAGGGTGGGTACTCTGAACTGTCATTTGGCATAAGCACAAATAACAGTCAGGACCCGCCCCCACCCGAAGACGGAGGGAAGCTACCTTTCGCCAACCGGGAGAACCCCAACATTTGGGCACCGAGACGGGGCAACAAGAATACTCCACACCGGCTCGCGCCTCCCCATGAGCAACTCCAGAATAGAAGAAGGTCCAGCCTCTTTCGAGATGGATGGTTCCAGAGCCCAAGCTATGCTGAGGTGAGCCCGACTATATCTAGTCGGTATCTCTCCACCTCACGCACCAAATCGGGCTCCTTTCCTCACAGAGAGGTGACATTCCATGTCCCGAAGGTCAGAGTAAGCAGCCGAGGATCAGTCCGACAGAACCCATGCCTTCGGGTTGCCACCCAACTCACACTGCACCTCGACCCTAAAACTCCTCCCACGGGTGGTGGGTCCATGGAGGGCGGACCCATGTCTCCTTTCGGCTGGGCCCGCCAGGCTCCATGGGCATAAGCCCGACCACCAGGCGCCGCCGAGCCCCTCCCTGGGCCTGGCTCCAGGAGGGAACCCCGTGACCCAAGGCTGGCCCAAGGGAGACTGATTCCTCTGTTGTTTTCTCATGTCTTAGGGGTCTGTTTTGAATCGCACTTTGTCTGGACCTTCACCCCGGACCTGTTTGCCTTGGGTGACCCTACCAGGGGCATTTGCCCCCGACAACATAGCTCCTAGGATCATTAGGTCACGCAAACCCCTCCACCACGATAAGGTGGCGATTCGAGGAGGGGTAGGGGTAGGGATTAGGCAGATTACGTAGGTATTAATTGCTGGTTGAGAAATGACCCGAATGGATTTTATTTCTTATACAAACTATACAGTACTACAGGGATCTGCTCATACAGTACTACTCGCGAGTCCGCGCTTCAATTTTTGTGACTTCAGTGCATTTCTTTTTTGTTTGTTTGTTTGTTTGTTTGTTTTTAATACTCATCGAAATAAAAAAAATAAGGAAATTAATGAAAAAAAGGGGAAAAGGTTAAGGAAAATGCCACAAAAACAAGGTCAATTACACACACACACACACACACACACACACACACACACACACACACACACACACACACACACACACACAAAAAAAAACCCCAACCATAAACAAACAAATAAAAAAACAACCCAAAATCTCCCATCAAAACTACATTTTTGTGAGGTGCGCATCTGTGTGCGTGTGTCTGTATGTGTGTGTATTTATATTTTATTTACATCTTATGCATTATTTTTTTTGAATGTTTAATTGTTATTATAAGCATTTATAGCATTGAATATGTATTTATTGATATTATATACACATATACATGTACGTATACGTCAGTCAGGGGGGCTTGGTGGGGTTGATCCTACTTTGCGGATTTCAGTTATCGTGGGGGGATCTGGGTCCCAATTAACAGCGGAAAGTGAGGGATCCTTGCATATATTTCATGATATGAGCTTTGCTCATCTTAAGCCTATCAGTGAGATGAAAGTGGAGGACCTTCAACCTGAGTTAAAGATCGAAAGCTCTGGGAGATGGGAGGGAACAGGATGGGAACCAACATGGATATGGGACAGGAAGAACTAGAAGAACACACACACACACACACACACACACACACACACACACACACACACACACACACACACACACACACACACCTCGGGACAATTTGGAATATCCAATTAGCCTCAAGTGCTTGAACTGTGGGAGGAAACAGGAATACCCAGAGGAAACCCAAGTAAGCATGGAGAGCACATGGCACATCTAATCCAGGTTATTTCTTGCTATGAGATGGATGTGCCAACACTAGGATAGAAGCAAGAAACATGTCTCCATCTGAAAGACTTTCCTGTGATGGAAAACCAATGCTGACTATTATGTAACATCAACACAGAAATCTCCTTCATGAATGATAAAATATTAATTATATAGTATGTACTATTGGTGGCAAATTAACTAACCTGTGATGTGTTTTATGACTGGCACATCAGTCCACGCTCTGTGTATTTATTGTCCTGTGGTCATCTCAATGTGTGGGGCTGATGGTGTAGCAGTTAGGGTGCTGCGCTCGTGATCGGGAGGTTGTGTGTTCAAATCCCAGTTAGACCCCCACTGTGCTAAGACCCCTGGGAAAGGTCTTAAAACCAAGTGTGCCTCTGTTCCCCCAACAGTATAAATGGATACCAGTAAAAATATACTGGGAAGGTGACCGGCGATGGGCTAGCGTCCCATCCAGTAGGAGTTGTACTCCTAGTCGCTTGATGCTATGGAAACCGGGGATAAGCACCGGTCCGATGAGCTACTATGGCTCAAGTGTATAAAGCCCAAGCTCATCTCAATGTGGTGTACTGCACTGTATCCAGTCTTACATGGATATGTGTTACATTTTGATGCTGGAGAAACAACATTTTATTCTGATGTATACAAGCTACATTATAGAGCATTGAAAAAAAAAAAAAAAAAAAAAAAGGTTCTAAAAAAAAATCAGCGTCTCAAACCAATTAGAAGTGTATGTTTTCCATTCTTGGCTCCCAAGCGGGGCAGCAGAAAGGTGAACTCCTGCCTTCCAAGAGTTCACAAGTTCAACCAGCATTGATGCACATAGCTATCCATGGCTGACAGCCCATGAGTCCTAATTGCTGAAGCCATGATAGCAATAATAATAAAAATAACAAATAAATAATAAATAAATAACAAAATTATATGTGAGTTTTTAGCTATTGTTCTAAATTGTAATGGAAAAAAATGTACAAAATTATAAACATACATGCACACAAAACATGTAATACAACATTATAATACAATACAAGTAATTTCCCAGGGAAAACCAAACTGAGGAGGAAAAAAAAGTTTCCAGGCTTCTAACCTGGAAGAATGAGAGGTCAGTTTCTAGCAGTGTTGCATTGTGGGTGTGAATGGGAACTAGGGTTGCTGAGTTGTGGTTCAGAGTCTGACTAACACCAGGATAAAAGTTTCCCCACAAGCACATACCAAGAGGCGGAGAACTTTAATCATTAAGGGAGAAAAAAAGAATTGTACATTATTGTTCATTTTAAGCGTAATTTAACTATTTTTGAAGTGATCTACAGTCGGGGATGCGAGACGTTAGGATATTGAATTTCATTGCTAAATGAATCATCCCTCGCTATGCATATTTTTGTAGGTTTTTTGTTGTGAACGGTTCACAATACAACACTACAAATTCTTGCAATGTCTGCCTTGTTTATTTGACCCGGTTTTATGGCCCAATAACAGTTGCGTAGTCTACATTCTTGGCCTCCTGGTTCTTTTGTCTGTCAGGGCCATCACATGCTTTAACCCTTGGCTTGGCTCACAACAATTCCACATGGTGATGCACCTCTGGAATTGATATTTGCCCAAAGATGAAAGTTAAACCCGGCTTCATAATGCCATTACGTCTGTCTGCGCATACTGAACGAGGAATGCTGAAAGGGCTTGGATCCAGCCAAGCAATAACCATCATGATCATTGGTATAGTTGCATTGCATTCCACCAGTTTCTGTAAAATCTTTTCAAAGTTAGCATCTTCCATCACCAAGCGTGTGTATGTGTGTGTGTGTGTGTGTGTGTGTGTGTGTGTGTGTGTGTGTGTGTGGTGGGGAGGGGGAGCCTAAAGCACACGAGGGTTTTCCCCTTGTCAATTGGAATTATTGAGACAGGAAGAATTCCCACAGAACATATTCTCACAATATAAAATTTCATGTCGGCTTTTCGAGAATCTGTCCCTCTTGCTGTACTAACCCAGGACTGATTGTTCCTCTTAACTTCCTCCTGTTCGTATTCAGTTGTTCAGCACACTTGGGTGAAACTTTACCTCACATTCAAATTTGCCATAGAGTAAGGAATCACCACTAAATTAGTAGGAAAGAAATCCAAGTGTTGTTGCTTTCCATGTTATGTGTACAGTGTGTACGCCAATCAGCCATAACATTAATACCACATGTCAGTTATTGTATGTGTCCTACTTGTCTCACCACGACAGTTCTAGCTCACCAAGGCATAGATTCCACATGACCTTTGAAGGGTGTACTGTGGTATCTGGCACCTGGCAGTTCACAGTACATCCTTTAATGATCACAAGCTATTAGGTGAGCCGTACATGGTTTGGACTAGTTTTTCCAGCACATCACAGATGGGATATCTGAAGGCAAATTTTCCTCAAACCATTCCTCAGCTTATTTATTTATTTTATTTATTTATTTTCCTGTAATGGCATGGTGCATAAGGGGGCAGTGGTGGTCTAGTGGTATAGGGCGCTGGATCGCTGATCCAAAGGTTGGGGGTTCGAGTCACACTCTCCGCAAGGTTGTCACTGTCCCCCCCAGTGCGGCTAACTGGGTTATCAAAGGCGGGCCATGTCTCTCACTGTCTACGGTGTGAGACATGTAAAAGAACCATTGCTGACTTTCGTAAAGAGTAGCCGCAAAGTCGTCAGCGTGTTTCTGTCCCTTGCTAAAAGGGTTGTGACAGGAAGGGCATCCGATGTAAAAAACCTCTGCCAAATCATAACGTGCGAATCAGATGATTCGCTGTGGCGACTCCCGAGTAAAAGGGAAAAAGCCGAAAGGAAGACAGACAGACAGACAATGGCATGGTGCATAACCCTGCTGAATGAGACTACTGCCATCAAAGAACACCACTGCCACTTGCAACAATTCTTGCGTACATATTACATGTCACAGTAGCATCCACATGAACTCTAGAACCCAAGGTTTTCCAGCAGAACATTGCCCAGAATATTGCAAGCCAGAAGAAGTAGTGTCCATCTCATTTGCATGTCCTTTGCATGTCCTGCCAATGAACGTGATCTACATGCACACAGCTGTCCATATCAGTTGTGCAACAGACCAGTCTACCTTTTCCATTGCTTCCTGGTCCAGTTTTGTTTCTCATGAGCTCACTGTAGGCACTTTTGGTGGAGGACAGGGGTCAGGCATGCTCTGCAGCCCCATATACAGCAATTAGAACTATGTGTTCTGACACCATATGATAGTTCTGACCTTTCTTTCAGTAATGTTCTTCTGCAGGGTAAGAACACATGGGTTAACCTTCACTCTCCATGTGCATCAGTGAGCCCTCGGTTCCTGTGGATCTGTACCCAAGGAGAATGATGGTTTTGGAAATGAACAGACATGATTGTCTGTCCATGATAATTTGTCCTTTGTTAAAGTCACTCCAATTCTTACAGACTTGCCCTTTTTTTCTGCTTCCAACACAAATCTACTTTGAGAACTGACTGTTCACTTGTTGCCAAATGCATTATACCCCAAGACAGATGCTATTGTAATAAGAGTACCACTGTTATTTCACTTCCTCTCATGGCCGTGTTAAAGTTAAAGCTGTTCAGTCTAAGTGTAGAAATTCCTTTCTCCATGCAGACAGGAAAAATCCAACTGTCTGAAATCCAGTGTTTGTATCATCAGCCATATTAGCATATATAGCATTCTCTCGCTCTATGCTCCCGTACACCTCAGTTAGTTTAAAGATGATCTTCAACCATGCCCTTGTGTTCGCTTACATAACATTGCAAAGCTTGATTTGGACTTTGCCTTGATCTCAAGCATTAAAATCTCTTCCAAATGAATAAAGGTATAATTAGTGATTTTCATCACTCTGGTGTTCCATTCAGTCTGATAAAGATGTGATACTAATCTAAAACAACAGGATCATTTGATTGCATCTGTCTGTCTGCCTCTAGACTATTGACAAACCAGTTTCCAGTAAATTGGAGTTGGAAATCATTCTTGAAAGTTTATCTCTTTGTGGGTCTAACAGTTCGAATATGTGAAACACTTTTCAGCAAAGGTTGTTTTATACATCGGCAATAATGGCAGCTTTTGTCTGTAAAGAAATCCATTACACAGCAATGCGATTATATCACCACGTGAGACAAAACATGAAACGTACGGGGGGAAAAAACCTGATCTACTCGCTTGAGCTGTTCCCATGCAGGAGTTCTACCGCAGACGCCAAAGTTTATTAAAGATGCCGGCTTAAGAGAGCAACAATGCTAAAACTGATATTTTTAGAAAGTCAGTAGCTATTGTATACACGGTTTTTCACATAATACACTTACAAACAGTGGTTACAGAGAGATTTGCTGTTTACACACTGAGATCTATTTGCAACAATATTACTCTGAAAGCCATGATAAAGAATATAGAAGAAAGGTAAATCTGCCCAGGTATGCCACCAGACATGTATTCATACCAAGCAATCAACGTTCGCCTATGGGCTAGATGACACATGGCACTGTAAAGACACACAATGTACAGTTAACTGTGTACACAAATGTTAAAAGAGTCTCTACAGGCAAAGCCTACCTTTAAACATATTCTCTTAGTTGTGCTATGAATACAATTGGGAAGTAATTTAATTATTTCAAAAACTGTTCACCATATGTATATATTTTGATATGATATCTCCCAGGCATGCACTAAAGATTTTGATGCATTTATTCATAAATGAAATTGGACATGGACATATTTATTGAAATGGAGAAATACTGTATAAATCAAGCCTATCTACTTCATCATAGACAGGGTTGTGATTCATCCAGAGCCGAAGAACACTGGGAACAAGGTGAGAGGTGAAATCAGGTTACTGCATAAGAACTCACTTCGACCCAGCCATCCATTGATCCATTAGTAATGCTGTTTATCTGACAGAGTCATAGGGGAATCTAATTCCAAGCCCAGTTGGTTTTTGGGCAAGAGGCACGGTATACCCTGAACAACTTTCAGGGAATACCACAATGTCAAAAGAAAAAATGAACACTCACATTATGGGCAATTTCAAGTACCCAGTTGACCAAAGGGACCTGTTTTTGGACCATGGGAGGAAACCACAGTACCCAGAGGAAATCCATAAAGACACAAAGAGAACATGAATATGCCAAACATAAAGATCCCAGTTTAAACTTAATACTTTGCTGTTAGGCAATTAGAACATCGCCATGCCAACCACTTCCCTCTAGCCCGCACCTAAAAATTATGGATTTATAAGCAGTACAGCCACAATGTCTCCCACAGGGCTGCGTCAGCATTTTACAATTAAATTTCAACAATATGGATGACATTAAAAGGGCTCAGTCACTTACCAGGCATATTAAATAAATATGAAATACAGTGTGAGTGTTTGGAAATAAAAACAGGAAGCAGCCACATTGTCTGTCTGAAACCCTTTCCTTACCCTGCACAGGGCACCATTACATTTACACCATTTGGTAGACACTCCTTTCCAGAGCAACTAACAATTATATATATATATATATATATATATATATATATATATATATATAGACAACTGAGCAATTTAGGATTAAGGGCCTTGCTCAAGGGCCCAACAGTAGTGATACTCAGAATTGAACCACTGACCTTTGAATCAATTCCCCATCCCCCTATCCACTAATCCACCACTGCCCTGGTGGCATGATATTACCAGCACCATCTTTTTATTTATTTTGAATCGTATGCTGTCTTCGGTTAATATTGTTATTGAAACAGATACCGAACCAAAACAACATGTAAATCAGGTGAATAAAAGATATTAAGCCTGTGAGCTGACGTGGTTTCAGCAGTAAATCTTTATCTTCTTTCTTCTTCTTTCAGCTTTTTCCTGTTCTCGAGAGTCGCCACAGGGAATCATCTGATTCGCACGTTTGATTTGGCAGAGGGTTTTTTTACGTCGGATGCCCTTCCTGTCACAACCCTTTTTAGCAAGGGACAGAAACACGCTGACGGCTTTGCATCCTACTCTTTACGAAAGTCAGCAATGGTTCTTTTACATGCCTCTCACCATAGACACTGAGAGACATGGCCCGCCTTTGATAACCCAGTTAGCTGCACTGGGGGGACAGTGACAACCTTGTGGGGACTCGAACCCCCAACCTTAGGATCAGCGATCCTACGCCCTATCCACTGGACCACCACTGCCCTTCAGCAGTAAATCTTTATATTCAGCCAAATTGAACTGATGAAAGAGAAAACATTCACTGGTAATAAATAACTTTAAAACAAGACCGAGTGATGTACGTCCTCCTATTGAAAA
>CM045729.1:77621549-77689049 GCA_024760905.1 Plotosus lineatus
GATTGTAGCCTGTATCCAACTTGCACTGTGAATACATCAATGTATATTCTCCTCATTATTATTATTGTTTGCTATACGGTATTAATGCTGCAAGGGAAATTATTATCTTTGACTTTAACCTATCCAAAGTGTACATACACACACACACACACACACACACAGGGAGAGAGGCTGCCACCCGCATTACAGTGCCCGGATGTGGAGGACGGAAAGGTGCAACTCACTCCCCCACCAACACACATTTTCCTCCTGGCTAAGGAATTGAACCCGTGCGTTTCATTCCCAAAGCCGCTTCTCTAACCATTAGCTATGGCCGCCCCCGTTAAAATTGGGAGGAAAAAAAGCACGAGGGGACATGAGGTGTTGTGGCTCTACACTATCATGCATATATGCAGAAGCACACACACACACACACACACACACACACACACACACACACACACACACACACACACACACACACACACACACACACACACACACACACGTAAATGTGTCTGATCACAAAGCTGGTTTCGAAATCTGTGACACTGGCCTTTTACATTTTCTGTAGATTTAAAAAACAAATGGTTTTCCCCATTTGTTTAATGTATGAGGCCGATATGCATTAAATCCTGGTAGATGCAGGATAACAGTACTTTGAGAAGCAACATCAAATTATCAGTAGGATGACTCAAAAAGTTAGTAACATGTAACATGGACATAATTAATACTCTACTATTACCTAATAATAACATTAGATAATAATTCCGTAGTTAGTTATACTTCGCCAATTAATAGAACTCAACATGTTCAAGTTTCCTTTATTATATAAAGTCAATAAATGCCAATCCATCAATGATTGGTGGGAGCACAAGATACACCGTGTAACATGGACATGAAAAGCTACGTACATCACTGATCCTGTTTTAAATCTGGTGTTTATTTACGAATTTTGCCACACACATGCAAATTCCGAGGTTCATGTCACCTGCATCTGTTCTCCAATTCATGTTGTTTTCTACCTGTGGAGACTTTAGCAGAGGCTCAATGGGACGTGAAAATAATGGTGTCTTTCGATCATCACAAAATTGAGCATGAAAAAGGTGTAAACTATGAAGTATTTAAATTATTTCAAAAACTGTGTTCACCATATGTACATATTTTGATAAGATATTATCTCCCAGGCATGCACTAAAGATTCTGATCAGAAATAAACTCGGCATGGAAATATTTATTCAAGTTTGAAGTTGGGTAATTGGAAAATGTACCAGTTTCGTGATCGGACCCATATGTGTTTCCGTATATATCATTTACTGGGGCACACACACACACACACACACACACACACACACACACACACACACACACACACACACACACACACACATGCACACACACATATATGTGTATGTATATATATACACAATGGGGCCAATAAGTATTGGTAAAGTAAAAATGTGCAAGTTCACCCATTTAAAAAGATAAGAGAAGTTTGTAATTTAAAAATAAAAAGAAAACTTAGGAAAATGTTTTTCATAACCCGGAATTTTCCGAAAACCTCTAAATATGAAAAATCCAGGTTACGAAAAACATTTTCCTAAATTTTCATCATCTTTTTACGATAACAACCTCTTTTTACGAAAAGCAACAAAAGCGCCATTCAAAAATGCAAACGTGCCATGAAAACATTCAAACAATGCGCGAGTTGCTCTCTCATTGGCTGTCGCCCAACATCCCGCCCCGCTGGCCTCCCACTGGCCAGGAGGGAGCTAAACTGTACCCATACTTCCTGTTTGTCACTTCCTGTTTGTTCGTGACGAAGAGTTGAACAGGGCTGTTGGCTGGTGAGTTTTTTTGAGAGTGATCATTGCAGCGTTATATTTCGTTATCCATGAATGGACCCCAAGAAAGTGATTCCTGGTGACACCGAAAAGAAGAAGCGGGCTCTGTTATCAATCAAAGTGAAGCAGGAGGTAATAAAAAATACAAAAGTGGGATGCGGTTGAGCAAAATCGCAAAGGAGTATGGCCAAAACTCCTCGACAATCGGGACGATATTGAATCAGAAGGAGACCTTAAAAGCAAAGACATAGTGGCGGAGGCGATTATTTCGGAAAAAGCAACCGCCATATTGAAGGAAGTAGTAAAGGAGGGTGGGGGGTGAGGGTTCTTCAGACCAGCAACCACCGGACTTTAAAGTGTCACATGGGTGGTTCGAGAGAATGCAGCTGTGAGGATGGGCACAAACAAGTGTCCCAAGCCAGGATAAATGCAGAGGGTTGTGACAGGAAGGACATCCGGCGTAACACTTTTGCCAAAATACACTTTGCTAACTGCCAATAATAATTTCACACCGAATTGGTCGAGACCCAGGTTAACAACGACCGCCATCAGTGCTGTCAACCAAGAAAGTGCTGGTGGAAATTGGACTACTGTTGTCGAAGAAAGAGAGGTCAAAGAAGGAGAGGGCGAAGAAGGAGAAGCAGGAGGCGTGTCCGTAGGCAAAGAGAGAAGAGGAAAGGCAGGAGTCTAGGACTGACAATAGGGACTTTGAATGTTGGAACTATGACAGGAAAAGGTAGAAAGCTGGCTGACATGATGCAGAGGAGAAAGGTGGAGATACTGTGTGTTCAGGAGACCAGGTGGAAAGGTAGCAAGGCTAGAAGCTTAGGAGCAGGGTTCAAGCTGTTTTTTCATGGTGTGGATGGGAAGAGAAATGGAGTAGGAGTCATCTTGAAGGAGGAGTTTGTCAGGAATATTCTAGAAGTGAAAAGAGTGTTTCAAGTTAGAAATTGAAGGTGTGATATTCAATGTTGTTAGTGCTTATGCCCCACAGGCAAGATGTGAGCTAGAAGAGAAGGAGACTTTCTGGAGTGAGTTAGATGAAGTGATGCAGAGTACACCCAGAGGTGAAAGAGTGGTCATTGGTGCAGACTTCAATGGACATGTTGGTTCAGGCAACAGAAGGGAAGAGAAAGTGATGGGCAGGTTTGTATCCAAGACAGGAACACAGAAGGACAGACGTTGATAGATTTTGCAAAAAGGATGGGAATGGCTGTGGTGAATACTTTCTTCCAGAAGAAACAGGAGCATAGGGTGACTTATAAAAGCGGGGGTAGGAGCACACAAGTAGACTACATCATGTGTAGGCAATGTAATTTGAAGGAAGTCAGTGACTGCAAAGTAGTAGTGGGTGAGAGTGTTGCCAAACAGCTTAGGATGGTGGTGTGTAGGATGATGCTGATGGTGAGGAAGGTGAAGAAGGCAAAGGCAGATCAGAAGACAAATTGGTGGAACCTGAAAAAGTAAGAGTGCCAGGTTGTCTTCAAGGAGGAGTTGAAATAGGCTTTGGGTGGTCAGGAAGTGCTTCCAGATGACTGGACAACTACAGCTAATGTGATTGGGGAGACAGGTAGGAGAGTTCTTGGTGTGTCCTCTGGAAGGACAGTAGATTAAGAGACTTGGTTGTGGAATGAGGAAGTGCAGGAGTGTGTACAAAGGAAGAGGTTAGCTAAAAAGAAGTGGGACATTGAGAGGACCGAAGAAAGTAAACAGAAGTACAGGTAGACACAGCGAAAGCAAACGTAGCGGTGTCAAAGGCCAAACATAGGGCGTATGATGACTTGTATGCTACGCTGGACAGTAAGGAGGGACGTGCAGCAAGTTAGAGTGATAAAGGACAGAGTGGGAAACGTATTGACTGATGACAGAAGTGTGCTGGGAAGATGGAAAGAGTACTTTGAAGAGCTGATGAATGAGGAAAATGAGAGAGAAAAAAGAGTAGAAGAGGTGACTGTTGAGGACCAGGAAGTAGCAAAGATTATTCAGGGTGAAGTGAGGAGGGCATTGAAGAGGATGAAGAGTGGAAAGGCAGTTGGTCCTGATGACATACCTGTGGGGGTATGGAAATGTCTAGGTGAGGTAGCAGTAGATTTTCTGACAAGAATATTCAACAAGGTCTTCGAGAGTGATTAGATGCCAGAGGAATGGAGAAGTGTGCTCATGCCCATTTTTGTCATGGGAAAGAATAGTGGTAGCGAGACTAAGGGCAGAGGTCAGCATTTGTGAACTACAGCTTGGTTTCATGCCAAGAAAGAGCACCACAATGCAGTGTTTGCTTTGAGGATGTTAATAGAGAAGTACAGAGAAGGTCAGAAGGAGCTGCAATGTGCCTTTGTGGATCTGGAGAAAGCATATGACAGGGTGCCGGGAGAGGAACTGTGTTATTGCATGAGGAAGTCTGGAGTGGCAGAGAAGTACATCAGAGGGACAGCAAATGTAAGAGGTTTTGGAGACAAAGTCAGAGAGACTAGATTGAGATGGTTTGGGCATGTACAGAGGAGGGATAGTGAGTATATTGGTAGTAGGATGCTGAGGTTGAAACTACCAGGCAGAAGGCATAGAGGAAGACCAAAGAGAAGATTTATGGATGTGGTGTAGGAGGACATGAAGGTAGTTGGAGTAAGAGAAGAAGATGCAGAGGATAGGGTGAGATGGAGGCAGATGATTCGCTGTGGCGACCCCTGATGGGAAAAGCCAAAAAGAAAGGAATAAGATGGGTGGTTTGAGAGATTTAAAAGAAGGTAAATAATTTTCTTTTACTTTTAATACATATTTCATACATATTTCATACAAAATTGATGTACTTTTATCATTTTTAAAGGGTTTATGGGGTAGTCTTGGGAGCTTTGGAACGAATCATGCGTTTTACATGTAAAATGCGCCTCTACTTACGAAACTCCAGGTTACAAAAAAGGCACTGGAACGGATTAATTTTGTAAGTAGAGGCCCGACTGTATACACACACACACACACACACACACACACACACACACACACACACATATACATACATACATATATATGTATGTATGTATGTGTGTGTGTGTGTGTGTGTGTGTGTGTGTACAGTCGGGCCTCTACTTACGAAAAATAATTTCAAAAAATAATAATTTAATTCAGGTTCAATCGACTCTATATAAATTCAAGCACTTTGGCATGCTCACTACTTCTACAAAATTTGTGAAAGAATGGGTCGCCACTTGTGTGTCCAGTTGTGAAATTTCTTTGTCACTAAATTTTCCATAGTCATTTGTCAGTGGTATTATAACAAAGTTGAAGTAATAAAGAATGACAGCAACTCATGTTCGGCCATGTAAAATGACACAGCAAGGTCACTGGATGTTTAGGGTCATAGTGCATAGAGGTCCCCAACTTTCAGCAGAGTCAGTTGCTACAAACCTCCAAACTCCATGGTGCTGTCAGATTAGCTCAAATGCGTGGAGAGCTTCATGGCTGAGCAGCAGTGTCCACCAAGTGAAATGCAAAGTGCAGTACACAGTGTTGTAAAGCACGCTGCCACTCTAGATCACCTGTACACAAAGGAAGGTTCATACAGACATGGATGGGCGAGTTTGGTGTGAGAGAATTTAACTGGCCTGCAGAGTCCTGACCTTAACGCAGTAGAACACCTTTGGGAGGAATTCAAGTCGAGACTGGAAGCCAGATCTTCTCGTTCAACATCAGTGTCTGACCCCATAATGCACTTCTGGAAGAAGTTCTCAAAATTCCCAGAAACATCATCCTATTCTTTGTGGGAAAACTCGCCGAAGTTGTTATAGCTGCAAAGGGCGGACCGACGTCATATTAAGCTCGATGGATTACGGATGGGATGTCACTCAAGTTCATATGAGGGCATATATGAGCGAATAATTCTTGGCAATGTAGTAGTGTGTGTGTGTGTGTGTGTGTGTGTGTGTGTGTGTGTGTGTGTGTGTGTGTGTGTGTGTGTGTGTGTGTGTGTGTGTGTGTGTGTATGAGATTTCCTTTTGTCTTTTTCCCTTTATCACGAGTGGCCACAGCGAATGATTTGCACATTTGATTTGGCAGAGGTTTTTACGTCGGATGCCCTTCCTGTCACAACCCTTTTAGCAAGGGACAGAAACACGCTGACGGCTTTGCAGCTACTCTTTACGAAAGTCAGCAATGGTTCTTTTACATGAGCCTCTCACTGTATACAGTGAGAGACATGGCCCGCCTTTGATAACCCACTTAGCTGTACTGGGCAGGGACAGTGACAACCTTGTGGGGACTCGAACCCCCAACCTTAGAATCTATATCTATATATATGTGTGTGTGTGTGTGTGTGTGTGTGTGTGTGTGTGTGTGTGTGTGTGTGTGTGTGTGTGTGTGTGTGTGTGTGTGTGTGTATGTGTGTGTGTAAATAAAGTTCTGCTCGAAACATAAGTCATTCAGTAGCTCTGTGTGATGTACTGCATTTCAGAAGCAGTGGGAGATGAAGTGTTCATTATCGGAGCATTTCTCTTTCTTTCGGTTTCTTCATTTCAGTACTGCCATAGCAACAGCTGCCACTGTTGATGCTAACAAAGATGTCATGAATGTCTATAACTGCTCAAGTGCCACGAGAAAGAGAAAAAAAAAAATCCTTCATTTCTGATCGGATAAAGGTACTCGACTAAAACGGTTAAATTATCATGCCTTGATGTACAGATGACTGCAGCTTTTAGAGGAGATGCTGTAATGTTTCTGAGTATTCTGTAATGCAGAATGACCCTTAAGGCTTGTGATCCGAGTGCCTGCATGTGAATATAGTGTATCCATAGTGCATAAACCAGGTAGAACACACACACACACACACACACACACACACACACACACACACACACACACACACACACACTGCTTTCCTAACAAGAGGAAGTTTCATCCCTTGCTCATATTTTTTTTAAGAGGATCACATGTCTTCCCAGCTCATTTGCTCATGCCACACTAACCGAGTCCCAGTGGCACTGTAATGGAAATGAGGGAGTTGTAAATACCTCTGATGTACTAAAAAAAAGTTCTTTCTCACAGGCAGAAAACCACTAGAGCACCAGGATCGCTGAAAACTTTACATGGACCGGATTATTGTCTCAAACTGTGAAAGGTACAGATAGGTAGATTATTTAAGAGGAGCTGCATGGTGATGCAGTAATTATCAAGAAGGCCCTGGATTTGATTTCCAGACTCGGCATTTCTGTGTGGTTTGCATACTCTCTCTGTGCTAGAGTGGGTTTTTTCTCAGGGTACTCTGGTTTCCTCCCACAGTCCAATGACAAAAAAGTTCCAAATTGTGCGTGGGTATAGATGAGAGTGTGAATGGTTCAGTTCAGTTCATTTTCTGTAACCGCTTAAGCCTAATTAGGGTCGCGGGGAGGCTGGCACCCATCCCAACAAACTCCGGGCGAGGGCAGAGCACACCTTGGTGGAACCAGGCGGAATTCTATGCAGCTCCTCTTGTTGGAAGTCAGCAATGTTTTTTTTTACATAAACCTCACAGCATAGACAGTGAGAGACATGGCTGGCCTTTGATAACTCAGTTAGCTGCACTGTGGTGACAGTAACAACCTGTGGCGAGTGGGGCTTGAACCCCCAACCTCAGAATCAGTGATCCAGCACCTTTACCACTAGGCCACAACTACCCTATGTGAATGGTTGTGTGTGCATTTTGCCTGGAATGTTCTAGCAAGCTGTTCAGGGTGTACCAGTCCTTTGCACAGTACAGGTGAAGGTAGGTTCAAGCTATCCCAAGGCCTGAGTATAATTAAGCAGTTTGGCAAATGAGTGACTGAGAGAGGGATTATCTATTTTAGTGAGTTTTTGTTGTTTGTTTTAAATGCATGCATTTACTTTATCCCACACATGGGATCATTTTTATCATATTTATATTTATCTGCTGTACAAATCTGCTCCGCTAATTTAATTGGGCGAGTGACAGTCCATGACATATGCTCACTACATAAAATTCCACTTCCTAGCATGAAACGGTTACTAAAGTAGTATAATCAGCAGCAGTGAAAAAAAAAAAAAGTTTGACAGAATAAGAGAGAGAGTCAGCTGGCTGACGTACTATGAATTAGGCGTGGCGTCCACTTCTGCTAGCCAAGCCATTTGGCAGTATTGACTCTAAAACTGTCAGTCAATATCAATTTCTAGTTTAAAGTACGACTGAATTAAAGCCATAGCACACTCACCATAATGTGGTTATACTGAATATCAGCACGGCTGTGATTACCTACAGTGCTGATGTTTAGTATAATTGCACCCATGCTTATGCAAAATAGGTTAATTAACATAATACAAGCAGGCGAGAGATCTGCTGATTATAGCTGCAATAAACACAACTCGTAAAATGTTCCACAACATTAACTGTAATTATAAATGTATTTCAGAAAGATGATTAAAGAAAGTTAATAATGGGGGAAAAAACGTTGTAAGCCTTAATTTTTTGTTTGTTTGTTTGTTTGTTTGTTTGTTTGTTTGTTTGTTTGTTTGTTTGTTTTGTTTTGTTTTGTTTTGTTTTGTTTTACTGTGGTATAAAAGGAATAAAACAGAATGAGAAGTCTCGTTGTAAATATTAGCCATGGTAGTGACATGTTTTATGTAAAAATGTGACCTGGACCTCATCACACCAAACAGATAATCTTACACTTTGTCTGGTAATCAGTAATAATAATAATAATAATAATAATAATAATAATAATAATAATCTTGAAGGAGGGGATTGTCAGGAATGTTCTAGAAGTGAAAAGAGTGTCAGACAGAGTGATGAGTCTCAAGTTAGAAATTGAAGGTGTGATGTTCAATGTTGTTAGTGCTTATGCCCCACAGGCAGGATATGAGCTAGAACAGGAGAGATTCTGGAGTGAGTTAGATGAAGTGATGCAGAATACCACCAGAGGTGAAAGAGTGGTCATTGGTGCAGACTTCAACGAACATGTTGGTGCAGGCAACAGAGGGGACGAGGAAGTGATGGGCAGGTTTGGTATCCTGGACAGGAACACAGAAAGACAGATGTTGATCAATTTTGCAAAAAGGATGAAAATGGCTGTGGTAAATACTTTCTTCCAGAAGAGAAAGGAACATAGGGTGACTTATAAAAGTGGAGGGAGACCACATCTTGTGTAGACGATGCAGTTTGAAGGAAGTCAGTGACTGCAAAGTAGTAGTGGGTGAGAGTGTTGCCAAACAGCATAGGATGGTGGTGAGCAAGATGAAACTGATGGTAAGAAAAGTGAAGAAGGCAAAGGCAGATCAGAAGACAAAGTGGTGGAAGCTGAAAAAGGAAGAGTGTCGTGTTGTCTTCAAGGAGGAGTTGAAAATGGCTTTGGGTAGTCAGGAAGTGCTTCCAGATGATTGGACAACCACAGCAAATGTGATCAAGGAGACAGGTAGAAGAGTACTTGGTGTGTCCTCTGGAAGGAAAGTAGATAAGGAGACTTGGTGGTGGACGGAGGAAGTGCAGGAGTGTGTACAAAGGAAGAGGTTAGCTAAGAAGAAGTGAGATATTGAGAGGACCGAAGAGAGTAAACAAGAGTACAAGGACACAGAGTAATGGCGAAAGTAGCGGTGTCAAAGGCCAAACAGAGGGTGTATGATGACTCGTATGATAGGTTGGACAGTAAGGATGGAGAAAATGATTTATACAGGTTGGCACAGCAGAGAGATCGAGATGGGAAGGACGTGCAGCAAGTTAGGTTGATAAAGGAAAGAGAGGGAAATTTATTGACTGTTGACATCAAATGTGCTGGGGAAATGGAAAGAGTACTTTGAAGAGCAAATGAATGAGGAAAATGAGAGAGAAAAAAAGAGTAGAAGAGGTGACCGTTGAGGACCAGGAAGTAGCAAAGATTAGTAAGAGTGAAGTGAGGAGGGCACTGAAGAGGATGAAGAGTGGAAAGGCAGTTGGTACTGATGATATACCTATGGAGGCATGGAAGTGTCTAGGAGAGGTAGCAGTAGATTTTCTGACAAGAACATTCAGCAAGGTCTCAGAGAGTAGCAGATGCCGCAGGAATGGAGAAGTGTGATGGTGCCCATTTTTAAGAACAAGGGAGTTGTGGCAACTACAGAGGGATAAAGTTGATGAGCCATACGATGAAGTTATGGGAAAGAATAGTGGAAGCTAGACTAAAGGCAGAGGTCAGCATTTGTGAACAACAGTTTGGTTTCATGCCAAGAAAGAGCACCACAGATGCAGTGTTTGCTTTGAGGATGTGAATAGAGAAGTAAAGAGAAGGTCAGAGGGAGCTGCATTTTGCCTTTCAGGATCTGGAGAAAGCATATGACAGGGTGCCAAGAGAAGAACTATGATATTGCATGGGGAAGTCTGGAGTGGCAGAAAAGTATGTTAGAGTGGTGCAGGACATGTATGAGAGATGAAAGACAGTGGTGAGGTGTGCTGTGCTGCCGGTGTGACAGAAGAATTCAAGATGGAGGTGGGACTGCATCAAGGATCAGCTCTGAGCCCTTTCTTGTTTGCTATGGTGATGGACAGGCTGACAGACGAGGTTCGACAAGAATCTTCATGGACTATGATGTTTGCAGATGACATTGTGATCTGTAGTGAGAGCAGAGAAAGAAAGTGCAGGAAAATCTAGAGAGGTGGAGGTATGCCCTGGAAAGGAGAGGAATGAAGGTTAGCCTCAGTAATTCAGAATACATGTGTGTGAATGAGAAAGACGCAGGAGGAACAGTGATGTTACAGGGAGCAGAGATAACGAAGGTGGAGGATTTTAAGTTCTTAGGCTCAACAATCCAGAGCAATGTGTGTGCAAGCAGGTTGGAATGGTTGGAGAAAAGTATCCGGTGTGATGTGCGATAGGAGAGTATCAGCAAGAATGAAAGGAAAAGTGTACAAGACGGTGATGAGGCCAGCAATGTTGTATGGCTTAGAAACAGTGGTGCTGAGGAAAAACAGTAGGCAGAGCTGGAGGTAGCAGAGATGAAAATGCTCAGGTTCTCTCTGGGAGTAATGAGGATGGATAGGATCAGAAATGCGTACATCAGAGGGACAGCCCATGTAAACTGTTTTGGAGAATAAGTCAGAGAGGCTAGATTGGGATGGTTTGGACATGTACAGAGGAGGGATAGTGAATATATTGGCAGTAGGCTGCTGAGGTTGGAACGATCAGGCAGAAGGCCTAGAGGAAGACCAAAGAAGAGATTTATGGATGTGGTGAAGGAAGACATGAAGGTCGTTGGAGTAAGAGAAGAAGATGCAGAGGACAAGGTGAGATGGAGGCAGATGATTTGCTGTGGGGACCCCTGAAGGGAACATCTGAAAGGAAAAGAAGAAGAAGAAGAAGAAGAAGAAGAAGAAGAAGAAGAAGAAGAAGAAGATCCATTAATAGGGTATTCACAAGCAAATTATGTTCTATCGATTACAATTATTTATATATATATATATATATATATATATATATATATATATATATATATATATATATATATATATATATATATATATATATATATATATATATATATATATATATATATATATATATATATATATATATATATATATATATATATATATATATATATATACAAAGATGCTCCCTGACTTACGTTTTGAATTGGTTCCGGCCGGCTGAACGTAAGTTGAAAGTGAACGTAAGTTGTTACAGTGACGTATGACGTGTGACATATGTCGCTCATACTGTACAATGCATCCATAAATACCATTACTGTATTTCATAAAACACCCCTAAATCAATTATTATAAACATAACATTGTAAAATATCAAATATATCAAATAATATCAACATTAATTTCAAATAAGTCACTTATTTATACTGAGTCACTTTACATGAAGCTTAAAACAGCCAATCAACGCTTCCAATATGTGAGGTGCTCAAAACCGAAAGTAGTGTACTTGCGAAAGTAGTGTACTTGCTGTGGGTTATACGGACTTCCGGTCTTTCAAGTGAGCAAGGCACCATTGAACTCGTTTAGAACTCAGCCTGCACTAATGTGAATCACCAGCAGAGCAGAGAGTTTTCTCTGGATTCGGGTTTTCATTCATTTTACAACTCTCTTTGCTTAACTGAGTATGCATGGTAGATTGCGTCAATCCAAGCAGATAGTTAATTCATCTATGTGTATGAGACTTGCACCCATGCTAGTATGCTTACACTTCTGACCAACCATATTTGCCTCGAGTTACAAAAGTCCAGAAAACAGTGTAAACACAAAGATCACAGAGACTACTCTTAACACAAGGGTAACACGCTATATAACTGAAGCTCTGAGGGCTCAATGCCCGTTGGTCTCTGCAGCTTGCTTAACAATCGCTTTCCACTTGGCGCGGTCTTGGACAGCATGGTATAGATGGGCTGTATTGTCGCGGCACCATTCTTTGATGTCATCCAGCCACTCTCTTCTCAGGCAATCTCCTCTGTTGTTCCTTCCGACTGATCCAAAGACCACTTGCTTGATTAACCTGTTGTCGGTCATACGGCATATGTGGCCAAACAGTCCTAGCTTTCTGTGGATGATTGTTCGAACGATGTTCTGTGGGCAGTTCATCCTTTTCCTGATGTTCTCATTGGAGACTCTATGGTACCAGCGGATGTTAAATATCCTGCGGTAACATTTCATCTCAAAAGCGAGAAGTCTTTGGCGGTTCCTCAGCTTTAATGTCTATGCATCTGCTGCATAGAGGAGGATGCTGAATATGCAGGTTCTCAGAATTTTGAGCTTGGTGTTAATGCTGATTATTCTGCTATTCCATATACTGTTAAATCTGTCCATAGCATCATAGGCTTTGCCGATGCATCTTCTGATTTCTTTACTGATATTATTGTCATTGGTGAACAGGATTCCTAGGTATTAAAATTCTTTAAGGCATTCAACATTTGAGTCATTGATTTTAAGCCCGCTATCAACATTACTCCCAAAGGCCATAGATTTGGTTTTGTTAACATTTATCATCAGCCCTGTTCTTCTACCCTTGGTGTTAACCATATTGGTGTTTCTTTGGAGGCTGGGGATGTCAAAATCCAGGAGGAATATATATATATATATATATATATATATATATATATATATATATATATATATATATATATATATATATACGTCGGATGCTCTTCCTGACATAACCATTTAGCAAGGGGAAGAAACACGCTTGGGACGGGCATGAGGGTGGGCACTTGTTTGTGCCCCAAGCGGCTGCATTGGCAGCTATGCAACTACTCGTTACAAAAGTCAGCAATGGTTCTTTTACATGAACCTCACACCATAAACAGTGAGAGACATGGCCCACTTTTGATAACCCAGTTAGCTGCACTGGGGGGGACAGTAACAACTTTGTGGAGAATGGGACTCGAACCCCCAACCTTAGGATCAGTGATCCAGGCCACTACTGCCGCTGTTTTATTTATAATATTGCTGTGCCAAATTGATGGTTTCTTCCGCACAATCAGCCAGACGCAGTCCTTGCATATACTCTTTTTCTTATATATATATATATATATATATATATATATATATATATATATATATATATATATATATATATATATATATATATATATATATACACACACACACACACACACACACACACACACACACACACACACACATATGGGGTAATTTTGTAACAGCAATTTAACCAAATCTGCATGTCTTTAGACTGTGGGAAGATACCGGGCTACCCAGAAGAAACACACACCCAATACAAACTCTACACAGAAACACCCTAGCTGAGCCCAGGACTCAAACCCAGGACCTGTGCGGTGTGGTGGACATGCTTACTACTACATCACCGTGCCACCATTTTATTTTTTAGGAAAAAATCTAGCCTAATCAGTATAACATGTACAGCAATAACATGTTATTCAACAGTCATGCCTCACTGATGAAGATGATCATGATGATGAGGCATAAGCGATGGTGGTTTGCGCAAAGGCAATGTGATGCAATTTGTCAGACATTAAATGTTTTTTTTGATGTTTTTCATGATGTGCCACCCTAAAACTACAAATGAAAGTTTCAATGATTTTGCCATGTAAAGCCACGACTAAAAATACAGTGCCAGTGAAGGTCGGTCCTCTATTCACGAAATTAATCCATTCCAGAGCCTTTTTCATAGCCTGGAGTTTTCCTGAGTAGAGGTGCATTTTACATGTAAAACGAATGATTCATTCCAAGGCTCCCAAGACTACCCCATAAACCCTTTAAAAGTTATAAAAGTACACCAATTTAATATGAAATATGTGTTAATAGTAAAAGAAAATTATTTATTAAAACATTTGAACATTTTATTAACATATGAAACCATTTTATTCACATATTTATTAATTAAACCATTTTTATTAACACACACACACACACACACACACACACACACTCTCTCTCTCTCTCTCTCTCTCTCTCTCTCTCTCTCTCTCTCTCTCACACACACTCTCTCTCTCTCTATCTCACACACACACACACACACACACACACACACACACACACTGTCTCTCTCTCTATCTATCTCTCTCTCTCTCTCTCACACACACACACACACACACACACACACACAGACACACACTCTCTCTCTCTCTCTTTCTCTCTCTCACCCTCTCTCTCTCTCTCTCTCTCTCACACACACACACACACACACACACACACACACACACACACACACACACACTCTCTCTCTCTCTCTCTCTCTCTCTCTCACACTCTTTCTCTCTCTCTCTCTCTCTATCTCTCTCTCTCACATACACACACACACACACACAAACAACACATGGAGTGCTCCGTCGAATGCGGGTTCTGCCTCTCACAGCACGCAGCGGAGGCCGGAATTTTTTAGATGGGGTATTCAAAGCGTGCTTGGCAGATCGGAGGTCCAGACTCAACATTAACTTCTTTCCTTGACAGATCGGAGGTCTGGACTCAACATTAACTTGTTTCCTTTATGGAGATCCAGATGAGCCGCGTCATGCTCACATTCGGCGGAGCACGCTGTCTGTCAGGGCAAGTGCACCACATCTCTGCTCACATCGTCATAAAAACTGTCTTCATTCCTTATTGTTTCACTTGGTTGTCTAGTCATGTAAACCGATGATCATTACCAATGAGCCGTGTTTATGATATTATAAGATGAGCCCTCTCAAATAAACTCACGAAACTCACAAACCAACAGTACAACTCTCTTTACGTGTGTGACAAACAGGCATTGGTACACTATGGAGATTTAGAATTTTTTTTTTTTTTTTGAACCAATTTTTTTAGTCACCAAACCAAACAATATTAAACATTCAGCATTTTTTTAACCTTTTTTTATTAACCAAACCAAACAATATTAAACATTATTAAACATTTGTGACATGCTCCACCAAGTGCGGGAGGTGTCGCAGCTGACATTGAAAGCAGCTTGTCCGGACTTCCGATCTGTCAAGCACGCAAGTGCACTTTGAACACTTGTTTAGTACTCAACATTCACCAGTTTGCTTGAGAGATTGGAGCAGTGCTGGTACCCGCCGTGTACCCACTTGTTTTAGTGGCTGAGTTGCGTGTACTGACTTAATTTGGTCTACTTTATAGTTGATCAATGTAAATTTCTGCGACTGTGTAAATAAAAAGTGGAGATGAATTGCTAAATAGTTTCAAAGCCAAAGTCACACCCTCCCCGCGCTTCGTGCACCTCAGCCCACTTCGTGGTTGAGGTGCTGCTGCACGCCTCGGTTGCTTCACTTCCATCGTGTATTCACTTATTTTTTGACCATTACAGCACTGGATCAGAGGTCCGGATGAGCCATGTTTTGCCCACATTCAAGGAGCGCGCCACATTTATTAAACATTTATTGAATTAAACAACTTAAAAACGAAAAATAAGCTGCAATGAGCACTTTCGAAACCCATGAACCAACAGTACAGGTCTCCTTTATGTGTTTGACAAACAAGCATTATGGGTGCAGCACTATGGAGATTCAGCTCGCTCCTGGCCAATGGGAGGCCAATGGGAGGCCAGTGGGGCGGGATGTTGGGAGACAGCCAATGAGAGAGCAACTCGTGCATTGTTTGAATGGCGCTTGTGAATGACTGAATGGCATGTTTGGTGCTTTTCATAAGAAGAGGTTGTTTCGTATACAGAGGACAAAAATTTAGTTTTTCGTAGCTTGGATTTTTTTGTATTCAGAGGTTTCCGTAAGTAGAAGGCCGACTGTAACTACCATTTATACAATGTACAACTTCGCACACATATCCTTCATACCCAAGGTAAAGTCTGTGGGGTTTTTATACCCGAGCCTAGTGGCTCATCAGGCCGGTGCTTATCCCCGGTTTCTGTAGCATGAAGCGACCAGGAGTTCAACTCCTCCTGGATGGGATGCTAGTCCATCGCAGGTTACCTTCCCAGTATATTTTACTGGTACCCATTTATACTGCATGGGGTGAATAGAGGCACAGTTGTGGTTGAAACCTTGCCCAGGGGTCTTCGCACAGTGACGGTCCAACTGGAATTCGAACTCACAACCTCCCGATCATGAGCGCAGCACCCTAACCACTACACCATCGGCCCAACTTCATACCCAAACGAGTCTCTCTTTTTTTTCGGTTTCACTATTAGCTGGGCACTACATGGGAAGGTTATTTCTCATTTTCTTTTGCAGACTAATATACAACACTAGTCTTCCTTCAGAAATAAAGTCAGCCTTTGATCACACAAGGACACAGAAAAGCTGTATCTTTCAATGTGGACAGCAAAGAGCATATTGAATAATAATAATAATAATAATAATAATAATAATAATAATAATAATAAAGTCTTAGAATGTAACAATTCTTTATCCTGATGTGAGTCTTTCACTAGTACAGCCAAACTACCTGATAACAAGCTTGTACCCAGATGTTCACAGAGTACTACCTGCTCCCCTGCTGTTCTCTCTTTACCGTCTTCCATGCTCTACAAGATCACCATGACCAATCAGATCCATCCTCACCTCTTAAGTTGATAATGTGAGAAGGGTTATCTGTGACCAACCTTTGACCTTTCCCAGGCTGATCGGCTGTTACTTGAGTTTATAATCCATTACACCTGGCTATATATATATATATATATATATATATATATATATATATATATATATATATATATATATATATATATATATATATATATATATATATATATATATATATATATATATATATATATATATATATATATATATATATACACACACACACTTCAATTGGATATAGAAGCAGGAAAAAAAGATATCACATATGGTATAATCCTGCAGAAATGCTGCTTTCATGTGCGACACACTTTTAACACTGCTGTGAATGTTTTGGATTTCATGCCTCTGTTGGCTGCAAAATGGCCATATGTGTTTGGGAGTGTCTGTGTTTGCTTACTAAATTAACATGATTCATAAACAAAGCTAATGAGTGATCACTAAAGCCAGAAATGGATCCCATCCTGAATTTCGGATGAGTGTACAACTGTCTCACACTTGACGTATTATTCTCTAGTATGTCCGAACCGTAAATAGATGCAGCGGTGTAGTTCGAACATGTCTGCGTCCAGTTACATGCGCATATCATGCTGATTTCAGTCAATTCTGAGTAGCGTGTGTTGCAGAATCAACATTGCAATGTGTTTTGTTTTTGTTTGTTTGTTTTGTTTGTTTGTTTTTTTGTTTTTTTAATTTAACACAAATGTATAGAGTTTCACCCAGAACTACAGTACTTTTTTAAACATGTTCCTCTGGCTATTTTATAGGGGCGGGGTGTGTTTTGGGAGTACGGTGTTCCGGACCTGTCATCATGGGCCATTAGGTCTCTGTAACACTGGAGCCAGAGGTTGGTCTTCATTGGAAACAACAGGTCAAATTAGTTTCCCGTGTGCGTTGGAGTCCACCAAAGCGGTCCTTTGTCATGTTTATGATATTTATGCACAGAATTTCTAGGGGTAGTCACAATATTTAGCGGTTCTGGTTTTGTAGCCAGAGGATCTCATGTCTGCTTTTTGCAGATGTTCTTTTAGGTTCATCAACCTCTGGCTCTCATTGGAGCGATTTGCAGTTGAGTGCAAAGCGGGCGGGATGAGAATCAGCACTTCCAAATCCAAGGTCATGGTTTTCAGACTAAAAAAAGTGGACTGCACCCTCTGGGTCTTGCCCCAATTGGAGAAGTTCAAGTATCTCCGGGTCTTGTTCATAAGTGAGGTAAGGATAAAGCAGGAGATCGATAGGATAGCTGCAGCCTCTGAAATGGTCTGTCATAGTGAAGAGGAAGCTGAGCCAGAACATCAAAACTCTCAATTGACCAGTCGATGTACGTTCCAACCCTCATCTATGGTCACGACCTTTGGGTAGCGACCGAAAGAAGAGGATTACGGATACAAGTGGCTGAAATGAGCTACTTACAGCTGGGTGGTGGGCCTCTCCGTCAGAGATGGGGTGAGAAGTTTGGCCATATGGGAGGAGCATGGAGAAGAATTCCTGCTCCGCCGCATTGAGAGGAGCCAGTTAAGGTTGCTTGGGCGTCTGGTTAGAATGCCTTCATGGTGTGGTGTTTCGGGCATGTTCAACCAGGAAGAGACCCTGGGGTCAACCTAGAGTACACAGAACGAACTCTGTTTCTTGGCTCATCTGGAAACACCTCGGGGTGCCCCAGGAAGAACTGAAGGAAGTGGATGGGGAGAGGGACATCTGGCTCTCACTGCTTAGATTGCTGCCCTCACGACCCGACCCTGGATCAAGTGAAAGATCATAATGATGACGACTTTTCAGCCCATCCTCATAGCACTGGCTACAATCGTGCAAAATTGGAAAGAAGTTCACTTTGTGGTGTTTGTGAAAATGCAATAAATAGGGGAAAGTGTACAGAATGGATCCGGTGGCTTCACTTCTGCCCCATGAATCCTGACCACTCTTCGCATATACCTGTGAGAGCAAACGAAATGCAGGTAATGTATTCCTTTAGTAGGTCATCCTGTAAACTTCTGATTATGCTGCAAAACATATTAAGTATGGATATGTCCTATAGTATTCATAGATGTTTCTGCAATTTATTAATAGAAAATATGGCTCAGTTCCCGGCTCAAGTTTGAGGTGAATGGCACTAATATCCACAAAGCTACCATATAAACTTTACAAAAACAATTAGGAAAACCCTCTCATACACTGTACGGCAACAAATAAAAGCAAACTAAAACCAGAATTTTATACAGCAAAAATTTACATATTTTAATCATGACAGGGGCCAGTCAGTTGAGCTCTGAGCTGCAAGCCAAGGTAAATACTATCTTGGTAACAGTGGCTACTCATTTAGAGTTTATTACAGACCACATGCTCTCTAGAGAGGAAATCTGGTAAAAAAAAATAAATAAATAAAATAACGCTGATACAATTAGGGCACCCCACCCATTTTTAATGATTGATAATCTGTGTCCAGTGTCAAGGCAAGGTAAAGCCTGACCGTTCAGATTGTGCTATTCTGGTGTACTATACATTTAGAAGTGTTATGCTTACAAACAGTATGTACATCATCTTGTAGAGATCAATCCCGTTCCAGATAGATCCTTAAGTAAAGAACCAATGCTTGAGTCATGTAGAAATGTACAAAAGAAAATGGCAAAAAAGGTGATGAAGGGTTTCGAGATTACAAAATCTTAACCTTCACTTGTTGCAATAGTGAACAAATATACAGAGAGGCTGGCCTTCCAATTCATCATTGGTGATATGCTTAGTTGCTTTCATAATTAGGGTGGGGCAACAACTCTGAGAAAGAAATGTGGGCTGGTTCTACACAGTATGTCAGAAAGTATGTCAGACCAAAGAATACAATGGACATTTCTTCATAACAGCATAGCCACACACCATTATTTTTACAAAGGCCAATGCCAGTCCATAGAAGTTTTCTTGAATTTAAAGATCTTGATTTTCTCTGAAAAGAAAAAAACATCAAGGACAAGAAGAGCAACAGACCCTCAAGACATTTCAACGGGTGTTTTGAATGACTGATGGCAGGGATGTACAGAAAAAAATACATCACATAGCACGTCATCTTTAGTACATCTATAACTCTAAATTCTGTGCAATATGTTATTTTTTTGCAATTCTATAAACTCCCCTCATTCATAATCACCTTATGAAATTAATCCGTTCCAGATGTGGTTTCGTAACTGGGTTTTTCGTAAGTTGAACCGCATTTTACATGTAAAACGCGTGATTCGTTCCAAGGCCCCCAATACTACCCCCCCAAACACTTTAAAAATGCTAAAAGTATACCTTTTGAGGCCTCCTTCTGCTTCAATATTGAACCGATGGTAGACGGGTTTGGCCATATTCCTTTGCGATATCACTCAACTGCATGCCACAAACCCACTACTTCATTTCACTCGCACCAGGAATTACACGCGCGTGTGTGTGTGTGTGTGTGTGTGTGTGTGTGTGTGTGTGTGTGTGTGTGTGTGTGTGCGCACGTGTGTGTGTGGGCATGTGTATGTGTGGGCACGTTTGTTGACCATGACTTCTTAGCAGAGTTATAATCTTACAAATGTTTATGCAAGGTTAAAAGCCTGAGCCAAAAATAATGCAATGAGCACACTCGAAAAACTCACAAGACAACAGTAACTCTGTCCTTTACACGAAAAGCATCATGGAGATACAGCTCCATAATAGCCAATGGGAGGAGCTGCGTCATCCCTACTAGCCAATGGGAGGCCAGCGGAACGGGATGTTGGGAAATAGCCAATGGGAGGCCAGTGGGTGGGATGTTGGGAGATCGCCAATGGGAGGCCAGCGGGGCGGAATATCTCCTAGCCAAGGGGAGAGTAATTTGTGCATTGTTTGAATTTTTGAGATGGCGCTTTCGTAACGTGAACTTGTTTCGTATCCAGAGACATTTTTTTTAGGAAAATGCATTTCGTAACCTGGATTTTTTTTTTTTGTTTGTTGGGACTTTCAAAAGGTGAAGTACCACTGTACTTGATAACTAGCAGTCATGTGACCAGGATCTACCAGGCATAGATCCGAGATAAGAGTATGTTTCTTGGCAATGCGACTAGTGTATTTAAATAAATAATATCCAAGCAGTCTGAATTCCAGATGCCTCCAAAGCGCAATGCTTCCAAAGAAAGTAAGGTGATTCCAAGTGTTTGAGGAAATATCTTCAGACTGATTCATTTTTCAAGCTTGGTAGGGCTTTGGTTGGAGCCACACTACAGGACCCGTAACCCTTCTTGCATAGGACAACGCATGAGTCCATCACCTCTTGAGCAACAGCGGATGATGACTCTTTTTTTTTTTTTTCATGAATAGCCTATGGAATGAATCAGCGCTACAATGCTGGACTGTATGAAAAGATGGGGCGTAAGAAAAGCAGAGAAGAAACAGAGCTCCAGTTTCCCCAGACAACCAGAATCTGGACATGCTGAACAGTCATACCTCAATTAGCGGCTTTTTTCTGCGTGTTAGCGGGAGCATGTTTCCGGTATAAGACAGACAGTGAAACTGATGTGAAGAAATTATGCTGTGATTCATGATTATACCATTGCTGGTGATCCACACTGTTAATCAGTGTGAATTCATCCTGAAATTGAACAAGAGGCTGTTTACCTCATAGCCACCAACATGCCCTCAGTTCCAATTCAGTTAAGTGTGCTAAACAAAAAGGTACAAATCAGTATTCATAGGTTTTATCCACACCACCCATGAATAGATGTTTGAGCTCGATAGATTGCCAATGTATTAGACCCCCGCAGTTAACTTTTTTGTCAAGTAGAACAGTCAAGACAACGAGAAAGGAAACGGCATATGAAGCGAAGGACCCTGCTAAGACTCCCCGCGGTCCTTCATCCTGAACTCCTACATCTCTGAAAATAGAGACAGCCTCAGACTAATGATTCAATCATCGTTTCAAATGGAAGCCACTCAATGAGCGCAATTAGAATGCTATTTATTCTTGTCATGTTTCCAGGCCTTTCTTTCCCTCTCCAAATTGCTCATTGCTTCCTTGAAAAAAGGCCGGAATAGCAAGTTCGAAAACCTGCCTCTGGGAGGGGGGGGAGATTCCAATAGCATGTTTAAACAGCAGTCACTTCAAATCTTGTAGAATTTACAGACTTTCTAAATCTGTTTTTCTAAAGTTGAATATTTAACAATTGAAGAGAAGTCTCACAGGCCATTCATAAATATTTACCTAGCATGAAGAATATATATATTTTAAGAATACACTAGATGGGAACAGGAGAGAAGTAATATAAAATAAGATTTTATGCTTTATTTTTACATTTAAAATTGATCCAGTTTATTGGTTAATAATGGCTCATTAGTATGCACTACATGGGTAATGATGGGATTGCATTGGTCAGCTGTCTCAGGATTACAGGTTATTATTGTTATTATTATATTATACACAATATTTTCTCATTTCCAATTGGTGAAAAGCCATTAAATGATATTTCCTTTCGGATTTTTCCCTTTTTCAAAGGTCGCCACAGTGAATGATTCACATGTCTAATTTGGCATAGGTTTTTACGTCAGCTGCCCTTCCTGAAACAAACCTTTTAGCAAGGGAAAGAAACACGCTGATGGTTTTGCAGCTACTCTTTTTACGAAAGACAGCAATGGTTCTTTTACATGAACCTCTCATCATAGACAGTGAGAGACATAGCCGGCCTTTGATAACCCAGTTAGCTGCACTGGGGGGACAATGGCAACCCTGTAGAGAGTGAGACTCGAACCCCCAACCTTAGGCTCAGAGATCCAGCACCCTATACCACTAGACCACCACTGCCCCATAGTGAAAAGCCATTAAATAATCTTAATTTATTTTATTTTTCCCTATCAGCTAAATTATCCATCACAGTCATCAGATCGGGGCAGTTGTAGCCCATTGTGAGGGTTCTGTATTACTGATCCCGGGTTCTAGAGCCTTGTCTCTCACTGTCTATGGTGGGAGGTATATATGTATATATATATATATATATATATATATATATATATATATATATATATATATATAGTGTCAGTTTCCCTCACTTTCCGTGGTTAATTGGGACCGAGATCCCCCTGCGATCGCTAAATCCGCAAAGTAGGATCGACACCCCCTGACTGACTTATACGTACATGTACAGTATATGTGTAGTAGTAGGCCTACCTCAGTCTCGAAAGACTATGGAGCTGCACTCTGGCTGGTATCCCGGCTGGTGATACTCTCCAGTGAGCAGAGCTTGGGTAGGAAGTACGAATAACCGGAAGTACCCCCCAGCTACTCTTGACGAAAGTCAGCAATGGTTATTTTATATGAATCTCACACCATAGACCATGAGATACATGGCCGGTCTTTGATAACCCAGTTAGCTGCACGGGGGGGACAATGGAAACTTGTGGAGAGTGGTGCTTGAACCCCAACTCGGATCAGTGATCCGGCCAACATTACCACCAGGCTACCGCTGTATATAGAGCTCCAAAATGGACTAAACGGTATATATTTGCACTTGAATTGAAACAATCTCCAATCAGAGATTATGACTGAAGAATATTCCACATTGCATCCTGTCTACATTTTTTAGGCATTTCACGTAATTTTTCACAATTACATATTATATGGGGGTGGGGGGATCCAAATAGGATTTATTTATTTTTGTGGCATGTGGATAGATATTTTGGAAATGACTCAAATGTGAATGGAGCACAGGACAGTGATAATTATATTAGGCCAACGTACATGAATTCTCCAAGCTAATTTATCTCAGAGGTCAGAACTTGCTAGAATTAATGCAGGGACTGGCGCCGGTACATTTTCCCTGGCTTTTGCTTGGGTGGGGTCTTCAAAAAAATGATGAACCACTGAGTGGCGCATTGACAAGGTGTGTGACTATCAAAGCAGAGATCGCACATTCGAATCCATCTTGATGCCGCGCTCATCTGTGCCGTGACCAGGAGTTAATTGGGCGAACTGTCAGAAAAGGGAGAAATGACCTACACTCGCAGCGATCACCAACCAAGTATGGACGTCTGTGAGCTAATTCTTATGAGGGCTGGATGGTGCTTTTCCTCTGAGTACGTGCAGTTGCCTCCAAATAGCGTGTACAGCAACTTAAAAAAAAAAAAGACAGGTGGCAAGATTGTATGTCACAGAGGGGATTCAGTGATTGGTGGTGTTAATGTGATTGTGAAGGAAATACTTGACTAAAAAAATGGAGGGGATCCAATAACTAAATAAACCGTGGCATGTCTGTAGGCATGTTAAATTATGTAGCATAAAACAGGATGAATTGAGTCGCTTTTCCAAGTTCTATTGAGCATTTTTCAGAAATAACTTGACCCTGAAAAAAAAAAAAATTGTGATTCCTTTCATCAAAGACCATCTCCATCGCCCCCATGTCTTCCTCATACAGTTTTCTTTGTGAGTCATTTCCATTTCTCTATATGCTCTCTCTCTCCTGCTTTATCTATCAAACCCAAACACTCCTTTTTTTTCTCCCCATCGAACATGCGGTTTGATCCAGCACCATGAACATCATAATCACTGAAAGCTGAAAGGCGTTTAACACACTCAATAGAACATGGGAAAATTAGTTTTGGCAGGTGTGTGCGCGCAAGTTCTGAAATTCTGGCAAACTTTTCCAATTCATTTTTTAAGATAATCATATTCTTCCCGCAGTAAGCAAAACATACAGTAGAGTTCCAAAACTCTGAGACAGCAGAGAAGAAAATCTGGATTTTTTTCCTCCCATTTAGAACCAAAAAAAACAATTAACCGAAAAAAAAAAAAAAAGTACTATTTAATACTTGTCAGTAAGTAGGGACACCTGTGAACACCATATGTGTTCGTTCCACAAACTATTACTTCAATGTTGGACGCACACAATGATCTAAAACCTCTCCGTATACTGTAGCATTAAACATTCTCTTCACTGGAACCAAAAAGGCCCAAACTAATTCCATATGATGGTGTCCATGTTCACAAAGTAGACTCCTTGAGGACATGGTCTGCCAAAGCTGGAGCAGAAGACTGTAAGAGTCCTGAATTCGACCCCAATGAAGACCTTCAGGATGTTTTGCTGACGTCACCTCGGACCTCCTCATCCAACATCAGAGCCTGGTGAACACTCACCTCCAGGGCAACATTAAAATCTGGTGTAAAGCCTTCCCAGAAGAGTGGGGCTCATTATAACAGGAAAGACAGAAACGAATACAGACTTAAGGTGTCCACTTTCTTTTACATTTGTCAATCATTGTCTTTAGACCTCAGCTACTGTGCTATTGCTAAATAAATTTAAAAAAATCATTCGTAAATGCCTCACGTGATTTTTCATGCCACATACTCAAGGTCATCACTAGCCACTTTCCCATGGTTGCACCAATGCAGAGCAAGTCAAGCCCATTACCAGTTCTACTGACCCTTCTGGGGCTTGATTACACTTTCTCTAGGCTAATTTAAGACTAGAATCCTGACATTTTTGCTCTGAGGGTAACCGAAGGGCCAAACAAGCTCAACCAGTCTGTCGAGTTTGAAGGTGCGATTTATCTCTTTCAGTCCTATATATGAACATTTAGCATAAAGCTATTTTTGTAATTTGTGTCCAAGAAACATTTGCATACAGAAACTTTGCAAAACGCAGATCAGATGCACCAGTTAGCCTAACTGACCTTGAGCTGGAGGTTAAGCGAATCTTGAGCTATTTTTTTATTTATTTATTTAAAGACACGTGTAGCACAACAGAATTATTGTGATTGCGTTATATTTGGTTACCTGCTAGCACAGCTAGCTAACTGCTTTCTCAGAAACGTCCACAAGCGTATTTGTTGGATTTTTTTCTTGACAGTCCTAATGTAAGAAAGTCATGTTTGGTGGGCTGAGTGGCATGTGCAATAAAGCAGTGCGTTATGGGAAAAAAGACGACTGGGCTGTATGTCCATTTATAGAAATGCAAACGGATTTTCTACTCAAGGCTTACAGCCCCATTCTACAGGCCTTGCCTTGAGATAGCCTTGATTCAGCGGCACAAGAGTGGAAGAGCGGGTATTCAGTGCCTTGACCCCGAAAAGCTGGAAAACTTGACCCCTCCCGGATTATGTCTCTTTCTCTACCTTTAAAGTTTAGTGTGTAGCTTAACTTGTATTTGTTCTGTTCATGTGATAAATGGCAGTCTTATGTCGTGATTGACTTTTACTCTTCTTTTGAAAAGCCTTCAAGCTTTGAAAATATACACCTGGATTAAATGTATTGTCTAAAGGACATCCGTGTCTTCCTGCTCTAGTTCACTGGCTTTTGTCTTTTGACTGCTTTTGCATGCAGCTGTAAAAACGTGACTTCATTTCCATGTTCAACGTTTAATACCAGCCGCTTTAATCTCTCCATCTTTTTCATCTTGTTTGTCAGATTGTATGCTGTCTGGTTTACATGCAAAGCACACCCGGTGTCTTACCTGGGCTGTCCACCTGGGCATTAGTTAGAAATGTTTAATCTTTATTCTCATGCTGGAGCATTTTTCATTTGGCTACAGCTATTTTTCTGGTGCATGTAGTATTGACCTAATTACCAAGTTCATTACTCTATATTTGAGCTCTGAGACCTGCTAATTAGAAGATTAAAAGCTCTTAAATGTAGTCTGTTCATTTTCCAAGACGGTTTCTCAATATCAAGAACGTGATAAATGGACTGATGTTCCTCAACAGAAATCCCATGCCAAGTTACCTTTTTATTAGAAAGAGGTGCTGTATACTTTTCATAATGTTAATACTTTCCAGTTTCATATGCTTTGATATGACGATTACATAACTTCTTAGCATGACTACATTACCGCAGTGGCTCATGAATTCATGGCTCTAAATTAACTGATAAGCGCATCAGCAGTTAAAACTCTAACAGTTGGGCCCTTGAGAAAGGCCCTTCGTTCTTTCTGCTTCAGGGTCCCCATACCATGCACTCTAACCCTGACTCCTAACAAGCTGGGATACGTGAGGAAAAGAATGTCTGCGCTGAAGGCTCCATCTTTCTCCTGACTGCCCACTACACCCACTTTCAGAATACACTCACTATCGGCGCTAAGACCTAGATCGGTTCCGACCGACCAATCATAAGTCGGATTGGTCGTAAGTCGGATATTTAACACAACGAAACCGAAACCACCCAGCACTCGCTATGAATTCATGTGAAGCGTATTCTTCAGCTGCAAGTTCTTTCAACATGCAAAATAAACGTGTAGCCTTTCTTTGCACTGCTCGCAACATCACATTCACATTTCGTTGCCTATTATCTTCCAACCATGTGTATAGCAACTTTTCCATCTCTGCAATCGGTCCTTCACGCTGTTTTGTGATGATCGTTGACTTAATTGTGGCTGCTGCTTTCACTGCTTACTTAATGCGGTCCTTCAAAATTGTAAACACCGTGGAGTGGGAGCGATGGAGATCTCACTTTCACTTTCATCTTCCTCTCCAACAACAGTGCCTTCCTTGCTTTCTTGGTAGAATTGCCATCTGAGGAATCGGACTTCCTCTTGGTGGACATGGTAACGGTGTACAGTAAATGACTGTAAAATTGTACATTCCACTGAGTACTACTGAGTGTAGTGGTAGAATGCTGTGAGTGTGAGATGCTGGGATGCTGCGCTGCCACAACTATCTTGCGCGCTGCACCGCCGAACATATACAGTAAACTCATAATAGGCATCTGCGAGACGTGGTCGTAAGTACGGGTGGTCGTAACTCTCATACGTCGTAACTCGGATAATGACTGTATTTGACTTTGATTAATTCATTGTCCATACTACAAAACTCATTATATTTATATAACTCATTATACAAAAAACAACTCATGGCTGTAACTTTTACTCTTCTGTAGGAAAACAAAATAAAAGCCCAAATCAAAGGGTCCAAGAATAATTGAGATTTTAATTGATATAGTGCAACACAGTTTTGGTGAAGGTGCTGTAATGACCACAATCTATCTGTCTGTCTGTCTGTCTGTCTGTCTGTCTGTCTGTCAAGTGACAGGGACACAACCCCATCTGAATACCTGAGATGATATACTTTGGGAAAATCAAGGTCAAAGGGTGAAGGTCAGAGCAAAGTCAATAAATTTTAGAGATAAAGCTTATAACTTTGAAATGAGTGAACATTGACTCGCTGTTACGATAAAACACCAATAACAACCCATGCATGGACTTTGAAATGAGAATTACATTTGACCTTGAGTAACCTTGAAAGGTCAAGCCTTAGCCGTCTCTTAAATGCTTCAAATGAGAGTTTTTTCTCACTAATTTTCTCACATCTGTGTAGATTAATAGGGAATTAAAACCATACAGGGCCTCGGTTTACATTATCAATGCTGTGTGGTGGAAACACCTTTCACTCGATGAGTTCTCCTGTCATATTATTATGTTTAATTTTCCATGCTCCTCGCAATTCCTTGGAAATGACAAGCCAAATATCTTCTTACAGAGGGAGAATTATTACGAAGATTTTACTCGCGCACTCTCACACAAATAGTTGGATGATAAACTGGATTCAGAGATCTGCTGTGCATTCCAGTCGATGAACTAGATTACTTCTTGGACTTTTCCTTGGCTGTTTCTTATCAGTGCTCAAGCTTTCAAATTCAGACAGATTATACACTATTGATTTGGTCGCTGAGAAAATCGAACATGCCTTAAAATATTGGCACCTTGATGTTGGCTTGAGGAAAAAAGAAAACAAAATTGAATTGGTGCACTGTTTAAGTAATCACTACACTAGATAGTTTACTTTGAGCCCCAGAATTAGTCATCAACTTGAACAACCAGGGTTAAATCTGCTTTTTTGAGTGCATGGCCTAATTTGAGTCTCCCCCTGATTAAAGCACACAATTCCCCTTAACCCAGTGCTTCTCAAATAGTGGGGCGGTGTGATGCCGGGGGAAGTGCCTAAAACCCTGGGGAACGTGCTTTTTGTGAATTGTGTACGAGAATTAAGTGTAATTGCACCTCCACTCCTCTAGTTGGCAGTGGCGCTCTCATTGTCGAGCTATGGTGTCACGGTTTTTCGAAAGAGCAAATGATATGAAGAGCAGTAAACAACCCCTCAAGAAATAATACGAAAAAAAATTCTAACGGGAACGAAGAGAAAGGTGGAGAGAGACGGAGATATTAAGACATAATTAAGTTGAATGAGTTTGAATAAGGATGTTTTTTTGTTTTGTTTTTTTTTCAGGCATATTGGTGCATTTTAAATCTTTTTTATTACAGATTAAAAAACAATTGTTAATGAAGTTTTATTTCTTTATTGTAAGTTGAACTATATTTTGTTCTTTTTTTATTTTTAATGTTAATAAAGATATGTTATGCAGAGGTGTACTAATAATTTTATAGACAAATAATACTATTTATACTCGCTCGTGTGGCGGTGGGGGGGTGAATTTTTTTTTTTTTTTTTTCTTCCTGGGTGGGGCGCCACAGAAAATAATTGAGAAGCACTGACTTCACCATTCATTACTTTATTAATTGACATGTCTGCTTTTATATTTTGAGGATAATCAAATAAATAAGAAAACTAAAACAAAACAATATGCCGTCTGTATGTTGAAAGAAGAAATATGAGGCCCTTCAGTGAAATCCTGTTAGTGAGGAGTTCATCAGATAAATTACCCTTTTGGTAAATAAACAAACAAATTATAACCAACACTTTCGTATGTACACATTCACACATGAAGTGAATTCCTGTGGTTTACAAAAGTTTAACTCAGATTTAAGCCTATCCGTCAGCCATTCCAACAAAATGTTCATTATCTTTTCTGGAATTCTGCCATCTTTCACAGATCAACTTTGTGAAAGATAAAATAAATCATAGAAAAGCTCGTGCAGCCGGCTGAGGCCACTGTACATATATTTAATACATGTTAGACTGTATACAGTGTATGTGTGTGTGTGTGTGTGTGTGTGTGTGTGTGTGTGTGTGTGTGAGTGTGTATACTCAAGTCAAATGGAATGTGGCTATCAGTTTTATAATGAACACCGCCGGTGATGGGATTGTGTAAGTGATGCCATCTGCCGATGCCATAAATTGCTAGAATCATCGAGACGGTCATTAGATGCCATCAATTATTTTGCTCACGTATAATTTCAAGCTTCAATACATCCTCTGCAAACAATTTTTTTTAGGACTGTACTTTTTAAAATTGTAAAATTAAAAAAAACATACATGATATTTATTTTGTTACGTTAAAGTTTTGGTAAAGCGCACTTTTAGTTAATTAAGCTGAACAGCATGCACTGCAAAAAAAATGCTCAATGACTCACAAAAAAGCAAAATCTTGAGCGTTTTAACATTCTTCACGCTATGCGTCAACCCTATGGAGGCATATGGCTGCCGTGCAGGATAAAGGAACACGAATCAGAATTATAGTGTGGAAACTTAGAAAGATGTTTGTCATGTTAAAATATTTTTGCATTATCATTACGTATAAACATCACTTTGTCACACACACACACACACACACACACACACACACACACACACACACACACACACACACACACACACACACAAAAAATCCCTTTATTTGTCATAACAGAGCATAAATTGGTTGAAATGAAAATGTTCGGTGATATGGATGTGTCATTTTGTTCATTTCAGTTCATTTTCTGTAACCGTTTCATCCTAATTAGGGTCACGGGGAGGCTGGTGCCCAACCCAGCCAACTCAGGGCGAGGGCAGAGTACACCCTGGACAGCTCGCCAGGCCATCGCAGGGCGGAAACACGCTGACGGCTTTGTAGCCGACTCTTGTCGAAAGTCAGCAATGGTTCTTTTACATGCTTCACACCACAGACAGTGAGAGACATGGCCGGCCTTTGATAAATATGAGGCCCTTCAGTGAAATCTATGTACTGTAAAATGTACTGATCAGCCATAACATTAAAAACACCATGTGCACCAACAGGTGAAGTGAACAGCATTGATTATCTCATTACAGGTAACAGTGGCACCTGCCAAGGAGTCGGCCATGTTAGAAAGAAAGCAAAGCTTGCAGTCATCATCAAAGTTGGTGATTTGGAAGCAGGAAAAATGAGCAAGTGTAAGGAGCTACTTTTTGATGGATAAACAATCGTTTCCATTACTCAGCTCTAAAACAGCAGGCTTGTAGGGTGTTCCTGGTATGCAGTGGAACGTACCTACCAAACATGGTTCAAAGAAGGACCAATGAACTGGTAGAAGTGCAAGGGCTGCCAAGACGTCCTGACTTATGTGGCGAGCAAAGGCGAATATGGCTGGTCTGGTATGATTTGACATGGGTTTTCACGTCGGATGCCCTTCCTGACACAACCCTTAGCAAGGGACAGAAACATGCTGAGGACTATGCAGCTCCTCTTTACGAAAGTATGCAATGGTTCTTTTACATGAATCTCACACCATAGACAGTGAGAGACATGGTTGGCCTTTGATAACCCAGTTAGCTGCACTGGGGGTGGGGACGGGACGGGACAGTGACAACCTTGTGGAGAGTGGGACTCGAACCCCCAACCCTAGGATCAGCGATCCAGCACCCTTTACCACCAGGCCACCACTGCCTCCCTGTACCGCAGTGTATCATGCTCAACATCATCGGGCAGTTGATTGGTCAACTGTGTGCTCTGTACAGACACTGACCAATAAACTGCCTGAAGACTCGGATCTGTTGATGAAACGAGCCAAGTCAGGTGTGCTATACTGCTTGGTTGAAACAAAAACCTGCAGCCACGTGACCCTTTGTGGCATGACTTTGACACCCCTGAGTGACAGTTTCCAATGAGATCATGTTTTCAAACCTTGCAAGCTGAAACACATTCTACATTCAGTGGAGTTCTACATACAGAATGTATATCCAATAAGTGCATATTTTCCTTCAAATGTTAAGGAATCAGGCAGTGTAGAGTACTCAGGAATGTGATTGGCCAAGGGGGAAAAAGCATGAAAATGCACAGCATAGAAACATTGTGGTGTGACACAGAAATGGAGTGGTGCAGCAACAGGCCAGAATGTACACTGGACTGTGTAACTGGGTTGTTGTGTGGAGCTGCAATAATGTTATATGATGGTGCAATTTCAATGTGCATGTTCTGCTGTTGCAGCTTTCAGGCCTTTGTATGTTTGGGATGCTCCACATGTTCCTTCTGTGCAGACTTCCCACTTGTCGCCTAATTTATGGGGAGATGTTAAGTGTTGTAAATTGCCTTGCCAGCTTCTCTGTTTTTTTCTGAAACATTTCAGTGGCAGGGTGTCCTTGGACTTGGACAGTTCCCTTCAACCGGCTCCATTTAAAATGATTTTTAACACCTTCGTCTAAAGCTTTTATGCCAGGGCTGTTCAGTGCAAGTCTCGGCATGAGTCAAAAGTATGCTGGAAAGCAAAAATAAAGAAAATTACAACTTAATGTTGAACAATCCCTTCATTTCAGCATGACACACTGCAGTAGAGGGAGACAGTGGAGGCCTGCTGGTAAAGGTACTGGATCACTGACCCTAAGGTTGGGGGTTCAAGCTCCACTCTCAACAGGTTGTCACTGTCCCCCAGTGCACCTAACTGGGTTATCAAAGGCTGGCCATGTCTCTCACTGTCTCCCAGTGCACCTAACTGGGTTATCAAAGGCTGGCCATATCTCTCACTGTCCCCCAGTGCACCTAACTGGGTTATCAAAGGCTAGCCATGTCTCTCACTGTCTCCCAGTGCACCTAACTGGGTTATCAATGGCTGGCCATGTCTCTCACTGTCCCCAAGTGCACCGAACTGGGTTATCAAAGGCTGGCCATATCTCTCACTGTCCCCCAGTGCACCTAACTGGGTTATCAAAGGCTAGCCATGTCTCTCACTGTCTCCCAGTGCACCTAACTGGGTTATCAAAGGCTGGCCATATCTCTCACTGTCCCCCAGTGCACCTAACTGGGTTATCAAAGGCTGGCCATGTCTCTCACTGTCTCCCAGTGCACCTAACTGGGTTATCAAAGGCTGGCCATATCTCTCACTGTCCCCCAGTGCACCTAACTGGGTTATCAAAGGCTGGCCATATCTCTCACTGTCCCCCAGTGCACCTAACTGGGTTATCAAAGGCTGGCCATGTCTCTCACTGTCTCCCAGTGCACCTAACTGGGTTATCAAAGGCTGGCCATATCTCTCACTGTCCCCCAGTGCACCTAACTGGGTTATCAAAGGCTGGCCATATCTCTCACTGTCTCCCAGTGCACCTAACTGGGTTATCAATGGCTGGCCATGTCTCTCACTGTCCCCCAGTGCACCTAACTGGGTTATCAAAGGCTAGCCATGTCTCTCACTGTCTCCCAGTGCACCTAACTGGGTTATCAATGGCTGGCCATGTCTCTCACTGTCCCCAAGTGCACCGAACTGGGTTATCAAAGGCTGGCCATATCTCTCACTGTCCCCCAGTGCACCTAACTGGGTTATCAAAGGCTAGCCATGTCTCTCACTGTCTCCCAGTGCACCTAACTGGGTTATCAAAGGCTGGCCATATCTCTCACTGTCCCCCAGTGCACCTAACTGGGTTATCAAAGGCCGGCCATGTCTCTCACTGTCTCCCAGTGCACCTAACTGGGTTATCAAAGGCTGGCCATATCTCTCACTGTCCCCCAGTGCACCTAACTGGGTTATCAAAGGCTGGCCATATCTCTCACTGTCTCCCAGTGCACCTAACTGGGTTATCAAAGGCTGGCCATATCTCTCACTGTCCCCCAGTGCACCTAACTGGGTTATCAAAGGCTGGCCATATCTCTCACTGTCCCCCAGTGCACCTAACTGGGTTATCAAAGGCTGGCCATGTCTCTCACTGTCTCCCAGTGCACCTAACTGGGTTATCAATGGCTGGCCATGTCTCTCACTGTCCCCCAGTGCACCTAACTGGGTTATCAAAGGCTAACCATGTCTCTCACTGTCTCCCAGTGCACCTAACTGGGTTATCAATGGCTGGCCATGTCTCTCACTGTCCCCCAGTGCACCTAACTGGGTTATCAAAGGCTAACCATGTCTCTCACTGTCTCCCAGTGCACCTAACTGGGTTATCAATGGCTGGCCATGTCTCTCACTGTCCCCCAGTGCACCTAACTGGGTTATCAAAGGCTGGCCATGTCTCTCACAGTCTCCCAGTGCACCTAACTGGGTTATCAATGGCTGGCCATGTCTCTCACTGTCCCCAAGTGCACCGAACTGGGTTATCAAAGGCTGGCCATGTCTCACATTGACTATAGCTATGTTGGGGTTGAGGGGGGGGGGGGGGTTGTTTTTGTTTGTTTTGGGGGTTTTGCATAATTTGCCTTGTTTTTGTGGCATTTTCCTCAACTTTTTCCCCAATTCTTCCTCAATTTCCTTATTTTTTAATTCGGTGAATATTAAAAAAAAAAAAAATGCGATGCACTGAAGCCACATGAATTGAAGCACGAAGTAGCGAGGGATCCCTGTATAACAAAAATAATCCATAATTTATGTGTTTGCTTTCCCTAACCTTTGTTCAAACAAAACACAAATTCAAAAGAGGTAAAAGGAACGAAGCAGTGGGACTAAAGCCAACTTCCCATGACTTTTCCCCACAATTTGTTTTGAATGTCTCCAAATAATCATTTGATGCAAATATTCAAGTGTAACCAAACTTCAGGGTTGGAACTTGCTGCAGGAAATTCTCATGATCATGTTGTAATTATTACTACTATTATTATTTTAATCTTTTATTAAAATGGCTTATGAAGTAAAAATGGATCATATCCAAGCAAAGGGGAGAGGGAAAATTATTCTGCTTGAGGCTGTAACAGTGCCTATTGCTTTAAATTCTTAATTCAAACGTGAGCACAAGTGTAATGAATGTGGTTTCCTCCCTTAATTCTTGGTCACTGTTTCATCACGACTGATGGGAATGCTCACAATGATCCCGAAGACCCCGCCTTGGCGGTGATAGACATCAGGAGCAGACCTTAAAAGGTGTCAGTACACAAACTGCCCCCCACCCACACACACACACACACACACACACGAAACATCACCCAGCTCATCACTCAGTTTCTTATTCAGCTTATATCTCGTTTCGGTCCTGTTTTCACTAACTAGAGGAACGAGATTGCTTATGCACAACAAGTTGAATATCACCAAATCTGTGGAAAAGAAGAAAAGTCTGAGATAAACGCATACACTTTAATAGAAATAATAATAATAATAAAAAAAAAAAAGCTGTTAATATCACACCCAGTGATCCTCATGCACAGGACTAAGCAACTGGTTTCAGAAAGGCATTATGGGCAGTGGTGGCCCGGTGGTAAAGGTGCTGGATCACTGATCCGAAGGTTGGGGGTCCAAGCCTGACTCTCAACAGGTTGTCACTGTCCCCCCCATTGCAGCCCACTGGGTTATCAAAGGCCGGCCATGTCTCTCACTATCTATGTTGGGAGGCATGTAAAAGAACCATTGCTGACTTTCGACAAAAGTAGCTGCATAGCCGTCAGAGTGTTTCCGCCATGTGATGGCCTGCTGAGCCGTCCAGGGTGTACTCTGCCCTCGCCCAGTGTCGACTGGGACGGGCACCAGCCTCCCCACGACCCGAATTAGGATTAATCGTTGACGGAAAATGAATGAAAGACATTGAGGCTGATTCACATTTTACGTCCATAAGCACTGTATTTGTATTTGTTTCACATGCCTGGTAAGTGAATGAACTCCTTTAGGCAGCAGTTTTAATAAATACTACAGATGGTATGTAGAAGATGAATTGGATTCTGTGTATGTGTGAGCGCACCCATGCCCTGAAGGTGCAACTAAGCTTTATCTACAGTGTGCTAAGTACCTTCATAAAAGAAGGAATATTAACACTTTGATGAACTCATAGGTCATGACAAATACCAAAATATAAAGATTGATTTACATTTACAGCATTTAGCAGACGCTCTTGTCCAGAGCGACTTACAGAAGAGATTTAAAGTCTCAATCAGTGAAAATATTCTTGTACTGGTTTGTTAGAACACAGACCAAGTATAGCGTCAGTCAAACTCAAATGGTAGCTATTGTGTGTGTGTGTGTGTGTGTGTGTGTGTGTGTGTGTGTGTGTGTGTGTGTGTGTGTGTGTGTGTGTGTACACAGCATAGTGCTTAATCTAAGTGCTGCTGAAAAGGGGACGTTTTCAGCCGCCGTTTGAAGATTCCCAGTGACTCAGCTGTCCAGATGTTCAGAGGAATTTATTCCACTACCTTGGAGTCAGAACAGACAGGAGTTTAGATGCATTTTTCCCTTGTTGCTTGGTAGAGGGAGGGATCCGTGGTGACACCAATGGATGCTCCTCGTTACAAAAGGTTTTGTTCATGCGTGTTGGTTTATTTAGTCACTTATGTTACTTGAGTGAGCCATGGCGGAAAAAAATCCCATTCATGGGCTCCAAACACATACAAACTCAACCCCGGGTATATGAAACACTGAAATATAAATTTACTAAAAATTAAATAAAATATGTATCTGCTAAGTGGGGCAGTGGTGGCCTGGCGATAAAAGGTGCTAGATCGCTGATCCTAAGGTTTTGGGTTCAAGCACAACTCTCCACAAGCTTGTCGTCGTCCCCCCAGTGCAGCTAACTGGGTTATCAAAGGCGGGTCATGTCTCTCACTGTCTATGGTGAGAGGTTCATGTAAAAGAACAATTGCTGACTTTCATCAAGAGAAGCTGCAAAGCCGTCAGCATGTTTCTGGGTTGTGTCAGGAAGGGCATCCCATCCGACGCAAATACCCAATCAAACCCAAATCAATATCGAAATACCCAAATCAAACATGCAAATCACATGATCCACTGTGGCGACCCCTGAAAAAGTGGAAAAGCCGAAAAGAACAGAAGATGCATCTGTTGAGTGCAGTTATGAGATGAAATACATGATTGTACACACTTAAAACTAGATAGTCACTTGAAACAAAGGATTCAAAATGTAATAAGTGACTAGGCAAAATAAAAGTTAGCTAAAGTTAAATAAATAAATAAATAAATAAAGCCAGCATCTGTATTTAAACAACGTATCTGGAATGAAAATTATCAGTGTAGTGTGAGAAGGTAATCAAAATCATTCGTGTGTGAATTATCATTAGTGAAAGCATTAATATTATACATAAAGATGTTTAAACTAGAATTTGAGATGGACATTATACTATGTCTGAGAGAGAGAGAGAGAGAGAGAGAGAGAGAGAGAGAGAGAGAGAGAGAGAGAGAGAGAGATTAATGAGGAGTTGGAAGCCCAAAACTCATCTATATTTGGTTGAGCTTTGTTATTCTTGAGTCATACAAAACAAATACTGGGGTCAGTGCACTCTGTCTGAAGGGCTAAAACAGTGCTTCTCAATTATTTTGTGTGGCACCCCATCCAAGAAGAAAAAAAACACACCCCTCCCCCCACCCCGCTGCCACCACCGCCCCGGGAGCGACTACAAATAGTATTATTTGTCTGTAAAATTGTTATTGGTACACCTCTGCATAACATTCTATCTTTATTAACTTTAAAAAAATAAATAATAAATATAGTTCAACTTACAATCAAGAAAAACTTCATTAACATTGTTTTTTTTAATCTGTAATTGAAAAGATTTAAAGTGCACCAATGTGCCTGAAATTATAAATACATCCTTATTTAAACCCATTCAACTTATTTATGTCTTGATATCTCCGTCTCGCTCTCTCCACCTTTCTCTTCGTTACTATTAGAACATTTTCCGTGTTGTTTCTTGATGGGTTGTTGACTGTACTTCATATTGTTTGCTCGTTCGAAAAAAAACACGACAATGAGAGCACCACTGTCACCGAGTGGAGTGGAGGTGCAATTACATTTAATTCTCGTACACTATTCCAGAAAAGCATGTTCTTCATCCACGCCCCACTCGAAATCATACTGCGCACCCCAAGAGGGGTGAGCCCCAATATTTGAGAAGCACTAGGCTAAAACCAAATGACCTTTAAACCATGCTTTATCTAGTGCATCATGTTATTATAGATCAAAACTATTTAGGTCCTGAAATATCATTGTGTTGTTAAATCAAGAAACTCAAACACAAAACAGGAAAGGCATCGTATCACAAAAACAACCAAAATAAGTAAACCTGTGGTAGATGGGAGGCATTACTGAAGAGATAGAGATGTGCCCTCAAGAGAACTTCCACAGTCATGAACACCGCTGTTTTTTTTGTTTGTTTGTTTGTTTGTTTTAAACTGTGGCCATACTTTTTATTGTAGGCCTCCGTCAGTCCCGAAGGACTATGGCTGCGCTCTGGCTGGTATCCCGGCTGGTGATACTCCCCAGTGCGCAGAGCCCGGGTAGGGAGTAATGAGGGACAGGCTGTTACACAAGCAGCAAGTTCCCCCGTCTCGACACCACCCGAAGGATCCAATGGAAGGGCAAGTGCCAATACGACTGGGTTCCGGTGCCGCTGCAGGAGAGAATCTACGGTCAATTTCGAACGGCCAATTAACCTACAGTGCACGTCTTTGGATTGCAAGGGGAAACCGGAGCACCCGGAGGAAACCCGCACAAGCACGGGGAGAACATGCAAACTCCACACAGAAACGCCCAGGCCGGGAATCGAACCCGGGCCTTCTTGCTGTGAGGCGGACGTGCTAACCACTACGCCACCGTGCCGCATTGTGGCCATACTAGTAGTAGTTTAATTAATAATAATCGTAATAATAATAATTGTGTGTGTGTTGTGTGTGTGTGTGGGTGTGGGAGTGTGTGCTTTTATTAGTTCTCGAGTGTCTTAAAATGTTTGTCATTTATCATACACTTGATATCTTTGGACAGTTTTCAAATGACACTGCACAATATCAATAACGCTAAAGGATAAATAATAGTTATTGCTGGGAGTTTCATATTTCCACATCATAACACACCTTGTATTATCTGTAGATTCTGCTCAACAAAATATCACAAAAACCTGAAGACTCCTCCACCCCCACCCCCCCACCCCACCCCCATCCAAAATGTAATATCAACAAATCCAATATCGAGTAAAACAACACAATGCTACACAATGTCATGGTGCAATAGCCAAGCATTTTAGTGTAAAGACGCTTTTAAGAGGCTATAAATGTTTTATTGGCTGTTTCGCTAGCAGACAGTAATGCGAGTCAATGTTGGCCGAGGGAAACGCGGCACTGTGGGTGAAAGTGTGAGCTGGAGGTTTTCAGTGACTGCATGTTTGTAACAGATACAATAGCATTCAGGTTTAAGATTCCACCGCTCTTCCGCTCCTAGTGACAGGTTCCCACACCCTCGCGGTCATTTGGCGAGTACACAGACAGAGCTCAAATAAAGAATTAAGTCGCTTTGTGCATGTGTGTGTGTGTGTGTGTGTGTGTGTGTGTGTGTGTTTGAGTGGTGCAACTGTCATTCTAATATATGAGGAATGTTTGAGGTTGACGAGAGATGGTTTCCTCTTACAGCTGCAGGCATCCTCAAACTTTGCACACAAACTGCATTATGAAAAAGTGACTTAGCAAAGGATGAGTTTGTGTGGATGATGAAGTCATACTGTCACAAGATCCTTTCGAGAAAATTGTTTTGTACGCTGTTGCTCAAGTATTACTTGGGATAAATCCCATAGTGCTCCAGAGAAGACGCATTCATGGACCTCAGACCCTTTCTCTATAAGTTCCTATCATCAAAAGTCAGAGGGGTTAGTGATGTACTCAGTCTGAGAAGAAGAATTGATGGGCCACCACCACCACCACCACCACCACCACCAACTCGAGCTACCACATGGTGGTTACATGCCTCCACATAGCAAAGGCCACAATGACCTTGACCTTTGACCCAATACCTAATCAGTTTGTCCTTGAATGGAGATTCATCCAAAGTTTAAAGAAAATTCCTTGAAGAGTTTCGGGAATATCATGTTAACGGGTATGACCCATATGAATCCGCACCAGTTTTGAGCTATGACTTTCAAAATCTAATCAGTTCCGTCTTTGGGCTTCTTGAGATATGTTCACAAGAAATTCACACATACACACAACACAAGAAAGTGACCTCAATCTTTGACCTCTAATAAGTAAGTAGTTTTAATTTCATATTTGTAATTCTGTTAAAATGGACATTTGTGCAAAGTTTGAAGTACGTGATCTTGAGATAATCACATTCAGAAGGATGGCCTGGACATATGGACGAATGTTTAACAACGCGAAAACATGGTGCCTCTGGTCTTAGCAGCGGCGTGGAGCTTAACAACAGAAATTAATTTGAAATTCTTAATTTTTTTAAAGGCAGCTGTGAGTGAGTTGCAGTAGCCTCAAGGAAGTTGTTCTCAAGAAAAATTCCTTCAAATTGTATGCCAAATAAAAACAAGAAAATCTAATAAAATCTGACCAGCCGCTCCTCCCACTTTGTCAACAAAACTTTAGCTAAAGAAGGGAGCGAAATAACAGAAGTTAGTTTGGTGGATTTTGTTTCCTCTTAAAATGAACACACATTCACGGCCACCATGAACCCTATAGCAGAGTCTTCTGTCTTCTACAACTGAAGGACAACAAAACTAAAGCAAATATAAATGACTATCGGGCTTGCCAGCTCAACGAGCACCAGCCAAAGCTCAGAAAACAGCAGCGAGAGCAGAGCCAATCCTTATCTCCTGCTTGTGGAAGCCAGCCTTTGTGCTTTCCAAACCAAGTAGGCTCGAGTTTTCTACTCAATTTATTCACAATTTCAGCATCGCTTCAATGTGCCACAGAGAACGCACTGCTGCAGTAGAAAGATTTGGCTTATAAAATGAGAAAGAGGTCGATCTACAAAGCCAGACAAATCGCAGACAAGCTAAGAAAAAGCTCGCCAGTCATGTTCTTCCATTTCGGTTTCAACATTTTGTTGAAATGTACATGTTTCAGAACTGTTATATGAGTCATCCTGTTGCTTTCCAGAGAACATCGTGTTAGTCATCTAAAGCAAAACTCGTTCAGTGTTATTAGAGGAGTACGGAGGTTTAATCACACGGTCTCCAGAATAAAACATAGAAGAGGGTGTTGCAAGAGGAAGATAATGAACAACAGTGTGAGGCAGTTGGTCTCACTCACTCATTTACTGAATCTTCATCCGACTTCTATGGTCCTACAGAGGCTGAAGATGCTCAGCCAACAATGTGCAAAAGGTGGAGTACACCCAGACCATTGCAGGAGAAAATACACAACCATTCACACCTGGGGCAAATTGAAACAGCCAGTTAACATAATGTGTATTTTGTTTTATTGGAGAGGAAATTCAAGAAAACACAGAGAGAACATCCAAACTCCACACAGGAACGCCCAGTGGGACTTGACCCTAGGGCCAACTTATTGTGAGTCGAGCGCTAACCACTACGCCATCAGGTCATGTGCTGCCACATGAAATATTATTTTTGTAAAAAGGCAAGGTGTTTACAACCTCTTATAAAAAATTAATTTTTACACATTTTTTTTAATCATCAAGTTTGAACTCTAGCTTTTCGTCCATTTACAGATCAATTTAGTTAATTTATAATCAAAAGTTTCGATATTATATACATTTTCAAAACTTTATTGTTGCACTTTGGACACCAGTGGAGCACCACAGCACAATTCCTTATCAGTTCCTATGGAAACTGTTTCCCCACTTTCCTCTGAAATACTGATTTAGGGTATGCATACTGTTTTTATAGCGTAATTGTCATGGATGAACCCCATAGATTCATGATTACAGGGTATTTTTATTGACTTTTCATACACCAAACCTTCTTCTTCTTTTCCTTTCAGCTGTTTCCTTCAGGGGTCGCCACAGCGAATGATCTGCCTCTATCTCACTGTATCCTCTGCATCTTCTGCTCTTACTCCAACTATCTTCACCACATCCATAAATCTTCTCTTTGGTATTCCTCTAGGCCGTCTGCCTGGTAGTTCCAACCTCAGCATCCCACTACAAATATATTCGCCACTGTTTATAAACCATACAACAGGGGTCACCAACCTTTTTGAAACTGAGAGCTACTTCATGGGTACCAATTAATGCGAAGGGCTACTAGGTCGATACACACCTCTGAAATTACAAATTTGCTCAATTTACATTTAATTAGATTTAATTAGATGTTATTATTAATAATTAATGATATTCATCTATGTGAAGATATTGACTTGATTTAAAAATATATTCAAAAAAATTATATGCAGCTCAATGGAGAGTGGCGCTGTCCTAAAAATGGGCCTGTCCTAAAAATAGCAGTGAACAGGTCCGCGGGCAACTTATATTGTCCTTGCGGGCTACCTGGTGCCCACGGGCACCACGTTGGTGATCCCTGCCATACAACATCGCTGGCCTAATCACCTTATACACTTTTCCTTTCATTCTTGCCGATACCTTCCTATCACACATCACACCGGACACTTTTCGCCAACCATTCCAACCTGCCTGCACACGCTTCTTCACCTCTTTTCCACACTCCCCATTGCTCTGGATTGTTGAGCCTAAGTACTTAAAATCCTCCACCTTCTTTATCTCTGCTCCCTGTAACCTCACCGTTCCTCTTGAGTCCTTGTCGTTCATACACATGTATTCTGTCTTACTGAGGCTAATCTTCATTCCTCTCCTTTCCAGGGCATACCTCCACCTCTCTAGATTTTCCTGCACTTGTTCTCTGCTCTCACTACTGATCATAATGTTATCTGCAAACATCATAGTCCATGGGGAATCTTGTCTCACCTCGTCTGTCAGCCTGTCCATTACCATAGCAAACAAGAAGGGGCTCAGAGCTAACCCTTGATGCAGTCCCACCTCGACCTTGAACTCTTCTGTCACACCAACAGCACACCTCACCACTGTCTTACATCTCTCATACATGTCCTGCATCACTCTAACATACTTCTCTTCCACTCCAGACTTCCTCATGCAATACCACAGTTCCTCTCTCGGCACCCTGTCATATGCTTTCTCCAGATCCCCAAAGGCACAACGCAGCTCCCTCTGACTTTCCCTGTACTTCTTTATTAACATCCTCAAAGCAAACACTGAATCGGTGGTGCGCTTTCTTGGCATGAAACCAAACCATTACCAATTTTAAATATTTATGTAACTTTTGTACTATAACTTTTAAGAGAGTTAAAGATGTTGCATTAACCCTCGTGTGATTTGTTACTGGTGGGTCTGTTGGACCTGCTGCATTTTTGATGGTTTAATTAAACACAATCAAACAATTTCAAGTTAAATTACATAATAGATGTTTGCTTTATCCCAATTACAAGCAATATACAGTAAACAGCATATACGTATGGTTAAAATTCTTCCATTGCCTTTGTTAGATTACATTTATGTATTCAAGTGCGACTCAATATATTCATTTCCTCAACAAAATGTAATAAAAAGAAAATTATTAAAATCAAGATATGAAGGGGACATATTCAACAAATGTACAAATGAAGCAAAGCTTTATGTGACTACTGTATTTGCTTACAAAAACAAGATGGGCAGGGTCTTACTGTATGTTGCATGTGTAGGTTTTGCATTTGAAACATAAATATTGTGTTTTTTCTGTCCATCTTTGGTCCACACACTTTGCAGAATACATTCAATCGTTCATTTTCTGAACCGCTTAATCCTAATTAGTGTCGCGGGGAGGCTGCCGCCCATTTCAATCAACTCCGGCGGGGTACACCGTGGACAGCTCGCCAGACCATCACACAGCCAACGCATACATTCATACTGTCACACTTCGCAGAATAATAAAAAGAAAAGGAATTTTACTCACACCTTTCTTACTCACAAGGCATGCGTGTCAGTCATGTACTACAAGAGCATCACACACTGACTTCAGTCACTGCAGATGTTGGCTGTGTAGGTTTGGTGAATGAAGCACCAACATTCTAACATTCTACCCCTGAATCCTTCTCATGACGGCTGCAGAGGTTAGGGTTCTCAGAACATGTTCTCTTCTCTAGATTTGAGGTCTCACCAGTGCCTCTCCCAGTTCCTGAGAAAGAGCCGCCTCCTCTGGAGCTTCTTTCTGCTCTACTCTGGGTTCAGGTGTCATCCTGATGACAAAGGCATTGCATGCCAAGATGTCCAACATGTCAATGAATATCACCCGTGGCCAGCATAGGGTCCTCCTTTTATAGCTGTAGGTAGTCACCGGTTTGTCCATGTTGTCCTCCCCTTCTTTTGTGGCATTATAATCCATAAAGAGTGGGGCTGGTGGTGTAGTGGTTAGGGTGCTGGGCTGATGATTGGGAGGGTGTGTGTTCAAATCCCAGTGGAGACCCTCACTGTGCTAAGACCCCTGGGCAAGGTCAAACCACAAGTGTGCCTCTGTTCACCCAGCAGTATAAATGTGTACCAGTAAAAATATACAGGTATGCCTCGGCTTAAGTCGTTTCGAGTTAAAGTCGTTCTCGATTATATGTCGGTTTTGAAAAAAATATAGAAAGATTTAAAAAAATAAAGTTTAATAAAATAGATCTTATTTGTTATGGTCTGTGCTGGCTGGAGACGTTAACTCTCTCTTCATTCATTGCAAGCACTGGCGAGGGGTGTGGCTACTGCCTGCAGGCGAGGTCCAGAGAGCGCACCTATTTCCATTCAGCAATCAGCAATCAGCGAGCTATAAATAGGAGCGGCAGGCTTCCCTCTGACTTCAGAAGATTGTCCTTCCCAGTGATTCCGTTTCTCTGCTATCTCTCTGACTCCTGGTATCCTGCTTCGTGCTCAACCAGTTTTCATTGATATTATTTCCAGTGATTTAGATTTTCCAAAGTGCAAAATAAAATCTTCTTACATGGTCTCCTGCATCTTTGGGTCCAAAGCATATGCTCCAGGCGCAACATTATTAACCATATTGAAAATTGCATTCATGAATAAAGTACAGAACTAAGAATGGTTATTTTCTGTTTAGTCTAGACAAGTAAATTTGGCATAGCTAGCCTAGGCTAGCATAGAGACAAGCTAATTCGATTTAAGTTGTTTTTCGATTTAAGTCGTCTCTCCTGGAACCAATTAAAGACGTTGGTTGAGGTAGCTTTGTACTGGGAAGGTAACCTGGACTAGCATCCCATCCAGGAGGAGTTATACTCCAAGTTGCTTCACGCTACAGAATCCGAGGATGAGCCAGTAGGCTCGGGTGTAAAAAGCCCAACGGACTTTAACAATCCATAATGATCTGTTTTTGATGCTCTTGGCCACATAGATTCTTCCATCCCTGTGCAGTGTGCTCATGAGTACCACATTCTTTCCTTTCCTGAGCACATAGGATACCAGGGTGTCAGCCATGTACACAAACATAGAAGAGTTGGCAGGCGTGTTCTTGGTAGCCAGAAGTTAGGGTGGGAGCTCAGGTTTGTTTTTTGTTTTTTTTTTTTGTTTTTTTTGTTGTTGTTTTTTCCATATTGTTCCTCCCATGGTTAGCTTACTCTTTCTTCTGTACCAGCTTATGCAAAGTGAAAAGATGATCACATGATGATGTGTCCATGAGTCCTTAAGTCATTTCCAGAGCAACTCTCCTTTAATATTTTCTCAGGGGGCTCCTCCATCAGGTTTCCCCATATAGACCTGTAAGTCCCAGGCATATGATTAAGTGGAATCACAGGCCGCCCAGATCTTTATACCATATTTTACAGGTTTAGATGGTATATACTGCCTAAAGGGGCAGCAGTCTTTAGGGGGTTCCATGTGCTGTCATTGAAAATGTGCTCTGATATGTGATCTTAAAAAAAAAAAAAAATGAGGCAAGGATTAGGAGTTTGAAAAAATTATTAATCGTATCGATTTTATTTTAATAAAAAATGAAAACGGGTCCTACACACCCAAACACCATACAAGGGTTAAAAGCATGAGAACTTACAGAGGTAGAGAGACATTGCTTAAGTCGTAATAAAGAAAATCATCCATTTAAAAACTACATGAAGGTAGTTGGTGTCAGAGAAGAAGATGCAGAAGATAGGGTGAGATGGAGGCAGATCCTGAAGGGAACAGCCGAAAAGAAAAGAACTCCATTTCAAATCTACAGATTATGCAGTATAACCACGAAACTCAAACATATTTTAAAGTTTGGGCAATATGCTTGTGTCTACTTTTTTGTTGTTGATCTTTATTGGTGCTGTAGTCAAAAACAGTCAGCCATGAACGTGGATTTGCTCAGATGTCCTTTACAATCCAATATTATTCAACTGTTCTGCCCTTTTTCAAACAAATCATCATTCAGTGTTTTCCTACCACCAATTTCAAAATATCTAACTCTTTCTACTGGAACAACATGAACTCCGTTTCTTTCTTGGTCAAAAAAATAAATAAATAAATAAATAATGGTCCTAGACTTCACCCACTTTCTCTGTTTAGATCTGTTTATGTTGCTTTGTTTGTTACTTCTCGATCCAAGGCTACGACCGGAACTGAGGTCTCGTCATAATCAATGCAACAGGTAGTAAACACACAACAAAAAGGTTTGACTACAATCAAGCCATCTAACAGTTATAGTCCAACCTCGAGAAACAATGCCTGAGTTGTGTTCAGGGGCAGTGGTGGTCTAGTGGATCAGGCGATGGATTACTAATCTGAAGGGCAGCAGTTCAAACTCGACTATCACCACTGCTGGGCCTTTGAGCAAGGCCCATAATCCTCAGTTGTACAAACCAAAAAAAAAAAAAAAAAAAAAAAAAAAAAAAAATCATTGTAGGTTGCTCTGGATAAGAGCATCTGTCAAATGCTGTAAAAGATTTTGGCTGTAAAATCTACAAAAAAGTTGATACTCAAAAACATTGATTAAACTGTGTGAACACAAGTTTTTTTTGTTTTTGTTTTTTTTTTTTTGTTGTTTTTTTTTTAAATGTCTAATCATGATGTTTGTTTGTTCCATGCTTTTATTTTAGAATACACCAAGAATTGATAAATGGAGGCATTTCAGAACCTTTGACCAGTATATTACACCAATGTATATTATGCAAATATATTGTTTATTTACAAAAAATAATAAATAAATAAATAAAAATAACACTGATGCAAATGATACAGGGATACAAAGAAACACTAATTAATCAATTGAAGGACAGACTGGCGGTGATGACTACGGATCTCAACACCCTGTCCATAAAGCTGTAAGTCAAAACTTTGTATGACAAACAAGACGTAAGTTTATTCGTTAAAAAAAAACTCTTTCAGTCCTAATTAGATGGATTTATCTACTGGTTGTGATAATTATATACAGGGATCCCTTTCTTCTTCGCGCTTCAGTTCATCAGTGCATCATGTTTTTTTGTTTTTTTTCTAAAAGTATTCATTGAATTAAAAAATGCCCCAAAACAAAGCCAATTATGCAAAAAAAATAAATAAATAAAAAATAAAAACCCTAAACCAACACAAAACTAAAAAAGTATTAAGTGTACCTCAGTATAATGTTCAATCATATTTCATACTTATATTTATGATCTATCTTTCTGTAGATTTTATTCCATTTCTATTTCTACTTGTTCTTCAATTTCACTTCACTTTCACTTTTGACCTTGGATAGTTCTGTTGGTATCTCCGGATGTTTGCAAAACGAATGTTGGTAAGCAGGAGAGCGTCTGTATTTATATTTTATTTACATTTCATGTTATTTTGTTCGATGTTTAATTGCTATTATAAGCATTTATAGCATTGGGTATATATTTATTGATATCATATACACATATACATGTACGTATATGTCAGTCGGGGTGGGGGTGGGGGGGGTTGATCCTACTTCACGGATTTCGATGGTCGCATGGGGATCTCAGTCCCAATTTACCGCGAAAAATGAGGGATCCATGTGTACTTACTAGACACCTCGAAGCATTTGTTCTTGAGATAATGTGGTAACAAGAATCCTAGAAAGACAAAAACAATGTGAAAATATAATGCCTACCTCAGGCAGTGGAGCGGCCATGAAAATAGCACCATTATATAACTGGAATGGACAGATCCAAAACCATACATTGAGGCCTTTGTGCAGAAGCTGAACACTACCATCACCCTTCAAGAAAAATTGAGAATAAACATCAAAATGTGTGCGCACTAAATAAATATGCCTTCTTTCATACATTCTTCCATCTTTAGTTACCCCTTTAGGGAAGCAAAGGCTATCCCAAGACACAGCATACACTAAAAATACACTCTAGAAGAGACCTTTGGCATGATTTTTTTTTTTTTTTTTTTTTTTTTTTGGGGGGTTTGCAAAGTGTGAAGAAACCAAGAGCCTGAAGGAAATACATGCAAACATACAGGACTCAGTAATTGGAGTTCAGGATCGAACACAAGAGCCTAGAGCTGTGAAGCACCAAATCTACTTCGCCATCCAAAGATAAACAACAACAAAAAAGTATCAGTGAATGAACTAAATGCACTACACCTGTAATCTATTCTTGAGCCCTGTTATAAGTGCTTCTGTAAACAGCTGATAAGCTGAAGGGTTTGTAGCGGCGTGAAGACGCCACTTAGGCTGGTTGATTATTGCAGTTTGTCTTTCTTAATGTGGCCAGGATGTGACGCCGAGTCAATTCCCAGACCGTACGTGCTCGTAAGGGTGTGCACAGCTGTACGTCTTTGAACAGCACTACACTGTAACAGTAGAGGTAGGTCAACCCACTATAGATCCAACACTGTTTGATGAGTTTTGGATCCGGACCATCATTTATGTCTTCTATTCACTCTAGTTAACCTTTAATTACAATTTAATTCAGCATACAGCAGGAGTGTACTTGTACCCATTGTTCGGTTGATGAGTTTTTGTAACACCACTTTGTTACCACTACTGAATGGAATACACAATGAGAGAGAGAGAAAGTGAAAGAGTGAGAGAGAGAAAAGAAAATGAGCCATTTGATTTTTAATTACTACAACTACGGCGGGGGGAGAGAGAAATAATAATGGATATGTTCATGCAAGAGTGGAAAACAACCTGCTTCTTTGATCAGAGCGATCAGCCCAATGTCCAAACAAGGTCAAACCTCTCATATACAATGCCCAGCACAAAAAAAAAGCCAACAATAGTTGTGCACTAATATTTTGTTGGAACGCCTTTAACCTCGATTAAAGCACATAATCACCATGGCATTGTTTGCCAAGGTTGTGAAAGAGTGGTTCAGGGAGCATGAGGAATCATTTTCATCCATGAACTGGCACCGCAGAGACCTGACCTTAACTTTATTGAACGTGTTTAGGATGTGCTGGAGACTTTATATAGTGGTTCAGTTTTCCTGTCATCAATTCGAGGGGTCAGTGAAAAATGAACCCAACACTGGATGGAAATAAATGTTGTTGAAAATAAATCTGCAGCAACTACGAGCTGTGGTCAAGATAAAACCGAGTCCAAGAAAATATTACTGTGTAACTATTTTAATTGGCTGTGAAGTGTATCATTCTATCACTAAGGCAAGATTTTGTCCAAATTAAGATAAAACATTATGACTCCAACCAAAGGTGCTGGATCACTCATCCTACGGTTGGGGTTTCAAGTCCCACTCTCCACAAAGTTGTCACTGCCCCCACCCACCCCCACCCCCACCACACCCAGTGCAGCTAACTGGGTTATCAAAGGCCAGCCATGTCTCTCACTGTCTATGGTGAGAGGTTCATGTAAAAGAACCATTGCTGACTTTCGTCAAGAGTAGCTTCATAGCCGTCAGTATGCTTCCTCCCCTTGCTAAAGGGTTGTGTCAGGAAGGGCATCTGACATAAAAACCTATGCCAAATCAAACATGTGAATCATTAATATGACTTCCATGAAGATGGAGGCAGATGACTCGCTGTGGCGACCCCTGAAGGGAACAGCCGAAAGGAAAAGATCATGACTCCACCGACATAAACTTTCTGATCATCACACTCCGTGTCATGTCCTAAATGCCCGTACATCAAACCCTTGAAGAACTCGGCTCGCTGAATAACCTCCTTATAGTCTGATTGTAACCTTTCCTATGAACCTGATTTCCAATTTGTTGTTATCCAAAACATGATGTTCTAAATCAGATCTACATGTATACCTCGGGTAGGAGGAAAATTGCATTTCTGCCAGTGATAAATACGATCTTTCCTGTAATAAAGTGCAGCCATCTGTGGACGACAGTAAAGAATCCACCGTGGTGTTGGGGGTGGCGTGTTTAGATATATATGCGGTACTGTACACCCACATGAGAAAGACATCATGCTATCTCTTGTGGAACCCAACAAGGTTGTTCTTCTCTTTAGATGGTAAAAACAGATCAGGAAACAACATCTTAAGTGGATTGCATTACACCAGAGCATGAACATCACAGGCTGAAAACACAAATCTCCTCACCTCCCCCATTTCTAGATTTATGAGACTACTCATTAATTTAAATTAATTACACCAATCATTCATTCAAGGATCAAGATTAGCATGCACATCCTTACATCAAGGTCAGTCAGAAATCCTGCTCTGAAAAAAGAAAAGACAGTATATAGTCTCCTATCCCGAGCAGATGACTCCAAACAAGATCATAAAAGAATTCTATATCAATGACCTGTCTGAAGGGTAGTTCAGCTTCTTAGTAGAAAAGGATGAAAGGACTCTCAGCTCTCTCTCCTCTTACATACCCAGACACTGTCAGAATGCATGCTAAAGGCAAAAGTTCAAATGGCGTCTGAGCACCCCATGTTCTGGGTGGGCCTGAATGCTCAAGGTCGGCGTCAGACTTCCTGCCAACTTCTGATAATTCTGTAATTATCTTTTATTAAAACGTCAGCTGCTGTAGCGTTAATTATACTGATTGGTGGGTGGATTGAAGGGCTGTCTGAAAACTTCTTAATCTATTATTTACAGAATAACACTCCTTGAGTGGTGTTGGGCTCTAAATCCCAAGGCTAAAAAAGATACAAATAAACAACCAGACTGACAGTCTAAAAAATTTTAAACTAAAATAAAGAAAGAGAAATATTCTGCATACTTTGTGTCTTCGAACAGTATGTAAGAAGGTGTATTCAGATGCTGTCATCAAAAAGTAGGATAAAACTTAGCAGAAAAAGTGCCAGGTTGAAAAAAAAAAAAGTCAAAGATTTAAGTGATGCTTAAAGGTGGAACTCCTGATAGATATCTCTAGTGAGGTGTGCCTGAGGCCTGTGCTATAAAAGTAATGCTGCTGCTGGAGGAAATAAATAAATCTCTCCTGCATTTCCTGACTATGGTCCGTAGGAAAAGCAGGAAAGGAGAATACAGATTTGTGAGCCACTCCACCAAAAGTATGCTCCTGTGTCCAAAAATGAAAAATGAGCTTTTTACACAGTCAGATAGAGGAGGCCCAAAGCTGCTAAATGCAGCAAAATGTTTGTCACTACCTTGAAAACTGACCGAGCTATGCCATTTCTTGTGTCAGCATTCAACTAAAAATTTCAAAAGATGTTTTTGAGAAAAATGAGCACAAAGATTGCACTTCTTCCAAGATCATTAGTCCTTAGCAACCAAACATTTTTATGCACTTCAGCCATATAAACTTTAAGAAAACATGTCTAAGAAGAGTTTTAGGAAGAGCTGATAAGAGAAATCAGGCCCTTTTTAAACCCATCAGTCACTGTGGTAACCCCCAACGACTATTTTTTTTTATTTCTGTTTATTCCAATAAGATCAGTATGTTTCTTTTTGATCAAATGCCTTCAAATGATACTGATTGAAAAAAAAACACTATCAGGTTCAAACAATCACACTGAAATTAAGAAAATTATATAACAATACTCTCTGATCTCTTTATACAAGTAAGCTTCATCAACTCTGCACTCGTCATTATCACCTTGATCTATATCCTGTTCTGTGGAAAGGATCACATCATCTTCACAAACACCAGTCATCACACTTTTATTAACAGATGCCTCTTCTTCATCAACATCAAAATCAAAATCTTCATCAACACAGCTGGCATCATGATTATCACTTTGTTCATCTGTAAAGGGAAGGAAACATTTAAGTATTTTTCAGGTCTTGACCAATTTTCGTACAAAATTAAACAACCCACGATCCAGCATGTCCAGTCCAGACAAGATTACACACAAATCAAATAATCAAAAAAATTCCATAATCGAATTTTGCATGCAGAGAAAAATACTCACCGGCAAAATAATCTTCAAGAACGCCAAGCATTCTGGCATCTTCAAAAGTCCAATTCATGCATCGAATTTAACATCTATACTAATGCTGCTAGACATCACAGATGACATTTCACTCTCCTTTTCCAGATATGATGTGTATTCACAATCTTATGAATAAACTTTATGACTGTTATTGAGGAAAAAGGTGGAGATAAATTCAGCATGAAGTAAAACAGAAGCAGGAAGTAAACCGGAATTTAACGTGTGACGGGCACTGCGCATGTGCAAGCCCGAGCTGACCAATCAGTGTGCTTGTTTCAGATATTCCTTAGCAACTAGCCTGCATTGTTTATGAGCATATCGTCTTCATAACCTTTATTTTATTCACTGAAATGGCATTTTAATATCAAAACAGTATCCAAAATGGTGAGATTACTTCACGGCCGTTCTTCTGGTGTATGGATTATAGTGTGTCGTGTACTGAACTCTGTGAATAATTGCAACGAAAACCAGTAAGTTTGCTATTGTTTTTATCTAGTACTCTCCAGAAAAATGGGGAAAAAAGACATTTTTAGAGAGTTTTAGTCGATTTCACGTGAGCAAGTGATAGTTTAATACTTGTTTTAATAGTTTATGCAAAGATCCAAATTTCGATAAAAATGGACCATTTTGACTTTTCTGACCTTTATCTCAAAAGTGGTCTGTGCGACAAGCGCCTACTTTCGGTAGAGCGTCTCACATTTTTCCTTTCACGCGGTGATTTCCACATTCGTTTGAATATCACCCATCACGATAGTTTAATTATCCGTTTTACAAGTTCATGTTCTGTGCTACCATTCATGTTTTATAGTTTTGCTTGAAATTTTGTCAGCCTACCTGAGTCAGATTGTGTATTTTTTATTCTATATATGCGTCATCGGTCCCCGTCGTCATCATGCAATCAGCATCAGCTCAGTGATGTAGCAGCCTTATTGGTTTTCTGTTGCCCCAACACGGGATAACCATCCAAATAATATTCCATGCCTATTGCGCTCCACTCAGGACCTCCATGATAACACTTTATTTTCATCAAAATGGAATCTGCATTTGGATAGTACAGTATTAGATTTCATTAACTTTTCCATTAATAAAACACTTCACATTAGCAATTTAGTCACATTTTCTGTACAACTAAAGTTACAATCTCTTGACAAAAGGAATGCAGGTACAGTACTTGCATATTAAAAGGCTATGTAGGCATTTCCCAAATTGATGTAACTAGAAGTACTATTATGCTGGTGAAATGTCCCTAAGTGGTAAGTAGCACCCCTCTGAGACATCAATCTGTAGATGATATTGCAGAGTGTGTAGGTCATCTGACACACTAGTGGGACATCATGACAGATAGACAAAGAGACGTGGAGTCTGGCCTTCGGTAGAGCACCGCTAAGTGGTCAGCCTGAGTTATGATACAGCCCATAAAATAAATAAACAAATAATATATATATATATATATATATATATATATATATATATATATATATATATATATATATATATATATATATATATATATATATATGTATATATATATATCAGCGAGTGAAAGGAAAAATGTGAGGCGCTCCACCGAAAGTAGGCGCTTGTCGCACAGACCACTTTTGAGATAAAGGCCAGAAAAGTAAAAATGGTCCATTTTTATCGAAATTTGGATTTTTGCATAAACTATTAAAACAAGTATTCAACTATCACTTGCTCACGTGAAATCGACTAAACCTCGCTAAAAATGTCTCTTTTCCCCATTTTTCTGGAGAGTACCCTCATAGAATTAGATAAAAACAATAGCAAACTTACTGGTTTTCGTTGCATATATATATATATATATATATATATATATATATATATATATATATATATATATATATATATATATATATATATATATATATATATATATATAAATAGATGGCTTTTCCATCCATTATGATGTTATAATTCTTATGACTTGACACATTCCATGTCCTAGAATGTAGCCATCTTCAATTTTCGAAACAGTTTATCCATCAGGGTCACGGCTGAGCTGGAGCCGATCAGTGACGCTGTTGGGCGGAAAGTCAGTCATACCCCTAATGGGTTACTGATCAATCAAGGGTTAACACGGTCAACAAACAAACAAACTCATTTTAATTTAGAGTAGTCAGGTGAACTTATACGCATGTTTTTGGACTGTAGGAGGAAACCAGGACACCTGGACAAAAACCCATGCAAGCACTGAGCGAGCATATAAACTCCATACAGAAAAGCCCCAGTTGGCTGCAAGCTTCAAACTCAGGCGCTTCTTGTTGCGAGGAGATTGTGCTAATCCAAATTCACATGTAAAGAACACGGAATTTGAATCATTTTTTTTCTCAACATTTGTCTTCAATCAGTCAGAAAATAACAAGTGTCATTTCATCCTCATTGATTTTTTTTGTTACTAGTCAGAGAGCAATATCGAGCGGTGAAGCCCATAGTCCAATCTTATTAAACATATTCTCTTTGTGCAGGACAAGACTGAGATCAGAAGTCGAAGTCATTTATCTTAATACACCCATAATGCATTGATTTTTTTTTTTTTTTTTTTTTTTTTTTTTTTTGAAAATGTGAGCTATCAGTAATATAGTGGTTACTGGCAACCTGCTGATTGGCCACAACTACACACGAACAAAAGGGGGAGGAAAAAAAACAAAACATGAAGGACAGTGCAGACATCCAGGCAGCCAGAACCTGTGCATTGAAACGTCTGAGTCCTAGAAGGGCAGTGTGTGTGTGCATATGCATTCATGATTAGGTCAAGTACTGCCAGATGTAAGGTGTACCAGGGTCTGAAAAATGTACTAAAGATGCTCAGGGCTGTTCTACAGTACCGATGACACCCACGCGCGTGCATGTGTGCGTGCGTGTGTGTGTGTGTGTGTGTGTGTGTGTGTGTGTGTGTGTGTGTGTGTGTGTGTGTGTGTGTGTGTGTGTGTGTTTTGGACATCATTTAATTTGAAGTACTGTATTAATAAGTGTCAACAGCCACAAATCAAATCACTGAGATGTGAATAAATGAAAAAAAAAAAAAAAAAAAAACCTTTCTGAAAGGAATCAGACAGGAAGTTTGGAACAGCATGAAGCATTGTGCAATGAACAAAATACTGCTGACATGATACAAAAATCGCAAAAGCCTGGTTACATGCTTGAAGCTAATTACAGACGGTTTAGATATCTCAACTGAAGGAAACGGGAAGTTGATTCTAATGCTTTTTCTATGTTACAGCTCAAATGCAGGCATGTACGCCTAACTAGAACCCACAATCCTCGACAAATCTAATGTCAACTGACCCCAATGGTCGATTTGAAGCGAATGAAGCAGCAGGGCTGAGCCAAAGTGTAAGTGAAGAGACAGGGATCTAGTAAAGTCAAGATAACCCATCATGCGAATGACCTCAGAACAAAGGGACGAGGTAAAAGGGAGTCCATTCAGAGCAGACCCGGTCATGTCAAAGAACTGTAGGATTCAAAAGCAACCAAAAGATGATGCATACAAAACCTCGAGGAGATGGACATGGTTTATTAAAAAAAAAAAAAAAAAAGGGGGGGGGTGCCTGTAGGGAGCAGAGTGTGTGAACCTCTGCACCGTTCACAGTAATTTAGGGCTAGAGAGGCATACATGAGGAAGAACGAGGAAGACTGATGCTTCAGTAGCTCCATAAATCACTCCAGTGAAAGTTCAGCCCCGCTTCACTCGGATGATCTTAATGCCCGGCCGTGATGCACTCAGCGCGCACACGCATACACACAGGGGTGAAATAAAAATCTCATTATGTTCATGGACCTGAAGGTATGGGAACCGTCTCTCATCTCGACCCATGGCTGTGAATATTAAAAAGAAGGACCTGATCTCTCCTACACCTCCAGATCACAGGCTGGAGATTCACCCAACGGGCTCTGAGGTGGAAATGAATTGCAATTACACTCGTCCATTTTCCCTCCTCTCACTTTCCTCCTGCTCTTTCCTGATCATTTCAATTTTTATGAGGAAATTCCTCTCTCGTTCTCTCTATCTCTCTCTCTCTCTCGCTCCCTCCACGAGTGTCATACATGATGTCATCTGTACTGAGTATGTGTCTGGTGCTGCTATTAATAATGAAAATATAGTAGTGTGTGTGTGTGTGTGTGTGTGTGTGTGTGTGTGTGTGTGTGTGTGTGTGTGTGTGTGTGTGTAACCCCAGAAGAGAAGTCTTTTATTAATCTTGAGCAAGCTTCTCCTCTTTCGTTATTGATGGGGCTGCAATGCTGCTGTTCCACAGATCAATGTTGCAAGTGAACAGATCACAACTAATATATATATATATATATACACACACATACAGTGGTAGCTCATCTTACGATAGTCCCAGCAAACGAAAAATCCAGGTTACGAAAAACATTTTCCAAAATTTTTTGTCTCTGTATACGAAACAAGTTCTCCTTACGAAACGCGCCAAACATGCCATATTAAAACACGCCATTCAAATATTCAAACAATGCACAAGGTGCTCTCCCATCAATGGCGTTCAAACATCCCGCCCCGCTGTCCTCCCATTGGCTAAGAGGGATGACGCAGCTCCCTCCCATTGGCTATCTCCCAACATCCCGCTCTGCTGGCCTCCCATTGGCTAGGAGGGATGACGCAGCTCCCTCCCATTGTGCTATTATGGAGCTGCATCTGCCATAATGCTTTTCGTGTAAAGGACAGAGTTACTGTTTTTTCATGCTTTATTTCTTGACTCGGGCTTTTAACCTTCCATAAACATTTGTAAGATTATAACTCTGCTAAGAACACATGGTCAACATATGCACACACACACACACACACACACACACACACACACACACACACACACACACACACACACACACAGACACACACACAAACACACGCTGTATAAAATAGTAAAATAAATAAATATATGTATACTTCGTGTATATATGTGTGCACTTGAGTCGCTAAATAAATTATGTCTATTCAAGCACCTCTCTCATTGCAACCTTGTAAGTTCATTTCCGGGCTCAGATGAGTTCTGATATTGTTTAGGAGTTGAACGGACCGTCTGAGGCAGCGCGCACAGTTTTGGGAAAACGTTTAGAGCAAAACTTCTGGCTAAATTCCCCTAATCATTGAGCCTTCAAACTTGTTTGTGCATTCGCTTATAATAAAGGCTACAGATCCTCATTCACTCATTCGCCAGTCCAATTAATCCTATCAGGGTCATGGGCAGGCCTATCTCTATCAAGCATGCAAACTGCACACAGAAACACCCAGGACGTTCTTGTTGTGAAGCAGACATGTTATTGTTCATCCTTCGAGGTCGAAGATGACCATGGCTTCCTTTCAGATGATCGATGATCTGTGGTATGGGTGAAGTCATGACCTGCGCTTGACTCGGATTTAAGTCAGGGAGAGTTGCGTATATCATCAGCCTCACTCTCTCATCCCGGTCTGTCTGAGTCCAGCGGCACAACATAGTCAAGACGGCTGGAGATAGGTCAGGATATAATACAGTGGCTGGCCAGCAGTGTCCCGTGTGTCGCTCATCACGGCGCTTTGTTGGGTTCGCCTTCTTGTCCGCTGAACCAATTTGGTGGTTTCTTCTACACAATCAAAAAAAGTCGGGGCCGGTGGTGTAGTGGTTAGAGTGCTGGCCTCACGATCGAGAGGTTGTGTGTTGAAGTCCCAGTTAGACCCCCACTGTGCTAGGACCCCTGGGCAAGGTCTTAACCACAAGTGTGCCTCTGTTCACCCAGCAGTATAAATGTGTACCAGTAAAAATATACTGGGAAGGTAACCTGCAATGGAGGAGTTGGACTCCTGGTCCTTTCACGCTAAGGAACCCGGTGATAAGCACCAGCCTGATGAGCCACTGGGCTCGGGTGTAAAAATCCCTTTTACTTTTCTGCACAATCAGCCGGACCCAGTGTTTGCATGCATAGGCAGACAGGTCCTACTCTTACCGACTCTCTTGTGGCATGCACACATGACCATAGAGACTCATGGTGGCTGGGACACCTAACCCCACCACAGGTTGAAAAGGCCTGTCCACTGCCCTGAAGCAGACATACTAACCACTACACTATGATTACATCATGCTAGAATTACTGAGAGCAGAATAATTATACTACTAATAATAATGAAGTATGAGCAACGCAATGAAATATTTACTTTGTAATAGCGTCACAGTTTGTTCACTATTCATGGGTATATTTACTTATTTTTGGGACTAGTCTCATGCCTCAAAACCCACATTCACTGACAGCAGTGTGAGGCGTCGTGCAGCAGGGAGCATTCACCACATTTATTTTGGGATTTCAACAATATTCATGTATAATGCAGCTGTGAGGGGCGGCACAAACCAGTGTCTCTCCCTCACGCCGGTCCCAAGCCCGGATAAATGCAGAGGGTTGCGTCAGGAAGGGCATCTGGCGTAAAACAAATTCCAAATTAAATATGCGAATCACAACAAAGAATTTCATACCGGTCGAGGTCCGGGTTAACAACAACCGCCATCAGTGGTGTTAACCAACAGGGTGCTGGTGGAAATTGGACTACTGTTGGTCGAAGACGTCGAGAAGGACAGGCGGGCGGCGTGTCATAGGTGGACATACTGTGTGTTCAGGAGACCAGGTGGAAAGGTCGCAAGGCTAGAAGCACAAGAGCAGGGTTTAAGCTGTTTTCCATGGTGTGGATGGGAAGAGAAATGGAGTCGGAGTCATCGTGAAGGAGGAGTTTGTCAGGAATGTTCTAGAAGTGAAAAGAGTGTCAGACAGAGTGATGAGTCTCAAGTTAGAAATTGAAAGTGTGATGGTCAATGTTGTTAGTGCTTATGCCCTACAGACAGGATGTGAGCGAGAAGAGAAGGAGAGATTCTGGAGTGAGTTAGATGAAGTGATGCAGAGTACCACCAGAGGTGAAAGAGTGGTCATTGGTGCAGACTTCAATGGACATGTTGGTGCAGGAAACAGAGGGAACGATGAAGTGATGGGCAGGTTTGGTATCCAGGACAGGAACGCAGAAGGACAGATGTTGGTAGATTTTGCAAAAAGGATGGAAATGGCTGTGGTGAATACTTTCTTAAGACCAAAGAGACGATTCATGGATGTGATGAAGGAGGACATGAAGGTAGTTGGTGTAAGAGAAGAAGATGCAAAGGATAGGGTGAGATGGAGGCAGATGATTTGCTGTGGCGTCCCCTGAAGGGAAAAGCTGAAAGGAGAAGAAGAAGAAGAAGATGAAGAAGAAGAAGAAGAAGAGGAAGAAGCAATATACATGTATATAAATTCCCTACTGCAAGTTATCACAACTAACGATCAGAAAGGGAGAGAGTTGTGTTATAAGACAGGAATCAAGATGTTACGCCAAAAAAAACCCAAAAAAACCTGAAGACCTCATTATGCATCGCTTGCATTCAGGCAGGGAAGTCAACATGGCGGTTGCGTTGTGGTTTAGTGCTTTCTAACAAGAAAGCTTTGAGTGTGAAAGGGAAATAGCAACGCGAGATGGAAATACTGACGCAGCACACACCAAATCGCATCACCTTGATTTATCCATTAGATCAATGATTTGGAGACAGTTTTGTCTCATGAGCAGTTGGTGGTAGAGTAATAATAAACTTTTATCTCGGTACTAAATCACATTTCTTGAACAGAATTCTTCAGTGAGACCTCTCTTACATTTAATCTTAAAGTTTCAACAGAGTTTCCCGTGAACGTATAAAAGACATGGAAGCCGCGACAAGTTCGGAATCTGCAGCCGCTGCCCAACATGAAAATCGGTTAGATTTTCGAAAAAGTTGTAAAACCATGTCCATACACAGTAACACAATGGGGCTGGTGGAATACTGGTCAGCTCATGATTAAGTGGTCATGGGTTTCAATCCACGTTAGACCTAAACCAAGCTAAGATCGCTATCCCTTTTTTTGTGAATTTTTTCCCCCTTTCTATAGGGGAAAATAGAGAATACAGAAAATAATTGAGAAGCACTGCACAAGCTATTTTCGGAGCGCAGAGGAATACACGCAGAAGAATACAAGGCTAATTGGCCATTTCCCCAGCAGAGCTCATAAGTCAAATGTTTTGCTTGTTGGATGGGGCAGATTTCTGGTGGGCTTGAAGCTCATATCATGGAAAATTCGTTCTAAGAGACACTCGTAAGTCGAGGTACTACTGTACTGTACTAAAGGCCTTGATTTTTTTTGTTATTTTTACATGCAATACATTTTTTGTACAGTGTGATGACAGGAAGTTTACATTGCTTACATTTTTTTAAAGATGACACTACCATTGTTTTCTCTATCTCTGCCTGTTTTTCTTAAACATCCAAAATGAAGGAACTCCTCGTGCAAATGTTCGTGCCCCTGCGCCTTACAAACGTGACTTTGAGGCTAAACTGCGGAACTTTTACCGCAAACTGGAGACCAAGGGTTACGGCCAGGACAAGATCTTACCCACACGTGTGCCTCTGTCCACCCAGGAGTGTAAATGGGTATCAGTTAAAAAAAAAATAAATAAATACAGTGGTACGTCACCTTACGATAGTCCCAGCAAATGAAAAATCCAGGTTACAAAAAACATTTTCCAAAAATATTTTTTTTTGTCTCTGTATACGAAACAAGTTCTCCTTACGAAACGCACCATTCAAACATTCAAACAATGCATGAGCTGTTTTCCCATTGACTATCTTCCAACATCCCGCCCCGCTGGCCTCCCATTGGCTACAAGGGATGACGCAGCTCCCTCCCATTGGCTATTATTGAGCTGGATCTCCCATAATGCTTTTCGTGTAAAGGACAGTTGTTTCATGAGTTTTTTGGCTCAGGCTTTTAACCTTCCAGAAACATTTGTAAGATTACAACTCTGCTAAGAAGACATGGTCAACACATGCCTGCACACACACATGCACACGCACACGCACACACACACACACACACACACACACACACACACACACGCGCGCGCATGTGATTTCCGGTGCGAATGAAAAGAAGAAGTGGGCTCGTGACATGCAGTTGAGTGATATCGCAAAGGAATATGGCCAAACCCATCTACCATCAGTACGATATTGAAGCAGAAGGAGGTTTATAATTTTTAAAGGGTTTAGGGGGTAGTATTGGGGGCTTTGAAACAAATCACACATTTTACATGTAAAATGCGGTTCAATTCACGAAAAATCCAGGTTAAGAAAAAGCTCTGGAACGGATTAATTTCGTAAGGTGAGGTACCACTGTAATAATAAATTAATACTGGAATGGTAACCTGGCATAGTGGTTAGGGTTCTGGGCTCATGATCGGGAGGTTGTGGGTTCAAATCCCAGTTAGACCCCAACTGTGCTAAGACCCCTGGGCATGGTCTCAACCACAAGTGTGCCTCTGTCCACCCAACAGTATAAATGGGAACCAGTAAAAATATACTGGGAAAGTAACCTGTGATGGACTAGCGTCACATCCAGCAGGAGTTGTGCTCCTCGTTGCTTCACGCTATGGAATGCACCATATAAGCACCAGCCTGATGAGCCACTAAGCTCGGGTGAACCTGTGATGGACTGATCTCTCCATATATATATATATATATATATATATATATATATATATATATATTTTTTTTTTTTTTTTTTTAATGTCTCATTCGGGAAGAGTTGAACTCAAATTTACTTCACGCTACAGAAACTGGGCAAAGCACCGGCTCTGATAAGCCAACAGGCTCAGATGAAAATGCCCAACAGACTTATATGGTCACACGGCGTATTTGTAGTGAGGTACTCCAGTAAACTGTATGACTATGGCAGTAGCCTATTGGCTAGTTTGTGTTGCCGGCCATTTCTGGTATTTATGCATTCACCCAGAAAGTCACATGAACTAAACTGAGAGAGAGAGAGAGAGAGAGAGAGAGAGAGAGAGAGAGAGAGAGAGAGAGAGAGAACATAATCAATGCAATTTCTAGTCCATTTACACAGTGCTCTCAGATTCTTATTTCAATATTGCAGTTACATACAGAAAACTAGTTTTAGGAGGTTTATAAATCACTGGGAGTGGTAAATTGGCATGTTTTTGCACTGTGTGTGTGTGTGTGTGTGTGTGTGTGTGTGTGTGTGTGTGTGTGTGTGTGTGTGTGGGTGAGAGAGAGAGACATGGGAATGGAGCTCAGATGGGCAGGAAGATATTGATCCGAACTTGAGAACGGCAGCTTTTCTGATCTCTGTTGGACACCGGAATCTCTCTGTCTTTCTTCCTCACACACACACACACAACACACACGCACACACACACACACACACACACACACACACACACACACACACACACACACATGCGCGCACACACACACACACACACACACACACACACACACACACACACACACACACACACACACACACACACACAACACACGCACACACACACACTAACACACACACACACACACGGCCCTGTGGGGTAATCGGCAGTCGGCAGGCTAAAGGGTACCCATGGCAACCAAACTGGTTACGAATTAAAACACAGCCAAATACAGTATGTGTGTAGTAATTTTTAAAACAGAAAACTTTAAAAAAAAAATTTATAAAAATTCATTTGTTCGCCGCCCACTTCCAGCAACAATGAAACACAACCAGGACAAGAAAAATGGGCCAAATGCTCAGAACGTTAAGGATGAAGGGATAAATAGACAAAAATAGGCTTATGTCCAATTAATGGCTGTATTTTCAACAATTTTCTTGTATCCTGGCTTCACACACACAGTACCTGATCAAAAGGTTTGTCACCTTCAAGATGTGCGTGCACACACACACACACACACACACACACACACACACACACACACACACACACACACACACACACACACGTTAAATGAAGCATTTTTCATGGCATATAGTTTATCGCACATTCCCTTTGAACTCAGTCATCAAGAACCACACGAACGTAGGTACGCACCAGCGCTCCACGCATCAACGCCTCCGTCACTTTAAAGCTCCTTTAAGAGCAGCTGCTCTCAGTTTAACCAGACAGCCACGTTTCTTTACATAGCCAACACACACTCGCTCATTTAACGCATGTTCTCTTAGAAGTCGTTCTCAAGCGAAGAGAAGCAGGAGCACATGGGAGGCCATAATCAGCTCTGCTCACGTGTTATCACAGACAAACGAGAAGTAAAGCAGACTAAAGCTGGTTAAAATTAGGGCTCTCTCACTTTTTCTTTTAAAATAAGTCCTGCTTTTCATATTTCTGATAACACCCCCCCCCCCACCCCACGCCCGCCCCATCCCCGCCACCATCTTTTCTGTGTTCATGTGTTTGCCTGTTGCTCAATCGAATAATGAAGCCCATTGTGAGACAGACTATTCAAAGGCTTGCTCCATATCAAGTCCCTTTACAAATCAGCCTTCTGCTCTACATGCAGACCAGAACACCAGCACACAGTTTCGGGAAACTTCTATCGGATAAAGATACCACGTATATATTATTAACATCGCTGACACAGCTTACAGTTTTACACTTTCATTTTTTTTTTTTTTTATATACGGATATTTTTCAAGAAATATTCTTGTCGTGAGTTGCACAGGTTTTATTGAGGAGGTTAAAACAAAAGGTCAGAGGTTGCAGCACGAAAGAGACTTAAAGTGTGTAGCGTTTTGAAAGAATCAGCGAGTGTGTGTGGTCCGAGTGCCTTTTTCAACCCAACCTTTTGAGACCAGAAAACTGAATTTTTGCTCATTTTGTTGACAAGAAGTACTTTTCAGCTGTGTGGGGTTTGGTACCTCCTCAGGAGACGTCAGCAGAAGGAAATAACAGAGGTGGGAATAGAAGCACTATTGTTGGAGTTTTTTTTTTTTTTTTTCACTTGGACCGCACCACATGATTCATGACAACACATACAAAGACATGCACACACAAACAGGATTTGCCAAAATTTACCATCATATGATGGTATGATATGAAAAGTATCAAAACACAGAAATTCCCTTCCTGTAAAGGAAATAACTAATTAGTCGAGGTCACAGAGATAGACAAATGGACAGACAAATGGAGAGATGCATAGACAGATCACCTTATAGAATTTGCTATATTTCTGAATAAATGTGACCTAATGTCATCAGATTGTGACAAGTCCGAAAAATAAATAAAGACAACCCAATTAAATACAACGAGAAAAAAAAAATTGTACGTTTGGTCATTATTGTATAGAGGAAACAATCCAATACAAGGATACCTCACTTTTCGCGATGAATGGGGACCGAGACCCTCCTCGACTGCCAAAGGTCCACGAAGTAGGATCAACCCCACCCCCTCTGACTGGCGTATACGTATAGGTTTATATAATATCAATAAATACATATTCAAAGCTATAAATGCTTATAATAACAATTAAACAATCAAACATAATGCATAAGATGTAAATAAAACAAATACACACACACACACACACACACACACACACACACACACACACACACTTCACATAAAAATGTAAGTAGTTTTGTTGGGAGGTTTTGGGTTGATTTTTTTGTTTGGGTTTTTTTTTTTTTTTTTTTTTTTTGTATAATTAGCTTTGTTTTGTGACATTTTCCTTAACTTTGCCCTATTTTTCCTTTTTTTTTTTTTTTTCGATGAATATTTTTGAAAAACCGGTGATGCTCTGAAGCCGCAGGAACTGAAGCTCGAAGTAGCGAGGGATCACTGTATACAATATTTGTGAATGGAAAACGTTCCTCCACACAAATGGTTGACGTGCCCTTGAGCAAGGTACCTAAACCCCGGCTGCTCTCAAGGCACGCCTAATATGTAGCAGCCCACTGCTCCACGTGTGTGTGTGTGTGTGTGTGTGTGTGTGTGTGTGTGTGTGTGTGTGTGTGTGTGTGTGTATGTGCTCACGTTGGATAGATTAAATGCAGATGCAATAATTTCCCTTCATAATTTATATAGTATAGCAAGAAAAAAGGTACATTTTTGAAAAACAAAAAAAGAAGACGAAAAAAAATGCCAAACCTGAGTAGCTTAAGATTTATGTCCGAGGCCCAGTACAGATATATATATATATATATATATATATATATATATATATATATATATATATATATATATATATATATATATATATATATATATATATATATATATATATATATATATATATATATAGGGATTATTTTTCTTATAATTAATGACCAAGTATAATATTTGTCATACTTGTGTAAACAGATAAAATAATGAGTATATAAATAATGTATATAAATAATGATCTACTTTAAGGACCTGCATGAAAAAGTAATATATTCATTTCATATTTTGGATAAATAAGAAGATTCAGAAACTTTCAAACATCACTGTGGATAGATAAACAGATAGATCAATAGATAAATACGTTTGAAAGAGTTATCATACGTTTATTTCTTGAAGAGCTCTATTTTTTTTATGTAGTTGATGTAACTACTTCATGGTTTCAATCGATAAACTGCCCTCCCACTCTTTGTAAATAATGAATGATTCAGAGGATGTACAATTTTAGACAAAGCCGCTGAATAGTTGGTTACTGCTGCTTTGTCTGAAGTGTCAGACGTAACAAAGCACCATTTTATTCCTCAACCTGCGCGAAAATAAACAAAAAAATATGTTTACAAAAATGTTTTATATAAGTTCTTTACATTTTTTAAAAATATTTCCAACAATTGAATGAAGGTAAGAAAATGTATATCATCCTGTATTATTAAAAAACTCATCATGGATGGAACGAATGCGAATAAAAGAACCACCTGAATTCTCCGCCAAAAAAAAAAAAAAAAAAACTTTACCAATCAGAAAGAGACGCAATGTATGTGATAAGTATTTCATTCTTTCATTTGCAAAGCAACTTAATCATACTAGGTACATTACATCCTATTATACCTAGGAGCCCATTTCTGCCAACTCCAGGCTAAGGCCAGCACACACACACACACACACACACACACACACACACACACACACACACACACACACACACACACACACACACACACACACAGGGGCAAATTGGAACAGCCATTTTGAAAACTGGTGGAAACCAGAACACCTGGTGGACACCGACATAAGTACAGGAAAGACATGCGAACTCCAAACATAAAGGTCCTTGCCAAACACGAGGAAGTTCTTGCTGTGAGATGGACATGCTACCCACTGCGCCACCATACAGCCCTACAGGAAATTAATTTTTTAGTAAATCAAGTAATTGCACTTCTCACTTTTGTGCAGTGTTTGGATTTGTGGACAGTTGCACACAACCAACCTGATAGAACATTTGGCGTCAATGGTAGATTCAATTACAGTAAAACCTCCGCTGACGAACGCTTAAGCTCACGAACTTTTCGCCTCAAGAACATTAAATTTGCGAGCATATAGTCTCTGCTGACGAACTAGTTTTTGGCGGACGAATCAAACCACGCGGTCGAACAGCGCCACGGTGGCGGCCACGAGAAGCTGACGCACGCTCACGGCGTCACAGTTCGTCACCCCCTTTCTTTGAGTGCGGAAGTGGTTTGTGTTTGCTAGACATTTTGGACCATATTGAGTGTACTTTTGCTATTATGGGACCGAAAAAGACCCCACCACAGGCGGAGATCATTGAAAAACACGAACGAGGTGTGCGTTTGTGTGACTTAGCGTCCCAGTACCAGTACGCTAAGTCTACCATTGCTCCCATCCTTAAGAACAAGGAAGCTATTAAGGGTGCGCGTGTGGCTAAGGGTGTTTCCAAACAGTAGGCGTTTCCAAACACGCCTTCCAAACAGTAAGTCCCTCCCTCCCTCCTCCTCCCACTCCATTCCATCAAGCCATCAACTACCATCACAAAGGTAAATAAAACGACTTTATTATACAGTACAGTTTATTTCTTTAATTACAATACAATAGCACATTTATTATACATAAAATAAGGTATATGTTTGTGTAGTTTTAAGGCTTATTTAGTAGAAAATTATGTTTTATGGGGACCTGGGAACGGATTATTCTCATTTTAATGGTTTCTTATGGGAAATAAATGTTCAGAAGACGAACTTTTCGCCTTACACACACTTTCTGGAAACCAATTATGTTCGTGAGCAGAGCTATCACTGTATAGTGTGCTTTAAAGCGAGAAAAGATTATAGTTTGAGTCCTGCTCGGACGCACGGCTTCAATCGGACTTATACCCCCATTTCACTGGAGCACGGCAGCCTTACGGAAGAAAAAAATGTTGTCATCCGCAAATGTTCCGCAATTATTCCCTCATCTTCCGTGTTATTCCGTATGATTCCGTATGTATTCCTTGTCTTCCTCCACTTCCGGCAGAGCAAAATCTTCCATGAACGTGCTTTCGAAACATGTTCAAAAGCAAGTTCATGGAAAAATTTCCCCGTGAATGTTCCCTTTAGTTCCGTAGTCCTTCCGTAAAGATTCCGTCATTTCCGCAAATGGCCTGTAATCTTCCCTTTTATACCGCAAGTGTTCCATAATTTATCCGCAAGTCTTCCTTTCTCTTCCGTATGGTCAAAAGCGGCTACGGAACAGTTGCGTTCATGTACGGATCTACACGGAATACTCACGGAAGGCACGGAATACAGACGGAACAATAAAGAAACATCCATGAACATTACACGGAACAAAGCGGAACGATCAGGGGATACATACGGAACGTTTACGGAATAGTTAAGGACAGCACGGTGG
>CM045729.1:77694049-77726549 GCA_024760905.1 Plotosus lineatus
AAACCTTCAATTAAGTATTTCAGAAGTTAAAGAATAATTTTAAAAATGTTAAGCATAATCAATTTATTATTTACACTCATGAAACTTCATTCAATTCATTTTTTTTTTTTTTTTTTTTTTTTTTTTGTCGTTATTCGCACACTTGCTGGAATTTCTGACCGTTACATCAATATGCTCGGGTATTTTTCAAAGGCTACAAGCTTTGAAGGATGAAGGCCTCAGTGAGTGGTTTCAGAAAGATGGAGCTACAGTAAAAGCAGCTCAAAGATCACTGGAAGTGTTGGGAAACTACATCCACACTGGGTGATCTTGTTGTGTAACAATATTGGGCCGACAGTCGGATTCTTCCCTGACCTCACACCTTGTGGGGTTTTTTTTTTGTTTTCTTTTTTTTTTCTGTGAGGCTGTCATCACTGACCCCAAACTAATGAAACCCTTAAGGTTGCAATTCAATAGGAGCTGTTCCACGTGACATGACCTGTCAAGCCATGGCAGCCTTCAGAAATCACCACCAAATGTGTATCCACAACGACCATCACCATGTGGAGGATCTTTAAAACCTGATATATATAAAAATTGTATTCCATTAAGTTTTCTGAGTCATCCTCTTCTTTTTCTTCTGGCTGTTCCCTTCAGGGGTCGCCACAGCAAATCATCTGCCTCCATCTCACACTATCCTCTGCATCTTCTTCTCTTACGCCAACTACCTTCATGTCCTCCTTCACCAAATCCATTGGTCTTCCTCTTGGCCAGGGGTCACCAACCTTTTTGAAACTGAGAGCTACTTCTTGGGTACCAATTAATGCGAAGGGCTACCAGGTCGATACACACTGGTGACATAACAAATTTGCTCAATTTACCTTTAAGGATATGTTCTTATTAATAATTAATGATATCCATCTATGTCAGGGGTCAGAAACCTTTTTGACTAAGAGAGCCAAAAAAAAAAAAAAATCGAATCTAATCCTCTGAGAGCCAAATCTTCTTCTTCCTTTCAGCTTTTTCCCTTTCTCAGGAGTCGCCACAGCGAATCATCTGATTCGCACATTTGATTTGGCAGAGGTTTTTATGTCGGATGCCCTTCCTGTCACAACCCTTTGAGCAAGGGACAGAAACACGCTGACGGCTTTGCAGCTACTCTTTACGAAAGTCAGCAATGGTTCTTTTACATGTCTCTCACCATAGACAGTGAGAGACATGGCCTGCCTTAACCCAGTTAGCTGCACTGGGGGAACAGTGACAACCCTGCAGGGACTCGAACCCCCACCCTTAGGATCAGCGATCCTGCGCCCTATCCACTAGACCACCACTGCCCCTAATCCACTGAAAGCCAAATATATTTTTTAATACTGAGACCAACAATTTTAGAGTATGATACGACTCTAAATTTATTTTAAACAACACTGTTATAACGAAGTAATTTATGAATCAGAAAAGTAGTTCTTACTATTAATGCGAGTTCTGGTTCTGCATGGTTTTGCTGATGGCTTTGTAGTCTGGTTGATAGTGCTGAAGTTCAGCTTCATGCAGGCGTTTAGGCTTCCATCTATTACGTGACCGCAGGTTGGTCTTGATGCTTTTCAGGTGTGAGAATGACTGCTCGCGTGCGCATGTGGAGCCAAACATGGTCTAGGGTTCACGATAGAACTCACACTGCAGTGTTTATGGGACAAGAAGCGCATCCCAAGGCAATCAGCTGGTCTGCGGGTTGAAGGTTTTTCATGTCTGTCCATTTGTGTTTTGCTTGCCAGCATGCTTCATTTCGAGCACATGAACTGATCAAAACGAGGGAAATTCACCTCTTTACCCAAAAACAACTTGCACAGTCTGTTGCATACAATCCAATAAAATTAGAGTTTCAAGGTATCAGCCTCGCCCACATACACTGGAGTACAGAAAGGATTGGCTCTCTGCTGCACGCCACAGTGACAAGTGGCATTGAAAATAGATGTATAGATTTAAATGTGTGAGATTTATTTTTATTTTTGTTTTATTTGATGGCTTTTTTTCTGCATTTTTATTTAAAGGACAGCGAAATTATGCATTAGTTATTCTGTTAAGAAAGGCCACCTGATTTATCTGAGAGCCAAATGCAGTCATCAAAAGAGCCATAGGTTCCCGACCCATGAAGACACTCGCGAGTGACACATGTTGTCCTTGTGGGTGATCTGGTGCCCGCGGGCACCGTGTTGGTGACCCCTGCTCTAGGCCTTCTGCCTGGGAGTTCCAACCTCAGCATCCTACTACCAATATATTCACTATCCCTCCTCTGTCCATGTCCAAACTATCTCAATCTAGCCTCTCTGACTTTGTCTCCAAAACCTCTAGTGAGTGTGAGTGTAAATAATAAATACGATTAAAAAAAAAATCAGTGTATTTATCTTTAAAATGCGGAGGTTTTGCTGCATTTGTATGTCATACCTTGTGTAGGCCATATGGTCACAGATTACAAGAATCCTGCTATAGATGAAGAATATTATCTGAAGCAAATGCCCTAATTAATGCTTCCACAAACCTGCTTCTAGAATATCACAAGGTGTGATTTGCATTCCACTAAAAGCTCAGAATAATTATGATTTCATACTTCAGTTTCTTTGCTCATATGCATCCAGGGTTACAAAGATTTTATTGTTCAAACTGTTTCTGATCATAAAACGAGTTGAATCTTATGTCTCGTCCCTACCATGATATCGTACAAACATTCCTCAAATTAATTCCAAATACATCAAACTAATTTACATTTACAAATCAGAAAACTTGGGGGGGGGGGGGGTTTAACAACGTTTTTAATATAGCAGCCATCACTGAGTCACTTGATAGGAAAATGTAAGAAAGTCAATTTAAACTATTTAAAGTATTTTTTAGGAAACAGAAGCTTGTTAGCATACCAAGCTAACTTAGCCTTGTTTTACAAATGTAACCAAACAGGCCATCTAAAAACATATCAAGCCAAATTAAAAACCTTAATGAGATTACTGTGCATTACTAGCATGACACAAGTTAGATTGTTAGCTTGAAGGCCTTCGTTTACTTCGGGATATTCAGGTCTATCTTAAAAGAATATCAAAAGATCTGTGTGTGGTGCAGGAAATCATTTTCTTTTTCTTCACTGAGTGTTCATCTCAGGTTCTGCTGCAGGTACATGGTTAAAATAATGTTGATGATAATAATCATTATAATAATAATAATAATAATAATAACAATCTAAGAAATTAATAACTTCAAGAAACTTACTTTCAGAAGCTGAAGAGTTTAAGGTTTTGCTTGCTGTTATTAATAAAAAAATAAAATGAAGGAAATTCCATTTTTCTGGAAATCATCAGATAAAAATTGAAGCAAACTTCCTGAGCTCTGAGAACATTTTATTTGGTTTTTGCTCACTACTGCCTCTAGTGGTCATATGCTATATATATATATATATATATATATATATATATATATATATATATATATTTTTTTTTTTTTTTTTTTTTATGTGCAATCATTTTAGGAGGCCAGTATATCTAAATATTCGTCTTCATAACCACTTTAATAACCCATGTTATTAAAGTATGGGGTAGATACAAGAAGTGAACCTCTCCCTGAAACTCCAGGTGCAAGGTGGAAATGCACCCAAAACATCATTTATAACAAATTATTCAACATAGTTTGAGTTTGTTACCAATAAAGCTGGCTTTTATGTTTATGAAATAAAGTGGCCGTCAAATCATAAAAAAACAAACACAGTATTTACAAATGCTTATGAAACAGAATAAGAATTTTGATCAACCGCACAAACTGTTAGATTAATTCCCTGCATATGCAGAAACACTGAGGACATTGAATTATAAAATGTATTTGTGTTTTTTGATGCAACCTCTGCAGCATGTTCAAGTTGTTGCTGGCGATCATCACACGATGAATGTGTGTATCAGGTCAAAGAGAACCCACTTGAAGTGAATCGAAAACAAGAGATTGACTGAAAGTATGAGTAAGTGTGTCATATAAACATGTTTACACATGTGCAAGTATTCGAGCGTTAATCTGTGGGGATCATCCCGGTGGCAGCTGATGGAACGTAACAGTACTTCGCCTGTTTAAGAAAATGCAAACCTGTCACTGACTCACAGTTTCATTTGCTTGCGTCATGGAGAACGCTGAAGAGATTTGGCATGGAATGAGCAAAAGTTTCGGATTTTTTTGATGCTGTGTTTGTAGCTACGGTATCAGAACTGATCACACTTTGAAGTTTAAAAAAAAAAGTGAACTTCTACTACGTTAACCATCAGTTAACCACCACATGAACCACATTGTACTTAAGGAGTTTTATTTTTGCAAATATTTGGCATACAGTTAGTGATATTGGGGTTGTTTTTAATCCCGACATCGTTAAAACACATGCGACCACATATGCAAATACACACATACACACCCTGAGGAATTAAACCAGGATGAGGACGCATGAATGAAAAGATTGTGTGAAAGCAAATGTCTTCATTTAACACTGCGCTAATATCTGGTCATGCATGAAGAAAATCCAGAAATTCAGATTGCCCAAGTGGATTTCAAGCGTCCAAACATTTAACTCGGTCCCAAAGGATTGACATGACACGCAACACATGATAAAACACACAAGATACAATCTAGAGAAAAAAAATCCACTTTGAAAGCAAAGATAAATACACAGAGATTTATCAATTCTATTGTAAACTATGTTATTGTTAAGTATAATGGATACATATAATTACATATTAATTAAATTATTATATTTATTTAATAGCATTACCCACTTTGTTTTTTATTATTATTATTATTGTTAAGCTCATTATATTTATGGGTATTGACTTTGTACATTATCATATTTTAATTTTTTTGGATATTTTCTATCATATGTTACAACACAATATAATAGAATATATTATAATACAATTATATAATGTTACATTTGTAAGTTGTAACATAGAATATGTGCTTCATTATTATGCATTAAACACCTATTATTATTATTATTATTATTATTATTATTATTATTATTATTATTATTATTATTATTATATATTATATTATATATACAATAAGGGCAGTGGTGGTCTTGTGGTATTGGCGCTGGATCGCTGATCCAAAGGTTGGGGGTTCGAGTCCCACTCTCCACAAGGTTGTCACTGTCACCCCAGTGCGGCTAACTGGGTTATCAAAGGCGGGTCATGTCTGTCACTGTCTATGGTGTGAGGTTCATGTAAAAGAACCATTGCTGACTTTCGTAAAGAGTAGCTGCAAAGTCGTCAGCGTGTTTCTGTCCCTTGCTAAAAAGGGTTGTGACAGGAAGGCCATCCGACGTAAAAACCTCTGCCAAATCAAACTGTGGCGACTCCCGAGTAAAAGGGAAAAAGCCGAAAGGAAGACAGACAGACAGAATATATTATAATACAATTATATAATGTTACTTTTGTAAGTTGTAACATGGAATATGTGCTTCATTATTATGCATTAAACACCTATTATTATTATTATTATTATTATTATTATTATTATTATTATTATTATTACTGTTGTTGGTGATGGTGGTGGTAGTAGTAGTAGTAGTCGTAGTAGTAGCATTGTTGTTGTTGTTGTTGTTGTACACATATAGTACAGTGACCATCTTTTTCCAACCAGAACAGGGTTCAAGGAGTGATTTTAAAAGTGGGAGGGGCTAACTGAAAATTTTAAGATTTTAGATTATTTGAAACACTAATCCCATTGTTTGGGTTTGGAAAACAAGGCGTGTGCAATGTTCTGATCTTAGACTTTCATATTATATACGCACCCAAGGACCAAGGTCCGACACCGGCGGCGCTTATATTCTTGTGTCGATGTTTCGAAGCCATGTTTCAATTCATTCCCGAGAAGGTACCATTATACTTCTATATGCTTGGTGCATAAGCATGTACGCATTTTAAATATTTTTCAAATGTCAGTAGACATACTTAAAACATTTTCTTTGGGTTGAAAAAAAGTGGGGGTGGCTTCACTATGGGCACTATCCCAGCCCACCTGATTCCACGGCCCATGCAGAATTCACACATAAAGTTACTTTACTGTGAAGTATAATTTAATAATCTAATGAAGACACAATCACTACTGTGATAATGATTTCAGACTGGGAGATGCAGCGTGATAAGCACAAAGAATCATCCTAGTGCTGCTATCACAAAATATCAGCAATGTTGAAATGCTGCATCACAGTTCGATCAGTGGACTTGTATAAGTCTGTAAATGTGTGACTATATGGATAGATGTATCGGTGTGTGTGTGTGTGTGTGTGTGTGTGTATATATATATATATATATATATATATATATATATATATACATACATACATACAGTGGTACCTCACCTTACGAAATGAATCTGTTCCAGAGCCTTTTCCTTAACCTGGATTTTTCGTAAATTGAACTGCACTTTACAAGTAAAAATGCGTGATTCGTCCCAAAGTCCCCAATACTACCCCCTAAACCCCTTAAAAATTATAAGAGTATACCTTTTTAAGACCTCCTTCTGCTTCAATATCTTACCGATAGTAAACAGGTTTGGCCATATTCTTTTGCGATATCACTCAACTGCATGCCATGAGCCCGCTTCTTCTTTTCACTTGCACCGGAAATCACACACACGCAAGTGTGTGCGTGTGCGCACGTGTGTTGACCATGTCTTCTTTGCAGAATTATAATCGAACAAATGTTTATGGAAGGTTTAACGCCTGTGTCAAAAAATAAAGCAATGAGCACACTCATAAAACAACAGTAACTCTGTCCTTTATACGAAAAGCATTATGGGAGATGAAGCTCCATAATAGCCAATGGGAGGGAGCTGCGTCATCCCTCCGAGCCAATGGGAGGCCAGCAGGGCGGGATGTTGGGAGATAGCCAGTGGGAGGGACCTGCATCATCCCTCCGAGCGAATGGGAGGCCAGCAGGGTGAGATGTTGGCAGATAGTCAATGGGAAAGCAGCTCGTGCATTGTTTGAATGTTTGAATGGCACATTTGGCGTGTTTCGTAAGGAGAACTTGTTTCATATACAGAGACAAAACATTTTTGTTACATTATATGTAGTGTCTGTGTGTGTTTGTGTGTTTATGTGTACTGTACATATAGGAATGTGTATAGATGTGTATGTGGTTGTATACACATGTATTGCTTGGTGTAGTTCCTTAGGTGTCTTCTGTGTACTTTCTTTTTTTCTTTTTTTTTTGTAATTGCTGCTAAACAAAGAGTTGCTAAACCGATTTTCATTGTTCAGGCAACAGTTGACAATAAAGATATCTTTAATCTTTATGAAGTTAGTAAACTGCTGTATGACACAGTAAGAATATACAGACGCGGCAACAGCAACAAAACAACCAGCGACTCCTTTGTCTACGCTTTGAATTGATGTTCGTAATTATTGATTTATTTCTGTGAACTTTCTGGGTAATCTTCCGATCTTTGTATTTCGTTGAGAAATAAATTATTTCTTATTGTTCTTGACCTTCTTCAAGTCACGGTTGGTGGGTTGTGCCATGCTAATCACCTAGATTTCTGCTAGGAATCAATAAGAAGATTATGTTGCTATTATCCTGTGTATGGATTATTGCTAATCATTAACGAGCCAAATATTGAACTGAAAGCAAGTTACTAGGGGGACTTATGATGACTGATAAGCCTGTGATGGACAGCTCCCTGAGGGTGGAGCATCAACTATGATATGCCTCACAAGAGCCTGTCAGTAATGTTGATTGACAGTACCCAGAGCGGCAGTTTAGTGCGGAGATCAACCTTTGTAAGCTGTTCAGAATAAGGCCGTCTTTCAAACCAAGTAAATATAAACATAACTGGAATTACTATGAGAACCACGGTGGCAAAGCGGTTACCAAGTCCGCCTCAGAGCAGGAAGGACCGTGGGTTTGAGTCCCAGGATCAGGTGGTTTTGTGTGGAGCTTGCATGTTCTCCCTGTACTTGTGTACCCTCTGGATACTCTGGTTTCCTCCCACAGTCCAAAGACATGCCACTTTAGGTTAACTGGCGATTTCAAATTGTCCCAAGGTGTGAGTCTGACCGGTTATGTGGGTTGCCCTACAATGGTCTTGCAAACTATTCAGTGTGTACCCCACCCTGGCCCAGAGTCAGCTGAAAAAATGAAGTGAAAAAAATCTCATTGTAGTTTGCTTTTCTTGTATTTCTTTGCAAAATTACACTAAACATGTTAACAGAGCACAGTTCACTTATGTACTAAACACTGAATGGTTAAACTACACAGACACCATTGGCTACACAGTAAAGCACAGTGATCACCTGACCTGCCTGTGTCATGGTAAAAATGTTAAAAAAAAAAAAAAAAAAAAAAGAAAACTATAAATATATTGTTTTGTTTTGCATTTCCTGATGTTTCCACACAGGTGAATTTGTCATTTATTTACACAGCTTCTGTTCTTTACCTCTTGATAACTCTTAGACTCTATCAGCATCTTGTAAAGGGAAGAAGTTTGGCAGAAGAGTAATACCAACGTCCCTCATTTGATGACCCTGAATATACAATAAGTCAACGAACCCTTCAGATGTCACATAAGCGCGAAGATGTCACATGGGCAGGCATGAGGTGGTCCGTAACAGAAAAGGAGGAGGAGGAGAATTTTGTGCATGTGCACACTACAAATGCTAGCGAGGAAAGGCCCATGGTGAGCTCCCACAAGGCCAGTGCTTCTCAAATAGTGGGGAACCTGCTTTGTGAACTCATCACAAACAATTTGAAACATGTTTGAAATGTCCACGAATGCCATAAAACGAGGCGCTGACGTTTAATAGTTTCAAACACTTCCCAAATATTCATGAGAAGATTGCAAAGTTGTCATTTTTCTCACAGATTATTTGCTTTTTTTTGTTTCCCAGGAAAAGTATATTCTGTATATTTTGTCATCTTATGTTATTCACATTTTATTCATGCTAACAATGTACAATTGGATCACTGATCCCAATGTTGAAGGTTCAAGCCCCACTCTCAACGGGTTGTCACTGTCCCCTCCAGTGCAGCTAACTGGGTTATCAAAGGTTGGCCACGTCTCTCACTATCTATGGTGTGAGGTTCATGTAAAAGAACCATTGCTGACTTTCGACAAGAGCCGCTGTATAACCGTCAGCGTGTTTCCGCCCTGCGATGGCATGCTGATCTGTCCAGGGTGTACTCCGCCCTCACCCATAGTTGACTGAGATTGGCAACAGCCTCCCCGCGACTCTAATTAGGATTCAGCAGTTCAGAAAATGAATGAATGAATGAATAATAATGTGCAAAAATTAGAAAATCTCTCTCCTGAAGCACCGAAACTAATTCTCGGCGACTTCAACAGTTGTTCACTTAAACAAACTTTACCACACTACGAACAATATGTGACATGTAAAACCCAAGAGAAACAAGACAACCGACCTCTGTTACGGGAACATTAAACACGCCTATAAAACTGTGAGTAAGCCGCCTCTGGGATCATCTGACCACAACGGAGTATACTTAATGCCTAAGTACAAGACTAAATTGAAAATGGACAAAACTCACTCAAAGGTTGTGAGGACGTGGGATTCTGATTCTATTGAAAGTTTGAAAGGGTGTTTTGACTGTACAAACTGGGACATTTTCTTTGACGACAGTAAACTTGGATACTGTTACTGATCATATATCATGTTATATAAACTTTTGTGTGGACAATATTATTCCCAGTAAACAGTAAAGTCTACCCAGAATAACAAGCCCTGGGTCACAAAAGAGTTAAAGTTGCTGCTTAACAAGAAGAAAATAGCTTCTCATGGAACAAAACAGAGATGATTTGAGGCTTGTTCAGAAGGAAATTGATTGTACAATAAGACAATGTAAGCAGGCCTACAAGGAGAAGATCGGAGCGTCAGTTTTACACAAACAACCTTCGCCAAGCTTGGAGTGGTGTAAGAACTATGATTGGTAGTAAAAGCGAGAGACAAGCCATCAATGTTCCCGATAAAAATGCATTCGCCAGTGAACTCAATGATTTTTATGCAAGATTTGATTGTTTCGATTTTAGTCAACAATGTGATCGCTTGTATTCGGTTTTAGACGCCAACAACTCGAGCCCGATACTGCTTAAACACGATGACGCCATCAATGAGTTCTCCAAACTGAACATACGCAAAGCCGCCTGGACCAGATAACTTGGACGGCAAGGTCCTAAAGGAGTGTCGCGACCAGCTCAGTGAAGTGTTTTGTAAATTATTCCAAATGTCACTGGATTCTAATTTAATACCAAAACTTTGGAAATTGTCGGAAATAGTTCCTGTACCTAAGAAAACCAAACCATCAACTCTAAACGACTACAGGCCTGGGGCCCTTTACATCGGTTGTCATGAAGTGCTTGAGAGGTTGGTGCTGAAGTCGCTGCTACGCCGACGTCCAAGACAAGCTGGACTCCTCTACAATTCGCCTACAGGGCAAAACGGGAGTTGAAGACGCCACAATCACACTTCTAAACCAGGTATACCAACATCTTGAAACTCCGTCATTTGTTCGGGTTCTGTTCATTGACTTTTCATCCGCATTTAACACCATACAGCCACACCTAATGATTGAGAAACTTCAACGCTTATCCGTAAACAATGCAGTGATCAAATGGATCTTCAACTTCCTGAGAGACAGAACCCAGTACGTGAGGGTTAACGACAGCATGTCCAGTAGAGTTACCATCAACACGGGGGCTCCACAGGGATGTGTTCTCTCCCTGTGTTGTTCATCCTCTACACTAACGACAGTTGTGTCAGTACCCACTCAATTGCTCTACCATCAAGTTCGCAGACGACGCCGCCTTTGTGAGTCTCCTTAGTGATTGCGAGTCTTTAGCCAGCTACCAAGAGGACATTTATAACTTCAACTCATGGTGTGAGGACAATTTCCTACAGCTGAATGTAAAGAAACGAAGGAACTCATCATAGACTTTAGAACAAAAAAATCTGATCATGCACCTGTCATTAACTCAGAGACTGTTGAACAAGTTGACCAATACAAATATCTGGGAACTATCATTGACAATAAGCTGACTTTACACAGAACACTGATGCTGTACAACAAGTGTCAACAAAGACTGTTCTTCCTTCAAGAAACTCAGATCTTTCATATTGATAAAACCATTATGTTGTTATTTTACAAATCATGTGTGCAATCTGTTTTACTTTTTAGTGTACAATGTTGGTATGGCACCCTCTCTCTCAAAAACAAAACAAACTTGGCAAAATTGTAAACGTAAGCAGCAAGATCATTGGAACTCCTTTAGACCCTATTGATTACTTTTATGAATCTCAAGCTACTAAATTTAGCATCCAAAATTATTAACTACTTAAACTCATGTTCTTCATTCTGAATATATCCTTCTTCCTTCCGGCCAAGCAGATATCAATTACCCAAACTTAAATCAAAGAGAGCCCTGTACATATCCATAATACCAACTAGCATTTTCCTTTTAAATAAGTAGCTCTCCACCTTTAGTCTCTTGTATATTGTTACATTTTGTACCACTGTTTTTATCTGTTGCGTTATCTAATTTAAAAACTCAGTTTTATGTCTTAAGTCGTTACATGTCCGTTTAACATACAGTATTCTTTAAAGTATTTTTAAATTTTATTTTTTAAATTTTAGTGCTAGTTTCTTACATTGCACCTTAAGATATTTAATATTTAATATTTAATGTTATATATGTATTATGTCTTCATGTTGTAATATGTTATGTATGTATGTTTATGGAGCCTGTGTACGTGCAAGACAAATTCCCTCCTCGGGCAATAAAGTATTGTCATTGTCATTGTCATTGTCAAATCGGTCACAAAAATTGTCGAGCAACCTTCTCACACAAAATACATATTTAATCTGCAAAATATTTGGAGAAACAAAACTGCTTCATTTTAATTAGGGTCACAGGGAGACCTGTGCCCATCTCAGCTGACTCTGGACAAGTGCGTGGTACACCCAGGACAGATTGCTATGAGATTGCAGGGCTGACACATATCTCCATCCACACTCACAGTCACACCTAGGGGTGAATTGGAATCACCAATTTACCTACGGGGCAGTGATGACCTGGTGGTAAAGGTGCTGGATCACTGATCCTAAGGTCGGTGGATCAAACCCCACTCTCCACAAGGTTGTCACTGCCCCCCACCTCCCCCCCACAGTGCAGCTAACTGGGTTATCAAAGGCCGGCCATGTCTCTCACTGTCAATGGTGAGAGGTTCATGTAAAAGAACCATTGTTGACTTTCGACAAAAGTAGCTGCAAAGCCATCAGCGTGTTTCTGCCCTACGATGGCTTGGCGAGCTGTCCAGGGTGTATGCTGTCCTCGCCCGTAGTCAGCAGGGATGGGCACCAGCCTCCCCGTGACCCAAATTAGGATTAAGCAGTGCCAGAAAATGAACGATGAACAATTTATCTACTGTGCACATTTATGGACCACTGGAGGGAAATGGAGTAATCAGAGGAAACCCTTACAAGCACAGGGGGACATGCAAACCCCACACAAAAACACCCCAGCCGAGGAACCCAGAACCTTCTTTCTGTGACACAGACATGGAAACCATGCTACTGCCACAAGATATCTTGACATAAATTTCAAAATTAGCAAAAATAAAAAATAAATAAGTAAAATCCCCCCAAAAAATCAATACACATTTCATTTGTAATCTGACCCCCCCCCCCCCCAACCCCCCAGACAGCAGTATTTAATCCAGACTAAGGTCTGCTTCAGATCTAATAAGAAGGGCTTTCTGAATGCCAACCTTGATAAACTTCTTTAAACCCATGCTGAATATTTCCTGGTTGCTGAAGTCACATTGTTAGTTCTGCAAAGCCGCAAAGCCACTTCAAAAACATACACAGAAAGAAAAAAAAGAAAAGAAATGAAAATAGAAATGAAAGATTACATTTCAGATTTGTCCTTATTTGATTGAAAAGTTAAAATGGTTACATAATCATCGCCCCATTTCCTTAATGCCTCTCCTCATCCCAAAATTCAAATACATGCTGCATGAAGTGTCTACAGGGCTGAGTCACACTTCATACACACACCCTGACCGAAACATGTGTGTCTGCACGCCCAACACATAGCACACACCCACGTTTCCAAACACACTTTGACATAAAGCCTAGTGTGTCTCGCACACTGTACAGTTGTCCTGCGCTGACAGGGCGGGGTTGTGTATGTGCAAGAGTTTGTGTCCAAGTGAGTCAAACAGGCTCAGGAGAATTATTACAGACGACAATCCGATGCAGTCGTGTTTAATTCGAGCCGAGAGGTGGGTGTCAAGGTGGAATGTTAGGTTCTTACAGAAACCTAAACAGTGTTCATGCTTATGAGGGACTTAAACTAGTCTCCATACACACCTTATTCCCAGGGAATATGTTGGTTTTTTTTATCCCGCCCGAAAAAAAAAATAAATAAATAAATAAATATTGATGCGCTGTTATTCATAATTAGTTAAAATAGTTTTGTATGTTTTGCATAAACTTGTTTCAAACCATTTCATTACGTCTTCACAGGTTACAAAAACAGTTCAGTGATAAATTGTTAAAAAAAACAAAAAAAAAAATTTGTCTGACATTGAAGTTCATTTCAAATTATTTGAATAATTAAAACATGGGAAGGATCAATATTTGAAAGATTTGACACTGTTGGGCATAAATATGGCTTTGTTTGAGAATTTTGTTTGGATTTCAGGTAAAGTTGCGCAAATGTAACTATCAGTGGTTTCAAGTTTATCAGGTTTCTGGTGCACAGTGTGAAACATCAGAGTCAGTTTCCCTTTAGTTTCATTACAGATATGCTCTGTCACCTTCAAAAGGAAATTATTCAAAAAATTCTTTATATATGCTGTTCGTTTATGGAAATTTCCACAGACTCTGCATCACTGGAGCACGTCGAAACATATCCCGGTGAATTCGGGGGGCGGCGGGCGGGGGGGGCGGGGGCGGGGGGGGGGGGCTTACTGAGTTTAGATTATGTTCATTTCAATAATTAACTGAATGAAAAAAAAACATATTTAAAATAATATTGTTGAGATGACTGCATAGACACCAGGCCTCAGTATGTTCTCTCCATATACATCTATCATATGTTTTCTCCATATACTGTATATACTTACATATACTGTAAGCCTGGGATGGTTGTGAAAGTATAGAGATTCCTCGCTACTTCGTGCTTCAATTCACGCAGCTTCAGTCCATTGCAGGTTTTTTTTATAAATATTCATCGAATTAAAAAATACGGAAATTAAGGGAGAATAGGGCGAAAAGTTAAGGAAAGTGCCGCAAAAACAAGGCTAATTATGCAAAAAACCCTAACAAACAAAAACAAACAAAAAAACAAAAACAAAAAAATCTCCCATCAAAACTATTTACATTTGTTGCATCTGTGTGTGCACCATCATCTGCGCGTGTATGTATGTGTGTCGTCTTCTTCTCACGCAATACCATCTGTATGTGTGTGTGTATGTATATTTTATTTAGATCTTATTATTTTTTGAATGTTTAATTGTTATTATAAGCATTTATAGTATTGAATATGTATTTATTGATATTATATACACATATACATGTACGTATACGTCAGTCGGGGGGGGGGGGGGTTGTTGGGGGGTGGTCCTAATTCGCGGATTTCGATGGTCATCTGGGGATCTCAATCCCAATTAACCGCGGAAAGTGGGTGAGCCCTGTAATACTTTTTTTGTTTGTTTTTTTTTTTGGTAAATATTCATCCAAATCATTTGAATATATTCTGGCAATTCTTTAAGACACCTAGTTTAGAAATCAGGCTATCCTGTGATGCCTCAAAGCAAGCCTAGAGCGATTGATGCCCTCCCAGGCTGCATCTATTCTGAGCTAACTATCCACATAGAGCTCATTTAAGGCATATCATCTGACCATATTAACATAGATGTTTAGTCTTGAAACAGCGAACTCCCAGGGTCAGTCCCAGAAGGACCGGAGCCAGTGTAGCAAGCTTTTAAAATGCACATTTATTATGCTTCCTGCTTGATATGGTGCTATTTATTCGGCACCTCCAGAGACTAGAGAGGAACAAAGGCTCCTGCAGGAGGGATCGGGATCTTCGCAACAATAAACCACTGGCAGAAAATGGCACAGATAACTTTCGACGAAGGCCCTTGGGGAAACTCTCGTACTGTGTATTTGGTGACATTTTTAGAAAGCTGTTTATTCCTCCTGTTTAAGAATTCATTGGCGGTTGCTGTCTGAACTAAAAGAGACGGCCAGGACGAGTCGGGACACGTAGCCTCCCAAGCAGCTTTGCTGGAATGGATTTGAGATGGTTTGTGGGTTATATTAAGTGGAGAAACAATTTTCAGATGCCTTATTTGTGGCTTTAGGTGTAAGGGATAGAGAAAATCTTCAAAGTAGGCACATTGAGAGATGGGAATGTGCTGAGAATGTGGGAGTGCACGAGGCAGATGACTCCGGGAAGAACCCACCTCGTTTGAATCCTCCTCAATGCCACAACAAAGATCAGAACGCAGCACGCTGCTGCAGAAGTAAATGTTTTTCCACCACCACCACCATCACCACCACCACCACCACCACCACCCAGCACAAACGGCCTTCAGGTAAACTTGAGCAGACACTCCGGGGATGATTCATAACTTCTGAGGATTTCGGCTTGCTGCTCAACCAGCTCATCATGGAAGTCAAAGAAGTCAGACATCAACCGGCTCCAACAGTGCGTATATTGCATTTGCTAGTAAAAACAAGTTGGACTTTGATGAAAGGAAGTGTGCAAGCTCATTTCCATGGAGAGATAATAACTGAAGGTTGACAGACTGGAGAAAGTAAAACAAATACATACAGAATTGAATTTACATTTAGTGCTGCTAGACATTTTATGAGGGACTTTCCTAACAAGATGACTCGGCAATGGTTCTGGGATTTCAACTTCACGTCACTTGGCAAGAACCAGAAAAAAAATGTTGAAAAAGTAGCAATCCTTAAGTGTGAACAAATCCAACTCTGAGACTTTTCATTATAGTCTGCATTCGAGGAAAATGGCAGAGTGGTACTTTAGATACTCAACTGGGTTCAATAGTAATGTGCTCGGCTTTCAAACATATTAAGTCAGTGCAAAAACATTTCACATTTTATTTTTCATATTATATACAGCAGGGGTCACCAACATGGCGCCCGTGGGAACCAGGTCACCTGTAAGGACTACATGAGTTGCTCGCTGGACTCAGTTCAGTTCATTTTCTGTAACCGCTTCATCCTAATTAGGGTCGCGGGGAGGCTGGTGCCCATCCCGGCCAACTCAGGGCGAGGGCAAAGTACACCCTGGACAGCTCATACAAAATACAAATCAACGTTCAATGAAAAAAATCATTGTTTACTTTTACATTCTATGTGATTTTTCCTGTTCCAGCCGTTTTTGAATGTTTTTTTTTTTTTTGTGCGTATTGGTATTACCAAGTAATGGTTGTCATCAACTGGGTCCGTATACAGGTGTGTCATTAATGCGTAGTACTGGAATGTATGCATGTCCTTATTAGTTCAGTTCATTTTCTGTAACCGCTTAATCTTAATTAGGGTCACGGGGAGGCTGGTGCCCATCCCAGCCAACTCAGGGCGAGGGCAAAGTACACCCTGGACAGCTCGCCAGGCCATCGCAGGGCGGAAACACGCCGATGGCTTTGCAGCCTTGTCTTGTCGAAAGTCAGCAATGGTTCTTTTACATGCCTCACACCATAGACAGTGACAGACATGGCCGGCCTTTGATAACCCAGTTAGCTGCACTGGGGAGGACAGTGACAACCTTGTGGAGAGTGGGACTCGAACCCCCAACCTTTGGATCAGAAATCCAGCGCCCTATACCACTAGACCACCACTGGCCCCTGCTCGCTGGACTGTTCACTGCTATTTTTAGAACATGCCCATGGCTCCATCGCGCCACTTTCCAGCTATTTTTATTTTTTTTTAAATCAAATCAATATCTTAACATTGATGAATATCATTAATTATTAATAATAACATATAATTAAAGGTAAATTGAGCAAATTTGTTATTTCAGAAGTGTGTATCGACCTGGTAGTCCTTTGCATGAATTGGTACTCAAGAAATAGCTTTCATTTTCAAAAAGATTGATGACCCATAATATAGATATGCAGTATGCCCTGCACGGTGCCATGGTGGTTGGCACTTCCGCCTCACGATGAGAATCTCCTGGGTTCGGGTCCCAGGCTCGGGCCTTTGTGTGTGGAGTTTGCGTGTTGTCTTCATGTTTTTGTGAGTTTCCCCCAGGTTTCATCGAACAGTCCAAACACAAGCACATTAGTCGAACTGCCTGTTCCAGATTGCCCATATACTCCAAAGCATTGTGTGTGTGTGTGTGTGTGTGTGTGTGTGTGTGTGTGTGTGTTGCTCTGGTGAGCTGTTCAGGATGCACCCAACTTTCACCCCATGTTGACCAAGATAGATGCCGGTCTTCCTACCATGACCCTAATAGGAGTAGGTAGTTCAGCAAATGAGTGAGGAGATATATGTACTCGGGCAGTGGTGCTGGCCTGGCGATGAGGTGCTGGATCACTGATGCCAAGGTTGAGGGTTCAAGTGAGGATCGAACAGAAACATTGCTGACTTTCCTCAAGAGGAGCTGCGTTGCTGTCAGTATGTTTCTGCCCCGCGATGGCTTGGCGAGCTGGTCAGGCGGTGCTCTGCCCTCCCGGCTGAAACGGGCGCCAGCCCAAATATATATTATATATAGATAGATATACACACAGTACTGTATATACAAACACACAGCATACACTTATTTAAAAAATCATTCTCATGTGGCTGGATTAAATGTGAGAGTCAAAACCTCCAGAAAAAGACTGCTTCTGGAACGTCACTTTTTTTTGGTTTAATTTTGTTCTGGAAAACCACAATCTGGAAATGTAACATTCTGTTGTAGAGGCTCGATAATAATAATAATAATTAAAAAAAAAAAAAATCATCAAATAAAAATCCATGAGAAAGGAAAAAAAGTGACAAGAATATTTGTTTCATGAACACAAGTGGAGAAGATCGAAAATCTGATTAACAGATATGAAAAGATACCGGAGGCACATGCAGGCAAAAAACAAAAAAAAAAAACAAAAAAAAAAACAAAAAAAAAAAAGTTTTTTCCTTCCTTCCTCTAATATTAATATCTTCATTCATTTTCTGAACCGCTTAATCCGAATTAGGGCCACACGTAGGCCGGTGCCTATCCCAGCCGACTCCAGGTGAGGGCGAGGTATACAGTGGACAGGGACAGGTCATCACAGAATATTAATATCTGACATGGCCTTATTTGTCTTTTATTTATTTATTTATTTATTTTGAAGACATGGCTATTTTTTAATGGTTTTTTTTATGTATTGTTGTTTTTTTTTTATATGGAGGGCAGTGGTGGCCTGGTGGTAAAAGGTGCTGGATCTCTGATCCTAAGGTTGGAGGTTTGAGTCCCACTCTCCGCAAGATTGTTACTGTCCCCCCACTGCCGCTAACTGGGTTATCAAAGGCCGCCATGTCTCTCACTGTCCATGGTGAGAGGTTCATGTAAAAGAACCATTGCTGACTTTCGACAAGACTAGGCTGCAAAGCCATCGGCATGTTTCTGCCCTGCGATGGCCTGGCGAGCTGTCCAGGGTGTACTTTGCCCCCGCCCTGAGTTGGCTGGGATGGGCACCAGCCTCCCCGCGACCCTAATTAGGATGAAGCGGTTACAGAAAATGAACTGAACCATTGCTGACTTTCGTAAAGAGTCGCTGCAAAGCCGTCAGCGTGTTTCTGTCCCTTGCGAAAGGGGTGTGTCAGGAAGGTCATCCGACGTAAAAACCTATGCCAAATCAAACGTGCGAAGATTCGCAATGGTGTCCCCTGAGAAAACTGGACCAACTGAAATGAAAAGAAGAAGAAGAATAAGGATATTTTTTAACTTCTTGAGGGGTTTTAGGTTTTTTTTTTTTAGAATTATTTATTTATTCATTTTTGAGGATGAAAAGTTTTGAACTCTGGTTAAAGCAAGCATTGCTCAGCGTCGGGGACGCTACAGGGCAAATTGAGTTCCAGCAATCACAATCCAGCACAAAGACCGTGATTATATTTACGATTGTGTTCCGAAAATCATAAACCTGTTGAACTTTCTCAACCAGTTAAATCCAAACCAGTACAAATCAAAACAAATTGATCTGCAAAGGGCCATATTTTATATTTAGGGCAGAGGGTTAGAGAACGTCTGGCGTAGAAAGTATAATGGCGTTGATTGAGACGTGAAAAATAAATTGAGACCAACTAGAAAGTTCCATAGGAAAAACATTTTATTGAAAAACATTTTCAGTTTGTAACAGATTGGTGGAATGTGTGTGTGTGTGTGTGTGTGTGTGTGTGTGTGTGTGTGTGTGTGTGTGTGTGTGTGTGTGTGTGTGTGTGTGTGTGTGTGTGTGTGATTTTTCACCGTATTATGGCCTGACCAGCTCTCAGTGTAAGGGAAGGGGAAAGAGGCAGAGCTACAGCCACTGGGAAAACCATAGCGATGGAGAGACAAATGGGGAGTGCGAGGAAAGACAAATCCAACTGTAATACTGCATTTGCATACAAACTGGACAGAAATGATATATAAACGCAAAACAAACAAACAAAACCAATCAACTAATTAAATAAATATCTATGGTACACACGTATGGCACAAATATGCAGCAGTCGGTTTAGCAATTCTCTTCTTTCTTTTTCTTTCTTTCCTTTTTAATTAAACCGAATTACCACGGAAACAGTGCAAAAAGGGCGGGGCGGGGTGTCAGGGGAAAGGTGGAGAACTTCAAACGAGTGCTAGCTAAAATACATAGCAAAAAATTCCAATTTTATACAAAACATCTTACTATGTGTTCATAAAAAAAAAGTTATGTTGGGTCTGTTGATATTTACACATCTATTTACCAAAAAAGTAGTATTTTGCGTTTTACTGTTATTTTAACCCCCTCCTTTTATTTATTATTTACTTTTTATTTACTAAAAAAACATGTAAATAAGGCTATCTTTCAAAGCAGGGATCCATATACAATACAAACATGAATTTATTTACAGCTCTCTTACCTACAGGTGTACGGTGCAAAGAAACTGAGTCACCTGATCTCGCGATGACGTAATGAGCAAGGCATTTAACAGTAGCCTGAAGACGCTCCGCATTTCACGAACATCCGAGCTCGCAGAAACACGCTCGGCACTCCCGGGCCGATCTCATTCCTCTCATTACAGCTCCACAGAATGTTTGTGAGTTGCTGAGTAAAGAGCGGCCTTCAGATTCAAAGAAACTAAGAAGATTGTCATTTATTTTGAGCTTTATTTCAGACAGCAACCAAACACTGGCATGTGTGTGTGTGTGTGTGTGTGTGTGTGTGTGTGTGTGTGTGTGTGTGTGTGTGTGTGTGTGTGTGTGTTCTGTAATATGAGTTTCAAAGCAACTGCTTAATTTTGTGAATGTGTTTTCACAGTTTACCTCAAATCTACTGCACAAAATTTGAAAAAAAGAGAGAGAAAGAGAGAAATCTGCTTTATAAAAAAGAATACTAATCCAGAAATAAAGGAAACACAACAGGATTGTGTTGTTCGGTTGATGTTGTATTGTGGTTTTTTTTTTTTTTTTTTTTTTTTTTTTTTTTTTTAATTTCACTCATTTCAGTGGATAAGAACACTTTTCCATAAGGTGTAAGCATTTCATTTTGTCTCTCAATTGTTACAAAAATAAATAAAAATTGCATATTTGCTTATTTTGCGGCCTCTTACAGAGGCACAAAACCTCCGATCCCACAAGGCTTGGCTTCTTGGCGAGATTCGACAATCTCCATGAAAACAGATGGAAACGAAAAATATGAACAATTAATACGCGACCGTGGAGACCCACAGCCAAATCTCCGCTCACGTCCGAGCCAACTCTCCCAAGTTGTGAACGTGTTGATGTGAGAAATAACACGGCTAGTTCGATAGCGAGGTTCAACATGTACAACCGCACACGGCATTACAATGACCAGAGGGGTTTCTCTCATGACAGCTGAGGAACGAGCACTTGAACGTAGAGGGAATGTGGGAATCCACCCGGTCGCTCCCACGGGCGCACCTACTTCCTGTACTGCCAGCAGCTCTCAACACTTCCTCGCCTACCATCGAAGTCACTTATTTTTGTTTCCTATTTTATTTTCATGACTCACAATTTTAGCCTGATCTAATTCCTTTTGTTTTTCTTGTCCACTGCCCTCCTTCCCACTTGAGAGGCCTAATTTCAACCCGAAGCTTCTTCTCCGAGCTTCATCAAACAAGACAGCCAGGCCAGAGGAGCCGGTTTAGTTTATCCTCGCTAAGCAAGATTCTGCCAGACTTGCCTTTCTTCCAGACTCCTTTATTTTTGGCCCTTCCTTCTCATTCCTTTCAGCTATTTTAAACCTGACATGCTGTTTTCTCTCGAGCTTTCTTCCCCAAGCTGCCCCTTTTTCCTGGCCATATGCGTCAGTATGTGTAGTACACTCATACATGGTTCGAAAGGCAACGATTTGAGTCCGGATTGATCGCAAATGGTGTGAATTTGGTGTGATGAATGTTTCTGGGGGGTGTGTATATATGTGTGTGTATATATATATATATATATATATATATATATATATATATATATATATATATATATACACACACACACACACACACATATATATATATATATATATATATATATATATGTATACATATATATATATATATACATATAAATACATATATATATACATATATATATATATATATATATATATATATATATATATAATAACATTAGGAAATAAAGATTTGCATAACGTGCCTGCTTGCTAAATTATTTATATCTGTCTGGGTATCCGTGTGCTCTCTGTATCATAAATAATAACTTTCTGTTTGCTTCCACGTATTATTATTATTATTCATTATTTTTTCCTCTGTTTTTAAGTCTCATTTAATCCATTTTAATGTACAACTAAACAAAATGATCAACATAAAAATGTTAATTAAGTCTTCTGCTTCATTAAAAAGAAACAATGGCAGTAATAATAATACTAATACTAATACTAATAATACTAATAATAATAATAATAATAATAATAATAATAATAATAATAATAATACCAATGCGTCAGATGACCCTGTGCTTTTGCATGAGTACGACAGCACCAGTTCATCACAACGGTTGAAAAAAAGAAACACGAGCGCGATAGAATTAATGGCAGCCTGATGATTCGTGCCGATGCCACCATTTCACTGTCACTCCATGTGTGTGTGTGTGTGTGTGTGTGTGTGTGTGTGTGTGATATGGGCCAGGTGTTTTTTTTTTAAAGTGCTGCTAAAGTTTTCATATCTTCCTGCTACTTCCCAATACCCTCTTGTTGTTGTTTTTCTTGCCCCTCTCTGCTGCCTCTAGCCCTTGGCTTTGAACTTGCATGAGTGAAGTGTGTGTGTGTGTGTGTGTGTGTGTGTGTGTGTGTGTGTGTGTGTGTGTGTGTGTGTGTGTGTCCCACACAACGTACAAACAGCACGAATTAACCAGCACAACAGAATCTCTATGACAATACCTAGATCTATCAAACGAATCTGCACGCGAGCCTATCGGGAATGACGAAGAGAAATGCGAGTAAGACACGTGACCATACGCAAAGCTGTCAACTAACGATTGTGAGAGTCACTTTGCACGAGATTAACGCTTTTTGTTGTTTTGTTTTTTTTCCTCAAAGATGAAGGGAGAGTGAAAATGAACAAGAGGAAAAACAAAAGAAAAAGAAAACAGTGACCAAGAAGGCGAGCAGAACAGGTGATAAAAGGTCCGACAGTGGGTCCGACATTTCCTGTTTCATCAAAGTCCACTTCCTGTGTCTGGGATCAACGAACCGATGAGTTTCTACCAGTTCATACTCAGGGTTCCTTGTCCTATTCTATTTTTTCTTCCTTTTTTTTTTTTTTTTTCAAACTCAAGTCACTTCATTCGGTCTCTCTCATTTAGTCCTTCTCCTCATAAGTGGGAGGAGTCAGCATCGTTCACTCGACCCGCCATCCCCTGCTTTTAAACACGGGCCCCTCACCAACACACATCATTTAAGTGCAGGCTTCTTTTTTGTAGTTGTTCCTAATCATGAGGGGCCGAAAGCAGCAATCTCACTCCGCCGCTCAAAATCTCTACACTGAAGGATAATAAGGAATATTCGGATAACAAATCAAAACAAAACAAAAAAAAACAAACAAAAACAGCCACGAGAAGAGGTGTGGAGCAAGCTTCGTCACCCCCGGCCCCTGTCCCTCACCCCATTGGGAGGGGCTGATTCATTGAGGGGACAATTGGGTCAAAGTTCAAAAGAATCAAGTCCTCAGTCTTTCACACCTTGTAGTAGATGTTAGCAGGGCTCTGAGGAGGCATCTCCTGGACGATGTAGACGGGGTGGCCGTAATCGCCGCTGACCTTCTCGTAGTGCGGGCAGAAGACGCTGTCGGCCGTCCTCAGCGGGATGATGATGTCGCTCGGCTCGGAGCCGTTGTTGTTGCCGCCGCCTCTTTTGGGTGTGGCCAGTGAGCCGAGTGACAAAGTGGTGGTGTGAGGGGGTGAGTGCTTGCCGTGACGCCGCCGATGTTTCAGCAGGAGCACCACCAGCATGGCCACCACGGCCACGGCGATCACGCAGGCTGAGGCCACGCCGGCGAACAGAGCCACCTCCGAGCCGATCATCGACGACGATTTACCTCCAGTGTCGTTGTCGCCTGTCTCGCCCTCGTGTTGAGACATTCCTGTGGAGAGACAATCGGAGAGAGTGAGCCACGACACGTGGATACGTGCTCCATTAATGCATGCTCGACACACTGATCTATTTAGGACACACTCGGTGTTCAGACTGGGACTTTAATTTGTCTGCTGGATGCGACATAAGGAAGTCCATCAACTCTGGGAACATTTTCACATTTAACACCGACTTCAGTTTGGAGGAATGCAGGAATCTGTGTTTTTTCGCTTTAAGTTCGGACTTGCTACAGAAATATTCTACGCACTATTTTTTTCATCGTGTAATGGAGTCTGCATGGCTCGCTGGACTGATTGAACGTACTTTAGGCTGCTCTACAAGAGGATTACGCTGCCTAAGACACTCCACTCAAATGACTTTGACATCCATATGCTGCTTTTTGGAAGGGATGGAAGAGGAAAGAGTGGGGGGTAGAAAGATAGAGAGAGGAAGAGATGCTGAGGTATGCACTGTGTGTGTGTGTGTGTGTGTGTGTGTGTGTGTGTGTGAGAGAGACACTGGCATGCTGTTGTGTATCAGGAGGATTAGGGAATATGCGAACTCTCACTCGAGGTAAAGCTCTCACAGAGAAGAAGCAGTGGAGATGATTACAGGGACTCAGGTTTTACTTTTATGGGTGATGTTTAATTACCAGCTCCCTTTATACCACACACGCACGCGCACACACATATACATACACATTCTCATACGCACATACACACACACACACACTCATACACACATACACACACACACACACACACACACACTCATACACACACACACACACACACACACACACTCATACACACACACTCATACACACATACACACTCACACACACACACACTCATACACACACACACACACACACACACTCATACACACACTCATACACACACACTCATACACACACACTCATACACACACACTCATACACACACACTCATACACACTCATACACACTCATACACACTCATACACACACACACACACACACACACACACACACAAGCTGTTCTGGGAAAAGGCCTGAGATGGAAACATACCTGATTTGTCGAGCACTTCGTTGGATTTATCTTTGCCAGTGTCTGAGTATTTGGGCGGATGTTTGGTGGGATACTCTTTTGGAGGAAGAGGGTCAGATGGGTCTGGAGAAAACACGCAAAGATCACAATCAGCAGCAGGACCAGGATGAATGTGGGTGTGTGAATAGGAGTGCGAGGCTGTTACATATTGGAAATGAAAACATGCATTAGGGTGTGTACGAGTGTGTGCTGATTAACATGCCAGGAACTCCAGTATTGTGTACTCTTTCTGTACTTGGTGTGTGTGTGTGTGTGTGTGTGTGTGTGTGTGTGTGTGTGTGTGTGAGAGTGTGTGTGTATGTATGAGAAAGAGAGAGAGAGAGAGAGAGAGAGAGAGAGAGAGAGAGAGAGAGAGAGAGAACAGGATAGTGTGCTAAGCGATGGAGAGACGGGGAAAGGGGTGAGTACAAGCACATGATATCATTTAAAGGAGAAGGCAGCACTTCACAAATTTATTCTCATTTAAATATCAAGATTAAGTTATTTCTGTTCATTTATCTCCAATAGTTTCTGTTTTCATGATTTCATGGGCAGTGATATAAAGTCTCAGAATGATGATGTCATTGAGGCCCAAGTTATCAGGTACAGGTATAGGACTTTGATACATTCATGCCATTTATAGACAGATTTGTGTTGAAGGAGTGAAATGGTTTCACTAAAAATCGTTATCTGTGCCGCGAGACACTATATCTACATCAGGATTCATATATTTATACACAAACTCCTGAAATACTGAAAGAAATTATGTTTCATGCCATTACTCTGCATGTTCACTTGAGCCTTGATGATGTCATCATTCCGAGACTCAATTTTTAAATATCCACCCATGAAATCTTTAAAATTGCAGAAGTCAGTCCAAGATTGTGCACACAGACAGATTTTAGGATAGAAGAGGTTTTTCTATGCTTTCTTCCAACAAGTGCCGTCTTCGGTTTCAAGCCTCCAGCTGATTAAGTGTGCGTGAGAGGTCGGGGTCTTCAGAATAAGAAGCTGTATAAAGCGTGCAAACGTGGACTCTACTCACTCTGTCCGACCTTCATAACGATCTTCATGGACTTTGTTTTACAGACTCCTCCTTCCTGATTATCCAGGCCCTCCATCGTTCCATTTGATGTTGCTGAGCAAAAAAGAGAAAGAAACACGTGAAGGTCAGACCTCTGCTCAGAACAGTGCTACTACATATCGTCACACTCTGCAGCATTAAAAAATAAAATGAATGCATCCCCAGATGACTCTCGCTCAAACATGTGCTGGCACGACACAGAATAAAACTTTCACTGCTTTCAGCAGGCTTTCCTTCAAGTACCCAGAACTCCTGACGCTCCCTGGCTGCGACCTTGGCCAAAACAGAGCAGCTGGATTTTTGCTGCACAGGCAGATGCAGCGAGAGGTGCCGTAACACAATTCGCTGAAATACGAGACTTGAAAGCAACTATGTTTACGGGATATTCCACTGGTGGTATCTCATTGGCTGTTGGCTGTGTTGTGGTGCTGATGTGAGGGTGTATCATACACAAAATACAACAACATCGTCTGCAACATTCCTCAGTTTATTTTCATGAGATATAATCATGAGAGACATAATAAACATGATGTCACTGAATAATTCTTTTGTTTGTTGACTGATTTTATCAGTAATAATACAATTATCGAATGCGATCCTGATGCTCGAAGGGCAGCCATTAGAATCTCACAGTAGATTTGTTTCACAGAGTAGGTTGCCAATCCTTTTTCACCCTGCATGGCAAATGGTAATCTCAGGAAGTCTCGCATCCAACTACTAACCAGGCCTGACCCTGCTTATCTTCTGTGATCAGACAGTACTGGGTGCTCAAAAGGCGACTGATAAACAACAGAATAATTATGAAAGGTATAATTAAAGGGACGGTATCAGAATTGTTCTTTCGCTTGCTTAAAGATCATATGTCTTGTAGGACAAATATAAAGATAACCCAGGAACAACAAAAAAAACTCAACAGTTTTCAAATTTATATATATATATATATATATATATATATATATATATATATATATATATATATATATATATATATATATATATATATATATATATATATATATATATATATATATATATATATATATATATATATATATATATATATATATATATATAAAATAAAAAGACAGGACAAAGACTTTCTATTGAAACTCCATTTATCTACAGGTCTGTTTGAGGGGTGGTGAAACCATCCTCTCTCTTCAGGTGATTATAGAAGAATATATATATACACACACATACATATACATATATATACATATATATATATACACACACATACATATATATATATATATATATATATATATATATATATATATATATATATATATATATATATATGACATTTCCTTTCGGCTTTTTCCCTTTATCAGGGGTCGCCACAGCGAATTATTCGTACATTTGATTTGGCAGAGGTTTTTACGTCAGATTCCCTTCCTGTCACAACCCTTTAGCAAGGGACAGAAACATGCTGACGGCTTTGCAGCTACTCTTTACAAAAGTCAGCAATGGTTCTTTAACATGAACCTCTCACCATAGACAGTGAGAGACATGGCCCGCCTTTGATAACCCAGTTAGCTGCACTGGGATACATACATATATATATATGTCTGTCTTCCTTTCGGCTTATTGCAGAGGCTCAGTGGGATGTAAAAATAATGATTCTGTGTAATGTCACAAAATTAATAATTCTGTCTTCCTTTCGGCTTTTTCCCTTTTACTCGGGAGTCGCCACAGCGAATCATCTGATTCGCACGTTTGATTTGGCAGAGGTTTTTACGTCGGATGCCCTTCCTGTCACAACCCTTTTTAGCAAGGGACAGAAACACGCTGACGACTTTGCAGCTACTCTTTACGAAAGTCAGCAATGGTTCTTTTACATGCCTCTCACCATAGACAGTGACAGACATGGCCCGCCTTTGATAACCCAGTTATACATACATATATATATATATACATACACACACACACACACACACACACACATATATATATATATATATATATATATACACACAGAGGTCCCTCGCTACTTCGCGCTTCAATTCATGCGGCTTCAGTGCATTGTAGTTTTTAAATAAATAAATAAATAAATATTCATCGAATTAAAAAATATGGAAATTAAGAATGAATAGGGGGGAAAGTTAAGGAAAATGCTACAAAAACAAGGTCAGTTCTGCAAAAAAAAAAAAAAAAAACCTAAACCAACACAAAACAAAAAAATAACAACCCAAAATCTCCCATCAAAACTACTTATATTGTTGCATCTGTGTGTGCACGCACATCTGTGTGCGTGCGCCGCACGCGTATCTATGTGCGTCGTCTTCTTCTCATGCAATACCATCTGAATGTGTGTGTATTTATATTTTATTTACATCTTATGTTATCTTTTTTAATGTTTAAATGCTATTATAAGCATGTATAGCATTGAATATGTATTTATTGATATTATATACATGTATGTATACGTCAGTCGGGGGGGGGGGGTGATTCTACTTCACGGATTTTGATGTTCGCTTGGAGATCTCGGTCACAATTAACTGCAGAAAGTGAGCTATCCCTGTATACAGTGCTCCCTCACTTTCCATGGTTAGTTTGGACCGAGGCCCCCTCAACCGCCGATTTCCGCGAAGTAAGATCGACTGGACTGACGTATACGTACATGTTTATGTGTATATAATATCAATAAATACATATTCAGTGCTATAAATGCTTATAACAACAGTTAAACATTAAAAATAATCCATAAGATGTAGCTATAATATAAATACACACACACACACACACATACAGACGCGTGCACGCACTCAGATGTGCACCACAAATAAAAATGTAAGTAGTTTTGTTGGGGGGTTTTGGGTTGTTTTTTTTTTATTTTATTTTTTTTTTTTTAATTATTATTATTATTTTTGTTTGTTTGTGTTTTTTATATAAAATTGACCTTGTTTCACACATTTTCCTGAACTTTTTTCCTATTCCTCCTTAATTTCCTTATTTTTATTTTTTATTTTTTGATGACTGTATTTCCATTATCATTTTTTTATTAATCTATTAATAATAGAGGTGGCACGTTGGAGCAGTGCTGAGCATGCCTGACTAACGGAAAGGATGTCTCAGGTTCGAGTCCCGGGCTCAACAAGGGCATTTCTGTGTGAAGTCTGCATTGTCCCTACACTTGTGTGATTTCCCCTTTGGTACTCCAGTTTCCTCCCACAGTCCAAAGACATGCATATTCTGAACTACATGCAAAACTCTGGCTGATCCAGATTGTCGTGTGTGTGTGTGTGTGTGTGTGTGTGTGTGTGTGTGTGTGTGTGTGTGTGTGTTGGCCCCCTAATGCTCTTGTGAGCTGTTCACCAGGGTAAGATAGACTCCCTGCAACCCTATTAGGATTGAGTTGCTTGGCAAATGAGTGATTAGTATTAATAATCGATAAATTATGCAGATATATAACCGAGCAGTACTCCGACAGCTTCAGTACATAACGCGCTGGAGTTTGTTGTTTCTTTTGACTCTTGGACATTGACATAAGTCATGTGCTCTCTGTACTTATCCCAACTTCCTTTTTCTGTTTTGGTCTAAATTGTGTTTATATTTCACATTCAAAAGTTAGGATCCATTACTGAGTAAGATTCAGACTCCTGGGGTTCTGGGTTGTACTTAGAGTTCTGTTTGGTTGATTTCAAATCTAATTATTTTGTTTCTAAAAATCAGTAATTTCAGCAAAATATCTGTGCTCGTTTAAACAGATGTGCTTTGATTCAGAAAATCAGCATGGGGTTTCAACAAGAGTGTGTGTGTGTGTGTGTGTGTGTGTGTGTGTGTGTGTGTGTGTGTGTGTGTGTGTGTGTGTGTGTGTGTGTGTGTGTGTCTAGCGGCTTGCAGTCTATCAGGTCAGTAACACAGAGGTAACGAGCTGCCAGGGGCTTTAATGTTTGGCCTCGGTCCAGAACACTGGCCTGTGTTCATAGAAAAAGAAGGTTTGAAAGAGGAGGGAAGAGACAGATGGGGGGTGTGAGGGATGGGGGAGAGAGAGAGAGAGAGAGAGAGAGAGAGAGAGAGAGAGAGAGAGAGAGAGAGAGAGAGAGAGGTATAAACAGTCTAGCAATGCAGACCAACCTTTGGTGAATATGATGGCAATTAAAAAGCAGGTGCTTCTCTGAAAGCCTGTGTGTGTGTGTGTGTGTGTGTGTGTGTGTGTGTGTGTGTGTGTGTGTGTGTGTGTGTGTGTGTGAGACAGACTTCAAGCTCTTTATGTTTTTTCTTCCCTTTTTCTGTTATCAACTGCTTTCTTAAAAGCCTTTCCTTTTTCTTTGCTGCAGAAATGAATGATGTGCTTCATCTCTCTCTCTCTCTCTCTCTCTCTCTCTCACCTTCAGCACCTCACTTCTTCAGAGGAGACAAATCTCTTACTGGAAAGCTTCTTAATGGTTTGTTTTCCTTTCAGTTAGTTGAGTTGATTTCATAAATCCAGTCGTGACATACATTCTCTCACACCAGAAGAACAAACACTGCAGAACACACACACACACACACACACACACACACACACACACACACACACACACACACACACACTCTGTGCTTGAAAGAGACACATGCACACACTGATCACCAGATGCTGGACCTGAGTCTCTCTCTCTCTCTCTCTCTCTCTCTCTCTGTGTGTGTGTGTGTGTGTGTGTGTGTGTGTGTGTGTGTGTGTGTGTGTGTGTGTGTGTGTGTGTGTGTGTGTGTGTGTGTGTGTTTCTACCCTATCCATGAGACAAATTAGAGAGAGGGCGACATCATGAGTTGCAATTTCTGCAAACTCGGAATAAAAGACAGAGCAGTGACAGAATGAGAGAGACACAGAACGTCCTACACTCCGTGTCTGCAATCAGTCAAACGTCCAGGCACATTTTCAGCTCCATTTTCTTAGACTTGCTCTCACTGCTCAGCCATCTGGCCCCTACGGAGCGCAAATTAGCCTCGTAACACACTCATTCACTCAAACACACACACACACACACACACACACACACACACACACACACACACACACACACACACACACACACACACACACACAGACACAGAAGTCCATAGAGGGAGACTATGGTCCTGAAAAATTCTCACAATCATGATGATAAAGGGCTCACAATTCTTGAACTAACAAGTACAGAGGGTTCATACACATACACACACACACACACACACACACACACACACACACACACACACACACACGCACACACACATATTCTAGTATACACACACAGAAAACACACATATATACACACAGATACACATAACACACACACAATACATATATACACACACAAAACACACATACCACACGCACACACACACACACACACACACAAAAGTCCATAGAGGGAGACTATGGTCCTGAAAAAATTCTCACAATCATGATGATAAAGCTCTCACAATTCTTGAACTAACAAGTACTGATGGTTTGTGTATACACACACACACACACACACACACACACACACACACACACACACAGAAAACACACATATATACAATCACAAAACACACATACACACACGCACATATATGCATGTATGTATATATATATATATATATATATATATATATATATATATATATATATATATATATATATATATATATATATATAGTGCCTGAGTCGTGTCGTAGGACGACCATTGGTGACCCACCATGAAGGACAAGGCCCTGGTTATCATCTTCATGGAGGTTTTCTTGGCAGGATTATTGAAGTGGTTTGCGATTGCCCTCTGCACGATGCGAACCTATAGGCAATTTAGAACGGCCAATTAACCTACTGTGCATGCCTTTGGATTGTGGGAGGAAACCGGAGCACCCGGAGGAAACCCACGCAAGCACGGGGAGAACATGCAAACTCCACACAGAAACACCCAGGCCAGGAATCAAACCCAGGCCTTCTTGCTGTGAGGTGGACGTGCTAACCACTACGCCACCGTGCCGCCCGACTTACGTTTTTAATTGGTTGCGGCCGGCCGAACATAAGTTGAAAGCGAACGTAAGTTGTTACAGTGATGTGTGACGTATGACGCTCATACTGTACTATACATCCATAACATCCATACATCATATATCCATAATAATATCAACATTAATTTCTAATAAAATAAATTCAAGCAAAATCATTTCCAATTGATAAATTTTAATTGAATTCACTCATCAAATATCAAATACAGTATCAAATATAACCTTTAATATTCTCTATGATGCGATCTTTCTGTTTGTAATTGGTTCCGATGGTCGACGGATGGTCACATGATATGAAGCTGAGCCGACACACTTTACATGAAGCTTAAACCAGCCAATCAACGCTTACAATATGTGAGGCGCTCAATACCAAAAGTAGTGAACTTGCTGACAGTAGTTTACTTGCTTGAAACAAAGCGTGGGTTATACGGACTTCCGGTCTTTTAAGTGCGCAAGGGCGCCGTTGAACTCGTTTAGTCCTCCGCCTGCACTGATGTGAATCACTGATGTGAATCAGCAGAGCAGAGAGTTCCCTTTCTTGGGTTTTCATTCATTTTAAAACTCTCTGTGCTTAACTGAGTATACATGGTAGAT
>CM045729.1:77741549-77744049 GCA_024760905.1 Plotosus lineatus
CAAGCAGTGTACTTTAACTCAGCATGGGATGTGAGAGAGAGAGAGAGAGAGAGAGAGAGAGAGAGAGTGAGAGAGAGAGAATGTGTGTGTGTGTGTGTGTGTGTGTGTGTAAGAGAGAGAGAGAGAGAGAGAGAGAGAGAGAGAGAGAGAGAGAGAGAGTGAGAGAGAGAGTGAGAGAGAGAGTGAGAGAGAGAAAGAATGTGTGTGTGTGTGTGTGTGTGTGTGTGTGTGTAAGAGAGAGCGAGAGAGAGAGAGAGAGAGAGAGAGAGAGTGTGTGTGTGTGTGTGTGTGTGTGTGTGTGTGAGAGAGAGAGAGAGATAGACAGAGAGAGAGAGAGAGAGAGAGAGAGAGAGAGAGAGAGAGAGAGAGAGAGAGAGAGAGAGAGAGTTCCAAAACTCAGAGATGGAAGGAGTGAGATTGGGATGGAATCCAAACTCACACACACACACACACACACGCACGCACACACACCACACACACCACACACACCACACACACCACACACACACACACACACACACACACACTGCAGCATGTGACATGAGATTGTCTGTGATGAAAACACGCTCACTCATTCACTCATTCACTCATTCACTCACTCATCATTCACTCACTCATTCACTCACTCATTCACTCACTCATTCACTCACTCATTCACTCACTCACTCACTCACTCACTCACTCACCCATTCACTCACCCATTCACTCACTCACTCAAACCAGTGTTTGCGCTCCAGGAGCGAACACCACATTTGAGTCTGGGCCATCACTTGTATCTATTAAACAAATAATTAGTTTTAAGTGACGTTCTGCGCTAAAACAACATCGACTGAAGTCGAATAAACCCCGTGACCGCTCAGATCCACATTAATTTGAGCATTAAACACGTGTGACGCCAAAAATGATAATGATGACTGCGATGCATTAAAGCTAATACGGTGATGACAAATAGCCGATCGTATGCATTGTGAAATTGAGGGGGAAGTTCGTCAGCTGGGGCTGAATCTGAACAATGTGAGATAATGATGGGCTTTGAATACGTGTTAATGATAATGAGTCTGAAAAAGTCTTCCTCGTTAGAAAAATTATTAACCTTCCTACACTGTGCACTACGACAAAAGACATGGAAAATGCTCACGGAAAAAAAAAAAAAAAAAAAAAAAAAAAACTTTTTCTTACACGCCATGTGTTGAGTGTATGAAGCCTGGAGCTCTGATTCACAGGAGACATGACGCATACATTTACACAGCCATGAGTCATGACGTCACTCGCACCCCGCCGAGCCCTCTCTTTTATTTCTCTTTCATTAACACGACTACTAATCCATTCGCGTTTCATTTTTTAATTTATTCCTTCCTGAGCTTATTTGATTGCAGTAGTAAAAAATAATAGCCTACTGAGGCTGCAACGTCTACAAGTAGGAATACTGTATTGCAATCAATAAAATTTGAGTTAGTATAATTATACACCTCGAATTACACTATTAAAGAATTAATTAATTAATGTTCTACATAACACGGCTCAAAGGTTCAGAGAACTGCCACTATGCAGCATGTTCTCAATATATGCTAATGTATTGTACAGAATTACAGTTTTACACACACACACACACACACACACACACACACACACACACACACACACACACACACACACACAGGCATAAATGAAGCCTTCACGTATCCACGCTCTCAGGCTGCACTTCAGCTCACTGTAATTCTGCTTACTGTGTTAGATAAGGTTTAATTATTCATTTAGTGTGTGTGTGTGTGTGTGTGTGTGTGTGTGTGTGTGTGTGTGTGTGTGTGTGTGTGTGTGTGTGGTTAAAACAGGTTAAAACAGAAGTAGACTACAGTAATACAGAGTGATATGCATTAAAATTACACACTCTGCCATTTCTGCTTCAAAAATCTACTGGCCACGTCCCAAATCGCTGCTGAACTGGAGACTGCAGTAAAAGGTTACAGAAGGGCAGACTGGGTCGCCACAGCCTTCGGGTTCAGGTGAATTGAAGTGAAAAACGGGACATATTGGGGATTTAGGCTGCATACTTTTTATAGATGTGGAAAAAGAAAGCTATTTGCAGAATTTCCATTTATATAGTCAAAAATCCTGTTACAAAGGACTGCAGAAATACCAAAGGATGTGGAAAGCAACGCACATAAAGTTCAAAAAAAAAAAAAAAAAAAAACCAAACTGTGCATGAACTCATCCTACAGCCTATAAAGTACGGCCCAGTTGGCATTTTATCAGATACAGTTTGGGATAGACTTTTGGATTCTGCTGGGTCCGACCAGCTGATCCGGATTCTGATCAGTTGTGTGTGTGTGTGGGGGGGGGGGGGGGGGGAATAGGAGTTCAGATATATTAAAGTATATGGAGGTAACCATGACGACGGAAGTGTTTGATGATGTAGCGTTTTTACAATCCTGAGGAGGGATTGTGCATGGAGGGCCAAGCATCACTCTGAGATTTCCTTTTTGCTTTTTCCCTTTTTCAG
>CM045729.1:77746549-77864049 GCA_024760905.1 Plotosus lineatus
ACACGGCCACGGAGGGGCTACTGATTCCACACCGGAGACCAGACAGAGAGAGAGAGAGAGAGAGAGAGAGAGAGAGAGAGAGAGAGAGAAAGGCGCGCTCGCGCAAAAGCAGCTCGAGATATTCCGTTTCGGAGAGAAGTGCGCGAGCTCCAGTACAAAAATGAAAAAAAAAAAAAAAATGACAGTGGAGTAAAATGACGTAATGAAAATCAACAATAAACAAAAACGCTGATTACAATAATAACAATAATAGTCATGATAAATGAGGTGAAAGTAAAATAAAAAAAAAAGAAAAATGGAAAAAAAAAGAAAGATGGAGTCAGATGAAAGTTGTCATGAGCCGCTCGAGCCTCTCGCGCAGGTCCGGAGAGAAAGTGCAGGAGTCGGAGCGCGCGCCACGGCACTGCTTTTACTCTGTTCAAAACCGCGACGCTTCTGAGACTCCCAATATTTGGCGGAGCTCGCGCTGAGCTGGCTCCGCCCCGCGCCGCATCCCATTGGCCAGGCCAAACGACAGCGAATGGTAACGAGTCTGTCAATCAAACTGGGTCGCTCAGCAACCGGATGAGCGCTGAAAGCCAGGCGCTGGAAAGCGAATCAAGCGGAGCGTGTGTGTGTGTGTGTGTGTGTGTGTGAGAGAGAGAGAGAGAGAGAGAGAGATCTAAAATCCAGAGAGAGCTTCATGAAATTAGTGACAACACATTTTAATATGTGCCATTTTTTGTTCTTGCTACATTCGGAGCTTTGATCCCACCTACGGATCTGAAAACACACACACACACACACACACACACACACACACACACACAGCTTCATCGTGCTCGTCAACAGAACAGAACTGTACAGATTTGGGTTTCAGGGTTCATCATCCATCAGATGGACAACGGCGCCGACTAGCGGTGAATTTCACAGCCAGAGGGGAAGGGAGGAGGAGAAACAACCAGGGTTTAACAGTTGAGTAATAAAAATAGGAGATGTAAATTAAACTGGAAGAAAAACAGTGCAAGCGCGGTAGTGCTGGACTGAGTCGATGCTTTTATTATTATAAATATTATTATAAATATTATTATTATTATTAGTAGTAGTATTGTTACAAAACGGGTGTAATTTAAAGCGTCCATGTGGATGCCCTTCACTCCACCTCTACACGTGTATTTGGGTTAATAGACGGGTCTCACCAAAAGGCCGAATCATCAGCAAACCGCCGCAGATTCCACAATGAACAAATCATTAGAGGACAAGCAAACACGCACCTGACGGGCCTGCGTGTGCGCGTGCGCGTGTGTGATGGAGAGAGAGAGAGAGAGAGAGAGAGAGAGAGAGAGAGAGAGAGGAGCCGGCGCTCTGTGTATTGGTTAATTCAGGGGGTTCATTAAATGGTGATGTGAGCGCCTGCAGTAATTGTGAGCGGCCTGGTGTTGATCGTATCAGGGATGGAAATGGTCGAGGTGCTCAGGTGACACATCATCACTTCAGATCGAAATGGGCGGCTGGGCTCATGTCTGCAAGGAAGAGATTAAAGCTCCCACTTGGTTAGAAGACAGAAGAGAAGAATACCGAGATGAACCGTCGAGGCTTCAGGAAAAAACAAAACCACATAAAAAAAAAAAAAAGAAAAAAAAAAAAAAAAAAAAAGGAAATCAGGAGGAAATGATGAGTTCCTGTTGTCCCTAAAATAAACCAGATCATTCAGTCCAAATACAAGGTTAAGATGAGACACACACACACACACACACACACACACTTGTGGAGGGGGAGATTTTGTGTGTATAACTGTAAGCTGAACCTTCAAGCACCACAAACCCAATAACTGCATTTTTGTGTGTGTGTCAGTGTTATATTTATGTTTATTGACAGCATCTCATTTCTTTCTTTATAAGTTTTACTGACAATGTGAACCAGAGCTACAGCAAAAGCCATCCGCCTTCATTCTGTTTCTCTTTCTTCTTCTTCTCCGGTTAGAAAGAGATAGTCGCGTATACATCTCCTGCAGTTTTTATTATAAGAATCTGAGCCGGAAGCTTTTCCTCTGGATCTCACAGAAGCAGCCTCGGTCCTTCTGGAGGCTTTTCTGGTTGTTAACTTTCCACAGATACATTTATTTTCGAAATTGAAATTTCATTTCTGTGCAGGGATACGAATGATGAGAAGCGTAAAAACGTTTTGCGCTGACTTGATAAATGACGTCATCAAATTAAAACCTTAGCATCAGGGTGACTATTATAAGGCATGTCTTGATTTGTGCAGGTAATATATCAAATATTCTCAGATCTTAAACGACAAGGGGTCGAGAAATGGGCATCGAACCCTTATCTTTAACTGGTTACCATGCGTGGACTATCTGTGCTGCAGCGACGAATAACAAAGTGACTCATTTCTTACAGAGACATCGACTCGTAAACCCTGACGGTCTGCTCTACAAACCGAGGGGGGAAAAGAAGATAAAGTTCTCTGTCCGGAGTACGACTTGGGTGGAAGTACAGAGTGTGGTGCTGCTGGACAGAAAACCATCTGTGTACTTTCGATGAAATAAACCTGGAGGGTTTTATCCATTACATTGATAATCAGCAGCTGCTTTGAAAGAGAATGCAGCTCAAGCACAATATTACAATCAGAAGGAAAACAAGCACGTCAGTCAAATAAACACTGAAAAGGTATTGCTCACGAATCCTAAATTCTCCGAGTCAAATTTAAATAGTGATAAATAACGGTCTCCTAATATTATTCTTATTAAAATAATAAAGTTTTTTTTAAATGCTACTACAGTATTCGTTGTATTGTAGCTGATATTACTATAATATTTACTATATGAACTTGTGTGCTTTATTACCATATTATAATAACCCCTCCCCCCCCCTCATGTCTGGAAGCTGCTATAATAAACTGCATTTTTCCAAAGTACTTTAACCCCTTAATGCCTGAATTATTTTTGCAGTTAAAAAAATCATCACTAGTTTTCCCTAATCAAAAAGGCCTAAGGAAACACCCTGAACACATTTCTTTCAACAAAATTATCACTCTAATCATAATAATAACGATAAATAATATCACAAAAATTCGTGAACGACACAATCCTGCGCATTCAAGAATGTCTCACAGCTGATTGAGGCACGTGGGATCAAGCAGTGCTGCACCAGGCGATGCCACAAATATAGCAGCATGTATTTGTTAGCATTTTTTAAAGAGGACCGTATGGTCCTGCTGGGTGTTAAAGGGTTAAAACTGGTAGTACACATCGCCCGTGGATTCATGGGGAACTTTCCACGAGTACCAGAGAATCCAAAACTGCCAATGGACTCGAGGACAATTTATTTACATTTAAAGTCGAGTAAAGGTTTAATGTTTTATATACTCTCCATTTTTATGCATCGTCGTCTTCTCCTATTTTGGCAATTAAAAAAGATTTCGGTCCAAATTATGAGTCATCGTATTATCACTTCAACATTTAGGATGATATTTACATTAGTTGCAGATTTTTTTTTTTTACTCCACTTACTGTAATATTAGAATATTATACTATAATACTACAATATAGTATTATGTTATTATAAAGCATGACTGTAAGCAGTCAACGTCACATAATCCCACTTTTTTTAACAATACAGTCAGAATTAAACGGAACTAATCCGTACGATTCTCCACCTTTTAGGAAACCCAGAAAAATGAGGAACAACCATAAAAAAAGCATTGTTTATTATAATCTAAAAAAGAAATGAATGAGCCCCTTTTATGGAGGCGTTAGAACTGACCCCCTTCTTAAATCAGCCCAGTCCAAGTCCATTACCCCTGTGGACTGAGACGCACGTTGTTCAGTTTATAATGAGGACATTTCCTTGAAATTCTTATGAAGACACCAAGCATAATTTTCAAAGGGCCTGGATGGAGGAAAGGTGAAGATTGTGCACTGGAAGAACAAATTTGCACAATTAATATTTTCCTTTGAAACTAATTCCTCCAAACCCGAGTCTCAGACGCGAAAAATCAAAGAAAAGAAAATAAATAAAATGGCCTCTGCCATTCACTTTTGCTCTTGATAGGAATCTGAGCGGCCGATGGGGGTCAAGCTGCGGCGCACTCCCATGTTTGGGCAACTGCGAAAAAAAAGAACGACTGCGAGACGCGCGCTCCTGCTAGCAACCTCAGACTGACGTCACTTCTGGAACAAAGAGCAAAGGGCACCAAAGTCCTTCCGCTCCGAAGCGCCGTGTATCATTTAACACATACATACATTTGTTTAAAGTGCACGGCCGAGGAGAGACCGGTACCAGCGCGCACGGATTAATATGTTCATTATTCACGCCTTGACCCGACATGCTCTGAACAGACCCGTGTGCGTCTCTCCATCCATCACGGTGGACATGAGTAGCTGGAGAAGGTCCCCAGCGCGTCACTCTAATTAATTCTCATCTGTGGGACCAGAGATAACACCAACAACTTCAAAGCCTGGCAGGTCCTCCAAGAGGCTGAACGCGTCCGTGCGTGTGTGTGTGTGTGTGTGAGAGAGACTCCTGTCCATCAATACACAAAGTGCACAGGATGTTAACAGCGAATATACACAGCAGTAAGTTTGCTATTCTTTGTATAAACTGTGAAGTCAGGAGTTTCAGTGAAGTTCACCGCCTTCAATTTCAAAAATCCACAAAAATTCTAAACACACACATGTGGGCCCAGCTGTGTCTCACATAGACCCATTTCATACATTTTCCGCGCCATTCTGAAACTCAAGAGTGTTAATGTAAAGAAAATGCACCACAACGCGGGGGTGGGGTGGAGGGTAGTATTAGTATTACTGTATATCCATCTTTAGATTATATTTTTTAAACTTTATACCGCATTTATAAACTTGACGTTGATTGGCTGTTACTATCATATGTATGACATATAAACTGTGTTTTTACCGCATTATAATTATGAGGTTTGAATGATGTCATTTCTAATGCATTTCTATATTAAAAGTATGAAGCTTGTAGCACGCCACTGCTCCCTTGTTTAACATCCATATCCAGTACCACACTTCTCCACACCTTGTTAAACGTCAGATTAAAGGACTTTCCAGGCTCAGGCCCAATAACCTCAAATTCAGGGACCCAACACGGCATAGTTTGAGATACAGATCAAGGTTAATTTCCTGAAATTCACTGCAGGCTCTGGATCAGGCCATATGGATGTCCCGTGGATTTTTAATAAGCCAGTCTTTAAATTTCTTTGGTGAGCCACAAGTTCTGGTACATATTCACTATTTTTTTTTTTTTTTTCTCTCCCCAGACTTTGCTGAAGACTTGATAAAAGTCAACATTATCCAAGTATCAGATGATTCTTTTACAGAATGTATAAACTCAAGCACTTTCAATATACAATGCCCATTTAAGGCAATTGGATTACATTTTTTTTTTTTTTTTTTTTTTTGGATGGATGGATGGATGGGTGGGTGGGGGTTAGTAGATTTCAAGGCATTTTCGGAACTATAGATGATATGTTGTCACAATGCCTTCATTTACCAGGACATGGTATTTTGGTGTATATTTATCATATTGTCACAGCCCAGGATTTGTTAAGCGGTCGAGCAAAACTTTGAGCAAAATCCCAGACAGAACAGAAACGGGGCAAAGATTTAAAACTCAATGATCGATTGTTCCCAGAGCCTGAGCACCGCAGAGACCAGAACACTTCCTCCGAGTGAACATTTTATTGATTACTAATAAAATGTAAGCACATTAACACATATTTGAATCATTTTGACTTAAACTGTAGAACTTTAACACACATCAGAATTTAATGCCCTCACAGAAAGAATGACGTCAGTCTGACACAGCAGCCTATTTGCAAGATTTATTAATGACTCGGCTCCGATTTACAAGACCACAATAAGCTAGCTCCGACCATACGCACCGCGTGCGTGCACACACACACACACACACACACACACACACACACACACACACACACACACACACACCCTGACCGATCTTACCTGCAGCTCCTGAATTCCTTGTATGAACAGTAGACATTTGCAAAACCCACACATGACCTGTCTAAGCAAATCCGAATCGACAGTCAGTGCTGATCTCAGATTAGTTCATCAGCAAATGCACAGCATCAAAGGGCAAATCAAAACAGGATACATTGTAATTAACATGGCACACTGGAGACCAGGTCAATCGGAACCTAAACATGGTTTAGGTTGATCATTAAAAAAAAAAAAAAAAAAAAAAAAAAAAAAAAAAAAAAAACTGCATACTACATATACAGATGCCATGTTGCATTTCAAACGATCCTCAATGTATTTTTACCTTATGACACTTATGGTTGCCCCCTACCTCTCCAAACACACACACACACACACACACACACACACACAATTGCTTTAGCAATCCAGTAAAAACAAAATTGATTCCCCCATAGATGGAGAAAAAGGAAGCATCCTATACACAGCACTGCCAAAAACATAAAAGTCGCTAAAATTGACAGTCCGCGGAGGCGAAGTCCAGCCGTGAGTCAGGCAGAACATGTGAAACAATTCCTCAACCTGGGTTTTGTGAAGTTTGTTCAAACCTAGAGGAGAGACATGGAGGACGGGAGGAACCTCTCTTTGAAAATGTCTACAGATTGGCTTCAACACGAAGTTATCTTTTAGGAAGAGAGAGAGACACATACACACACACACACAGAGAGAGAGAGAGCGAGCGAAGACAGAGAAAGAGATGAGGTACTGGAGGGAGGGTTGGAGTGCATGGTCAGTCTGTGGCTTTGAGCGTGAAGGAGAGGCGAGGTCGGGACTTGCCCTTCCCCAAGATGATCTTCTGCTCTTCCTTCTGCTGTCTCTGCCTCTCCTGCTCTAGCTTCATTCGCTCCTCATGGATCTTTCGCTGCTCCTCCACTATACGCAGCTGATCCTCGGCCTAGTGAGAGGGGAGGGGATAAAAAAAAAACAAAAACAGTAATAAGCACACGGATGAATTGTTATGTCGGAAATAGAACGAGACAGAGCACATTTCTATACACAAGAGTGCAAAACCTGGAGCCCAAAAGCGGTACTCGGACCGTCCTGGGACTTGAACACTTCCTTGAGGAAAACGTGCTCGGACCCCTCGCGACCAACTGCCACCTCCTCCGTTTACACTATTTGGCCAGAAAGTCTCACATGCACCGTTACAGTGGACTGCAATCAGCTTGGGTCACTGCGTGCTGTGAGATGGTTCTGACAACTTTAGACAACGACACAACTCCTATTTCAGTTTATTGATATCCTGTGTTCATTCATTAACTCGCCAAACCATTTAACCCTATTAGGGTCACAGGAAGGCTGAAGCCCATCTCAGCCCACTGGGTGATGGAAGGATACACTCTGAACAGCATACCAGTCCATCATTGGGCAACACGCACAATTATTCACACTCACACCAAGGGGCACTTTGATACAGCCAATGAGCCGAACGCGTATGTCTTTGGACCGTTGGAAGAAACTGGAGGGCACAGGGGAAACCCACAAAGCACGGGGAGAACATGGACCCCAGACCGAAACGCCCCCCGCTGAGCCAGCCGGCGATTCTATAAATGATTCTCCAGCACATCTGAACACTTTTAATGGAGTTAATGTCAGGACTGTATGGTGGCCAAGTCATGTGTTTGCATCTGATGAATCCCAACACTGTCTTCCCGGAACATGACCAAGCCGCCGCAATCACCACAAAAAAGTACAACTGATTGAAAAACCGGTCATTCGGGTCTAAACGTTGCTGAGCCCTGACTCTACCAAACGAGGCAACCCTGGTTCACAGCAGTACGCTCAGAAGTATCAGTCCACGTACTTACCCAGACACATCCACCACTCTGGAAAAAAGTGTACATATGGACTCAAGATCACATGACCTTTGGCCATCAGTGCAGAGACCACTCTTTAAAGCTTTGAAGCTTTTTATTCCAATAATTCTCACAATATAATGCCGTTTATCATGTTCGGCTCTCACGGAAATGCTCTTCCATTCACTAATGAACACAGCAGTCAGTCCGATGGGCCAGTTTTATGATTGAACTTCCCAAGCGTTTACATGATCTCCACTTCTTGTCAATTAAGACTATTCTGACCACATTTCATGTCACAACACTGTCCTTCCTGGTTTTAATAGTGCACGAGACCGTTCTGAACCCAAATACAATTATGTATCTCCTTAGTTGTATTTCCATTGATACAGGCCAATAATTCGGCGGTTATGAAACGCAGTGATTTATTTTTATTTTTTCACAACCACGGACAGCATCTGACATGCTTCGTAAAAATCTGAAAGTACTCACTGCATCAATTAAGTTTTAATAACATGCTGCCAGCTGACGCATTAATCGCCGCAGTGATTACCCATCAATAGCTCAAGTATGTACTGATTTAAATCTAAAGGAGCTTTTTCACCAGGCAGCGTATATACTTACTGCATATCCCTAATCCATGATGTCACTCAATATCATTACTATCATTCGGACATTACAAATAAACACTATATTTTAACTAAAATTAATTCATTAAAAAAAAAAAACATAGCTATGGTAGGAAAAATGGGCACATGTAGACCAAGGGTCAGGTGAGGACACACTGTGAGAATTACAGCGTTCCCAGACAGGAACCATACCACACTTGAAACAAAATTGGATTTGTGCCCACTGTGTCCAAATGGAATAAACAGAAGCTAAATCACACACTTCTGAAAAAGCAACAACATTTACAACGGTTAGGAAATAAAAACACACCCACGCACACAATGCTATGACGCGTCGATAACCATCATCCATGTACACATGCCATACGGCAATTAAATATTATGTCTGGTTCGGCACTTAATAAACAGGGCTGCCTGGTTACAAAACCACAAGCAAGTGTTCACAGTAACGTAGACGTCAACTTCTCGTCTCATTTAAAAGGATGACTGGTGCTCGAAAAACAGATTAACGAGGATTTTCAGAGGCAGAAGAGTTTTTTTTTTGTTTATAAACTTTGAACAAGCAGGACTTAACAGAAACAAATAACTACTTAATAAAGTTACAGTTGATTTAGTCACCCTTTCTGAGGGGAAAAAAAAAAAAAAACGATGTTAGAACTGTGGCTTGACATGGAGGCATTACATATTATATGTTATATAATACATTAAACATTACATAAATATTTAGTGAAAAAAACATTGTAAAAAAAAAAAAATCAGTTCATACTGAAGCAGTCAGGTGATTTAACTTTTTTTTTTAATCATTTTACCCAATAAATGAAAAAGTTTAATGGAACTCCGGGTCCAAATAAAAACACAATGAGATATCTTCCATATTCTGTGGCTTATTTAATCAGAAATCAGCCGCTTGCAATTAAACATTCTATAATTTTTTTAATTGCCTCTTTAAATAATCTTTGCAGGCTGAATGTTTAACTCTCAATTATCTGTTTTGTTAAAAAAAAAAAAAATACAAACAACAGCAACGACATGTTTAAAAATGCATCACAGAACCGAATGTGAAAACCTTCAGTGTTTGGTTACTTTCCGATTGAAAATAATTTAGTTTTGTTGGCTGAAAATGCTAAATTGTTGAATGCGGTTGTAGATTATGTTCTGTAGAACTAAAAATATCACCCCCCCACCCAAGCATTAAGCACTGCTGTCCAATTACTTTTTTTTTTCTTTACACATTTGCACTAAGTTTCATTTTACAGAAGAATACTCACTTCAAAAAACAAAAATTAACTAAAAAATGCACACACATTTCTTTATATTATATATATATATATATATATATATATATATATATATATATATATATATATATATACACACATACATACACACATACACACATGCATGCATACACACACACAGGGATCCCTCACTTTGCACAGTTAATGAGGACTGAGACCCCCCCCCACCGATCGACCCCCCTGACTGATGTATACGTGTACATGTATGTATGTATATAATATCAATAAATACATATTCAACACTATAAACATTTATAATGACAATTAAACAATCAAAAATAATGCATAAGATGTAAATAAAATATAAATACACACTCAGATGCGCACTTCACATAAAAATATAAGTAGTTTTGTTGGGGGTTTTGAGCTGTTTCTTGTTTGTTTTTTTTATTGCATAATTGGCCTTGTTTTGTTGCATTTTCCTTAACTTTTCCCCCTTAATTTAATTATTTTTTGATGAATATTTTTGAAAAACCCGAGATGCACTGCAGCTGCAGAAACTGAAGTAGCAGCGAGGGATCACTCTACACACACACACACACACACACGGTTAATTTCTCTCCTGTGGTGGAGCGGCTTTATTCCAAAAAGATTAACATACTTCTTGTGTGTGTATATATATATATATATATATATATATATATATATATATATATATATATAAAATGCTGAAATCTGGTGCATTATCCAGAAAAATGTTTTTCAGGAAATGGTCCTGGCTCAAACTGTCAATATTCCAGACAGTACCCACAGTTTTTGATTCTTATCTTTGTTAACGTATTTTATTTTAGTTTGGGTTTGTATATACATCAAGTTATTTTATCATTTATGGATGAACTGAAAAAAGTGACCATGAGATCAAAATATATTTTTTCTACAGTCCGAGTTCCTAACCAGAGCCTGTTACAGAGCAGATGTGAGAACACTGTAATAGGAGAGAAATCCATTGCGAATTCTATAGGTTTGTTCTTTTCCTGAATATGTGGCATTTTCAAAAGTGATTTCCTCCAAATTACAAGAAATCTCAACAGTTCCTGAGACACGTTAAAAAAAAAAAAAAAAAATAATAATAATTTTTTTTAAAAATGACGAGTTAACAATGAGTATACAAAACCTGAAGAGATAGAACACAGAGCGGTTGATATAACAGAAAAATGATCATGTGCCGTACGTACATTCTTATGTGGTGTTAACTCAACAGCTTTGCATTGGCAGAAAGATGGCAATTTTACCATTGTGATAGCCAATGTTAGTGCATGACTGATTGTTGCTATTAGTAACGCATCACAGCAAAGTGGCTCATAAGCTGAAAATTAGTTTTGAGCAACTGGAACCATTTTGTATTTTGTATCTGAAGCTTTAAAATTATATCAACTTTTCTAAACCTGGTTGCTAGTCTTGGAGTAGCCAACCAAAACCCTGCTAGGTATTTTCACACTTTTAAACCTTCAGCTTTGGAGAAAATCATATTTACATACATATATTTTATATATATATATATATATATATATATATATATATATATATATAAAATTTGATGTGATAAGCGACCAGGGTGCTTAAAAAATTGGAGTGGGTGGGAGCTTATTAAAATGTTTACCAGCTGAGTGGAACGGTAAGTGCTTATTACCATCGAGGTGGAAAACATGAATAATAACAGAACAATAAACGAGTTTTACTGGTATTTGTGTTGTTCATTTTACGGTATCAATCAAATTACTTATATGAGAGCTGAAAATAATAAAAAAACCAGCATAATTATATATAAAAAAAAAAAGAAAAAAAAGACCCTGTAACTTTTCCCTTCCCGTGCTGTTCCTTTAACCCCCCCCCCCCCTTCCATGTAAAATTGAGCCAATCAACTTGAATGTCAACTTTAGCACATGGCACATTTGAACCAGTCAACACAAAGGTCAATTTTAGCACATGGCCAGGAATATCTTTAAATGTATGAAGTTAGTGAGCAGGAGAATCAGGTGAAAAATACTCGTCATCAGTTTCTGATAGGTTCAAATCTGGCTCATCGCTCCATTCATTCAGAGCGTCCCATAGTTTTGCTGTAGCAGTTTCTAATGGTTCATTGGCTGTTGGACATTTACCAAGAGAACACAGCAAAATATTTTCCTGTTTTTTATAGCACGGTGGAACAATCAAATGTGTTGTGACTGATGATTATAGACATTCCCCAGTGGCAGGGGATCTTGAGATACCGTGTAAACTCACTTTTACAGCCAGTGAACACCTCATTTTACCGTTACAGAGACTGATCGAATAAAACTGCTAAGTTTGATCTACCATTTTGCTCCAAGTACACATGGGCGGTTATTAGACACAAGATCAAAAACATGGGGGGGGGGCGCTTATTGGAACAGGACGCTTATTACGTTGAATATGGTATTTTGCTTTGTATTAAAGCTGTAACATTCATTTTTATAATATAATGGAAATGTATAATTATATTATGTTGCTATGGCATTTAGGTATTCTTTCATTTTCGGAACTGCTCAATCCTAACTAGGGTCACAGGGAGGCTGGCACCCATCTCAGCTACCTCTGCGAGAGGTCGGGGTACACCCTGGACAGCTCACCAGGTGCCATAGCATTATTTTCATAAATTAAAAAAAAAAGTTTTTTCCTCTGCATTAAAAATTAAGTTTTGATTCATTCCCCATTACTTTTTTTTTTAAAGTAAAAATAAAAATACATACCAGCTTGGCCTGAGCTTCAGCGATCTTTCTGTTGTTCTCTTCCAAAATTTTTTCCAGTTCCTCTCGTTTGGATTTTTCTTCCTCCTACAGGGGTGACACGGTGACACGTTAGGCCGAGCAAAAAAAATTTCCCTGAAAGCAACCTCCATCCATACAGTCTCACGTGCAAACACTCCTACACACGCTCTATTCGACCCATACACAGTACCAGCCAGATACACTCACAGCACAAAAGCTCTTTCATTCTTTCGCTCACATTCATCACACTGGCAAATGGCAGAATCTTAAGGAAAAAATGCATAGAATTAACCCCCCACGTAACGCTCCTTTTTTGCGCCATAGATCAAACACCCTCCCGTCGACTGACTTCAATCACACAGTTAAGATCCCACAATGTCTGAACCCAAACATTCATGTGCATACATACAGAACAAACATCGACTAATGAAGAGCCTCTCTGAAGACGAGTTTAAAAAAAAAAAAAAAGAAAGAAATAAAATAAATAAATCAGGAGTTTGTTTAGTTTTCATTTTCTAATCTATTATATACAGCAAGACATTCTGACAAAAAAAAAAAAAAAAAAAAAAAAAAAAAAAAAAGACTGAGTAAATAATACAAAGGAGAGATTGAATAGTAGCTCACCAATGCTTGTATACCTACGCTTTTTTCCTTTGACTGTGCACTGTACCTACACAACTGCTGATAAAATCGGGCGAGTATTTACTGCCTGGTCCCGCGTGTGTCCCATCCTGGACAGCGCTGTGCTTCCCCTTTAAAATCTCTGCTCTGAGGCGCTAGCACGAGCTAGTGCTCTTCTTACACAGCAAACACCACATGCAGTATATCACATTGCAGTAGAGTCAAAAGTGATGGTGTGTTGGACAGGAGAGTGAAGAATGTAAGTAAAACACATTACCATGTGTGGACATGAACAATCGCGGGACGTCAGGCTTTTACTGTTAAAAGGGTGTTAACAACTGCAGGAACACAAAAATGGGATCATTCGTTACATCAAATATTTGTGTGGATGTGAATAAACGAGATAGTGCTTCAAGTATATTGAGCCTACATAATGAGTGAGTGCGTGAACCACTACATGACTTGTGGGCGTACGTGCGTGTCTGAGTGAGTGAGTGTGTGTGAGAGTGTGTGTGTTGTCTGAGCACGAAAAAACAGCATTCCTGAGGAAAAGCAAGTCGTGAGGACACAGAAGTACATTTAAAATACTGCACTTTTAACAATGAAAAAAAAAAAAAAAAGTGATAAAGAAATAAATGTGGTTAGAAGAGTGTAAAATAGAAAGTAAATAAATAATTTTAAAAAATGGAATTCTATAAAGAGAGACAAGAAAACATGAAAATGAATATACGCTGAACATTATCAAAAAAAAAAAAAAAAAAATTAAGAAAAAAGATCATGTGGTAAGTAGAGCATGCTGGTATGAACGAGCCTGGCGTCTAACTGGTCTACAAGAGACCGGGCAGCAGAAGGGCACATATCTAACCCTGTTAGTGCTGACCCATGGGACACCGAGGTGTTTCTGTGGCCTCGACTGCAAGGAGAATTAGTGTCATATTTAAAAACTTGTTGTTGTGTGTGCGTGTGTGTGCGCGCGCATGCGCGCGCAGGAGAGGGGGCGGGGGAAGAGACCCTTGTTAGGTTGGCCGATATTCCAATTGCATTCACTTATTTAAAATGTATAGGTCATGGGAGTTTCGTTAATTTGAAAATATACTATTAAATTAAAATAAATATATTAAAAAATATATATAAATATAAAATAATATGGAAAAACAAAAACACCCGATCAAAGTAACATCGGTGTTTATACACATATCTTAAATAAGAGACACTGACAACAGAAAGAGGGTGAGGACACAGAAGCAGCTGGAATATGGGAAAGAGGGACAAAGATAAAGAAGTGATTAATATCTCACAGCCGTGACACAACCTGTGCACCGCACGTCCTCGAGCACACCCAGCGCATCCTGTTACACTGCTGTACTAATCTGTGCATCTCATTCCACCATCTCAACACATCAATCGAATCACGTTAACACCCCTAGGTTACTGATGATGATGACGATAAGGCAGCACTGTGCACGCCCATCTGTTCTAAACGAAGGCAAATTCCATACGGCTCATCCAGTGTGTAATTTCAATGCCATCGATCCACACTAATTAATCTATTCTGACGTTCTCCCTCCGCCCTCTCTCGAGTTAGTGCGTACTGGGTTGTGCCACGGCGGCGGGTGACATGGCCATTCCAAACGACCGAGCGTTACCTCGCGGGCTTTCTGTGCGCTCAACTCGGCCTGCCTCTGTCTCTCGAGTTCCTGAAGAAGCTGTGCCTCCATGATGCGTTTGGCCTCCTCGACACGTCGCAGCACCTCGCGCTCAATCTCATCTCTACGCTTCTCCAGCTCCTCTTCCACGCGTCGTGCCACCAGCTCCTCCACTCTCCGCGCCGTCTCCTCCTCAATCAGACGCTCCTCGATCTCCTGCTGACGGCTTGGATCAAAAATAATAATAATAATTAAAAATGGCTGAAATAAATATTCTTCTAAAAGCACTTACAACTTTTCAAACAGAACAGAAACCAACATGTCTGACTGCACATACACAAGGTGTGTCTTTTAAATTGATTTTCTCAAATTTAACCAGCAGCTCTCTCGCATGAACTGAGAAAAGAATCGGCCAAGTGCTACTGCCGACTGTATTTAAAATTTTCATCAACATTTTCCAGTCACACTCCTTAAGGAGTACTCGGACACACTCAAGAGAAAAAAAACCTGCCAAGATTCGATTTCTGAACACCACCCAGGGGAATATCAAACGGCAGACCATCTCCAGTGTCCCATTCCTTAGTTTTATTGACATGTACTGAACAGGGTCACCCGAGCCACGGCCCAGGGTCGGCGTCACTCTAGACCAAACAGGGACAGAGTGCTTTTAAGGTTCAGATGGCCATGCCTTAGGCCAATCCTAAAGCCTTAATGCACCAGCCTTCACAGTTTAACTCCATCTATCACATCCTGTTCTTTATCAGATTCTGTTTTGGTCTCTTGGCCGCCGGCATCCACGGCCCTCTCCAGGAAACATAAACTGTGTCTTAATACAAAGAAGAGACTAAAACATATTTAAACACGGGGTTTTGTGGTAACGCAAGCACACGCAGCTAATCTGATGATCACATGTGCCATCTGTGTGGCAATTTAATTAAACATGCACAGAGTGTGTAAACTTCTTGCCTCATCTTGGATTATTAGAGATGATGTATTTATAAAAGAAAGCAGCGTGCTGGTCTCTCAGAAACCTGAATTCTTCAAGGGACGTTATGTGTGGCGTTATAACACACACACATACATATATATATATATACACAAAAATAAAAGGACAGGACAAAGACTTTCTATTGAAACTCCATTTATCACTACAGATCTGTTTCGAGGGGTGGTGAAACCATCCTCTCTCTTCAGGTGATTATAGAAGAATTATAGAAGATTCTTCTATAATCACCTGAAGAGAGAGGATGGTTTCACCACCCCTCGAAACAGATCTGTAGTGATAAATGGAGTTTCAATAGAAAGTCTTTGTCCTGTCCTTTTATTTTTGTTTATTTGCTCTACCAAAAAGTATTGAGCACTCTCCTACGGAAGGATCTACTCAGAAAATCCTCTATATATATATATATATACATATACACATACACACATCATTATGAGTATATTGGTAGTAGGATGCTGAGGTTGGAACTACCAGGCAGAAGGCCTAGAGGAAGACCAAAGAGACGATTCATGGATGTGGTGAAGCAGGACATGAAGGTAGCTGGTATAAGAGAAGAAGATGCAAAGAATAGGGTGAGATGAAGGCAGATGATTCGCTGTGGCGACCCCTGAAGGGAAAAGCCGAAAGGAAAAGAAGAAGATATATATGCATCACTACTTTCGAGCATGCATGCTTCATATGTGTGGTCATACTTTATCTACCACCACAGACAGCGACAGATGAACCTATATCAGGATATTCAAATCAAAATCCAAAGCAGTCTTAGGAACGGCTTTCACCCACAAGCTAACCCAAAAAAATAAATAAAAATAACACCACCACACAAAATGACTTAATTTTCACCACGCAGACCATCCTCACGGACACTGCGACGTCACGTCCTCCTGCAATATTCATGTTTAGCGCAGGGTTCTAAATATCATATCTACCTTTTATTCTGTACATATCTCTCACCTTTTGCATATGTGCAAGTTTAGGTTTATGTATAAGTGACTGTGAATATGTGGGTGAATCAAAGTGTATGGATATGCCTATTTAAACCTGTGTGTGTGTGTGCGTGTATGCGTGGCGGCGCATCAGCACACATGGGTCTGATCACGAAACCATTTTCTGCAGATTTAGAAAAAATAGTTTCCCCGCATTGTTTAATGTATGAGGCCAATATGCATTAAATCCTGGTAGATGCAGAATGACACTCCTTGGAGAAGCAGCATCATCAAATTATCAGTGGGACGACTCACAATGTCAGTAACATGGACAGCATGAACAGCCTTATTCACCAATAATAGCTTTAGATAATACTTGTGTAATTAGTTACATTATGCCAATTGACAGTGATTGAGATGTTCAACTTTTCTTTATTATCTTTTTTTCCCTTTCGGCTGTTCCCGTTTTTCTTCAGGGGTCACCACAGCGGATCTGTGATTCACATGTTTGATTTGTAATAGGTTTTTACGTCGGATGCCCTTCCTGACAACTATCAGCAAGGGGCGGAAACACGCTGACGGCTTCGCAGTCTACTCTTGTCGAAAGTCAGCAATGGTTCTTTTACATGAACCTGAATGGTTCTTTTACATGAATCTCAATTTAGACAGTGAGGGACATGGCCGGTCTTTGATAACCCAGTGAGCTGCACTGGGGGTACTCTTCTTTATTATCTAAAGTCAATAAATGCTGACACATAATTTTTGTACATAGTGAAGCCTGCTCCGATTCATTTGGTCCTGTGGACCTGTGGAGACCTTAACAGAGGTTCAGCAAAAATTAGGTCTTTCTCTTGTCACAAAATTGAGCATGAAAAAGGTGTAAATTAGGAAGTACTTAAATTATTTCAAAAACTGTGTTCACCATATGTACACATTTTTATATGATATTATATCCCAGGCATGCACTAAAGATTTTTATGCAATGCATTTCATGATCAGACCATATACCATTGTGCCATTAGTTTAGCACACCCGAGTTATCTTTTGTGCACTTTTATAATTTCTACTATAAAGAGAGCTGCTAACCTGATTTTTACTGTTGCAGAAAAAGTGGCAATAAAGATCTCTAATCTCACTTTATTACCAGAACCTTTAGACAGAACATTAATTCAGAATTTAGCGGGAAACGCCAAGCTGCAATTTCTATTAGAACAAAGGTTCAGAATATTATATAAATTTATATACGTGTCCAATTTTTCCAAATGAGCTACCATTTTCTTGATCTTCTATATTTATGTCATTATCAAACAAATACCATTTTATGCATTTCTACTAAAAATGTCCAAATGCATAGATCAAACCTCTAGACATTATTGTCAGCAACTCTGGTTCTCAAAATGAGGTCCAACGGCAGGGCTGCCAACCCAAGGAAGTACCATTTTGTAGTCGATAAACCAAAAATTTGTATTTTGAGCTGAAGATTAGTGTTCGTAATAGACAAAATTAGTACTCAAATTAGGATTCCCCAAAATTACATATATGGACATACAGGTTATCTTTCTCAAATTTTACTGCATTTTGGATTACTGAGAAAACCAGGTTTATTTGACAATTCTACTGGTGTTACAATACAAAATATAATGTCATCATTATTATTATTATTATTATTATTATTATTATATATTGAATATTTATTATTAATTACACATGGCCCTGAATGATATTTGATATCAGCGTTTACGAATAACAAGTAAAGAGTTCAGGACAAGAAAAAAGTTAGGAAGCAAACCGGTCGCTAGCTGGCTATGTCTGCCTCCCTTTACTGTATATGCGTTTTAATATCAAAAACACCCCAATGCGCAATGCTACATTTCGCATTACACATTGTGCACAAGGCCGTGTATCTGTCATGCTTCTTAATAAATAGATGAGTTGGTGAATATTCCGATAAAAATTATTGCTTTCTTTTCGTCGCCATTTTGTGTTTCCTGCAACCGTTCAATGATTGGCTCTGGTACCCAGAGTGTACGCAAGATAGCTGCGGATTCACGGAAGTCGACCCTACCTTGCTGCCAATTAACGAATCACATGGTAAAATACAACAGTAACATCCCGTGAGATTATCAAGAGACTTGGCTTTACCAGGAAGGTAAACACGGATCGAATTTGATGCAATTCATCAGAATTAATGATAAAATATTGTCGAATCAAACTGAAAGGAGAATATTTTCCTGAAAGTTTGAAATTCTTATTAATGTTTGAATGAATCGTATTGTTGTATTTTGTTATTTTTCGTATGAATGCAGATAAATGCGTACAAGTTGGCATCTCTGAGAAAGACTGACCCTAAAACCAAACTATTCAATTTGTGACAGCGGGCGAAGACGCTTCACACCGGCACTTTAAGTTGGCTACTCTTTTTTTTTTTAAAGTAAAATTTTTCAAAAGAGTATATTAAAAATATTAATATATTAAACCTTAAGCCAGTACATTTTTGGATGATTCTGTGTCACAAAATATGCAGGCCTGCAATAAATAAATAAAAAATAATTAAATAAACATTGAAACCCGTTGGATTGTGCTGATCAATGTCTGTAAAAGGGCGAGAGAAAATAATGTTAAAATTAAAATATAAAAGTATTTAATAAAGTCAGCAGTGAAGAACTGCCTCAGACCCAAACAGCCATGGTTCCCTATCTGCACTCCCTGTAAATTCCGCCCCTTATGTTCGTGACACATCTTTTGCCCAATCAGCGGGTGGCTTATTACCAAGGCCTCCCGAATTATGCGCAAAGAGAACGGGGAGCGCAATACGGGTAGGAGATGAAAATACTGTAATATAGGATTCCCACAGTTAGCTTTAGCACGCCAGTATGCTCCAAAAGCGCCATTACTGTTATCCAGGTGATTTAAACAAACAATCTAAGACAACAATGTACCGGTTCCAAGGTCTTCTCACATGCACACGATACTTACATCTTCCGCTGTCTCTCCATTTCGGCTTTCTTCTCCTCCTCCTCCTTCCTCTGCTTCTCCTCAGCAGCGGTGCGTTTACTCAGCGTGCGCCCGAACATGTCCACTCTATCCACCGGCGACGCGGGCCTGACCCGCTCCCTGTTCGACCTGGACCTGGAACGCGACTCTCGCCGACGGTTTCTCTTTGCCTCTCGGGATCGGGAGCGTTTCTTGCTCCTTTCCCGGTCCTTCGACCGAGACCTGGAGCGGCTGCCGCGCTTCTTGCTGTGTTTGGTGCCGCTTTTCGAGTGCTTCGACCGGGACGAGCTGCGGCTTCTCGAGCGCCCCATTTCTGCTTTCTAAACTATCTCTGCCAAATAAACCGTCCACAAGCTGCGACTACAAAGATAAAAGAACCTGCACCTACTCTCCCCGTGGAACACAACAGTAATGATATTCTGAGATTAAACAGTGAATTCTTATTATTTTCCCTTCTGTGGAAGTTACTAAATTCAACCAAATATGGCGACTGTGGTGTGTTGTGCGCGAGTTTCCCAGAATCCTTAGCGCTGCTGCTGCTGCTGCTGCTCGGGTTCAGTCGGCTCTTTTCGTATTTCTACGGCGGCGGATAAAAGGAGGGGCGGACTTGACCGGTCACAGAGCAAAGTGCAAACCTGGAAAAGATCATTGAGGACAATCTTAAAATATAAATTTCTTCTCAAATCATATACACAGACATATATAACAGGAAACTTCGGTAACAGATACGGAAGACATTATTTAAATTACATTGCTTATGTTGTAATTAGACTGTATTGGTTAATTATCTGTGAAACATTAGTGTGATATTATCCCAGGCGAACAACTCAGCCTTATTTCTTGAAAATACTTTTTAAATATAAACCTATTGGAAATTTGAATATTAATTAATTCACAAAGTGCTATTTAAGAAAAATGAGTAGTGCTATGTTATCCCATACAGGGAGGGATCCCTCACGACTTTGCGATTCAATTCATGCGGAGGTGCAAAAATATTCATCGAATTAAAAAAATAGGGGAATTAAGGAAGAATAGCAGAAAAAGTTAAGGAAAATGTCACAAACAAGGTCAATTATAAGATAAGATAAGATACAGCTTTATTAATCTCACAATGGAGAAATTCACTGTTACAGGCTCTTGAGGTACCATCAGTAGGGGGTGCAAAAATAGATAAAAATACAAACATACACACATACATATATATTATATAAGTAAATAAATAAATAGATACATAAATAGTATAAATTAATAAACAATAAAAGAAAAGAAGGGAACAACTTTGTAGACTGGCCTATATTCAAGTGTAATGTATCTGAGTGCAGAGTAGATGGGTTGATATGGTTCACAGTCAGTGGGGTAGATGTGGTTGATTAAAGTGCACGGGGTTTTTATTGCACATAACCGGTATTTTCACAGACAGTTACAAAGTGGCGTTGTACAGTCTGACAGCCGTGGGAATGAACGACCTGCGGTAGCGCTCCTTCCTGCACTGAGGATGTCTCAGTCGTCCACTGAAGGAGCTATTCAGCTTCTCTACAGTCTGGTGCAGTGGGTGAGAGCTGTTGACCAGGATGGATGTGAGCTTTGCTACCATCCTCCTCTCACTCACCTCCTCCACAGAGTCCAGTGGGCAGCCGAGGACAGAGCTGGCCCTCCTGACCAGCTTGTTCAGTCTCTTTCTGTCCCGCTCTGTGCTGCCCTAATTATGCAAAAGAACAACAAAAAAAAAACCCCCGAAACAAACACAAAATAATAACAACCCAAAACCTCCCATCGAAACGACTTATACCCCCATTTCACTGGAGCATCGCAGACTTACGAAAGCAAAAATGTTGTCATCCACAAACATTCCGCTATTATTTCCTTATCTTCCGTGTGATTCCGTAGTTATTCCTCAAGTCTTCCTCCACTTCTGTATGCTTCCGGTACGTCAAAATATTCCGTGAACGTGCTTTTGAGCATGTTCAAAAGCACGTTCACGGAAAAAAATTCCGTGAGTGTTCCGCGCTCTACACACCACACACCATCAGCAGCAGCAGCAGCAGCAGCAGCAGACTGAGCACTTGCCGGGTGCTTTCCCCCCTTACTTTAAGACATTGCCCCCGAAGACCGATCGATGGCACAGCGTGAGTATTTCACCTTCTTCTGATTCACTGATCCACTGCTGATTGTGGTTTGTTTGAGACTTCGATCGGGTCTTAATGATCTTCCTCCTCATGCTGATGATCACGTGCGCGCAGACGAAGTAGAGAGCGCACCGCACGCACAGCAATGTTTAAACCGCCTTATAATAAATGATCAAGCAAACACAAAGCATTACATCTTAAACACGTGCTCAAGTGCATGCTTTCATCCAGCATAGACTCGATCAGAGGGGTTTCCATCAATTTTCTGTGTAAAAATGCCGAAGCTTTTCCGTAGACTGTGTTCCGTGCCTTTCCGCTATGATCGTTGGATGCCGTGCTCCAGTGAAATGGGGGCATCGTTGTGAGGTGCGCATCTGAGTGTGTGCACGTGTATCTGCGTGCATGCGCGCGAGAGAGTCTGTATGTGTGTGTATTTATATTTTATTTACAACTTATGCATTATTTTTTTGAAGTTTAATTGTTATTATAAGCATTTATAACATTGAATATGTATTTATTGATATTATATGCACATATACATGTACATATACGTCAGGCGAGGGGGGATGATCCTACTTCGCGGAATTGGGTGGTCACGTGGGGATTTCGGTCCCAATTAATCGCAGAAAGTGAGTGATCCCTGTATACTCTAGTACAGGCGTGACCAACCAGTCAGAGACCAAGAGCCACCTTTTATACAGTGTTACCGCAAAGAGCCATATCATACACATGGACATCACCCATCCCTTTCTCTCTCTCTCTCACACACACACACACACACACACACACACACACACACACCCCTCTGCTCATCCAGATTTATTGTAAATTCACACACCAACATGATAAAATAAATACATCTTTGAAGGTCAGAGTGAAAATGTGATTCAATAGCCGTGTTAATGTCCGATGTTCTGTGTTCAACAGTGTGACGGGACAGTTGGACGTCCGATACCACGCGGTTTAGTTTGTCGTTTTCAGGAGACAAGATTTTAACAATGTCACTGAGGGATTTTATAACGGACTCCCCTTCATTGTATGGCGTTTTGGCCCGTGTAATGTTCTAAGCCAGTAGATATGATGCAAGCGTTACGGTCTCTGAGCACTTCGTACATTTTTGGAAAAACTGTATCTGCTGTCCTGCCTGACTTTTCAAAGTGAACAACTTGTACTTGTGAAGTTCAGTCCCTTTTGGAAATTCCTGGTCAAAGTTAGTATGCTCATGACTCATGTCATCCAAAAGGAGGATGAAATAAAATTATTGATTAGAATAGTTTTAGCGATGCTTCTACTGATTATGTGTGCAGAGCATGCTTTAAACTTTTAAAGCATTAACTTTAATTACATTTTTTTAAAAAAAACAAAACATTAATGTACAAAAGGTCACTTGATCCCGTGCTATGTGACACGCCGACAGGAAATTGAGACTGCATTGAAGAGTCTATTGTGATCTCATGTCATTGTAATCTATTAGTGTTGACCTGCAGAGTGTCTTTGTTGTTCTTTCATAATGATATCATATGTAAACGCTTGTCATGCCTGTTGTATCACTGATTCCAAAACAGTGTCTTTTTTTTTTTAAACCATGCCAGGTCTGTAAGCCAAGGCAAAGAACTCCAGATCAGAGTGGCAATAATGCAGCAGTACAGTCAGCAGTCGCTGCTTAATAAAAAGAAACAACAACAAAGAAGGAGGAGGCTTACAATTTGGGGTTATATTAATGAGACTTAATCAGAGCTCCTTCATCCTGTAAGAACAAGAAGTTGAATAAAGACATTAACTTGGAAACACTGGATGGTTGAGCTCGAGTACTGACCAGACTCTCCACAGTCGTCTGAGCTGTCTGATCAGCACAAAGTTTGTTGTTTTTTCAATGAACCTAATAAAAGATAAAATAATAACCAATGGCTTAGAAAATGAATGAAAGAATAATTATTAACAGAAAATAAACATAATAAGTCTGATGAACATCTACACATTTAGGGAGCGCCTATATTATGGAAGGGGCTGCGGTAGCCTGGTGGTAAAGGTGCTGGATCACTGATCTTAGAGTTGGGGGGGTTCAACCCCCCACCCCACCCCCACCCCCACCCCCACCGTGCAGCTAACTGGGTTATCAAAGGCTGGCCATGTCTCTCACTGTCTATGGTGTGAGGTTCACGTAAAAGAACCATTGCTGACTTTCGTCGAGAGCAGCTGCATAGCCGTCAGCGTGTTTCTAATCAGGAGTCGGAGTCCCCGGAGGCAGTTCGTTCACAGCAACGTTCTGGAAACTCCTGCAGTGGCACTGGAAACTGGTCGTATCGGCTTCTGCGCTTCCATTGGATCCTTCCGGTGGCGCTGAGAGAGGGGGCTTGCTGCTTGGGTAACAGTGTTATGGTCTGTGTTATTTGGCGACTTTTAACTTTCTTTCTCTCTCCTTATGCACTGCAGACGCTGGCGAGGGGCGTGGCTGTCACACGCAGGCGGAGTCTGGACATTACACCTGACTCCACTCAGCCATCATCGGGCTATAAAGATGAGCAGCGCGCTCCTCCCAGTGCTAGAAGATTGTCCCTCCAAACGATCCCGTTTCCCCGTGATCTCTCTGGCTCCCTGGTTCTCAGCTCCGTGCTTGATCAGCTACCGCTTTGATATTTTCCCTTCGTGATTTTGGTTCTCGGGTTCCCCCTCACCTTTACGGTGGTCACGATTCCCCATACTCCAGTGCCTGCTTTGTGTTCAATAAAGGTCATTTGTATCATCATACTTGGTCTCCTGCATCTTTGGGTTTGACTGAAAGCTCCCGGTGTCACAAACAGCCTGTCCTCCATACTTCCTACCCAGGCTCTGCATACTGGCGAGTATCAGCAGCCGGGATACCAGCCAGAGTGCAGCTCCATAGTCCTTCGAGATTGACAGAGGCCTACTATATTATGGAAATATCTCAAACTATTCACTCATTCATTTTCTAAACCGATTAGTACAAATGAGGGTTGTGATGGGTGGGAATCAGACACAAATAAATTAAGGAGAAAATGGGAAAAAATAAAAAATTAGGGTCGCGGAAAGGCCGGCGCCCATTCCAGCCAACTTCGGGTGAGTACATCCAGACCATCACAGGGCAGAAACATGCTGAAGGCAACCCAATGGCTTACTCTTTATGAACGACCGCAATGGTTCTTTTAAATGCTTCTCACCACAGACAGTGACAGACATGGCTGGTCTCAAATTATCCAGTTAGCCGCACTGGGGGACAGCAGTGACAACTCGGCGATAGTGGGGATTGAATCCCCAACCAGCACCCTGGCCACCAGTGCCCTACACTAATCCATGCAAACTAAAACGATGTGGGCAATGTTCAATGACGCTTTAATCAGTAGAATTTGGACCAACAGTGCATCTCTTAACACATAACTTCGACAGTATCAAATGAAATTGCATACTAATTCTTATACTAGTATATCTAAAATAATAAAATTGAAAACACTCCAGAATTTGTTTTTATTGGGTAATAATACTCACCACCCTGTCACTGATTATGTTTTTCACACTAGTGCACCATGTTATGTTTTATTTCACAGAAGGACTGCCTGACTATTGCATCAACTTATCATATTTTCCATAAAACAAAACCTGATGCAGGATGTTCTTTATGGACTATTTCTTACTGCGGTTAACTGCTAATGAACAGTGAATCAACCGGCACTTCAGTGACGGTGATAAAGAAGTGCAAATTACATTTACACTTTCAGTATTTTATATTGGATAATAAACCTGAGTGTCATAATATACCACTTTAAAAAGCATTAGACACAACTACAAGCATTTATCGGGATTAGGCCTCCATGGCAAAGTAATGAAGTAATCTAAGCGTGCTGATGTTTATTTTCGTGACATGTGGGTAGGCATGCAGATATGAAGCTTGTCAAACAAAGAAAAAATATACAGGGATCCCTTACTTTCCATGGTTAATTGGGACTGAGATCCCCCCTCGCGATCATGAATTCCCCGAAGTAGGATCTACCCCCCTCCTGACTGACGTATACGTACATGTACAAGGATCCATCGCTACTTCGTGCTTCAATTCATGTGGCTTCAGTGCATCACTTTTTTTTTTTAAATATTCATCGAATTAAAAATAAAATTATGGAAAAATAGGTGGAAAATTAAAGGAAAATGCTGCAAAAACAAGGCCAATTATGCAAAAAAAAAAACAAACCCAAAACAAAAACAACAAACAACCCAAACCCTCCCAAAAACTAGTTACATTGTGTGTATATATATATATATATATATATATATATATATATATATATGTGTGTGTGTGTGTGTGTGTGTGTATATAAAACTGAACTGGGAAGAAGGATGGGCACATTCAGTCTGTCATTTGTAAGTAATGGACACAGCATAATTACGTCATTGCGTCATTACGTCAGCGTACAACGTAGGTACATTTAAACTCAAAATTTGACCTTTTTTTTAAAAAAAAAAAAAGCGAAAAAACGTAAAACGGATGAACGTAAGTCGGGGAGCGTCTGTACATCTTTACATGTACGTATACGTCAGGCGGGGTGTGGGGGTGTGTGATCCTACTTTACGGATTTTGGTGGTAGCATGGGGATGGGGCAGTGGTGGTCTAGTGGTATAGGGCGCTGGATCGCTGATCCAAAGGTTGGGGGTTCGAGTCCCACTCTCCACAAGGTTGTCACTGTGTCCCCCCCCAGTGCAGCTAACTGGGTTATCAAAGGCGGGCCATGTCTCTCACTTTCTATGGTGTGAGGCATGTAAAAGAACCATTGTTGACTTTCGTAAAGAGTAGCTGCAAAGTTGTCAACGTGTTTCTGTCCCTTGCTAAAAAAGGGTTGTGACAGGAAGGGCATCCAACATAAAAACCTCTGCCAAATTAAACATGCGAATCAGATGATTCGCTGTGGCGACTCCCGAGTAAAAGGGAAAAAGCCGAAAGGAAGACATGGGGATCCAATTAACTGCGGAAAGTGAGGGATCCCTGTATATGTTTATATAATATCAATAAATACATATTCAACGCTATAAATGCTTATAATAACAATTAAACATTCAGGCATAAGATGTAAATAAAATATATATACACACACAGAAAAATGTAAGTGGTTTTCTTAGGGGGTTGTTTGTTTTTTGTTTGGGGGGGTTATGTTGCATAATTGACCTTGGTTTTGTGGCATTTTCCATAACTTCTTCCCTTATTCTTCCTTAATTTTCTTATTTATTTCATTTGATGAATTTTAAAAGAAAGGGATGCACTGAAGCCGCATGAATTGAAGCATGCAGTAATGAGGGATCCCTGTATTTACTACTGTGTTTGTGTATTTGTGTTCTTTTGAGTAGCAGTGGTTGCTCGGTCGGTGATCAGGTGCTGGAATATTGATCCCGAGGTCGGTGTTCAAGCCCATTAACAGGTTGTCACTGCTGTCTCCTCTGTCAAGCTAAATAGGTCGTCACTGTCTGTGGTGTAAAAACATGTAAAAGAACCATTGCTAACTTTCATTTAGAGTAGCTGCATAGCCGTCAGCATGTTTCTGCCCTGCGATGGCCAGGCGAGCAGTCCAGGGTGTACTCTTTTCTCACCCAGAGTCAGCTCAGATGGGCGCCCGCCTCCTCGTGACCCTAATTAGAATTGAATAAATATTCCTCAGAAGATCTTGCAGGTGGACACAATTTTGAAAAAAATCGAAGTGGAGGAAATTGGTCAGCATTCCTTCAGGAGCAAGTAAGATTGGTCAGAATTCCTCATTAATAGGTGGGGTTGGTTGGAATTGTTTATGAACAGGTGCAGTTGGGTAGAATTCCTTCGGGAGCTGGAGGGACTGCTCCGTAAAGAGTTCCTTCAGGAAAGGAAAGAATTTGTCACATTTCCTTTACAAGCAGGTCCGATTGGTCAGAGTTCTACCAATAGCACCTGGGATTAGTTAGGAATTCTCCACAAGCGGGGGGAATTGGGTATAATTCCTTCAGGAGTCAGTGGGATTGGTCAGAAGTCCCTCAGAACATGCATTGGTTTACTTTAGGACAAAAGCCGTATAAAAGTGAGAATGTTTAATAATAGAAAAGAACTTTTTAGAACCCCACTGAAGTTTTCTATGATGTGAAATTGACTGTAAACCTGGTTTCATCTGTTAAATATTTCCAGAGTAATATGAATTAAATCAAGTCCTCCAACTATTTGACGGCGGTTTCCTCCCACAGTCCAAAAATATGCACAGTCAGCTAATTGGCTGTTCTCAATTATCCCAGGGTGTGACTGTGAGTCATAATGTATGTGTTTTCCCTGTGATGGCCTGGCGAGCTGACCAGCTTGTACCACGCCCTCACCCACAATCGGTGGAAATGGGCATCAGCATTCCCATGACCTGAATTCGAATTTAGTGGCTTAGAAAACGAATAAATTTATGTTTAAAAGATTCTCCATTAGCTAACTCCTCCAATCTCTCAGGTCCTTTTGAAGTAACTGCACAAATCATAAAAGATCATGAAGACTCTTGTTAGTGTCTCTATCACGATTGATAACATAATTTAAGATCTACTGTAATCATAAAAAATATGAATGTTGTCATAATATAATGATATCAGTAGGAAAAAGTAACACATTTATTCATTCATTCATCTCCATCCACTTAATCCAGGGTCGGGTCATGAGAGCAGCAGCCAACCAGTGACGTCCAGACGTCCCTCTCCCCAGCCACTGCCTCCTACTCTTCCAGAGGGCTACCAAGGTGTTCCCAGACCAGTCGAGAGACATAATCCCTCCAGCGTGTTCTAGGTTGACCCTGGGGTCTCTTCCCGGTTGGACATGCCCAAAACACCACACCAGGGAGGCGTTCGGGAGACATTCTAACCAGATGCTCGAGTCACCTCAAGTGGCTCCTCTCAATGCGGAGGAGCACCGGTTGTATAGCCACTCCCATATTTAATGCCTTAGACTTTGCAATGGTGACAGCTCAGGCTGCAGCACGTTTAGATGACTGGTACCTGCCTTCTGCCTCTGGATTCCCACAGGCCAATAAGACCCGATAGACCTCCTTTTTCAGCTGGACAACCCCCTTCACCATAGATGTCCACCACCAGGTTCGGGGATTGCTGCCACGACAGGCACTGATGACCTTGAAGGTCGGGCTTCTGCCCATGGAGCCAGGCTGGGCCCAGCCGGAAAAGGAGACATGGGTCCACCCTCCCATGGACCCACCACCTGTGGGAGGGGCTATAGGGGTCGGATGCAGTGTGAGGTTGGGTGGCAACCTAAGACATGGGTTCTGTCGGGCCGATCCTTGGCTACTGACTCTGACTCTTGGGGCATGGAATGTCACCTGTCTGACGGGGAAGGAGCCTGCGCTGATGCATGAGGTGGAGAGATACTGGCTAGATATAGTCGGACTCACCTCAACGCATAGCTTGGGCTCTGGAACCACCCATCTCGAGAGGTGCTGGAAAAAAATGTACGAAATTCTTATTTATGGGAACATTTCGTACACATAGCACAGGACAAAAATAACCAAAAAAAGAAATGAAGCGGTGCACCACCCTGTGCCATTTGGACACATAACTGGCATTCTTAAAGTTGAATTGCTTTTGCTTGTCGTTCAGAAATAGTCATGTTTTTGAATATTCACTCAGCACAGAAACTCAGAAATGCATCTTTTCAATGCGTAGAGCGTTGCATAAGACAGCATTAAAGGCATTGTGCCATTCCAGAGCTGATTTCCCCACAGTCCAGCCTTTAAATGGCACGGTCAAAAAATAAACTGAGATATGCAATATTTCAGAAATAGAAATGTGATAAGCTTATCTTGAAGGGAAGCAATTCTTCCACAGCATGGTAAAAACACAAACAGAGTCAGCCGTGGGGTTACAGATGAGGCAAATATTCACAGAAACACTAGAACTTAGCCTGCAAAGTTTATTAATCTTGTGGAGTACTTTAATTTTTCTTCTTTTAGCAGTGACACTACATTTATATTTATTTGTTTATATTGCCTGCTACATTTCAGACTAAGCTCCATTCATAAGTCATACTTTTAAATATGAAGACAGTCCAAGTACAGAGCTCAGCACTGAGCTGAGCGTCAAAATATATTCATGAGACCCGTCGAAGGAAAGAAGGATTTGAACATTTTGTGCATTTTCTGGGGAGAACTCGCTCAAATCCACTGAAGTGAACTGCTCAGATGACTGCTCACTACCTGATATTTTCAATCTGACTCAGTTGATGTTTAGTCTGAAGATTTCTTTAGACTGCAGAGATTGTCGCACATGTAGATCGAGTGAATTTCCAAGAGGCTTCAAAACAGCGGGATGTCGAAAAGCCGTCGCTCGAATATAATTCCGTTCTGCAAAAGACATCTACTCAACCAGACTAAACAATACATGTATTAGCCTAAATATTTTGGGAGCAACACTGGGTGTTTTCACAGTTACAAAGTTTGATCATCTTGTTTATATTTAAATAATCTGATAACAGGGGAATCCCCAGTGCAGCTTACTGGGTTATCAAAGGCCACACATACACATGTCTCTCGCTGTCTACAATGAGAGGTTCATGTAAAAGCACCGTTGTTGACTTTCGTAAAGAGGAGGCTGCATAGCCGACAGTGCGTTTCTGTCCCGCAATGACCTCGAGAGTTGTCCAGGGTGTACTCTGCCCTCGTCCCGAGCTGGCTGAGATGGACACTGACCTCACTGCGACCCTACGACCTTAAGCGGTACAGAAAATGAATGAATGAATGAATAACCGGAGAAAACGTGGTGTTAAAAGAAACAATCAATAATGGCAATCAGTATATATTACACTGGAACAGCGTATGATTGGCTCGCTATCTCAGGATGGTCCCGGAGATGGAACGTTAACTTCAATTCACCATGTAAAATTCATCCACCAAGCCTGAGGTGCTTAATTGTTTGTGTACACTACATAGTGTAACATAAACAAAAAAGCACACTAAAGCAAGATTTTATTTTATGATTTTTATTTTTTACTATTGTAACTCATTGTGGACTCTGGTGAGCTCAGAGTGCAGACACGAGTGGGTGTACAGCTGTGTTACAATGTCTCTCACTGTTTTAAGAGTCTCAGTGTATACTAAGGGACACATAAAGAGAGGAAAACCCAAAAAGGATTTTTATAGTTTATGTTATTTGACCATTACAGAGGCAGGTTCGAAAGCTAAGCTAAGTAGCTAACGATGTCTATTTGGCCAACTTATTTAACAGCTAGTACATATTACACCGATATGGGGCAGTGGTGGCCCGGTGGTAGGCTGCTGGATTACTAATTCCGAGGTCGGGAGTTCAAGCCTCATTATTAACGGGTTGGCCCTGCTATCCTTCCAGTGCAGTTAACAAATATTTGCTATTAAAGGTTCTGCGACACTATGAAAACCAATCACCGCTGGCTAATTGCTAACCACCGTGAGCATGCTCATTGTTTGTTGTTTGCAAGATAATATGTGAGGCGCTCCACCGAATGTAGGCGCTTGTCACAAATGACGTATGGTGCTTGTGAGACAAAGCGCAGCTTATCCGGACTTCCGATCTTTCAAATGAGCAAGTGACGGTTGAGTACTAAACAAGTATTCAACGCGCACTTGCTCACTTGAAAGATCGGAAGTCCGAATAAGCCGCGCTTTGTCTCACAAGCACCATATGTCACTTGCGACAAGCGCCTACATTCGGTGTAGCACCTCACATATAGTCTAGGCTGCATGTGTAATGTGTATAGCTACCAAATAATACCAAATAAAAAGAAAGAAAAACCATAATAAAGTTGTATTTGTAATTCATGAGATTACAATTTAAGTGTAAACAGTCATTTTAATTATTATCTATTAATCTTCATGTAATGTTTAATGGCACAAAAATATTGAATCCACATTTATTTAAACACCCAGAGGACCCAGAAGAGGACGCCTGGGTGGTTCATTGATGAGGTGCGTGACTATTAACCCGGAGATTGCAAGCTTGAATCCGGTTTAATGCTGTGGCTGGGAGTCCATGAGAGCTAATTGGCCAAGCTCTCATGGGAGGGAAGAATGGCATATGCTCACTTCCCTGTCACTCACAGCAATTGCCAGCCAATAATGGGAGCTCATTCGTACGAGGGGGCAAACAGCAATTTCCCTCTGAGTGTGTTAGACCGCCCTCAAATACACCTGGAATCTCAGTTTTAAAAGAGGCAGGTGGCTAGCACCGCATGACATGGAGGGTGTGTGTGCATGCTTTTGCCCTTCCCTGGTCAGCGGTGGTCATGCAATAGAGAAGGCAGTACCTGATGGGTGGGAATTAGATGTGACTAAATTATGGAGAAAATGGTAGGGGGAAAAAACATGCAACAAGAAAAATCAATTAAGATGTACAGCTCCCCCTCCCAGCTGCAGGCAGTCGTCTGTCTATACAGTCTACAGTGTGCATAATTGTATTATTTCAGACTAAGCCTAACCCCCATGTAGCGAAAACATTTCCCCAGCCTCTATTTTGACATCTTAATTATTCACGAGGTCTGCGCCGAGAAAGAGAGATGTCTTGTTTTTCATTGTTTCTGTGTGAAAGCACCGAAGAGGCCTGTTGTGAAGCATCTTTGATAAATAATGCAAAATCTTCACATATACTCACTGAGCATTGACAGATCCTGGTGAAATAGAGGCAATTTTTTAGAAAAATCACCCCAGAAAAAAACAACAACTCTGCTCTATGCTGTACTGCATATATACACATAGTATTACAGCACCCAAGGCAGTGTTTTTTTTTAAATCCAGAATTCCTTTTTAGGGATTAATAAAGTACCAGGGCTCTATTTCTATTCAAAACTTTCCCAGGACATTTTGCATGACTTATCTCCATGCAGTGTCATATCAGAATGAGTCAGACATCAAGAAAGCAAGGTCTTGCCAGGGAAATGTTCACGTGAAAAACCAAAGATGAATTAAATCTATTTAAAATTATACGTAACAATGGACATCATTCAATATTATTATTTTTTTTTCACAATTTCTTTCTTTGAAAAAAATCATAAGAAACATGATTGATGATGTAAGATTGATGATGATGTGTTCTTTACCCATGGATTTCTTTGCAGCTGTGTTCTTGGTCTGGGGAACGCCATTATCTTTGTAAATTATAATCGCGCACCAGTTGCTTCAATTAGTACAGATGAACACCCCGTAACTCCTCATAAGGACATAGGGGTGTCTGCAATCACAAACATTTATGACGACAGAAGCACTAGAATATAAAAGGAGAAAGAATTTTACTTCCTATAAAAAAGCGCTGCTAAAGGAGGTAAATTTCCAATTAGATATTATATTCAGTAATTTAAATATTGGAGAAAAAAATGTGGTTTGACCGAAATTCAGAGGCCCAGCAAAAAAATCTCCAAGAAAAAAAAAAAAAGGGAGGAGGGGGGGGGGGGTGTCAGCTGAACACTAACTGCATATAGCATTTATGCATAACAGCATTTATCCCCAATCACTTAAGCAGGACATCACCATAAGAATAAAAGCCTAGGAAGCATGATGTGATTTGAAACATGATTTGAAACATTAATTGAGTTGTATTATTTACCGTTGAAGTATGAGAATAGGTTGGAATGAGTGCACAATCTACTGCACCTATAATGTTGGTTAGGGCAGCAACAAAATGAAATCTATTGATTATAAGTTGTTTATGTTCCTGGCCAGTAGATGTAACATATCAGTTGAAGCAGTACTCTTCATCACTTGCATGAGAATGAGGTTGATGCCTGTGATATTATACACACGTGGTGTCCAAACTCCCTTTGAAATGGACTAAAAAAGTCCATGAGAGGCAGGACCGCAACATCCAGTGGTAACTGGTTGGAGTATCAGGTTTGGGCCCAGAGGGCCTCAAGGTGTTGCATAGCTCCATGAGAAAAACTCTCGTCTCATCTCGTCTTCCTTTCGGCTTTTTCCCTTTTACTCGGGAGTCGCCACAGCGAATCATCGGATTCACACGTTTGATTTGGCAGAGGTTTTTATGCTGGATGCCCATCCTGACACAACGCTTTTTAGCAAAGCACAGAAACACGCTGACAATGGTTCTTTTACATGCCTCTCACCATAGACAGTGAGAGACATGGCCCGCCTTTGATAACCCGGTTAGCTGCACTGGGGTTACAGTGACAACCCTGTGGAGAGTGTGACTCTCTCTGTAGTCAAAAAATGGCTTAGAAGTCAACCTCCATAAAAAAATTCAAATAGGCTTCGAAGATGTATTATCTCAAAAGTACACGAGGTGTAATTTAGTCGATATAGAGGTTTTGCAGTCAAGTGACCGCGGAGTAGCTGCCGCCATATTGGGGTGAAAACAAACGTGTACTTACTTTGGAGGTGCCTGTTTGTAGCATGGAAGATTACATAAATATGGATGTTGACAGCCATAATACAATCCCAGGGCTTTCCGAGCTCCCTAGTAATTATGATAATGAACATCTTCTGTTTCTTCTTTTCCTTTCGGCTGCTCCGTTCAGGGGTCGCCACAGCAAATCATCCGCCTACATCTCACCCTGTCCTCTGCATCTTCTTTTCTGACTCCAACGACCTTCATGTCTTCCTTCACCAAATCCATAAATCTCTTCTTTGGTCTTCCTCGAGGCCTTCTGCCTGGTAGCTCCAACATCAGCATCCTACTGCCAATATATTCACTATCCCTCCTCTGTACATGTCCAAACCATCTCAAGCTAGCCTCTCTGACTTTGCATCCTACTCCATTTCTCTTCCCATCCACACCATGATAAAATAGCTTGAACCCTGCTCCTAAACTTTTAGCTTTGCTACCTTTCCACCTGGTCTCCTGAACACACCGTATGTCCACCTTCCTCCTCTGCATCATGACAGCCAGCTCTCTACCTTTTCTTTGCATAGTTCCAACATTCAAAGTCCCCACTCTCAGTCCTAGACTCATGCCTTTCCTCTTCTCTCTCTGCCTATGGACACGCCTCCCACCTCTCCTTCTTCGAGGTCTTCGACCAACAGTAGTCCAATTTCCATCAGCACCCTGTTGATTGACAGCACTGATGGCGGTCGTTGTTAACCCGGGCCTCGACCGATCCGGTATGGGGGTAATACTTCTGATTTGCATCATAAAAGTTTGGCATTGGTTTTACATCGGATGCCCTTCCTGACACAACCCTCTGCTTTTCTCCGGGCTTGGGACCGGCATGAGGGGGAGAGACACTGGTTAGTCCCCCCCCCCCACACACACACCTCATGGCTGCATATATATGTATAATAAAATCGTTTTATTTACCTTTGTGATGGTAGTTGATGGCTTGATGGAATGGAGTGGGAGGAGGACGGAGGGAGGGACTTACTGTTTGGAAGGAGTGTTTGGAAACGCCTACTGTTTGGAAACACCCTTAGCCACACACGCACCCTTAATAGCTTCCTTGTTCTTAAGGATGGTAGCAATGGTAGACTTAGCGTACTGGTACTGGGACGCTAAGTCACACAAACGCACACCTCGTTCGTGTTTTTCAATGATCTCCGCCTGTGGTGGGGTCTTTTTCGGTCCCATAATAGCAAAAGTACACTCAATATGGTCCAAAATGTCTAGCAAACACAAACCACTTCCGCACTCAAAGAAAGGGGGTGACAAACTGTGACGCCGTGAGCGTGCGTCAACTTCTCGTGGCCGCCACCGTGGCGCTGTTCGACCGCGCTGTGGTTTGGTTCGTCCGCCGAAAACTAGTTCGTCAGCAGAGACTATATGCTCGCAAATTTAATGTTCATGAGGCGAAAAGTTCGTGAGCTTAAGCGTTTGTCAGCGAAGGTTTTACTGTATATAATAAAAATAATAAAAGGACAGGACAAAGACTTTCTATTTATCACTACAGATCTGTTTCGAGGGGTGGTGAAACCATCCTCTCTCTTCAGGTGATTATAGAAGAATATTATTAAGAATTATCTTCTGTAATCACCTGAAGAGAGAGGGTGGTTTCACCACCCCTCGAACCCTCGAAACAGATCTGTAGTGATAAATGGAGTTTCAATAGAAAGTCTTTGTCCTGTCCTTTTATTATTTTTATTGTTATTTGCTCTACCAAAAAGTATTGAGCACTCTCCTACGGAAGGATCTACTCAGAAAATCATATATATATATATATATATATATATATATTATTCCTGTCTATCATCATTATTCTTGATGTCAGCTTCAACTCAGGATAATAATGGATACCAAAATAATGAATATTGCTTCAATCAAAATGATGGACATTCACATAAGAACTTTAAGGAATGATACTTATGTGCAATATTTCATGGATTTATTACCTTTGAAAGGCAAGATTCAAATTGCTTTTTTTTTGTTTGTTTGTTTCATATCGTGATTTGAAATCAATTTTAGACATGGTTCATTATTTTAGCACTGTTTTATTTATTCACAATTATATCGCTAATATTTATCAGAAGATTTAAAAAACCTTCTTTGGAAGAAAAAAATAGTGTTGTTCATGGTGTCATCTTTCCTGTAGCATTTTTGATGTACATTTTTATAATAAAACTCTTTAGGGATTTTAACTGGTCAAAGATCTTGTAATTTGTGACAGTCATCATAGATAAATCATGTCGTGTGCAAATCACAATGGTTGTAAGTTTTCTGTTTACAAGCAAATTTCACCTTCACCAGAGACTTTTGGTCGCCACCCACAATGTCTGAATCGAAATTCAATCAATTAGTAAAATAAAATCAATTGGGACACTTCCCAGGAACTGTGCAATCTAATTAGTTCTCTAGTTAATTAGTGGATAGTGCTTCGATTAACATCTTTTTTTTCTTTTTTTTTTTTTTGCTGAATGATACTTGGAGCATGCAGTGCAATCATTTCACCCATTAAAATGAAAACGAAAAAAACCCATTAAAAATCTTTTTTTATTTTGTTTTTCTTGTGCTTCCTATAGTATTTACAAAAAAAAGACACACCTTTAAAAAGGCAACACCGCAAGAAGACAACAGAGCTCTTCTCACCTGCCTCACCAACTTTATTTACACACAATATTGGCTGAAACAAAGTGCTGTACATCATAAGTATAATAGTATTTAAGGCAAATCATAAAACATTCAATACAGCATAAAACAATTAAAAAGTAAAAACAAATAAAAAAGAAATAACATGAAAACAGTTAATAAGTAAAATCAAATAATAACTAAAATAAATAAAAGTATATGTTTCATATTGGGTCAAAAGCCAATGAGTAAAATTGGTTGCAACGGGTTTCAAAAGGGGAAAATGAAAGGGTCTGTCTAACATGAAGGAGTAGATTGTTCCACAATTTCAGAGCCGTGTCCGAAAACTCTCTGTCCTTTTTGAGCTTCTGCTTCGATTTTGGTACAGCTAGAAGCGGCTGATCAGCTGATCAAAGAGACAGGCTAGGAGCGCATGGATGACGCAGCTCAGAGAGGTCAGGCAGGGTGAAGCCATTGACCGATTTTAAAACAAATAAAATAAGTTTAAAATGAACGTTAAATACACTGATAACCAATGAAGCGAAGCTAAAATGGGTGTAATATGATCTTTGTTGTATGCTCCAGTTAAAAGACATGCGGCTGCATTTTTTACGAGCTTGAGAAATGATAAGGAAGACCGGCTGACTAAAAAAAAAAAAAAAATGTGGTTTTGCAATAATCCAGCCAAGCTGTGATGAAGGCATATTCCGACTCAAAGTGCTGTCATGAAAGAATAATTTCACCTTTGCCAACTGCTTTTATTCATTCATTTTCTGTAACTTCTTAATCCTAATTAGGGTCATGGGGAAGCTGGTGTCCATCCCAGCAGACTCTGGGCGAGGGCAGAGTACACCCTGGACAGCTTGCCAGGCCATCACAGGGCAGAAACAAGCTGACAGCTATGCAGCTACTCTTGTCGAAAGTCAGCATTGGTTCCCTTACATGCCTCAAACCATAGACATTGAGAAACATGGCTGGCCTTTGATAACCCAGTTAGCGGCATTGGGGAGGAGGGGGCAGTGACAACTTTGTGGAGAGTGGGGCTTGAACCCCCAATCCTAGGATCAATGATCCAGCACCTTTACCACCAGGCCACCACTACCCCTGCCAACTTCCTTCAATGAAAAATACTGGCTTACTACTGTGGAAATTTGAAGGTCTATTTTAAATTTGCTGTCCATCTTAAAACCCAGATTTTTAACCGTGGACCTTACATACAGTGCCAACGGACCCTGGTCAGCAGGAGGGTACTCACTGGAGCCACTGGGACCAAACACCATCACTTCAGTTTTTTGTTATTAAAATTTAAAAGGTTAAGGCCCATCCAAGCTTTTATGTCATTTAGGCAATGAAGAAGAAGTGCAAGCGAAAAAACATCCATCCGCTTTAATGGTACATAAATCTGACTGTTCAGCATAGCAGTAGAAGGAGATAGCATACTTTCTAAGAATAGTGCCCAGAGGAAGTTTTGTGTGAACACCAGTGGCCATAAGATTGAGCCCTGTGGAACCCCACATAACAAGGAAGTGGAAGGGGATACAGAGCCAGCAATGTTTACACTAATGTTAATATATAATAATGTTTCTTCTTCTTCTTCTTCTTTTACTTTCGGCTGCTCCCTTCAGGGGTCGCCACAGCAAATCATCCGCCTCCATCTCACCCTGTCCTCCGCATCTTCTTTTTTGACTCCAACGACCTTCATGTCTTCCTTCACCACATCCATAAATCTCTTCTTTGGTCTTCCTCGAGGCCTTCTGCCTGGTAGTTCAAACCTCAGCATCCTACTGCCAATATACTCACTATCCCTCCTCTGTACATGTCCAAACCATTTCAATCTAGCCTCTCTGACTTTGTCTCCAAAACATCTTACGTGGGCTGTCCCTCTGATATACTCATTTCTGATCCTATCCATCCTCGTTACTCCCAGAGACAACCTCAACATTTTCATCTTTGCTACCTCAGCTCTGCCTCCTGCATTTTCCTCAGCGCCACTGTTTCTAAGACATACAACATCGCTGGCCTCACCACCGTCTTGTACACTTTTCCCTTCATTCTTGCTGACACTCTCCTATCGCACATCACACCGGACACTTTTCTCCAACCATTCCAGCCTGCCTGCACACGCTTGTTCACCTCTTTTCCACACTCTCCATTGCTCTGGATTGTTGAGCCTAAGTACTTAAAATCCTCCACCTTCGTTATCTCTGCTCCCTGTAACATCACCGTTCCTCCTGGGTCTTTCTCATTCACACACATGTATTCTGATTTTCTGAGGCTAACCTTCATTCCTCTCCTTTCCAGGGCATACCTCCACCTCTCTAGATTTTCTTGCACTTGTTCTCTGCTCTCACTACAGATCACAATGTCATCTGCAAACATCACAGTCCATGGAGATTCTTGTCTCACCTCGTCTGTCAGCCTGTCCATCACCATAGCAAACAAGAAGGGGCTCAGAGCTGACCCTTGATGCAGTCCCACCTCCACCTTGAATTAAATCGGTCACACTGACAGCACACCTCACCGCTGTCTTACATCTCTCATACATGTCCTGCACCACTCTAACATACTTCTCTGCCACTCCAGACTTCCTCATGCAATACCACAGTTCTTCTCTTGACACCCTGTCATATGCTTTTTCCAGATCCACAAAGGCACAATGGAGCTCCCTCTGACCTTCTCTGTACTTCTCTATTAACATCCTCAAAGCAAACATTGCATCTGTGGTGCTCTTTCTTGGTATGAAACCAAACTGTTGTTCACAAATGCTGACCTCTGCCCTTAGTCTACCTTCCACTATTCTTTCCCATAACTTCATCGTATGGCTCATCAACTTTATCCCTCTGTAGTTGCTGCAACTCTGCACGTCTCCCTTGTTTTTAAAAATGGGCACCAGCACACTTCTCCTCCACTCCTCCGGCATCTGCTCACTCTCTAGTACCTTGTTGAATGTTCTTGTCAGAAAATCTACTGCTACCTCTCCTAGACACTTCCATACCTCCACAGGTATATCATCAGGACCAACTGCCTTTCCATTCTTCATCATCTTCAATGCCCTTCTCACTTCACCCTTACTGATCTTTGCTACATCCTGCTCCTCCATGGTCACCTCTTCTACTCTTTTTTCTCTCTCATTTTCCTCATTCATCAGCTCTATACAACCTGTATAGATCATTTTCTCCCTCTTTACTATCCAATCTATCATACAAGTCATCATACGCCCTCTGTTTGGCCTTAGCCACTGCTACTTTTGCCTTACGCTGTGTCTCCCTGTACTCCTGTTTACTCTCTTCGGTCCTCTCAATGTCTCACTTCTTCTTAGCTAATCTCTTCCTTTGTACACACTCCTGCACTTCCTCATTCCACCACCAAGTCTCCTTATCTACTTTCCTTCCAGAGGACACACCAAGTACTCTCCTACCTGTGTCCCTGATCACATTTGCTGTGGTTGTCCAGTCATTTGAAAGCACTTCCTGGCCACCCAAAGCCTGTTTCAACTCCTCCTTGAAGACAACACGACACTCTTCCTTTTTCAGCTTCCACCACTTTGTCTTCTGCTCTGCCTTTGCCTTTTTCACCTTTCTCACCATCAGAGTCATCCTGCACACCACCATCCTATACTGTTTGGCAACACTCTCACCCACTATGACTTTGCAGTCACTGACTTCCTTCAAATTACATCGCCTACACCAGATGTAGTCTACCTGTGTGCTCCTACCTCCGCTTTTATAAGTCACCCTATGCTCCTGTTTCTTCTGGAAGAAAGTATTCACCACAGCCATTTCCATCCTTTTTGCAAAATCTATCAACATCTGTCCTTCTGCTTTTCTGTCCTGTATACCAAACCTGCCCATCACTTCCTCGTCCCCTCTGTTGCCTGCACCAACATGTCCATTGAAGTCTGCACCAATGACCACTCTTTCACCTCTGGTGGTACTCCCAGTACATCCTGCCTGTGGGGCATAAGCACTAACAACATTGAGCATTACACCTTCAATTTCTAACTTGAGATTCATCACTCTGTCTGACACTCTTTTCACTTTTAGAACATTCCTGACAAACTCCTCCTTCAAGATGACTCCTACTCCATTTCTCTTCCCATCCACACCTTGATAAAATAGCTTAAACCCTGCTCCTAAGCTTTTAGCTTTGCTACCTTTCCACCTGGTCTCCTGAACACACAGTATGTCCACCTTCCTCCTCTGCATCATGTCAGCGAGCTCTCTACCTTTTCTTTGCATAGTTCCAACATTCAAAGTCCCCACTCTCAGTCCTAGACTCATGCCTTTCCTTTTCTCTCTCTGCCTACGGACACGCCTCCCACCTCTCCTTCTTCGACGTCGTCCACCAACAGTAGTCCAATTTCCATCAGCACCCTGTTGATTGACAGCACTGATGGCGGTCGTTGTTAACCCGGGCCTCGACCGATCCGGTATGGGGGTAGTACTTCTGATTTGCATCATAAATGTTTGGCATTGGTTTTACGTCGGATGCCCTTCCTGACACAACCCTCTGCATTTCTCCGGGCTTGGGACCGGCATGAGGGGGAGAGACACTGGTTAGTGACCCCCCACCTCATGGCTGCAATGTTTATCATATAAAATGGACCAGATAGGAGTTCAGCCATTTCAGGGCAGTACCATGAATGCCCACTAGGTGCTATAAACAAGATAATAAAATGTGATCCACTGTATCAAAGACTGCAGTTAGGTCAAGCAGGAAAGGATCAATTGGTCATCAGTGTCCAAAGCTTAGAGGATGTCATGGTTACAATTTAAAAATATAAATCCAAGATCTCATTTTAATTTGTTTTTCATTGTTTCTGTGTTGAATATACTAAACCACTTAAAGATAATTAAAGTGACACTGTAAAGAGACTTAAAGAGGCACCTGTGCTCAAATTCACCTGCATCTGTCATGATCAAACAAACATTAAAATCTCTTCGTAGTGACTCTCCTGAGCAGAGATCCATGGTTGTCCCCTTTTGTGTTGTATAGGAAACCCAATAAGGCTGCCACTTCACAAATGAAAAAAGCCATCAGAGGTGGTGAAACCCATTAGCTGCCCAGCGGCTCTTGAGAAATAGCCCAGACAAGTCAAGGTCAAAGAGAGAAATTGACAAACCTATGCACACCTACTAATAGTAGTCTGTTGGGCTTTTTACACCCAAGCCTAGTGGCTCATCAGGCCAGTGCTTATTCCCAGTTTCCGTAGCGTGAAACTAACAGGAATTCAACTCCTCCTGGATGGGATGTGAGTCCATCACAGGTTACCTTCCTTCCCAATATTTTTTAACTGCATTTATACTGCTGGGTGAACAGAGGCACACTTGTCGTTAAGATCTTGCCCAGGGGTCTTAGCACAGTAGGGGTCTAACTGGGATTCAAACACACAACCTCCTGATCATGAGCCAGCACCCTAACCACGACACCACCGGCCTCTCACACTAATAGGAGACCTGTGTTCAAAATTTCACAACGATCCCCCCAGGAGTTATTCAGGAATAGTTTGGACAACATTTACAAGACCCAAGCCACTGATTAAGGTCAAAAGTCAAGCTGAGAAACTAACAAGCCTACACAAGCCCACCTACCATTGGAAACCTGCATGCAAAATTTCGCAATAGTCCACCCAGCAGTTTTTGAGAAATAGCCAAGACAAAATGGAGACAGCAATGGAAAAGGAAGCAAAGATGCAGGCAACGACAATACTGGAAGAGGGTGATGGCCAAGAGGATAAAGCAAATTGATTAATAATAATGACCCTGAAACTCAAAAAAAAGGGGGGGGCGAGGGGGGGGGGGGGCTACCACTGTTCAATATTGAACAGAATAAAAACACACAATCTAACTCAGGTAAGCAGGTAAACTTTCACAAAGCAAAACAACACTAAACATTAATGGAAGCACGGAACATGAACTCATTGAATGGATAACTAAAATACCAAGATAGTTCATACAAACGATTGTGGAAGCTAGTGAAACACTGTGGGTAGCTAGTGAAAGGTGGTTAAAAAAAAAAGAAAACCGATTCAGTCCTTAAAGGAACCATGCTAGTCTTATAACACTTGCCTCAATAGAGGTATCTATCAGGAGCTCTGTCTTTAGGCATCAACTATATTTTTATATTGATGTGCTGTTCTTGTGTACAAAAACACTTAAGGCTCATGACTTTCACTGGGTGTTACGAGACTGAATAATATTCAGAGACATCCACCTTGCCCTCTGTATATAATTGTAATTAGTAACGGTATAGGGCAGTGGTCGCTTAGTGGATAAGGCAATGGGTTGCTCATCTGAAGGTCCGTTGTTCAATCCCAACTGTCACCAGGGGTGGGCCATTGAGCATAAAACAAAACAAAACAAACAAACAACAAAAAAAACTCTGATAATTGTAAGATGCTCTTTATAAGAGTATCTGCCAAATACTGTAAATGATGTAAACTAGCACAACTAATAACATTATTTGAATTAATAAGCACTATAAAGGTACAGCTATCTAGGAGTTGATTGAGTCTATCTTGAGTGGGTCATGCTTGAATCAAAACAATGGACGCTCATGGTCACTTGGATCATGCATGTCATCTCATGGTCACGTGGATCACGCCGTGTCATCCCTGTGACATTGTAAAATTGGAAAAATAAACCATAAAAGTCTTCTTTTAGATTTCTGTTCCTTGTTTTTTTTGATGTAGTACAGTATATACTTTGTTCTGGTTTTGGGGACACAACATCGACTTCAAATAGTTCTGTAAAATTTGTTAATTAGATAATTAATTCTGGCACGAGTACCAAAATCAGTAGTGAATGGTATTAAAATACGATATTATTTCTCAGACTTGATGTGAGTCTAGTGTTAATCAAGGGGTCACCAGAGGTGCATGCATAAATTTTGGCCCAGGCATATTACTGTAGGTAGTTGTAATAATTGTTCAACATAACTGCATAACCTGAGCACTACTGATCTTTCTATCTGTTTGCAAACATCATCATCATCATCTTCCTCTGCTTAATCTGGGGTCAGTTTGAGGGGGCAGCAGCCTAAGCAGCAAGATCCAGACATCTCTCTCCCCAGCCACTACCTCTAGCTCTTCCAGGAAAGGACCGAGGCATTCCCAGACCAGTCGAGAGACAATTCCTCCAGCATGTTCTAGGTTGATCTCAGGGTCTCTTCCCAGTTGGAGGTGTTCGGGAAGCATTCTAACCAGATGTCCGAGCTACCTTAGCTGGCTCCTCTAAACACGGAGGAGCAGTGGTTCTTCTTCGAGCTCCTCTCAGATGGCTGAGCTTCTAACCATATCTCTAAGGGACAGCCCTGAATATATATATATATATATATATATATATATATATATATATATATATATATATATATATATATATATATATAATCCATCTTTGCCAATGAATAATCTTGCCACGTCTTCATAAAAATTATGAACAGAATTGGTGACAAAGGACAGCCTTGGCAGACTTCAACTCTCACCATGAACAAATTCAACCTGTTGTTAATAATGCAAAACAGGCTCTGGTTCCGGTGAGACCAGAGACTGAATGGCCCGTAGAAATGGGTCCGGTATGCCGGTACATTCCCAGTCGAGGTGAGCAGCTCACCATTTCCACTGTACACAGTATTTGTGGAGAACTGCTTCCACCTCCTGAGGTGACGGATGGTGGTCCAGAACCTTTTTGAGGCCAACCGATAATCGTTTAACAGGCACTCACCGAACTTATCCTCTGCCCAAGACTTTGCAATGCTGACAGCTCAGGCTGCAGCATGTTTGGCCTGCTGGTACCTGCCTACTGCCTCTGGAGTCCCACAGGCTAACAAGACCCGATAGACCTCCTTTTTCAGCTGGACGGCTCTCTTTCACTGTAGATGTTCAACACCTGGTTCGGGGGTTGCCGCCACGATAGGCACCGATGACCTTGAAGGTCGGGCTTCTTCCCATGGAGCCAGCCTGGGCCCAGCCAGAAAAGGAGACATGGATCTGCCCTCCATGGACCCATCACCTGTGGGAGGGGCTATAGAGGTCGGGCACGGTGTGAGTTGGATGGTAGCCAAAGGCATGGGTTCATGGGTCGATGAATCCTCGGCTGCTGACTCTGACTCTTAGGATATGGAATGTCACCTCTCCGGTGTGGAAGGAGCCTGAACTGGTGGATGAGATGGAACGATACCGACTAGATATAGTCAGACTCACCTCAATGCATAACTTGGGCTCTGGAACCACCCATCTGGAGAGGGACGAGATCTTGATCCATTCTGTTTGCAAACAAACCTAGAATAACCTAGAAATGGCCATCTATTTGCTCAACCACTTTAACCTGTTAGATTTGCGGGGAGGCCGATGTCTACCTCAGCTGACATCAGATGAAGGGGGGACTCACAGAACAGTCAATAGCAGGGCAGCACACAAACACACACACACACACACACACACACACAGATAAACATAAGAGCAATTTGGAACAGTTAATTAAATTGATTTGCATATCTTTGGACTGTGGGAGGAAACCAGTGTACCCCAAGGAAACTCGTGTAATAATGGAGAGAACAGGCAAACTCCGCACATATGCCTTTGCACAGCCTGGGACTTGAACCTGGACCCTTCTTGTTGTGAGGCAAACTTGGCTAGCACTACATCACCATGCCAGCCATACCTAGAACCAACAGGGAGAATACTCCCTATTATATGATTGCCACAGCTTTTCACAAAGAAAAGTCTGTCTATCCATGCACTCTGCAGAACAGTTGAGGTTCTACAGCTCTATGGGAGATCAATAACCCTGGACTAATCACCCCAGGACCTATGAGCACAACCAATCATAATAAGAACCTGCTACCTTCTCTCCAATCCATCACACTTCCATATGCATGGAAAGCCATACTTTGTCTGCTGTCTAATTGTGAAACCAGCAGAACAATTGTTTGTGTTTGGCAGCTGTGTGATTTAAATGAGTTCTAAAGAATGATTGCAAGACAACAGTGTTTCCTTACTAGAAAGACCTCGACGAAATGAGTCAGAGTGAGTCAGCTGAACAAAAAAAGACCCCGTTTCCTGCCAGAATGCACCTGAGTGAGTGCGTTTCCCTCCTCTACAGAACACAAAAGTCTCACATTCCCTTCAGTGATATTCATATTTACTTATTACCTCCATTTATAAATGATTGCCTGGCTGCGTTTTCCGAAGATGAATTCTGCCCATGCTTGTTGGGCTGATGAAAAGTCGGCCATCCTTTGCTCGTTTGATCAAAGTGTGTGTGTGTGTGTGTGTGTGTGTGTGTGTGTGTGTGTGTGTGTGTCAGGGGGTCTCTTTTCTCCCGCTTCACCTCTCTTGTCTGGGTGCTATGGCCCTGGTACTCCCATAGTAAAGGCTACTTAACACACACACACACTTCCAGACACAGGACCCTTTGGCCTGCTAGTATTGTCATGCTGATGGCCCAGAGGCTGCAACACAAAGAGCCATTGAGGAGAGGAAGAGAGAGAAAGAGAGCAGAAGCTCTTGAGAGGGGTTTCTTTAACCCTCTCAGGCAGGGTGTGTGTGTGTGTGTGTGTGTGTGTGTGTGTGTGTGTGTGTGTGTGTGTTTGGTTTGCAGGTCAGAGAGTTGTATCTCCACTGGTTGGAGGTTGAAGTGGATTTGTTGTGTCTGTGTGTAGGAAAATGATACACTTATACACCGATTTGATTAAATATTTAATTTTGTTCTCCAACAGAGCTCGCTCTTTAAGTATATTCAGTTAAAGAGAGTCCGATAATTGTGTCGTTAAAGTGTACTGTATGTGATATTGTACTGGTCCAGGTATTCACCTAGCTTGTGTTTCTGAATGTGTGTGTAAATGTATAAGTGGCACCGATATACCCAAATATACTTCATAAAACCAAGCAGCAATATGGCAATCTCATCGCTACTCTAGTTTGTGTGCGTGTACGTTTGATGAGTGATCAAGCTCACCTTTCATCGCTTAACGACTGTATGGATGACTGACCAAGACAGGCAGAGGGTCAGAGGTCATTTTTGAAGCATTGAATTTAGCAGAAAGGTGATCCAGCACTGCCTAGGCTTTCAGGAGAAATGGACTCTCTCTCTCTCTCTCTCTGTTTATCTGTGTATCCATCTCTCCTTTTCTCTAGTTTCTTTCTTTTCTTTCAGCAGTGCGAGAAGCTCTCCTGGTGAGACCATACACACACACACACACACACACACACACACACACACACACACACACACTTCCAGAGAAACCAGAGGCATCTTGAGGACAATGGTGACCTCTACTCATGTATTAGTAACCACACACACACACACACACACACACACACACACACACACACACACACTTTTATTGCTGATATAGACACACAGAGAAAAATGGGCATTATTTAAAGCCTTTATTCTCCTGTGCTGGCACATTCAGTTGGCTGAAACCAAAAAAGATGGACTCCCTCTCCTCTTTAATCTCTCCCCCATTTCAGCTTTCTCTGGTGTTCCTTGACAAAGACAGGAGAGGGCTTTTACTGTCATTCTCAAACAGCATGTAGTGTATGTGTGAGAGTTCTTACACAGGAAAAAGAGCCCTGAGAAACGGGCTGCAGGAAAAGGGACACATCTATCACAGCGCCATACCTCTTCTCTCTCTCTCTCTCTCTCTCTCTCTCTCTCTCTCTCTCTGCCACAGCCTAACAATGGCTGTTTCCTGACATGGAGACTTGCGACATGTAGGCGCTATCAGTGCGTATGTGCGTGTGGGAAAGTGTGAGAGAGCATTTTCAGGGCTAGGGGTATATAGGACACAGACTCACAAGCCTAGATCACCTGTGTATATGCATATGCATGTCCTGTGTGTGTGTGTGTGTGTGTGTGTGTGTGTGTGTGTGCGTGTGTGTGTGTGTGTGTGTGTGTGTGTGTGTGTGTGCGTGCGCAAGATATAATGGACATTTGGAACACAATGGCAGAGAACAATGCTCTCACAGATTATGAAATGTTACATCTGATGCGCTGGAATGAACAGCTGAAATCTCGCTTTGATAAATCAAATAGGGAGTGTTTCAGACCATTACATTACTGAGGGAGGATACGTACAGGGAGCTTTTTTATTGCTGTTATTTAATATACGGAATTTCAGTGGGAGGCATGGTGGCGCAGTTGTTAGCACATCCGCCTCACAGTCAGAAACTCCTGGCTTCGAATCCAGCTTGCATGTTCTCACTATGTTTGCGTGGGTTTCCTCTGGGTGCTGCGGCTTCCTTCCACAGTTCAAAGACATGTATATCAGGCTAACTGGTTGTTCCAAATTGTCCCTAGGTGTGAGTGTGAATAATTTTGTGAGTGTGTGTGTGTGTGTGTGTAGGTGTGTGTGTGTGTGTGTGTGTGCAATGATAAGATGTGCTGGTGATATCAGGGTATACAGCACCCTCATCCAGTATTGGCTGAGAGAGGCTCCCAAATTACCATGACCCAAATAGGATTAAGCGCATCGGCAGACGAGTGAGCGAATTCATAGGTCTGTATACATATAAGCACAGACCTAAGAAATGCTTAAAAGAAACAATTCTGATAGAGTAAAAAATGTCCGTGGTATAAAATAACCAGAGTTTCAGAGCGCTGTGGTGGAATCCTTCTCGATTCCTTTTAGTAAATTGTGTTATGCCAAGTATTTATCTTAACATCCCACAAATGCACTTTCAATTTCCAAACTTTCCATAAATAGACTCGGGGTTGGCAAGGAATGGAGCAGTGGTGTACGGGCTTCACAACCGCCTCACAGCAAGAAGGTCATAGATTTGAGTCCCAGGCCTGGTGAGGGCATTTCTCTGTGGAGTTTGCATGTTCTCCCCGTGCGGAATTTGCATGTTCTCCCTGTGTAGAGTTTGCATGTTCTCCCAGTGCGGAGTTTGCATGTTCTCCCTGTGCGGAGTTTGCATGTTGTCCCTGTGCAGAGTTTCCATGTTGTCCCTGTGCAGAGTTTGCATGTTGTCCCTGTGCAGAGTTTCCATGTTGTCCCTGTGCAGAGTTTGCATGTGCTCCATGTGCGAAGTTTGCATATTCTCTCTGTGCGAAGTTTGCATGTTTTCCCAGTGCGGAGATTGCATGTTCTCCCTGTGCGGAGTTTGCATGTTCTCCCTGTGCGGAGTTTGCATGTTCTCCCTGTGTGAACTTTGCATGTTCTCCCTGTGCGGAGTTTGCATGTTCTCCCTGTGCGGAGTTTGCATGTTGTCCCTGTGCAGAGTTTCCATGTTGTCCCTGTGCAGAGTTTGCATGTTGTCCCAGTGCAGAGTTTGCATGTGCTCCCTGTGCGAAGTTTGCATGTTGTCCCTGTGCAGAGTTTCCATGTTGTCCCTGTGCAGAGTTTGCATGTTGTCCCTGTGCAGAGTTTCCATGTTGTCCCTGTGCAGAGTTTGCATGTGCTCCCTGTGCGAAGTTTGCATATTCTCTCTGTGCGAAGTTTGCATGTTTTCCCAGTGCGGAGTTTGCATGTTTTCCCTGTGCGGAGTTTGCATGTTCTCCCTGTGCGGAGTTTGCATGTTCTCCCTGTGCGGAGTTTGCATATTCTCTCTGTGCGAAGTTTGCATGTTTTCCCAGTGCGGAGTTTGCATGTTTTCCCTGTGCGGAGTTTGCATGTTCTCCCTGTGCGGAGTTTGCATGTTCTCCCTGTGCGGAGTTTGCATGTTCTCCCTGTGTGAACTTTGTATGTTCTCCCTGTGCGGAGTTTGCATGTTCTCCCTGTGCGGAGTTTGCATGTTGTCCCTGTGCAGAGTTTCCATGTTGTCCCTGTGCAGAGTTTGCATGTTGTCCCAGTGCAGAGTTTGCATGTGCTCCCTGTGCGAAGTTTGCATATTCTCTCTGTGCGAAGTTTGCATGTTTTCCCAGTTCGGAGTTTGCATGTTTTCCCTGTGCAGAGTTTGCATGTGCTCCCTGTGCGAAGTTTGCATATTCTCTCTGTGCGAAGTTTGCATGTTTTCCCAGTTCAGAGTTTGCATGTTCTCCCTGTGCGGAGTTTGCATGTTCTCCCTGTGCGGAGTTTGCATGTTCTCCCTGTGCGGAGTTTGCATGTTCTCCCTGTGTGGACTTTGCATGTTCTCCCTGTGTGAACTTTGCATGTTCTCCCTGTGCGGAGTTTGCATGTTCTCCCTGTGCGGAGTTTGCATGTTCTCCCTGTGCGGAGTTTGCATGTTGTCCCTGTGCAGAGTTTCCATGTTGTCCCTGTGCAAAGTTTGCATGTTGTCCCTGTGCAGAGTTTGCATGTGCTCCCTGTGCGAAGTTTGCATATTCTCACTGTGCGAAGTTTGCATGTTTTCCCAGTGCGGAGTTTGCATGTTTTCCCTGTGCGGAGTTTGCATGTTCTCCCTGTGCGGAGTTTGCATGTTCTCCCTGTGCGGAGTTTGCATGTTCTCCCTGTGTGGACTTTGCATGTTCTCCCTGTGTGAACTTTGCATGTTCTCCCTGTGCGGACTTTGCATGTTCTCCCTGTGACTTACATGAGTTTCCTCTGGGTATTCCAGTTTCATCACACAGTCCAAAGACATGCATATTAGACTTACTGGATAGTCTCAGTTGATCCTGGTTGTGAATGTGAAAGGTTGCTTCCAACTACTTAGGGTGTACCTTGCGTTCAATCTGGGTTAGTTGTCTAAACCTTCGATCTGAGTCAGCTGGAATGAATCTCACCCTCCCCATGAATGTAATAAAGGAAAGGGAGGTCGAAAATTTGGTAAGATGAGATAAGTGTCGCCATACAAATCATCTTCACCTTAAAGCAGTTTTTGTTCCTGGTTGTTTTGGAGAGTTATTTCGTGAAAACATCATTCTTCTTCTTTTTCCTCTTACACCTTCATCTTCATCATCTCCTCTTCTTCATTTCTTCTACTCTGATTCAGTCTTTTAATCAGTGAAATTATATTCTGCACTAATACACTTGTACGGCCAGTATTGAAGTGGTTATTGCGTAGGTTTATACTCAAGACGTCATGGGTTGAAACCCCAGCTAGACCCCCCACCAAGTCCCTTGTGCCAGGTCCTAACTACAGATATGCCTCTGTCCACCCAGAAATAAAAAATGGGTACCATTCTGGAGGAGTAGTTCATGCTACAGTAGCCAGGAATAAGCTCTGACCTGATGGGCCAGTAGGATTGGTTAAAAAAAATGACAGACTTACTCACATATTTAATTCATACTCTCAGGTGCATAATCATTTGATGCGATTTCATCCTATTGCCATTAAAATATGACAGAGGTGTAGGCTTTTCGCTTTATGTCAAACCAGTTCAACTTGAATGAGGAAACTGCAGCCATTTTTTTAAACAATCCTTCAATTTCAAAGCCTCAAACATAATTTAAGAATAATTATTATAAATATAAGTATTATTTTTAATACTTGAATGCAGGTCTCTCGTTGTCACTGACTACCTGTTGTCTTGATATCAGGTAATGCCGAATTTCCTGCCTAGAGACAAATGTTAAACATTGTGTCACAATCCCAACACTTATAGATCTCATTGTATGTTATTGTTCATCATGTCATTCATGTTGCAACATTCCTGTTGCTTTGATGACATGTAATGACTCAGAAACATTTACAGAGAAGCAGTTCCCAATCATGATGCTCACACCATCATGCTTCACTATGGTTATGGTATTCTTTGGATCATACACACAACCCTTGTTTCTCCAAACATGACCAAATGAGTCACTGCAACTTTGTTGAACTTGTCTTAATGTTTTAAAATGTTTGTCTGTGTTTCTTTTTGAAATTGGAGGTTTATTGAGGTGTGGGAGTGGAGATGAATGCAATACAGTTCATTGCTTATTGTTTTGTGTAACTGTTGTTCCTGCTGCATCTCTAATCCTGCTGCAACACTTTCCGAGTTACTGCCTGTCTTTCACCATCCTTCATGATCATTATTCTGAGGGCAACTTGTAAAATCTTGCATGGTTCACCTGTCCAAAGATGATTAGTAGCAGTTCCATGAAATAGCCATCTGCGTACTATAAAATCAATCGTACAGACAGGGATGATTAAGTTCTTTGCTTGGAGAAGATGTTCTATGGTTCACTAGCATTTTTATTCTAGTAGTCTTTAACAGTATCAGCGCTGAGAACTTCAGAAAAACCTGTTACCTTCACCAGAATTGCTTCTTACTGGGTCAAAAAACTTCCCAACCAATTATAAAGCCTTTCATAATGACACCAGGAATATTTTTTGCACAAAAACCTTTATTGATTAATTTTTGCAGCATTTGTATCTTGAAATGTATTTATTTCTATATACGTACACATATTATGCCATGACTCATACTCAATTGTGATTGGTCAATAACAGCATTCAGTGACCTGATAATTCTTTGACACACCATTGTTAAGTACAATAGACTGTTGCTATGGAGTGGGTCATTGTATGTAGGCCATAAAATTCTTTAAAAATCAAAGTAGTCATTTCAGTCATGAAGTCAATATTTGTGTCATATTATTGATTTCTAGAGTAAATAGGCATGCAAGAAGCAAGATGATGAGAGTGATCGGGCCATTATTGCAAAACAACCCCCTTAAGAGTGATTCAAGAGTCAGAGTGACTCAAACCATTGGAATTTAATTCACAATAATGATGGACTCCCTGCACATTACCCTTTACTTAAACACACACACACACACACACACACACACACACACACACACACACACACATGCACCTTCCTATTTAATCATAACTACAAACCTGGTGGATGTGATGTGTATATAAGGATAAGATAAAGATATTTATTGTCAACTGCTGCATGAAGAATGAAATTCAGTTTAGCAGCAATTATATAGCAAAATGTACAAAAGACACTGAGGAACTACCCTTAGCTATACATGTCCATATTGCTACATACATATATATATATACCGGTCCTTCTCAAAAAATTAGCATATTGTGATAAAGTTCATTATTTTCTGTAATGTACTGATAAAAATTAAACTTTCATATATTTTAGATTCATTACACACAACTGAAGTAGTTCAAGCCTTTTATTGTTTTAATATTGATAATTTTGGCAAAAAAATAAAGAAAAACCAAAAATTCCTATCTCAAAAAATTAGCTTAATTCATCCGACCAATAAAAAAATGTTTGTTTTTTTTTCCAAAAAATGTCAACCTTCAAATAATTATGTTCAGTTCTGCACTCAATACTTGGTCGGGAATCCTTTTGCAGAAATGGCTGCTTCAATGCGGCGTGGCATGGAGACAATCAGCCTGTGGCACTGCTGAGGTGTTATGGAGGCCCAGGATGCTTCGATAGCGGCCTTAAGCTCATCCACAGTGTTGGGTCTGGTGTCTCTCAACTGTCTCTTCACAATATCCCACAGATTCTCTATGGGCTTCAGGTCAGGAGAGTTGGCAGGCCAATTGAGCACAGTGATATCATGGTCAGTAAACCATTTAGCAGTGGTTTTGGCACTGTGAGCAGGTGCCAGGTGGTGCTGAAAAATGAAATCTTCATCTCCATAAAGCTTTTCAGCAGATGGAAGCATGAAGTGCTCCAAAATCTCCTGAAGTTGAATAAAGACATTAACTTGAAAACACTGGATGGTTGAGCTTGAGTTCTGACCAGACTCTCCACAGTCGTTTGAGCTGTCCGATCAGCACAAAGTACATTGTTTTTTAAATTAACCTAATAAAAGATAAATTAATAACCAATGGCTTAGAAAATGAATGAAAGAATAATTATTAACTGAAAATAAACATAATAAGTCTGATGAACATCTACACATTTAGATAGCGCCTATATTATGGAAGGGGCTGCGGTAGCCTGGTGGTAAAGGTGCTTGATCACTGATCCTAGAGTTGGGGGTTCAAGCAGTTGCCACTGGGGGTTCAAGCCCCCCTTCCCAGTGCAGTTAACTGGGTTATCCAAGGCTGGTCATGTCTCTCACTGTCTATGGTGTGAAGTTTATGTAAAAGAACCATTGCTGACTTTCGTCGAGAGCAGCTGCATAGCCGTCAGCATGTTTCTAATCATGAGCGGAGTCCCCTGAGACAGTTCGTTCACAGCAATGTTCTGGAAACTCCTGAGTGGCACTGGAACCCGGTCGCAAACTTGTGCTCGAATGAGGAAAAAGGGGCGTTACATACATGAATTTGAATGACGTGCCAAATCAAATGTGCGAATCAGATAATTCGCTGTGGCGACTCCCGAGAAAGGGAAAAAGCCGAAAGGAAGGAATGCTGCTAGACATCACAGATGACATTTCACTCATCTTTTCCAGAAATTTTGTGTATTCACAATCTTATAAATAAACTTAATGACTGTTATTGAAGAGAAAGTCAGAGATAAATTCAGTATGCAGTAAACCAGAAGTTAACACTCAAGGTTAACATGTAACGGGCACTTCGCATGTGCAAGCCTGAGCTGACCAATCAGTACGCTCGTTTCAGATCTTTCTTAGCAACTAGCCTGTATTGTTTATGAGCATATCGTCTTCATAGCATTTATTTTATTCACTGAAACGGCATGGAATTTCATTTTAATATCAAAACAGTATCCAAAATGGAGAGACTGCGTCACGGCAGTTCTTCTGGTGTATGGATTATAGTGTCTTGTGCCGAACTCGGTGAATAATTGCAACGAAAACCATGTTTTTATCTAGTTTTATGAGGGTACTCACCAGAAAATGGACAAAAAAGACATTTTTAATGAGTTTCAGTCGATTTCACATGAGCAAGTGATAGTTGAATAAAGTACTTGTTTTAATAGTTTATGCAAAAATCCTAATTTGGATTAAAAAATGGACCATTTTTACTTTTCTGGACTTTATCTCAATAGTGGTCTGTGTGACAAGCGCCTACTTTCGGTGGCGCGCCTCACATATATATTCACATAGTCACATGTTTACAGGCTTGCACAAATATTTACATATTCACACCTTTTCATACATATACAAAAGGATCAATGATGATATGCACACTGTATTCAGCTATCTCAGGATTAAGAAAACATGAGAATGAATAATGCTTGAATCACTTGGACACTCCCTTGTTCTGATGATCACTTGGTGCAGGTAGCATCATGGATTTCATGCATTGTTGTGTTTCCGACAGTATGTACTGAATCACTTTGATGACATGAAGTTGTGCTTCTTGACTTTAGCTTTTGGATTAGGGGGCAGTGGTGGTCTAGTGGTATAGGGCACTGGATTGCTGATCCAAAGGTTGGGGGTTCGAGTCCCACTCTCCACAAGGTTGTCACTGCCCCCCCCCCTTCCCAGTGCGGTTAACTGGGTTATCAAAGGCGGGCCATGTCTCTCACTGTCTATGGTGTGAAGCATGTAAAAGAACCATTGCTGACTTTCGTAAAGAGTAGCTGCAAAGCTGTCAACGTGTTTCTGTCCCTTGCTAAAAAGGGTTATGACAGGAAGGGCATCCAACATAAAAACCTCTGCCAAATCAAACGTGCGAATCAGATGATTCGCTGTGGCGACTCCCGAGGGAAAAAGCCGAAAGGAAGACAGACAGACTTTAGCTTTTGAATTAGCATACCTGTCAACCCTAGGCCATTGGCGATCTTACAAATGGCTACTTATGCCCTTACAAAATAGCAACTAATCTTACGCGTCTTATTATCGCGTGCAATATGAAACAAAAATTAAACTCTATTTTTAATATAATATGAATTTATTGGTAATGTTGTAACATATAACCTGGTGCAATCAAATAAAAGAGTAATATCTTCAGCTGCATGATTAAGAAAATTTAACAGTGATCTTTATTATAACTATATGTAGCACTTTTGGCACTTTCAATCATTTCTTTTGATGGCTTCACTTCATGGCACTTGAGCTCGCAAGTAAGTTTGACTTGAATGATGGCGGAAGTGAAAGTGCGGTCACGTGGTCGGAAAGAGCAGACGATAGCAGACGATAAACGCAACGCGCGATTCTCGCGAGAAAACAAAACGGCTACAGACCAATTCGGCGTATCGTCTCTTTACCGAAACGGTGACACAAAAAACGGAGTTAAAAAAAAAAAAGACGAAATGATCGAAAAACGTACAGATTTCGGACGTACGGCGTACACATTTAAAAATCAGTGCTCACTTGTACAAATTACGCCAAAACCGTACAACTTGACAGGTATGAATTAGTGCTAACTCTTTTCAAAGTGCAGAGGTCGGCTGGCCTTTGTCTTCTTTTCAGTGTTTCTGTGTAGTATATCGCTAAATTTTTAAAGAGAGTTAAAACAAGATCTTTGAATTAAAGTGATACCTGCTTGCACATGCACTCAAGCTTAGCTGTGTTTGTCATGATAAAAAATAAATAAATAAATAAGTAAGTGAAAATCTTATTTTAGGGGCAGTGGTGGCCTGGTGGTAAGTTCCTGGATCACTGATCCCAAAGTTGAGGGTTCAAGCCCCACTGTCAACGGGTTGTCACTGCCCCAGTACAGCTAACTGGGCTATCAAAGGCTGGCCATGTCTCTCAGTGTCTACGGTGAGAGGTTCACGTAAAAGAACCACTGCTGACTTTTGTCAAGAGTAGCTGCATAGCCGTCTGCCTGTTTCTGCCCTGCGATGGCCTGGCAAGCTGTACAGGGTGTACTCTGTCCTCTCCCAGATTTGGCTGAGATGGCCGCCGGCCTCATCGCAAGCCGAATTAGGATTAAGCAATTCAGAAAATGAATGAATTGATGGAAATCTTATTTGAATGTAGCTTTTGTTTCAAATTTCTCTTGATGGCATCCTTGTTTCGCAGTCTGGCTCTATCCCACTTCCTTTGGTCACAGGCAGCTGTGAGGACAGGATCTGTTTTATGAAGTCTACTGTGTGGCATCTTCATAAGCTGTCCAGTCCATCAAAGATTCTTTCTGAAGGTCTTCCATGCATGGCAGTCCCGTTCTATCCAATATTTCCTTGTTGGACACCTTGCCCTTAAAGGTTATCTTCAAGATGAATCAAAGATGTTGTAAGTCCTGAAACCTCTTCACATGACATGTGTACATTGTCCAGGATTTGTGTCCTAACAAGAGAGTAGATATCACAACTGCTCTGTAGATCTTGCGTTTCACCTTCATGGACACGTGGTGGTTGTTGCAGTCTCTGGCACAGCCTGCCATTGGCGGCACTAACCTTGGCCATTCACCTTTGTATCTCAGCATCAATTCAACTACTTTTTGCAACTATGCTTCCAAGGTAAGTGAATTCTGGGACAGAATTAAGTTTGTTTCCATCTACCATAATATCTGCCTCCTGAGCCCTTGAAGAATTTGGTTGATGCAGCACCTCTGCTTTCTTGATGTTGCTCTTTGGGCCTAACTTCTTTGATGAGGCAGAGAAAGCATTTACAATTAGCTGAATATCTTGTGGCGAGTGGGCAAGTATGAGGTAGTAAATGTTTTAAATATAATACATACACAGAGTTCTAACCATCAGGATCACTTTATTCATTACTAACATTATTATGTGGATCAGTGGTTTCCAAACTTTTTTTTCTCCTGAACCCTTAAAAAGATTTTGCTCTGACCTCGCACCCCCTACATTTTATACTTTGTTCAAGGATAAAGGATGTGGAAACCTGCTTCTTGCACCCCCTGGAATGATGTCTCGTGCCCCCAGGGGGTGCGAGAACCCCTGGTTGTGAACCCCTGATGTAGATGAAGCTCTGCTGGTCTTTCATGTGCAATGTTATCCTCTGAAAATAGGAAATTCATACATATACCAGATCTGAAGTATAGTCCCAGACTTACACAGTCTGTATATGATGCACACAAATGCAATTGATACACGAGTACTCAGAAACTCAATGCATTATATACATTCGGTCCAAATACAGATTCAAGTATTATTTTTGCCTTCAGAAGTACTTTGGGGATCTTTCACACTCCTCTCCAACTTTTCTGAGCCCCGAAGCACACACACACACACACACACACACACACACACACACACACACACACACACACACACACACACACACACACACACACACATACACACACACACACGTGCAAGCGTGTGCTCATACAGATGTCTTTAACATCCCTGGGTGATGCCTTGACACACAGTAAGGTGTGATTGATAAGTTCTATCCATCACCCAATCTGTCTGAAGCACAGTGTGGGACTAAGCTCGTCTCCACTCTCCTTTTCAGATGCCAGTGTCATTAAATAGCTTTTTGTTTCTTTCCTCGTCCATCTAAGCCACACTCACAGTAAAGCCCAAAATGGTTCAATCTGTCCATGTGTGTGTGTGTGTGTGTGTGTGCGTGTGTGTGTGTGTGTGTGTGTGTGTGTGCGTGCGCGCACATCACACATTATCACCCTATTCTTGCGTGCCTCACTCAAACATATCACATAAATGATAGCCACAGTTGCTGGCAGGATGTGTTTTGTTGCTTCTTGAACGCATATTTATTTGCTGTGATTTTAAGCGAGTGTGTGTGTGTGTGTGTGTGTGTGTGTGTGTGTGTGTGTGTGTGTGTGTGTGTGTGTGTGTGTGGTAGTGGGAGTATACTTGTTTGTCTTTGTTTTGAGAGAAGAATGATAGTCTAGAGGTTATATGTGGTGCAGAGCCTGATATCACCTTGATTAAGCGATATCCTCCGTGGGCTTGAGCTGGAGGTGAAAAAGGACAGGGAAACCTTACTTTATCTTTAAAGCGACAGGCCACCACGAAACCCTAATAGTGCTAATCATGACTGGAGAAAACAAACACACTTGGAATGAAGCATAACACAGTGCCACACAGAATTATAGCTAGGAAAGCAACAATATTACATTTAGATATTAAGAATTAATGGCTTTAAATCTGTTTACATGGATCTGAATAAATAATACTTTTAATATAATAGGCTAATAGGGCTAATAACTTGCTTATAATAATAAGGAAATTATCTCTTTCACCTATTCAGATGCCAAAAGCATTTTATCCTACAAGGGCCATGGAGCCTATCTCTGCTGACACCCAAGCAATGGCAGGGTACACCCTGAACAGCTCACCATGTCGTTGCAGTGCAACACAAGTACAACCATTCACACTCTCACTCACACCGAGGATCAGTTTGGTGTAGCCAGTTAACCTCATTTGCATTTCTTTGGATGGTAGGAAGAAGCTGGAGTAGCCAGATGAAACCCACACAAGTATGGGGAGAAGATATAAACTTCACACAGAAACACATGAGTCAGGGGCTTGAACCCATGACCTTCTTGCTTTGAGATGGATGTACTAACCACTTCACCACAAATTTTAATATTTTATTTTGAATAGAACATAAATGACAGATCAAAAGTTTAAAATGAGAAAATGTATGATTTTAAGGGAAAAAAATGTTGATTTTAAATTTCATGGAGAGGCTGGAAAAGTCATCATCATCATCATCATCATCATCATCATCATCATCATCATCATCATCTGCTTGATCCAGAATCGGGTCACGGAGGCAGCAACCTAAACAAAGACCTCCAGACATCCCTCTCCCCCGCCACTTCCTCCAGCTCTTCCGGGGGGACACCGAGGCATTCCCAGACAAGCTGAGAGACATCGTTCCTCCAGCGTGTTCTAGGTCGACCCCGGGGTCTCTTCCCAGTTGGACATGCCCGAAACACTACACCAGGGAGGTGTTCAGGAGGCATTCTGACGAGATGCCCGAGCCACCTCAACTGTCCCCTCTCAATGTGGAGGAGCAGTGGATCTACTCAACTTCTCCCCAGATGGTAGAGCTTCTCACCTTATCTTTAAGGGAGAGCCCCGCCACCCAATGAAGGAAGCTCATTTCCGCTGCTTGTATCTGCGGTCTTGTTCTTTCGGGCACTACCCAAAGCTCGTGACCATAGATGAGGGTTGGAACATAGACCGACTGGTCAATTGAGAGCTTCGCCTTGCGACTCAGCTCCTTCTTCACCACAACGGACCGGTACAGGCTCCGTTTCACAGCAGAGGCTGCAGCGATCCATCTCTCGACCCCCCGCTCCATCCTTCCCTCACTTGTGAACAAGACCCCAAGATACTTATCCTCCATCACTTGATTTAGGACTTCATTCCCGACCCGTAGGGTGCATTCCTCCCTTGTCCGACTGAAAACAATGGCCTCAGATTTGAAGGTGCTTATTCTCATCCTGGCCGCTTCGCACTCAACTGCGAATCGCTCCAATGAGAGCTGGAGGTCCTAGCTTGATGAAGCCAAAAGGACAACATCATCCACAAAAAGCAGAGACGAGATCCGATGGCCACCAAACCAGAGCCCTTCAAAGCCTCGGCTGCGTCTAGAAATTCTGTCCATTAAAAATTATGAATAGAATCGGTGACAAAGGAAAGCTTTGGCGGACTCCAGCCCTCACCAGAAACGAATTCAATCTGTTGTTACCAATACAGACCAAACTCTGGCTCTGGTGGTACAGTGATCGAATGACCCATAGCAACGGGTCCGGAATGTCATACTCCTGAAGCTGAGGCGGCCGCCCATACCTGTGGCCAGAAGGTCATTGGTGCTTGTCGTGGCGGTAACCCCCGAACCCAGTGGTGGACACCTGTGGTGAAGGGGCCGTCCAGCTGAAAAAGGAGGCCTATCGGGTCTTGTTAGCCTGTGAGACTTCCTAGGCAGCAGACAGGTACCAGCAGGCCAAACATGCTGCAGCTGAGGGAGGAGTTCGGTGAGGGCCTGGAGAGTGATTATCGGTTGGCCTCAAAAAGTTTCTGGACCACCATCCAACGCCTCAGAAGGGGAAGCAGCTCTCCACAAACACTGTTAACAGGGAAGTGGGGATCATCTCACCTCGACTGGGGATGTCATCGAGAGGTGGAGGGAATACTTTCAGGACCTCCTCAATCCCACCAACACACCCTCAATGGAGGAGGAAGACCCTGGAGGGTTTGGGCAGGGGTCTTCCCATCACTGGAGTGGAGGTCGTTGGAAAAGTCAATTGCACGTATAACGAACAGCTGGAAGACCAATCACTACTAATGAGGTCCATTGGCAACATGACTGAGTATAAAAAGAGCTTCTCAGGGTGGCAGTGTCTCTCAGAAGTGAAGACGGGTAGAGGATCACCAGTTCTCCAATGTTGCGCAGAAAGATAATAGAGCAATATCAAAAACAGGTTGTCGCTGTCCCCTCAGTGCAGCTAACTGGGTTATCCAAGGCAAGCCATGTCTCTCACTTTCTATGGTGAGAGGTTCATGTAAAATAACCACTGCTGACTTTCGAGCAAGAGTAGCTGCATAGCCTGCAGTGGCCTGGGGAGCTCTCCGGGGTGTACTCTGACCTTGTCTGTAGTCGGCTGGGATGGGTACCAGCCTCCCTGAGACCCTAATTAGGATTAAGCAGTTTCAGAAAATGAATGAATGAATGAATGGTGAGAGGCGTGTTAAAGAACTATTGCTGACTTTCAGTAAGAGAGGTGCATAGCCGTCAGCATGTTTCGGTCCAGAAATGGCCTGGTGAGCTGTCCAGGGTGTACTCTGCTCTCGCCCAGAGTTGGCTGAGAATGGCCCCAGCCTCCCCAGCAGTAATTATGATTAAGCGGTTCAAAAAAATGTATGAATGAATATATTAAGTTCCAGTGTACACACATTTTATTTATGCTATGCGGAGTACCCACCAATCAGGTCCTAGTGTTAATGTTACAATTAACTATTATATCCCATTGGCTGAGCCAGGAAAACTTAACACCTTCTCACCAGTCAGATCTGAGAAAGCAACATTTCTACAGTATAAAGGACCCTGCAGTGGAGCTGTTCAGGATACTGCATAACTTGCCTTTGAACAGAATCAGCTACAATTCTTCATGACCCGAAACATGAAAAAAGTGCTGCAGACAGACCACGAGATGAAATGTAACGGACCACTGAACTTCTCCAATAAATACAAATAAAAAAATACTGACAATCGTACCACATTCAGGCATTTATGACAAATTGTGTTTTGTTTTGAACTCAGTGCAGATAAACATGATTTATTCTACCTTTATGCTAACTGACCTTGGCTAGGTTCTATTTATTGCTGGCCTTTCAAGTCCGTCCGTTCCTCCCTCAATTCTAAACAGGTTTTAACAAGTAGTGTTTGTCAAATTGTTTTTGAACAAAATCCTGACCACACCCATGCATGAAGTTTCTCAAAATGTGGTGTGGACGCAACTCTACCACAGGATCCCAGAGATGATTGGATTTTGAAATGTCAAATTTAGAGGTGACAGTTGAGCAAGATCATACATTTGGAGAGTGAGTACTTACAACTTTGACACCGGTGCCAATAGACAGTAAAACACTAACAGGAAACCATATATGGACTTTAAAAAAAACGAATAGTTTTGACCTAAGTGACCTTGAAAGGTCAAAACACATCAATCTACTAAAACCTTCAAATCAATGTTTTTTTTTTTTTTTTTTTCATTTCATTTTGTTCTTCTTTAGAACATATCGAAAGACAAACACACAGGTCATTAAAGCAAGTTTCCATATAGAGCATACTTGCTATGTTAGCATTGTGGCAGGGTGGAAGTACTTTATATTCTATAAGAACCTTTATTAATAAGCTTGTCGTTGGTCTGTATTCCAACAATGTTTGGCCATCTTGGCAAAAATAGTCATGATGAAATTAACGGTTGATTGTAATTAAAAGTTTTTGCGGCAGTGGTGGCCTGGTGGTAAAGATGCTGGATCACTGATCCTAAGGTTGGGGGTTCAAGCCCCACTCTCCATGTGTTGTCATTGCACCCCCTCCCCCATCCCAGTGCAACTAACTGGGCTATCAAAGGCTGGCCATGTCTCTCACTGTCTATGGTGAGAGGTTCATGTAAAAGAACCATTGCTGACTTTCGACAAGAGTAGCTGCAAAGCCGTCTGCATGTTTCTGCCCTGAGATGGCCAGTGAGCTGTCCAGGAGGGATTCTGCCCTCGTTAAGAGAAAGAGTGGATACATGCAAGGGCCAGTGATGCCAGAAGCATGTCAACACACCAGTAACCAGTAATTAAAATTTTTAAATTAAAGGTCTAATTAGGTTGACTTAAATCTCATTCCACAATCAGATTTATGAATATACCAGATTGAATGAATTCAGATTGACATCCAGAGACTCAATGACCTAGCGCGAGCTTTGCCATTGGCGTGTTTCTATTTTGTACAAGTTTGGCTGGCTGACAAATGAATCACGTTAAGATGTTGACATGTGTTCAGTTCATTTTCTGTAACCGCTGTAGGGTCGCGGGGAGGCTGGTGCCCATCCCAGCCAACTCAGGGCGAGGGCAGAGTACACCTAGGACAGCTCGCCAGGCCATCGCAGGGCGGAAACACGCTGACGGCTTTGCAGCCTACTCTTGTCGGAAGTCAGCAATGGTTCTTTTACATGCCTCACACCATAGACAGTGAGAGACATGGCCGGCCTTTGATAACCCAGTTAGCTGCACTGGGGGGGGGGGGCAGTGACAACCCTGCGGAGAGTGGGACTCGAACCCCCAACCTCCGGATCAGCGATCCGGCGCCCCATACCACCAGACCACCACTGCCCCTGTTCACATGTGTATTGTTGCCAAAAAAAAAAAAGTGCCAAAAACACAGGGTGGAGCATGCTGAGTTGTTAATGACTGAACAAATGATCAAATTCACTTGATTAGATTTTTTCAATTTTAAAAATATTGGGGGTTAGAAAAAGGTTAGTGTTAAAAAATAGGTATGTTGTTTAATTAAAAAAAAAAAAAAAAAAAAAATAGTGCCGGGGTTTGGTTCTTCCATCACTGGTACAGTCATTGATTCTAATCCAATACATTTCCCAATTAAACTATGTCAAAGCACAACAACACTTTCCTGACCAATCAGCAATAAGGGCTGCATGCACTTATGCACAGCACATATGCACACTGTTGCTGATTGGATGGAAGGTAGACGTTAGTCTTGTTGTTAGTGTTTTTTTTCTCTGTGCAACTCACTCCTGCTCACTCACTCATTTACCAAATTGCTTAATCCTTCTAGAGTTGTAGGAAGGCTGGGAAGTCTATCTTAGCCTACACTGGGTAAAGGCAGGATACACCCTGAACAGCTAACCAGACCACCGCAGGGCAATACACGGGACCATTCCCACTCACACTCACACTGTGGGGAAAGTTGGATGTGTATGTATGGCATGACTTTGGGCTGTCTGAGGAAACTGGAGTACCATTAGAAATCCAATGCAACCAATGGAGAAAACATGCAAATGTCTGGTTACGAAAGGATATACGAATCATTATGACCTTCTTTTGTGAAGCTGATACTATACAGTAAATTCAGTTATTAAATAAAAAACAGCTGGAACACGACACATACTTACTAAGCTAATTTTAAACGTGAAATTTATGAATGAATAGGCGTATTGGTCTCTGATCTGTGATCTGTGATACAGTATAATCTCATAATGAGAAATATCACATACATATTTAGTTATTGAAGATGTCACACTCCAGGATCAATGTTTTAGGGTTTGCATATCAGAGGAAGGGACGTGAAGATGTTTGAGCTGGGTGGGTGTATCCAATTTGAATATTTATAGTATCGTGATTGGGATGGCAGTAAAAGCATGGGGCCGTTTAATGAAATTTTATTTGCAGCTGCCAAATTAATTAATTTATTATTTGATCTGAAGGAAAAATGCAATGTTGGATCACAATTCTAAGAAGTTCTGAACCACCATAAAGTTTCACCCAGCCAAGTGATTATAGCTTGTGAAGTGTAGCATCAATTTCAGGGCTGCTAATGAACCGTGGCCTCATTCATGAATGATGGTGTCATATTTGAGTGACGGCTCGATAAAAGTGAATCGTGTGCATGACACTGGCATTGTAAACTGAGAGGGTGTCACTTTTTGACACTTTATAGTGACATCAAACTGCTGAGACACTGTTGCTCTCTAACCCCTTGTCTATACACTCTATTTGATCGCATACACATGCTTTAGTTTCCTAATAAAGAGAAATGTTAGTATGTAAGTGTGTGTATGTGTGTGTGTGTGTGTGTGTGTGTGTGTGTGTGTGTGTGTGTGTGTGTGTGTGTGTGTGTGTGTGTGTGTGTGCCAAAAATCCTTATTACAGCAGAAGATCTGTGTCGGTGAGCGCCTGCATCATTAATCTTCTCTCACCTTGAACAGCAGCCAGACATTATGGGCATTGTTCCAGTACTGTTTATAGATTAGAAAGGAGAAATGATACAGACAGATAAATAGACGCAACACACTCAAATAGAGGAATAGTGATACCTGACTTTTCACAGGACAAGAAAAGCACCATTCAACCATTTTTAATTTATTTTGGTTTCACTGACAGTGAAAACCTTTTGCTCCATTTGACCTTAAGAACCTTTGGTGAGGAGGTGCTAAAGTAGAGGAGTCACAACAGCTGGTGTATGTGTGTGTGTGTGTGTGTGTGTGTGTGTGTGTTGTCTTCCAATCCTGACCCCAGCCCGACCCCAATTTGCCCTTCTCTCACTCTTGCTTCCCTTCTCCACTGCAAAACCTGGGGAATTTTCGCACCCCATTATTCCCACAACCTGGTGAAGATAACACTCAGCACTACCTCCACGTACACACCCGCTCAACCTAATGGAATTTACTAAATTGAGAGACTGTCCTCCCTCACACAGCGCAATCCAGTCAATTAGAAAGAAACAGGCACTTAGGCTTGCAAAGAGTGAGCGAGAGCAGGAGAGAGATGATTATGTAAACATATGATCAGTGTAAAAAGGCACTCGAGTGTTGTCCCTGTCGCACTTCAGCAAAGAGTCATTAGCATACCTTGCATATGCAAACATTTTCACAATGATTAACATTAATGGATGATACACCAGTGCTCAGGGGGTTCCTCACACAGCCCATCTGGCCAACACCTACATATCCCACGCACATACACGCACGCACACACACACACACACACACAACACACACACACACGCACACACACGCACACACGCGCTACATCACTAATTGCAGGTGAGTGCTGCCATCTGGTCCTGTCAGTCAAGGTGGATAAGATAACCAAAGAATTGAGATGACCACACACACACACACACACACACACACACACACACACACACACACACAGCTTTATTCTGGTAGCTAAAGATAAATAAAAGAGTGTAAACATTCCTGAGAAACCTTTATTAAGGTATTGGTGAAAAAAAAATCATATGAAAACCTAATTCATTAATTTTCTTTCTGGATTACAGAATGAAACATTCATCACAAACTCACTTTATAAGCATTTTGTATAAAATCCAAAGAGCATTTATTTGCATCATCATAACAACAGCAACAACGGCAGCAGCATGAGGGTTGCTAATTTCACTTGAATCAGCACGAGTCTTCAATCATATTGCGAATGCTTTAATTTAAATGATGCCGTTCTCAGCAAAATACGCTTCTCATTCACTCACTCGTCTGCCAAAACACTGACTTCTATTTTTAGGGTTGCTGGGACGCTGGAACCTATCTCAGCTGACACGGGGCGAAGGTGGGTTCCACCATGAACAACTTGACAGACTATCTCAGGGCAACACAAACACACAACCATTCACACTCACTCTCACACCTAGGTGTGATTTGAAACTGACAATTAGCCTAATGTGCACAACTGGGGACTATGGGAGGAAGCCGGAGTACCCAGAGGAATCCCATGCAAGCAGGGCGAGAACATACAAACTTCACATAACTCGAGCTCACGACATGAACCCAGGACCGTCTTTCTGTGAGGCGGACATGATGATGCAAAATGTGCTTGAGTACTGATACTAAACAAAAGCTATAAAGAATAGATTAGTGGTATATACTGTGTATATAACAAGTATTTACTGCGGGTGAGATGGATATCTCTAAATAGTCCCCTTTACATTATATTTAGTCTCAGGGATATTATTCTGAGATAGCGAACTAATCATAATGCAGGCTAATATATATATATATATATATATATATATATATATATATGTATAGGGCGCTAGATCGCTGATTCTAGGGTTGGGGTTGGAGTGGAGTTGGGAGTCCCACTCTCCACAGGGTTGTCACTGTCCCCCCAGTGCAGCTAACTGGGTTATCAAAGGCCAGCCATGTCTCTCACTGTCTATGGTGAGAGGTTCATGTAAAAGAACCATTGCTGACTTTCGTAAAGAGCCGCTGCATAGCCATCAGCGTTTTTCTGTTTTTCTGTCCCTTGCTAAAGGGTTGTGTCAGAAAGGGCATCCGACCTATGCCAAATCAAATGTGCGAATCAGATGATTCGCTGTGGCAACCCCCCAAAAAAAGGAAAAAAGCCAAAAGGAAAAGAAGAATATAGAAGAAGATAGATAGAATATACAGGGATCCCTCACTTTCCGCGGTTAATAGGGACCGAGACCCCCCCATGACTGCCAATTTCCACCAAATAGGATAGACCCCCCCCCCCCGACTGACATATACATACATGTATCTGTGTTTATAATATCAATATATACATATTCCATGATATAAATGCTTATAATAACAATTAAACATTAAAAAATAATGCATACGATGTAAATAAAATATAAATACACACACACTCACATGTGCATCTCACATAAAAATGTAAGTAGTTTGGTTGGGTTGTTGTTTTGTTTTTGCTTGTTTTTTTTTTTTTTTTGCATAATTGGCCTTGTTTTGTGGCATTTTCCTTAACTTTTTTCTATTTTTCTTTAATTTCCTTATTTTTTTCTTATTTTTCGATGAATATTAAAAAAAAAAAAAACCCACAATCCACTGAAGCCACAGAAACTGAAGCACGAAGTAGTGAGTGATCACTGTATATATATATATATATATATATATATATATACTAGTATATATACAAAATTGCAGAGCATGAGTGGACACCAGGCACAGACGCAGGACAACTGTTCAATCGAAGTTGTGGAATACAGATTGGATGGTTGTCCTGTGACTGTCCACCACATGAAACCCAATGAGGGTGCCATGTTGCATATTTTCTATTCCGATGCATTGATGACTTTTGCATGGTAATAAGCAGTAATGAAGAAGAAAAAGGAAAAATACCAACACAGATTTATTATGAATTACAAAGCACCCAGACTTGGGAGTAGCCCAAAGCCTAGCTTAGCATGGGGCAAAAGCAAGGTACAGCCTGAACAGTTTCCAAACCATTGTAGAAGAAACCCACAAAACTATTCACACTCACAAGCAGAGGAAGTTTGAAAAAGACAATTCGACTGCATTAATGCATACCTTTGGGCTGTGAGAGGAAACCTGTGTACCCAGTGGAAATCCATGTAAGCATGCGGGGAACATGCAAACTCCTTAAACACACCCAAGCCTCGGACTCGGACCCTTGCTTTGCGGCAGATGTGCTAACCAGTGCACTACTGTGCCACCCAAAAACAAAACATACAACTCATACATCACAAATAAAAAGTTAAATTCAAAAACTTGGATTGTTGTTGTTGTTGTTGTTGTTGTTTTTCTTTTTGAAGTTCATTAAGAGGAAGCTGATCTCAGTCTGATGAATCCTGAAAACAGATAAACAGCTGATGAATCCCTTTCACCCTTTCATATCGCCAACATGTCATGATACAGTAAACATATGTAAAAAACAACACGGGACAAATGATAATAAAATAAACAGCCGGTGTTGTGTATTTGGACCTGAAGCTGTCGGATTCCCACCTGAATATTCTAAAGGTGTGTTAAACATGCAGTATGACATATACAGTGGTACCTCACCATACAAAATTAATCTGTTCCAGAGCTTTTTCTTAACCTGGATTTTTTGTAAGTTAAACTGCATTTTACATGTAAAATGTGTGATTCGTTCCAAGGCCCCCATACTACCCCTAAACCCTTTAAAATTATAAAAGTATACCTTTTAAGACCTCCTTCTGCTTCAATATCGTACCGATGGTAGATGGGTGTGGCCATATTCCTTTGCAATATCACTCAACCGCATGCCACAAGCCCACTTCTTCTTTTCACTTGCACCGGAAATCCCACGTGTGCGCATGTGTGTGTGTGTGTGTGTGTGTGTGTGTGTGTGTGTGTGTGTGTGTGTGTGTGTGCGCGTGTGCATGTGTGTGTGTTGACCATGTCTTCTTAGAAGAGTTATAATCTTACAAATGTTTATGGAAGGTTAAAAGCCCGAGTCAAGAAATAAAGCATGAAAAAACAGTAACTCTGTCCTTTACACGAAAAGCATTATGGCAGATGCAGCTCCATAATAGCACAATGGGAGGGAGCTGCGTCATCCCTCCTAGCCAATGGGAGGCCAGCAGAGCGGGATGTTGGGAGATAGCCAGAGTCAAAAAATAAAGTTGCAATTACTCAAAAAACTCATGAAACAACAGTAACTCTGTCCTTTACATGAAAAGAATTATGGGAGATGCAGCTCCATAATAGCCAATGGAAGGAAGTTGCGTCATCCCTCCAAGTCAATGGGAGGCCAGCGGGGCGGGATGTTGGGATATAGCCAGTGGGAGGGAGCTGCGTCATCCCTCCTAGCCAATGGAAGCTGAGATGTTGGAAGATAGTCAATGGAGAGGAACTTGTGCATTGTTTGAATGGCGCATTTTAATGTTTCAATGACGCGTTTGAATGTTTGAATGGTGCATTTCGTAAGGAGAACTTGTTTTGTGTACAGAGACAAAAAATTTTGGAAAATGTTTTTCGTAAACTGGATTTTTCGTTTGCTGGGACTATTGCAAGGTGAACCCGAAGGGTGCATGTATAGTTAGTGGGCATTAGTAGGTAGTAATCACACACTACCCTAGCACTAGCACCTAACCCTAGGACCTAACACTAACCTTAACCTTGAAGAGTCTCACTCACACACACACACACACACACACACACACACACACACACACACACACACACACAAACAAACAATTTACAGCATCGTTGACGACATATCCTGCCTTTCTGCTCACTGCATGTCTCTGATATTAATAGAGAAATAAGAGTGCTATCCCAGAATCCCCAGAAACACCCATCACCCCAGGCATACATACAGCCAATAAACAGTGAGTGTGTTAAACACATTAGGGTTAAATATAGAGAGGTGATTGTGTCAGACTTTACAGGATGACGTGATCATACTACTGAGTGCTCGCTAACCAAAATAATGAAATGTGAAGGTTTTTTTTTTTTTTTTTTTTTTTGTTTGATGCAGATGAATACAGCTGCATCTATTTTATAATCACACATTATAATCACACATAAACATGCCCGGCTTTGTAAAAACTTTTACTCATAAAGTTTGTATAAAGAACCTCCGGTTTATCTTAAAAGCACACACACACACACACACACACACACACACACACACACACACACACACACACACACACACACACACACACACACACTTCCCACACCCAGGCATTGTTGTATGTAATGGTTATTGTTTACGACTGAGTTGTGAGCCTCAGTGGGAATCACCCTGCAAACGCAAGGATGGGTAAATGACAGGAAGTGAGAGCGCACCGTGTCATCTTAACTGACCATCATCAGGTCAACGTTCTATTTTCATTACTGGAAACTGGCCAGAGAGAGAGAGCGAGTAAAAGAGAGAGAGAGAGAGAGCGAGAGCGAGTGAGAGAGTGAGTGAGAGAGAGAGAGAGAGAGAGAGAGAGTGTGTGAGAGAGAGAGAGAGAGAGAGAGAGAGAGAGAGAGAGAGAGAGAGAGAGCGAGAGATGGTAAAAGGATAAAATGGAGAGAAAGAGTTGAGAGAGACGAAAGAGATGGAGATATAGAAATACGGGGAGAGATATGGAGAATGAGAGATGGAAAGTGAGATATAGAAAGCAAGCAATGGAGAGCAAGTTGGGAGAGAGCTGCAGAGAGATTGAAAGAGATAGAGAGAGGGACAGCAAGAGATGGACAGAGAGAAGGGAGTGATAGAGATGCAGAGAAAGAAATGGACAGAGATGTAGAGAGATGGAATGAGAGCTGTGGAAGACAGATGGAGCGAGATTTTGGGAAAGAGAGAGTAAGCGTGGGAGATGGGAGGAGAAAGATGGAGAAAGATGGAGAGAGAGATAAAGAGGTTGAACGAGATTGGCGATGCATTGAGGTTTTTTTTTTTCACAAACAAGCAACAATACCAACACACACAGCTGCAGCATGTGACATGAGGTTGTCTGTGATGAACACACACACACACACACACACACACACAGAGAGAGAGGGAGAGAGAGAGAGAGAGAGAGAGAGAGAGAGAGAGAGAGAGAGAGAGAGAGAGAGAGAGAGAACAATAGTGATGCATTTAGAAGGCTGTGGGAAAAAGCATGCAATCACACTGTCCATCCAGTACATAACACACACACACACACACACACACACACACACACACACACACACATCCTCCCTACCCTGCTGACCCCAGCCGAAGCAATCTTCACACAAATTCGACTTAGATCCACTTCAAAGAAGACAACAAACATTCAACCATAGGGAAGAATCACTGATTTTCTATTACACACGGCGAACATTTCTGTAGGTCATGTGACCCACACTGAATTTGGGGCCTAACAATGATTTGAGATTGAGCTTGTAATCATGACTTGATCCTGGAATTTGATTAGTTCTATAGAGAGGAGCTAATAGCTGTCTCGTATATTTTAGCCAGTGGATTTATTGTGTGTGTGTGTGTGTGTGTGTGTGTGTGTGTGTGTGTGTGTGTGTGTGTACCTCTATAACCGGCTATAAATTATTGGAGCTACTAGTTACTGGAGTTATTGAAGTGTGTGTCTGGGGTAAGATAGGAAAGAAAAGGGGGGGGGGGTGCAGGGGGGTGGTGGGGGTGGTGGGGGTGTTTGTCAGGAAGGTCTTTGCGAGCTAAAATAGCTCAGTCTTTGTGTCTTGAAGGAAGTCATACAAAAGGACAGTCCTGAGAATTGAGTCCTGAGAAGATAAAGTGAACACACACACACACACACACACACGCCCTTGCACTACACTCCATGTTTCTCTTTGACATATTTTTAAAGTTTTATAAAACAAGTACACAAATTTCTTTCGCTCTCACCCGCTGTCTCTCCTCTAGACTTCTGCAAATTTGCATCCATGCTGTGATGTCACCATCTGGAGTGAAGGACCTGTCTGCCACTGAGTGTGATTGTGTGTGATTGTCTGTGTGTGGAGGGGCGCCATCTGTCCTCTCGGTGGTGAGTAGCCTGATGCCGTTAGACGGACTCCCAGTGAGCCCATTTTACCAGCATTGCTATATTACACTCACCCACCCACCCACACATGCGTGCATACACACACACACACACACACACACCATTATCTTTTCATTCATGTAGTCTGTCCACTACAGCTCTCTGGATGATATTACATTTCCCGTCTCAGTTGTCATGTACAAGAGCCATTAGCCCGATGGTCATGTTCCAATTGATTAGTCTGAACATATGCTTGCGCTGTATTCATTCGTGGACATCATGTGCCACCAAGCTCCTCAAAGCACTTTCCTTCATTCTCTTATGTTCCTGGTATTGCTGGTACGATATCAAAGGTCATGGTTGTACCTTGGTCAAGGTTTGAGCCATGATCGTCATACAATTTCAAAAACGGCCAACGTCCAGGGATTTTCATACAGAAAGTCGTGCAAAAAGACTAATAATAATAATAATAATAATAATGATAATAATAACAATAATAATAATAATAATAATAATAATAATAATAATAATAATGATAATAATAATAATAATAATAATAATAATAATAATAATAATAATGATAATAATAATGATAATAATAATAATAATAATAATAATAATAATAACAATAATAATAATAATAATAATAATAGGGGGGCAGTGGTGGTCTGGTGGTCTAGTGGTATAGGGCGCTGCATCGCTGATCCAAAGGTTGAGGGTTCGATTCCCACTCTCCACAAGGTTGTCACTGTCCTCCCCAGTGCAGCGAACTGGGTTATCAAAGGCCGGCCATGTCTCTAACTGTCTATGGTGTGAGACATGTAAAAGAACCATTGCTGACTTTTGACAAGAGTAGGCTGCAAAGCCATCAGCGTGTTTCCGCCCTGCGATGGCCTGGCGAGCTGTCCAGGGTGTACTCTTGTTGGCTGGGATGGGCGCCAGCCTCCCCGTGACCCTAGTTGGGATTAAGCGGTTACAGAAAATGATGAATAATAATAATAATAATAACTGAATCCAACAGGTATAAGGTTATTCAAGAGAGAGAGGACACAGAAGAATGTCCCAGACTGCATCAGTCCAAAGGGAGCTTAACAACTTTGTATTATCACGACGAGCAGAAACGCATCTGAAAGTGATTGGGCTACATCACATCAAGTTCGGACTACGGGAATCAAGGTCCCAAAGCTAGCCAGATGAAGACTGGAACGATAGCATATACTAAGTTGTTCAGTTTCACCCATTGGTGACCAACACTATTCCCAAATATCAAGTTTCATGAATGTTTTGTTGTTTGTTTGATTTTTTTTTTTTTTTTTTTTTTTTTTTTTAATGTCTTGCTAGTCTTTGGTCTAGTGATCTCTGTTTTGTTTTCACACTCTAATTGAGACAGACAGATTACTCAGTCTCCAACCAAAACACATTTATTTTAAAGCTACCTGTTCACTTGCCAGGCCATATAAATAAAGATGGAAATAAAATGGAATCAGCCACATCTTTTTGAAACCATTTATTTACTTCTGCCATCAAGTACCTATGACACAGGAGCAGGTGTGATGATATCAATAAACGTCACCAGATGTTTTTTTTTTTTTTTTTTTAAATTTCTCTTCATTTGAGAAATGATTGTATGCTTTTTCCTGTTCCTTAACATTGGGTGGCATAGTGGTCAGCATGTTTGCCTCACAGAAAGAAGGTCCTGGGTTCAAGTCCTGAGCTTGGGTGTTTCTGTGCTGGGTTTACATGTTCTTCCCATGCTTGTGTTGGTCTCCTCCAGGTCGTCATTGGGCTAACTGTACAATCAGATTGTCCATAGAGATGAGTGTGAGCATCAATGGTAGCACAATAGTCTGGTGAGCTGTTCAGGGTGTACCTCCCTTCATGCAGTGCTGATTGAGATAGGCTCCAGCCTCCCCATGACCCTAGTATTAGGGTGAAGCAGTTCAACAAAGAGGTGAGAGTGAGTAAGTGATTCTTAATACTTGATTTCTTACATTTATACTTTCTACAAATTATTAGTGATCAGGCAAGACTGTTCCTGTGGTCATGCAGTTTTGTTATTATGAATGGATACAGAACCAAGACAAGATATAAATTAGGTGAATAAGAGATACTAAGCCTGTGAGCTGGGGGGCTTCACCAAGAAACCTTTGAATCCAGCCAAAATGAACTCATAACATGGTCACTGGTGGCCTGGTGGTAAAGGGCGCTGGATCACTGATTCTAATTTTGGAGGTTCCAGTCCCACTCTGCGCAAGTTTGTCACTGTCCCCCCCAGTGCAGTGGCAGTTGGCCATGTCTCTCACTGTCTATGGTGAGCGGTTCATGTAAAAGAACCATTGCTGACTTTCGTAAAGTGTAGGCTGTGTAGCCGTCGGCGTGTTTCTGTCCCTTGCTAAAGCGTCGTGTCAGGAAGGGCATCCGACGTAAAAACCGATGCTAACTCAAACATGCTAATCAGATGATTCACTGTGGTGACCGCTGAAAAAGGGAAAAAGCCAAAAGGAAAAGATAAAGAAGTGTAGGTAGAACACACAGAATATTCACAAGTAAGTGGACACCTTTAACTCATCAATGACTTCATCAGTTTGTGATGGGATGGTCAGATTGGCATGAAAGGACTGAAGCCAAATTCTTCAGGGAGGTAGATCTCCAGGAACAGGGTTAATGCCTGCAAATTTCGCCGAGCATTTGTATCACTATAGCCTCATAGTTCTGCTGAGAGCAAGTCATCTGTATAGCTTTAATGTTTAAAATAGAAACATGCTAATAACAACTGAGACAGGCTATAATAAACCTCATTATTGCACACCGTTCATTGAGACTGTTGCATATTGTCCCTGTCAGCCGTCCTCAGCTGTACAATAACCCACTTCGTCTCACACTTGTATACCACCGTCCTTTTAAACCCTTTGTGTAATGAAGTGATACCATAGCTGGCGGTAAAGTCGATGACCAAATCCATGGTGTTGAGTGACATGGCCTGATTTAAGCTCATCATTCTACGGTAAGCTACCAAGCAAGCGGAAACTTAAAAGCCAAGAGGAATGCAGCATGAGTGACCCTCGGTTTCACCGGAGTTAGCAAAAAACCCTTCGCTTTGATGTGAGGAGACTTGCGACTGAGCCACAAAACCACATTGACACAGCTGCCATTCCCTTCAATGGCATTCGCATAGGGCTTCTCAGGCTTGGGGGTTTGGCAGGGCATCGCCATGCAATCACAAAACTAGTCAGGAAGAAATAGGTGAGTAATTAGCTGTTCTTGGAAACTACACGCGAAACACATTGTTCTGCCTCTGGTTGAACTGTACTCGTACATTACACTGAAAATGATGAGAGCCCCTCCCTCTTCCAGAGACCCGGTGACTAAAAGCACTCTGGCCCTGTACCAGTTCCCACCCTCGCACTTCTGTTGCCCTAATATGCACATTCTCACCAGTGAGAGTTATAAGAGTGTTCTGTTTCTGTTCTTATGTTACACAAGCGTGCTGTCGAAGACCCCCGATGAGCCCTTGATGTGCCCTTATTTTATAAATTCGGCACAAGGGAATTACCCACAAAATACCCAAAGATTCTAAAAAATGACTGAGGACTGAAGTCATTGGCATAGTTTGAGAGATAAAGATCATAGAATGAGGGAAATGGGAAATATTTAAGTGTACACACACACACACACACACACACACACACACACACACACACACACACACACACACACACACACACACAGTACAGTTGTACAGTTTGGAAATTAATCAGTTAGAAATTACTAATGAATGCACTAGATTTACCCAACATTCACTGACAGAACTCAGTTCAGTTCAGTTCATTTTCTGTTAACCGCTTAATCCTAATTAGGGTCACCAGGAGGCTTCGCCCATCTCAGCCGACTCCGGGTGAGGGCAAAGTACACCCTGGACGGGACGGATCGCCAGGTTATCGCAGGGCGGAAACACGCTGACGGCTTTGCAGCTACTCTTTACGAAAGTCAGCAATGTTTTTTTTTTTTTTTTTTACATGAACCTCTCACCATAGACCGGCGCCCCTGCTCCTGACACAAATCATTCATTCATCTATTCATTTATCAAGCCGCTTAATTATAATTAGAATTGCAGGGAGGCTTTTTCCCATCTCTGTCAATTCTGGGCGAGGGCAGAGTACACCCTGGATCGCTCGACAGGCCATCACAGGGCAGAAACACGCTGACAGCAACCCAATGACAGCAATGGCTCCTTTACATGCCTCTCACCATGGACCGTGATACTGTAAATAGGAGGCGCGCCACCGAATGCAGGCGCTTGTCGCAAGTGACGTATGGTGCTTGTGAGACAAAATGCGGCTTATCCGAACTTATGATCTTTCAAGTGAGCAAGTGAAGGTTGAGTACTAAACAAGTATTCAATGCACACTTGCTCACTTGAAAGATCGGAAGTCCGAATTAGGCTCACTTTGTCTCACGAGCACCATGCGTCACTTGCACCAAGCGCCTACATTCGGTGGAGAGCCTCACAATTACCGAGCAATGTGAGGTTTTGTAGTAGCCTAGCATTAATGCTAATGTATTTGAGAGCAACATTGTCTGTCTTCCTTTTGGCTTTTTCCCTTTTACTCGGGAGATGCCACAGTGAATCATCTGATTCGCACGTTTAATTTGGCAGAGGTTTTTACGTCGGATGCCCTTCCTGTCACAACCCTTTTAGCAAGGGACAGAAAGACGCTGACAACTTTGCAGCCTACTCTTTACGAAAGTCAGCAATGGTTCTTTTACATGCCTCTCACCATAGACAGTGACAGACATGGCCCCCCTTTGATAACCCAGTTAGCCGCACGCACTGGGGGGGGGGGCAGTGACAACCTTGTGGAGAGTGGGACTCGAACCATCCAACCTTTGGATCAACGATCCAGCGCCCTATACCACGAGACCACCACTGCCCCCATTTGAGAGCAACATTACTGATGCAAAAGAATTTTCTGTTTTAATCTCAAACCAATTCTAAAATCAGACGTGGGAAAATATCATGGTTAATGTAACTGAACGACAAGTGATGTCATGAAGTGAGCCTTTGAATCTCCCATCAAACTATTCATCACCGTGCAAGAAGACCAGCCTTCACTTTGGAATGAGATTTCTAATCTTGCTTACTTTCCGCCAACCATAACCCGTGGGACGGACGTGAAATATGGGTGTACATCGCATGTACGTGTCAGTAAATAGCATGCCTGCATTAAGCTCTTCCTTCACCAGCCGTGTGTGGGAAGCAAACTGTGGACTTTTCTACGTTGTTTTCTCAGCGCGAGTCATTACCACTGCGGAAATACTAATGGCTGTTTGGATAAGGCACTGAAAGAAGGGGCATCGGGGGCTCAGTGCTGTGTTTGACTTGCTGATCCCATCTGCCCAGCGAGTCCTGCACAGTGTTTTTTTAAATTACATGGGGGTATTGGCTCCGAGGCTAAGGTACACAAATAGGAAGCCTATGCTTTTAAATCGAGAGACAGAAACGCTGATTGTTGCAAATTATCGCTCAGAGCTTTGTCCCTCATGACATATTGCAGTTCATGATACAACCCGCTTCACACTCACTTAGCTGAAAGTGAGATGAACACGTAGGTTGTGGTTAGCGAAGCCCCCGGTATAGAATTAACACCTGAGGCGTTGAATTTTGCCACAGATTAGTTAAACCCGTGCAGCTTTGCTTTCTCATGGATCGTTATGACCCTCAACGTTAATACACTTTGAAAGGGCATTTTTTTCATCCAGGCAGGGCGTTTTAATTAGGGAGGAACCCCTCAGGCAGAACACGTTCACCACAGTGATGAAGAACTCGCCAGGGACAGACTGATAGAACCAATCTCACCCGCAAATATCTTTCATTATTTACTTAAAAACAGCTTAGGAAATGCAGACGGGATCAGAATGGAATGCGAACACAAATAAAAACCATGCGGTTATGATAAAAACAAAAAACCCAACACTGCATAATTAATTATATTCGTGTTTTATTTTTATGTTACTTTGCATAAATGTGGACCCCTGGGGGGGGGGGGACAGTGACAACCTTGTGGAGAGTGGGACTAGAACCCCCAACCTTTGGATCAGCGATCCAGCCCCCTATACCACTAGACCACCACTGCCCCTTTATTTATATATATATTCTTCTATAATCACCTGAAGAGAGAGGATGGTTTCACCACCCCTCGAAACAGATCTGTAGTGATAAATGGAATTTCAATAGAAAGTCTTTGTCCTGTCCTTTTATTTTTGTTTATTTGCTCTACCAAAAAGTATTGAGCACTCTCCTACGGAAGGATCTACTCAGAAAATCCTCTATATATATATAATAGTACTTTTTACTATTAATGCGACTTCTGGTGCTGCATGGTTTTGCTGATGGCTTTGTAGTCTGGTTGATACATGGTGAGGTTCAGCTTCATGCAGACGTTTAGGCTTCCATCTATTAAACGTGACTGCAGGTTGGTCTCGATGGTTTTCAGGTGAGAAGGACCGCTCACATGCCAAACATGGTCAATATGTCAAGACTCACATGCTGCAGTGTTTATGTAACAGGAAGCACGTCCCAAGTATTGGCAATCAGCTGGTCTGCTGATTGAAGTTTTTCCATGTCTGTCCATTTGTGTTTGCTTGCCAGCTGTGCTTGGCTTCGTGAAAATGAGCTGATCAAAAACAAGAGAAATTTACCTCTTTACTTAAAAACAACACGCGCAGTCTGTGGCTGTTTTTATAATCCAATAAAATTTGAGTTTCAAGGTATCGAACCCACCCACATACAGAAAGGATTAGCTCTCCGCTGCGCGCCACAGTGATGTGGCATTGAAAATAGATATATAGATTTAAATGTGTGAGATTTATTCATCTGTTTTTGTTTTATTTGATGGCTTTTTTTTTAATTTTTATTTAAATGACAGTGAAATTATGTATTCGTTATTCTGTTAAGAAAGGCCACCTGATTTATCTGAGAGCCAGATACAGTCATCAAAAGAGCCACATCTGGCTCGCGAGCCATAGGTTCCCGACCCCTGGCCTAAAGTGGCAAAACTAAATGATGTTTTATACAGTAATTTACTATTTCTTTCGAGGCATGCAACACTAAAGAACCCCCTAATGGTCATAGTGTATTTTTTTTATTTATTTTTTTTACTTTTTTTAGTTTGTATTACCTTACAGTACTTTTACCTTCCATTAGGTTACGGTTAGGGCTATTGAAATGGAGTGAAAAAGTCGTTTCAAAAAAAAAAAAAGATGGCTCTTCGGGGCTTCATCAGGCTCGTATCATGTGATGAGAAACATGCTTTTATATTCAAAACTATTTCACACCATCTACAGTAGATTGTTGTGCTATAACACGTTCTGCGATAACTCAAAAAAGGTCAAGCTGAGAATTTTATTTGAGGGTACTTTGTCAATTTTCTTCTCATGACCTTGTTTAAATCTGGTCTAAAAGTCAGAAGAATCATAATAAAAGTAGGATTAAGCAGTCTGTGTGTTCACAAAGACAGATGTGCTCTCGCTTGCTAGACTCAGCCCACCGGTGGACTCAAACAGATGTTTACACTTAAAAAGCGAACATCATGTTAGTAACGCTGCAGTAATGCGGAGAGAGGATCAAACGCTTCCTCAAGCCAATTAAAGACTCCCACGTCACATTTCCTTACCGATAACCATAATTACTTAATAGAATTAGCAAATTTTCCACAGCTCTATCTAGAGGATCCTGTTCGCCTCGCGATAGTGTGGTCTTTATCGCAACCGCCTGGGAGGATAGCGTCGACTTGGGTTTCAGTATGGAACACAACATCCCAGTTATGTAGTGTGGGGCGGAAAGACACATCTCTGCTGTCCACTTTAGAATAAGAATGACGTTTCTGCAGCAAGTATTATCCTTGCATTATCTGCGATGATTTCCGTTCACTCCTTTCCTCCAGGGCTATTTAGCATCTGTTTGGAGTAGATAAGTGAAAGGCGAGCTTTTTTATTTTAAGAAAGCTATAGCGTGTCCCTCACACATCCATGTTAATGCTTTAAATTAAACCCCAGGTATTTTATCTTTATGTGCGTGTGTATGTGTGTCTATGTATGTGTGTGTGTATGTGTGTCTATGTATGTGTGTGTGTGTGTGTGTGTGTGTGTGTGTGTGTGTAAGGCTCTATAAACAGAGACCCCAATCTTGTCGCTATTCAGGTGCAAATGGATACTCTACGATTTTACTGAACTCCTTTATAGACTCTCTCCCCTCCCTCTGTCTCGCTGGGTAATTCAGGAAAACATCTGGAAGCTACAATGGCTTCGGCTGATGCCTTCTGGCCTTTTCAATGCGAACACATGCCACTGATCACCCCCCCCCCCCGACTCTCTCCCAACCTCCACCCCCCCAATGTACACATCCACAGATGCACCCACACAGAACCTACAGTGAAGCATGTCCTCTCACGGTGCCGCCAATGATGACATCATCAGTCACTGTCAAGCTGTCACCATTAATGCAGCAATGGAAGATGTCAGTCTTAGTGCATCATCATCATGGGACATTTGTGACACGAGCAGATGCCTCTCTCAATAGGGATGTGCTGATGTTTTTCTACAAGCAGTCACACACACACACACACACACACACACACACACACACGCACACAGTTCAAGGAGATTTATACACCTAATGTACATTCATGAGTTATTGTCCTGTACCTAAAGTCCTCCATCATAAGTAATTCATAAACATTTCAGGGCAGATGTCGTACACTAACATGACATGTCTTATATTAACACACTTTTTCCATGATAGCTGACTGAATATGAATTTTTTCCATAATCAATCCAGCATATGTTCTCTGACAGTTGTTATGATATATGTCATATTATTTAACATTTTAGAAACGACTACTTGAGAGCTCATAGTTTACCCAAAATGCTCGTTAATCAATCAGGGCTAATCATGTGTGATCCTTACACACAACGCTCCTTGTAATGATGCGCAAAAGAAGAATATCCACTGAGCATTCGTTCTGAGGGCTTTGTAATGAGAAAGGTCCAAATACAATACCTAGACTGGTTCAATCTAACAGGACAGTTAGAACGGAAACTTAAACAACTCTTTACAGCTGTGGTGTACAGAAAAGCATAGATACGTTCATGTTATGAAGCTTACAGTGGTACCTCAGTTTACGAAAGTCCCATCAAACAAAAAATTCAGCTCATGAAACACATTTTCCTAAAATTTTTGTCTCTGGATACGAAACAAGTTCACATTAAGAAAGCGCCATCTCAAAAATTCAAACACGCCATTCAAAATTTCAAAGAATGCTCGAGTTGCTTTCCCATTGCTTGTCTCCCAACACCCCGCCCCGCTGGCCTCCCATTGGCTAGGTGGGAGCTGAATCTCCATAATACAATACTGGACCCATAATGCTTTTCATGTGCCTTTGACCCATTGTTCATCACAGCATGAAGGAGAGTTGTACTGTTGGTTTGTGAGTTTCCTGAGTTTTTTTGAGTGTGCTCACTGCAGCATTATTTTTCGTTATTAATCATGAGCCCTAAGAAAGTGATTCCCGGTGAGACTGAAAAGAAAAAGCGGGCTCCATTATCAATAAAAGTAAAACAGGAGACGATAAACATATGAAAGTGGAATGCCGTTGAGTGAAATCATCAAAGGAGTATGGCCGAAACCCTCTACAATCGGGACGATATTGAAGCAGAAGGAGACCTTAAAAGCGATAACCCCTTGAAAGGCCTCACTGTGAGATCGAAAAAGAGGTCGTCACTGAATGACGAGATGGAAAGACTGTTACTCCTTTGGATAACGGAGAAAGAAAATGCCGGAGAGACAGTGACGGAGGCGATTATTTTGGAAAAAGCAACCACCATATTTAATTTTATTTTACTTTTAACACATATTTCATACAAAACTGGTGGTACTTTTATAATTTTTAAAGGGTTTATGGGATAGTATTGGGAGCTTTGAATGAATCACTTGTTTTACATGTAAAATGCGGTTCAACTTACAAAAAAAAATCCAGGTTACAAAAAAGGCGCTGGAACGGATTCATTTCATAAGGTGAGATACCACTGTAACGTCAAGTTACCGCAGGAGAAAATATATGTCAAGTTCCACACTTTTCTGATGAGAACAGGAATCTGAGGTGACATCGGATCCAGGCTCTGTGGACAGAGTTCTGAGATGCTTTTCTGTTCACCATAGCTGGAAAATGTGGTTTTAAAAATAAATAGATTAATTAAAAATTAAAGTTACAATACCTTGCCTTTGTCAACAAAGCTTTCCTTTAAAAGTGACCAGTGAGTGTGCAAAAGTGGCGCTAAAAAGTTTGTGAACTCTTTAGAATTTTCTATATTTCTGCATAAATAATGATCATTATCAGACTTTCACACAGAACCTAAAGGTACCGTAATTTCTAGACTATTGAGCGCACCTGAATATAAGCTGCACCAAATAAATTTAAAAAGGAACAAATAAATAAATAAAATGTGTGCACATATAGGCCGCACCTCTTTATAAGCCGCAGGTGTCTGTCTTGTTCTTGCGGTTTCTGCTAGAGCACCCCCTGGAGGTGGTTAGTCCATAAAAAATCTATAGATTAGCCGCATCATCGCTTGAGCCACAGGGTTCAAAGCATGTGAAAAAAGTAGCGGCTTCTAGTCCAGAAATTATGGTAGATAAAAGGAAACCACTAATACATACACTATAAAGACAAAAGCTTGTGGACACTTGACCATAAAACTATATGTTTCTTGATCATTGGTCTGCAGGTTTCATTCCTCTTTGCTATGATAATAAATTTCTCTGTTCTGTTAGTGCTGCCACTAGATTTTGGAGTGTGGCTGTGGTGAATTGTGATTATTTATTCATGAATATTTTTAAGGAGCAGTTAGCATTATAGTTCATCGGAAATCTGTAAAAAAAAAATAAATAAATAATAATTAAAAAAAAAAAAAAAAATATATATATATATATATATATATATATATATATATATATATATATATATATATATATATATATATATATACATTAATAAGTTTCACAGATAAAACTCTGTAGTGAGAGGTGAATATTTACTCTTGACATGTCTCTGAGTGTGAAACTCCTGTGCAGAAATAATTTATAGTCTCATTTTGTAGAAATAGGTGGCATGATGGGCGTCACAGTGGCTACCCTGTGATCCTCACAGCAAGAAGATCTCGGTTTGATTCACCTGCGCAGGCATTTCTGTGTGGCATTTGCATGCATGGGTTTCCTGTGGGTACTTCAGTTGCCTTCCAAAACCCAAAAACATGCACTATAGGATAATAAGCAATTTCATATTGCCATTAGGTCTGAGAGTGAGTGTGAATATTTGTGTACTTGTTGATCTGTGATGGTCTGTGATGCACTCTGCCCTCGCCCAGAGTCGGCTGAGCTGGGTGCCAACCTGCCCGTGACTTTAGAAAATGAATGAATGAATGAATTTTGTAGTCATTATGTCTTTCATATCAGAATTTGTATTAAAGTTTATAAAGGTCACAGTAAGTGTAAGTGGTGAGGAACAGGTAGTTTTCTTTCCTTGAATTTCAAATAAATGATTTTTTCCATCCCGCATTTTTAATTTTTATCAAGATTGTTCAAGAAAATATCAGCTTCATACAAGTCAATGGCACTAGTCATTTAATGTTAGCATTACTAGTCCTTTCATTTGCATTCTGCGTATTTACTCAAAAATGGCATCACCCATCATCACCACTTTTGGGGTGGATATTGGTACTGTGTAACCACACAAAATGTTTTTGTTAGTGTCTGAGATCCAATACGACCACCACAGCTGCCATATTGAATGTTTATTATGTGCACTAGATCAAAAAAACACTATTACCTTTATTCAACATTTTTGGTGTGGATGTTGGGACCGTGTTGTATTTTAGCTTGTTGTAGATTGACTGTGTTGTGTGGGGCAGTGATGGTCTAGTGGATAGGGCGCAGGATCGCTGATCCTAAGGTTGAGGGTTCGAGTCCCCAGAGGGTTGTCACTATCCCCCCAGTGCAGCTGACTGGGTTATCAAAGGTGGGCCATGTCTCTCACTGTCAATGGTGAGAGGCATGTAAAAGAACCATTGCTGACTTTTGTAAAGAGTAGGCTGCGAAGCCGTCAGTGTGTTTCTGTTCCTTGCTAAAAGGGTTGTGACAGGAAGGGCATCCGACTTAAAAGCCCATGCCAAATCAAATGTGCGAATCAAATGATTCGCTGTGGCCATGCTCAAGAATGGGGAAAAAGTCAAAAAGAAAAGAAGAAGTAGATTGACTGTGTTGTAACATTAGCTTGGTTATTTTTTCATGGTTTGGTATCCAATATGGGGGAGTGGTGGCCTGGTGGTAAAGTGCTAACTGGGTTATCAAAGGTCATGGGTCTCGCTGTCTATGGTGTGAGGTTCATGTAAAAGAACCAATGCTGACTTTCGACAAGAGTAGCTGCATAGCCATCAGCGTGTTTCTACCCTGCGATGGCCTATCGAGCTGTCCAGAGTGCAGTCTGCCCTAGCCCAGAGTCAGCTAAGATGGGTGCCAGCCTCCAAATGACCCTAATTATGATTAAGTGGTCCCGAAGATGAATGAATGAATGAATGAATGAATATCAAATATGGACTCTGCAGGTACCACTTTGAATTTATGTTCTTTGCATGAGTTTAAAAACATTATCGATGATCATCAACATTTTTGTTGTGGATGTTGGCACTGATGTTGGCATTTCTGTCATGGCACAATATCAAATACTATCACCATAGCTGGAATCTTAAATTTGTATTCTGAATAATAATTGAAATGCCATCACCTCTCATCACCGTCTTTTGTCAATCTTGGGAGTGAACATATCTTTTATTGTTGTGGGCCATAAGCTGAGGGATACTGCTTGCTTTATCGATACAGAAACTCACTTCATTCTGTAAAAAAATGCAAGAAAGCATCCGTTCATTCATTTTCTGTAACCACTTAATCCTAATTAGGGTCGCAGGGAGGCTGGCACCCTTCCCAGCCAACTCTGGGCAAGAGCAGGGTACACCCTGGATAGCTTGCCAGGCCATCGCAGGGCAGAAACACGCTGACGGCTATGCAGCTACTTTTACCGAAAGTCAGCAATGGTTCTTTTACATGAACCTCTCACCATAGCCTTTGATAACCCAGTTAGCTGCACTGGGGGGGGACAGTGACAACCCTTTGAGAGTGGGACTTGAACCTCCAACCTTAGGAGCAGTGATTCAGCACCTTCACCACAAGGCCACCACTGCCTGCAGGAAAGCATGTCAACATTTTATCCATAATCTAACATTAGCTGTACTATTAATATGTGTTGCTGTACTGTTTATATGGCAGATAGTATCCTCACTATGGCAAACACTTGCCATTTATAAGTCCCTGTCCGAGGATAACCACTGTATAGTTTTATGTTGGAATGAGGAAAATGAAGGGACAGAATCAGAAAAGAAAGCCGGAAGGAAAAAACCCAGATTGATGTATTTGGTTGTTGAATAGTAATAGTCACATCCATGGGGGAAATTCTGAGGATGTACATATGTTGCAAACACACACACACACACACACACACACACACACACACACACACACACACACACACAATGTTTTAGCATTTGGAAAACATGACAGAGCTGGAGATAATATCATACTCCGGGGTGTGCAGAACAGAAGAGAGAGCCGATTCAGCCTTGAGTGTTTCCTACGTATTAAGCCTGTGTCATTCGATTAGGGAGGAAGAGCTTTGTTGAAAGTCTGATTCTCAGCAGAAAATTCTATTTCATGCTGGCATGGAGCGCTGCTGTACCAAAGCTATCCTGGCTCTCATCTCTCCTTCTCTGTCTCTTGACTCTGTCTTACACAATCAATCTTTCCTTCTTTATCTCCACCCAGTCCTTTACCGAGGCTCTTCTATCCACTGTACCAGCAACCACATTGATTGCAAATCAGGCTTTAAAACTCTCTCTCTCTCTCTCTCTCTCTATATATATATATATATATATATATATATATATATATATATATATAGAGAGAGAGAGAGAGAGAGAGAGAGAGAGTCAAAATGTTGCTCACTCACTCATTTGCTAACTTGCTTACTCCTACTCGGGTCACAGGGAGACTGGAGCCTGTCTCAGACAAAACACAACATCAGGGTACACCCTGAGCGCCTCACCAAACCAGTGCAGGGCAGGGCTCACAAAATAGACACAGCCTTTCACCTCCTCAACTGAGGCAATTTGGAACACCCAATCAGCCGAATGTGTAAGCGTTCAGACTCTGCGAGGAAACAGGAGTACCCGAAGGAACCCACACATGCAAACTCAACACAGAAAAGCTCGAGCTTGGGACTTGAACACACACTTTTTTTTGCTGTTAGGCAGATGTGTTACACTGTGTTTACTCTGGGGCATGATGTCCACAATTTAATGGTCAGAAATTTATCCATGACCGTTACGATGTGTTACGATTTAACAGCAATCATGTGGGAAGTACAGAAGAGTGCAGTACTACTTAACAGACCCTAACAGAGTATAACAGACCTTGATGCGCCAATGTCAGCGATTCTAATAAACTTGGCAGTACTATGACTTCAAGTTTCTTCTCTTGGATACAATCTACTTCCTTTTTGTACCTCAATGCCCATGCTTCAACCATGGTCATAGATCAGGAGCGCCATGCTCGGAGACACCGTGCCCCATGGTAAACATATATATGAGGCAGTGGTGGTCTACTGGTAAAGGGTGCTGGATCGCTGATCCTAAGGTTGGGGGTTCAAGTCTCATTCTCAACAAGGTTGTCACTGCCCCCCCCCCCCCCTCCCTCCCCAGTGTAGCTAACTGGGTTATCAAAGGCAGGTTCATGTAAAAGAACCATTGCTGACTTTCGTAAAAAGTAGCTGCAAAGCCATTAGCGTGTTTCTGTCCCTTGCTAAAGGGTTGTGTCAGGAAGGGCAGCCAACGTAAAAACTTATGCCAAGTCAAACATGGGAATTATTTGCTGTGGCGACCCCTGATAAAGGGAAAAAGCCGAAAGGGAAAAAAAAAAAATATATATATATATATATATATATATAGTGTTACCCTTGTGTTAAGATGTGGTGTTTACACTGTTTTGCAGACTTTTGTCACCCGAAGCAAATATGGTTGGTCAGAAGCGTAAGCCTACTAGCATGGGGGCAAGTCTCATACACAGAGACGAATTAACTATCTGCTCAGATCGGTGCAATCTAGCAAGCATACTCAGTTAAGCAAAGAGAGTTGTAAAATGAATGAAAACCCAAATCCAGAAAAGAAAGAGAACTCTCTGCTCTGCTGGTGATTCACATCAGTGCAGGCTGAATACCAAATGAGTTCAACGGTGCCCTTGCTCACTTGAAAGACCTGAAGTCCATATAACCCGCCTTCAAGCACAGCAAGTACACTACTTTTGGTATTGAGAGCCTCACATATTGTAAGCGTTGATTGGCTGTTTTAGGCTTCATGTAAAGTGATAGGGTACCTCCAGGCATCTACCTGTCAGGGAGCGGCACCCCTGCCCGAGAGGAGCCTCAGGGTTGGGGTTTGCATCCTCGACCTCTTAAAAATGCTAGCAAAGCACACAACTAAACGCTGGAGTCCGCTCCGGGGTAGTAACCCTGATACCTTGGTACTCCAACAATGGCATCACTAGGAAGGAGCTCGACCATGTTCTTGTAGGTAGTCGCTGGTGGCTGGTCCAGAACTGCCGAGTCTTCAGAAGTGCCCAGCTCTTCTCGGGAGACCACGGGCTTCTGGTGGCGACTCTGAAGATCCACTTCAGGCGCCCTGAGAAATCCCCGGCTCGTCAAATGCGACTTGACGTAAGCCGACTCGGGGACCCTGATGTGGCTTCGGAGTTCGCCAGTAGGCTTGGGGAATCCCTGGAGGATCTGGACGTGGGTGCAGGCATGAATGCTCTCTGGGTTGGTTTCATAGACTGCATTCTGGAGGTGTGCAGGAGGCTGCATACTGGGGTCGCCCAGACGACCGGAAATGGCCATCTCTTCTGAGACCATCGATGTCATCGAGAGAGCAAGATAGGCTTGACTCGACGGCAGAGCTGAACTGGCCAGGGACCTGAAGCACGAAGCCGTCAAGGCAGTACGAAGAGATCAGGAGGCTAAGGTCCGCGATCTCTGTGAGACAGCCGAGGGCCACTTGAATTCGAGTGACTCTTGCCCGGCTTACAGGGCGTTGCGGAGCCTCCGTTCCTCTCGGTCCACATCGCAATGTTAGACGGTGAAAGCTGCAGACGGTAGTGTCCTTACCGAGGAATCTCAGAGTACTTTGAGGAGTTATATCGTGCTGACCCTCCCGCCCAGCGCCTGGCTGTCGGGGATGCTGAAACTCTTGTTGCTGACCCTCCCCCAGGTTACGACCCGCCAACTCTTGAGGAAACTCAGAGGGCAGTGTGGCGCTTGGCGGATGGCAAATCTGCAGGAGTTTGTAGTATCCACGTGGAAATACTAAAGGCAGGAGGTCAGGCCGTCCTCAGGTGGCTGTTCATTCTCGTGTGCTCCGTGTGGAGCACTGGTGTCATCCGAACTGACTGGAAACGGTGCATCATTGTCCCGATCTGGAAGGGGAACGGTGATACCCGAGAATGCAACAGTTACCGGGGGGTTACTCTCCTCTCAGTTCCGGGCAAGATCTTCGCACGGATTCTACTGGACAGGATCCGACAGCAGCTTCTAGCACACCAGCACCCTGAACAGTCCGGGTTCACACCGAAGAGGTCTACCGTTGACCGCATACTGGCACACCGCGTCCTAGCTGAGTGCTTGCGGGAGCTGATAGGGGGTTTCTTGCCGCCTATATAGACTTTCACAAGGTGTTCGACTCGGTGGATTGGGAGGCCCTCTGAGGCATACTTCGTCTATGTTGGATCCCGTCAACTCTGGTCTGGCTGATATCGTCGCTGTATTCTGGGACAGAGAGTGCTATGAGATGTGGGGGCTCCACCTCTGACTTCTTTTCGGTCGAGACCGGAGTGAGGCAGGGGTGTGAGGCAGGGGTGTGTTCTGGCCCTCACTCTTTTCAGTACTGCAATGGACTGGATCATGGCGGCGGTATCGGGTGGATCGGCCTGCGGTGTGTCGTTCGGTGAGGTTCGGATTACTGAGCTGGACTTTGCCGATGACGTAGTGATCTTTGCGGAGAAGGTGGATGTCCTGACGGAGACTCTCTGTTCGCTGGGTGAGGAGGCGGAACCGCTTGGTTTGTGAGTCTCCTGGATCAAAACCAAGATCCAGGCTTTCGGTGACCTCTTGAATGCTGCTCTTGACTCGATCGCTGTGGGTTGTGAAAGAGTACAGATCGTGGTGTCTTTCACTTACCCTGGCAGCGTGGTCCATCGTTCCACTGATTGCAGGGCCGAGATCAATCGTCGACTTGGCCAAGCCTATAAGGCGATGAACTCGCTGGACAGGACCTTGTGGCTGTTGAGGTATCTGAGCAGGCAGATGAAAGCCCGAGTTTTTTGCTCGCTTGTGCTCCCTGTCTTGCTCTACTCGAGCGAGACATGGATGCTCAAGGTTGAACTTGGACGATGACTGGAGTCCTTCGTTACGACTTCCCTTCGCTGCATCTTCAGATAACGCTGGTGGGACTTTGTTACCAACCGAAAGGTGCTCGGGGATGCGGGGATGGTAAGAGTAACCTGCTTGATCCATGATCGTCAGCTGCGCTACTATGGGCACTTGGCGCATTTCCCGCCTTCAGACCCAGCACACCGGATCCTGTCCGTTCGAGATCCTAGGGGCTGGAGCCGATGGCGGGGACGGCTGCATGCGACGTAGTTGTCAGATATATATATATATATATATATATATATATATATATATGACTCTCTTCACATACAACTAACAGATCATTACTATGTGTGTTAAATTTCGAGTTAAAAAATAATAATTTAACAGTGGGAAATTTAATAAGGCGAAGAAACAGTGTTCATGTAAATGATCGTAGGCTGTATCAGGCTTTCAGAATATTACATATGCATGAGCTGTGTAGTGTAATGTTTATTCCTTTTGGCGGTTACATCAAACCATGATTTAATGTGAAATGATCCTCACGGGCTCCCATAGTTTGTGCTATATTTATGGAAGCCATGAGAGTTTGTGGCCAGAGTTCTTGTGATATTAAGGATATTTTGAGAATGAAAATACAGAACATTTTCTGCACACACACACACACACACACACACACACACACACACACACACACACACACACACACACACACACACACACACACTTACTTGTGAACAAGTTTTTTTTTTCGTTTGCTCTCTCTATCTCATCCCATTTAATTGAATTTCTTTTCCCAGCATGAAATTAAAAGCACATTTGGCTCCTTGTTTCTCTTAAAATCAAATATCTTCAGCATCAATGTGAGAATAAAGACCCGTGTCTCTCTTCTCCTGCAAAAAGTGCTGACTACGTTAGAGTGAGCACAATCTTTCCTGTTTCAAACTGAGATTGTGAACTTCTTTCTCTCATTGAGGCTCACGACTCCTAAACACCTGACCCGCTGATCGACAAAACAGAAGAAAATGTAAAGTGTGTATCACTAAGTGTGAATCTTATTTGTAGCTCCTCCGTTTGGTATTATAATTGATGAGTTTTGTTGGGAGCAGCACAGTGGTGTAATGTTTAGTACACCATCTTCACAGCATGAGGATTCTGGGTTCAATTCCTGGGTCGGGTGTTTCTGTGTGGAATACTGTATGCTTGTTATTCTCATGCTAATAATAATAGCTAAAGTTTGGCAGTATACTGATACAGTGGCTAACATGTCAGCCTCATAGCAAGAAGGTCCTGGGTTCGATTTCCAAGCTCAGGTGTATCTGTGTGTAGTTTGCATGTTTGCTTGCTTGCATGGGTTCCCTCAGGGTACTCTAGTTTCTTCCCACAGTCCAAAAACATGCACATTAGGCTAGCTGGTTGTTACAAATTGCCCCCAGGTATGAATGTGAATAGCTGGGTTTCCTCAGAATAGACTGATTTCTTCCCATCATCCAAAGACATGCACATTAAGCTAATTGTCTGTCTGTCTTCCTTTCGGCTTTTTCCCTTTTGCTCGGGAGTCGCCACAGCGAATCATCTGATTCGCACATTTGATTTGGCAGAGGTTTTTTACGTCGGATGTCCTTCCTGTCACAACCCTTTTTAGCAAGGGACAGAAAGACGCTGACAACTTTGCAGCTACTCTTTACGAAAGTCAGCAATGGTTCTTTTACATGCCTCTCACCATAGACAGTGAGAGACATGGCCCGCCTTTGATAACCAAATTAGCTGCACTGGGGGGCAGTGACAACCTTGTGGAGAGTGGGACTAGAACTCCCAACCTTTGGATCAGCGATCCAGCCCCTATACCACTAGACCACCACTGCCCCTTTATATATATATATATATATATATATATATATATATATATATATATATACATATATATATATATATATATATATATATATATATATATATATATATATATATATATATATATATATATATATATATATATATATATATATATATATATATATATATATATATATTCTTCTATAATCACCTGAAGAGAGAGGATGGTTTCACCACCCCTCGAAACAGATCTGTAGTGATAAATGGAGTTTCAATAGAAAGTCTTTGTAATGTCCTTTTATTTTTGTTTATTTGCTCTACCAAAAAGTATTGCGCACTCTCCTACGGAAGGATCTACTCAGAAAATCCTATATATATATATATATATATTAATACTGACTACAACTAAAATGAAAAAGAAGACCAACAATTTGAGAGTATAATACGATTCTGAATTTATTTTAAATGACATTATCATAACGAGGTTATTTATTAATAAGAAAAGTACTTTTTACTATTAATGCGACTTCTGGTGCTGCATGGTTTTGCTGATGGCTTTGTAGTCTGGTTGATACGTGGTGAGGTTCAGCTTCATGCAGACGTTTAGGCTTCCATCTATTAAACGTGACTGCAGGTTGGTCTCGATGGTTTTCAGGTGAGAAGGACCGCTCACATGCCAAACATGGTCAATATGTCAAGACTCACATGCTGCAGTGTTTATGTAACAGGAAGCACGTCCCAAGTATTGGCAATCAGCTGGTCTGCTGATTGAAGTTTTTCCATGTCTGTCCATTTGTGTTTGCTTGCCAGCTGTGCTTGGCTTCGTGAAAATGAGCTGATCAAAAACAAAAGAAATTTACCTCTTTACTTAAAAACAACACGCGCAGTCTGTGGCTGTTTTTATAATCCAATAAAATTTGAGTTTCAAGGTATCGAACCCGCCCACATACCGGTGTACAGAAAGGATTAGCTCTCCGCTGCGCGCCACAGTGATGTGGCATTGAAAATAGATATATAGATTTAAATGTGTGAGATTTATTCATCTGTTTTTGTTTTATTTGATGGCTTTTTTTTTAATTTTTATTTAAATGACAGTGAAATTATGTATTCGTTATTCTGTTAAGAAAGGCCACCTGATTTATCTGAGAGCCAGATACAGTCATCAAAAGAGCCACATCTGGCTCGCGAGCCATAGGTTCCCGACCCCTGGCCTAAAGTGGCAAAACTAAATGATGTTTTATACAGTAATTTACTATTTCTTTCGAGGCATGCAACACTAAAGAACCCCCTAATGGTCATAGTGGGTTTTTTTTTTTTTTTTTTTTTTTTTTTTTTTTACTTTTTTTAGTTTGTATTACCTTACAGTACTTTTACCTTCCATTAGGTTACGGTTAGGGCTATTGAAATGGAGTGAAAAAGTCGTTTCGAAAAAAAAAAAGATGGCTCTTCGGGGCTTCATCAGGCTCGTATCATGTGATGAGAAACATGCTTTTATATTCAAAACTATTTTATTTGACAGTGACAACCTTGTGGAGAGTGGGACTCGAACCCCCAACCTTTGGATCAGCAATCCAGCGCCCTATACCACTTGACCACCACTGCCCACAAGCTAATTGACTATTCCAAATTGCCCTTATGTGTGCGTGTGGTGGTCTATTCAAGGTGTACCACCTTGCCTGTGTTGGCTGAGATGGGCTCCAACCTCCCCTCAACCCTAATAGGATTAAACAGTTACACCAATGAGTGGGTGAGTGTTGGGTGTATGTAAAAAAAAAAAAAAAAAAAGATGGTGATGTGCACCATGTGACGTATATACTAATTATATGTATAGATATTAGATTGGGGTATGCTGGGGTGTTGTGGAGGTTTTTATGCATATGATTTAGACGGAATGTTAACAGACCCCTCATTGATTTATTGATTAGTATTAAGGAGACACTTGGGGGTTTCATCATACACATGTATACAACTAATACCACTAATCACTAGCTTCTATTTTGCTCACTGTGTGTGTGTGTGTGTGTGTGTGTGTGTGTGTGTGTGTGTGTTTACCAACTCACTTTATGTATCCATACATTTTCATCACAGTACCAGTATAAACTGAAATGTATTATTGCAACCCAACACACTTGTAAAAACTCTTTTCATTTCTAGCCTCTCTTTTTTCCTTCCGTCGCTCTCTCCCACTCCATTCTTCTCTCTCCCTGACCCAGAGCACAGAAAACAGATTAAAAAGACTGAGAAGAAAGAGAGCAATAAGGAGAAAGAAAAACACGGGCAGGCGTATCCCGTGCTCAGGGTCAATTAAATGCCCTTGTAGTGCAAGATAAGACTGAAAGGAAGAGGGGGAGGTGCGGTCGACTTGATTGACAGCTCAGAGTTAATCCCCTATCAATGAGTCCCGGAGAGAAGCGATCATTAGCCTGTTTTCACATGAGGGACAACGAATGCTGTTGTGTTAACGATCTGGAATCCTTCGCAGCTTCATTAGCTGACGTATTTCACCTATCATTGTGCTCCGGTAGCAAAAGACCAATGAGTGCGTTCATTGTGTTCACAGCGTCAACTAAAGCACAACGTACGAAGGCACCACTACTCCTGCAGAGCTGAGCCTCATCCGTTCCTCTGGAAAGTATTTTCAAATATGGAGACAGTTTTATGGTTCACGTTCATGTTAGGAATTAGATTATATATCACCCAAAGTCATGTGGACGCAAATAAATAAATACAGTGGGCAGTGGAATAGAATGTAAAAGTTGTACGACGGTTTAAAGGATGTAAATCTTTCCAGTAAGGTTCCCAGACCATCTGGTTAAGATTACAACAAGGGACCGGAGACAAAATACAGACTCAGCTGTTAGATGTGAAGCTTATTGGCCTGTTAAAGTCTGGGTAGATATGAAACGAGCAGAAGCTGGACAGAAAGACCCGGATTAAGGGTTACAGAAATGTGAGTAGCTGGTTGATTCATTTCATTTCAATACCGCGGTGGGGTGGGGTGGGGTTCATAATTTATTTAATATTAAAGTGGAATTCCACCCATACATAATATAGAACATGTCTATGCGCTTGACAGTATATGAATACATTTATTAATTCATTCATTAATTCATGGATTTTCTAGATCATAATTATATGATCATGATTCTCAATAATTTTCTGAATCCTTATTAGGGTATTGAAGAGGCTGTTGCTCATCTCAGCCAACTCCAGGCAAATGCGGGGTGCACCCTGAACAACCTGCAAGGCCATTGCAGGACCAGCACACACCCATTCACACTCACACCCACACTCAAATTCCCACCTAGGGGCAATTTGGAACCACCAGTGTCCATGCACGACTGTGCATATTTTTAAATTGTGGGAGGAAACTGGAATTCCCAGAAGAATCCAATACAAACACGGGAAGAAAACGCAAACTCCACACAGAAATGCTCCAAGCCCGGAAATTGAACTGGGGCCTTCTTTCTGTGAGGCGTACATGCTAACCTAACCATTGTGCCACTATGATAATGATGTAGGTATATATGATGTATGTATATACAGGTATACATAACACACACACACACACACACACACACACACACACACACACACACACACATATATATATATATATATATACAAGGGTTTATATACACATATATACATATATAGATATATATATATATACACACACACACAGACACACACACACACACACACACACACACACATATATATATATATATATATATATATATATATATATGTGTGTGTGTGTGTGTGTGTGTGTGTCTATGTGTGTGTGTATATATATATGTATATATGTGTATATAAACCCTTGTATATATATATATATATATGTGTGTGTGTGTGTGTGTGTGTGTGTGTGTGTATATATATATGTATATATGTGTATATAAACCCTTGTATATATATATATATATATATGTGTGTGTGTGTGTGTGTGTGTGTGTGTGTGTATATATATATGTATATATGTGTATATAAACCCTTGTATATATATATATATATATATATATATATATATATATATATATATATATATATATATATATATATATATATATATATATATATATATATATATGTAGCTTATATATATATAAACCCTATGCCAAATCAAACATGCAAAGATTCATTGTGGCGACCCCTGAGAAAAAGTGAACAGCTGGAAGGAAAAGAAGAAGAGTAGTAAAAAGTAAAAATAGATCAATATGATCAACTGACACTTAAGTGTGTTGACCCTGCAATGGACTGGCAAGCTGTTGAGGATGTACCTCGCCAAGATGGGCCCCACCCTTCCCGCAAAAATAGGCAGTAATAAACAGGTGAAGGTGGTTCATATGCTCAAATAAGATAAGCTGACATGATATTATTAACACCCCATCATTCATTTATTCATTTTCCTATCCACTTAATCCTAATTAGGGTGACTGGTGCCCATCTCAGCCGACTCGGGGCAAGGGACAGAGAACACCCTGGACAGCTCCCCTAGCCAACGCAGGACAGAAAGACACTGATTGCTATGCAGCAACTCTTGATGAAAATCAGCAATGGTTCGTTTACATGTCTCTCACCAATGAATGAAAGGCCTTTGATAACCCAGTTAGCTGCACTGGGGAAACCACATCATTGGTAGGAAAATAAAGGAAAGAAGTTATGTATTTCCATCCATCATGCAAAAATCAGGATATGCTGATGTAAAACATGCATCTGTGGACATGCTATTATCCATTGGGAAAATATTTTCATACAGTCATAGTTTAATATGCACTACAAGAAGACATCCCCAGTGCAGCTAACTGGGTTACCAAAGGCCGGCCATGTCTCTGACTGTCTATTGTGTGAGCTTCATGTAAAAGAACCACTGCTGACTTTCAACAAGAGTAGTTGCATAGCCGTCAGCGTGTTTCTGCCCTGCGATGGCCTGCCGAGCTGTTCAGGTTGTACTCTGCCCTCACCTGGAGTCGGCTGGGATGAGTGCCTGCCTCCCCGTGACCCTAATTAGGATTAAGCGGTTACAGAATACGATGACGATGATGAACATGAACACATGAGGAAACTAGCTCGGTAAAGGTATATTTGCAGAAAAATTACACATTTTAATATTTACCTGTAAGACATACAAAAAAAAAATGAACTAAATCAAGGATTTATCATTTATATAGCTTTGTACTTGGAGCTGAAATAATATCTTGAAGGACAGCTAATTCACAATTTTAGCAAACACTTCAAGAAACATAAAAAAAAATAAATAAATAAATAAAATAAAAAAACTAAATGAGATTATAAGGTTTTTTTTTTTTTTTTTCATTTTAAGGCTTGATAATAATAAATCCGCGCACTTGGTTGTCTATGACAATGTGTGCGGCAGTGGTGGCTCAGAAGATGCCGAATTATGTATCCGAAGGTTGAGGACTCAAATCCTTGTTCTACCAAGTTGCCACATTTAGGTCCTTGATTACGGCCCTTCACCCTCAAAGGCTCAATTATATAAAAATGATGTAATGTAAGCCACCCTGGATCAGGGTTTCTGCTAAATGCCATAAATGTTATAAATGTGAATGTCTATCCTTTTGATTTCAAGCATTTTATTTAAGCACATTTTTCAAGGATTGGTCATCTGGAAAATAATTTTTCATCCCCAGACAGCAGACCAATCAGACTCTTACTCTGTAGTGTATGCTAACTAATAGTTATGCAAGACAGATTGAGAATAACTACACTCTTAAGAGCTGTTTCCAGATTTTCTTTTTACTCTAACGCCATCATTTCACTTACTCGCCTTATCCGCCTCCATGCATTATCGTGTGTCCGAGTGTCTTTTAAATAATGCTTGTCCTTAATGCTTGAACATGTGGTGAAGAAAAACTCACATTAGTACCCTCAGTTCATCCATGGTTATGCCTTTATTCTCTTAAGGGTGTGTACAAGATGTTATAGGATGCTAAGGATGCTGGGTAAAGAGCACAGAAGCAGCAGGAAGGGGGGGGGGGCACATGTCTTGTTGTCCCCGTGGTACTGCAGAGAGCAGAAGGACCTTTATTGCTGCTGCAGACGGCACTAAGAGCTAATGAGGCACCGGCAGTTAATATTTTAACACTGAGTGTTCCCCCAGTGGACAGATGGCAGCATGGGGCCCATAAAAAGAAAGGGGAAGAAAGATGGAGGGAAAAAAAGCAGGGGAAGATAAGTGATAGAGAAAGGGAGGAAAGATTGATAAGGACAGCTGTCAAAGTCCATGATTTGTGGCTTGTCTTGTGTCTTTAGTCACTTTGGGAGGCCTTGGAAGTTTTGTGAAAGTATTATCGGCCATCCATGACATTCACAGGAAGAAGATATTCTGTTGTCAGTAAGACACGAGTTAGGACAATTAAATAGCTAAAGGGAAAATGACCTACTTTTACATTTAATAGCCAAATAATGGCTGTGTTAATGGCATTTGATTTTATCACACACACACACACACACACACACACACACACACACACACACACACACACACACACACACACACACACACACACACACACACACACACAAATAGTTTCCATAACTTCAGCAGATAATCTATAGATTTACCTTAACCCAGTGGTGGGCATCAGGGCAGGCAAGGCCTTCTTTGATGGCCTAAACACTATCAGAAGCACTGACCTACATTTAAAACTTCACTTCTAGTATTTGTTCCATTAAATTGTATTACATTTGTCTCTTTTCTGCACTGCTTCCATTGTGTATGTGTATGTTAGATTTTTTTTGTCCAATCAGATTTCAGTTTCTATGTGCTGCCATCTCAATCTAATCTGCCCAAGGCCTTCAGAATCAGCAGTGCTGGCCAATGCCACTTAAATTATATCAGCAATGGGGCTGTTTCTTTCACCAATCAGACTTCAGATTCCTCTCAGTGGGCCAGCTAGCACACAGCAACATCAGCATTTTTGTGTTGACTGATTGGTTGGTCAAGAGTGATCTGCACACAATACATTTAGATTTGAATTTTTTACGTCCACAATGGCTGATGGAGGATGAGAAATTGGCTTTGTTTTGGATATTCTTAAAAATCCTTTTTCAAGGTGGACTTTTCCAGGAAGGCTAGATATTGCAAGGAGAGAACGAAAAAGTGGAGATATGGTTTACTATTTTTATTTTTGGCTGAATTCCAATTTACTGGTAGTTGAAACTCCGGCGAAAGTTATGTGATGCTCAGTTACAAAAATAAATGAGCGAAATCTCTCTCTCTCTCTCTCTCTCTCTCTCTCTCTCTCTCTCTCTCTCTCTCTCTCTCTCTCTCTCTCTCTCGCGCTTGCTGTTTTGAACACAGTATTGCTTGCTGAAGTAACTACAGCCAACATTCATTCATTTTCTGAACCAGTTAATCCTACTTAGGGTCTCTGGGAGGCTGGAGCCCATCTCAGCCGACTCTGACCCAGAGCATGGTACACCCTGGGCAGCACGCCAGGAGAGTGTCTCGCTCTCTCAACCTCTGCAAATCCACGTCTTGTTATATTGCGTTTTGTATATTGTTGATGGTGTGTATCAATGTAATGTTATATTAGTGGTACTAACAGGTAGATTAAGTCAGGTAAGTCCTCACTGAAGGCCCAGGTACCAAATGCACAGCCCACCACTACCCTAATCCTCAGTTTAACCTTAAAACATGCCTTCACTTTAAATTTCATGGTTTTCTGCTTTGGGGACTTGCGTTTAGGGAAGACAAATCCCCAAAATTTGACTGTGTACATAGGTATAGGTCCCCACAACATAATGAATACATAGATCTCTCACACATTATTACTGTGAATACTAGCAAACATATATTCGGAACCGACTGTGTGTCAGAAGCTTTAAGTTTGGCAAATTTTACATTTTAAATTACATTAATGGGATGATTTAGCAGTAAATTGAGACAGCCTGAAGAACTCAACTCCAATATTACTGCTATTCCATCTGTAAACGGGGTCAGGGGTCACTTCTTACTACTTTTAAAACGTTAATTCCCCATTAAGCGAAGTTCTGAATTTTCATTGACCAAATCGCAAACAACATGACTACAGATGTTTAAGTGGGAACATCAGGAAGGGAAAAATAAAATAGAAATGAACTCTTAAAAAAAAGGCAAATAAGACAAATAAACACACTTAAGGAACACAATAAGAGAGAAGCCTGTGTAACAGCATTGTTACACATGGAGGAAAGAATGAAAGAATGCAGCCTGAAGAGAAACACAAAGGAATGAAAGACAGAATCTCATTTGCATCTGGAGAGGGATTAAAATAGGAACTGGCCTATCAAAGCAGGCTCTGTTACCCATAGGGCCGTGTGGAAGAGAATTACATCCGATGGTGTGGAACAGTGCTCACGATGACATGAACGCCATTGGAAAGTGAGTGGAGAACATCTTCAGCAGAAATATAGAAAATAAATGGAAATTTAAGTTTTCATAAGTCCACACCACATAGTGGTGGTCTAGTGGTATAGGGCGCTGGATCGCTGATCCAAAGGTTGGGGATTCGAGTCCCACTCTCCACAAGGTTGTCACTGTCCCCGCCAGTGCAGCTAACTGGGTTATCAAAGGCGGGCCATGTCTGTCACTGTCTATGGTGAGAGGCATGTAAAAGAGCCATTGCTGACTTTCGTAAAGAGTAGCTGCAAAGTCGTCAGCGTGTTTCTGTCCCTTGCTAAAAAGGGTTGTGACAGGAAGGGCATCCGACGTAAAAACCTCTGCCAAATCAAACGTGCGAATCAGATGATTCGCTGTGGCGACTCCCGAGTAAAAGGGAAAATGCCGAAAGGAAGACAGATATAAGTCCAACACACTGTATAAAACAAAACTCATTTAATATCAGGTCCTGCAGACGTTACAGGGTTACTTAACCGTATTATTGAGTTAATGCAGCCATGAGGCGGGGGGGGCACTAACCAGTGTCTCTCCCCCTTATGCCGGTCCCAAGCCCGGATAAATGCAGAGGGTTGCGACAGGAAGGGCATCCGGCGTAAAACTTCTGCCACATTTAAAAATGCAAATGATCAAAACAAAATTCATACCGGATCGGTCGAGGCCCGGGTTAACAACGACCGCCATCAGTGCTGTCAACCAACAGGGTGCTGATGGAAATTGGACTACTGTCGGTCGAAGACGTCGAAGAAGGAGAGGCGGGAGGCGTGTCCGTAGGGCAGAGAGAGAAGAGGAAATGCGTGAGCCTCGGACTGAGAGTAGGGACTTTGAATGTTGGAACTATGCAAGGAAAACCTAGGGAGCTGGCTGACATGATGCAGAGGAGGAAGGGGGACATACTGTGTGTTCAGGAGACAAGGTGGAAAGGTAGAAAGGCTAAAAGCTTAGGAGCAGGGTTTAAACTGTTTTATAATGGTGTGGATGGGAAGAGAAATGGAGTAGGAGTCATCTTGAAGGAGGGGTTTGTCAGGAATGTTCTAGAAGTGAAAGAGGTCAGACAGAGTGATGAGTCTCAAGTTAGAAATTGAAGGCGTGATAGTCAATGTTGTTAGTGCTTATGCCCCACAGGCAGGATGTAAGCTAGAAGAGAAGGAGAGATTCTGGAGTGAGTTAGATGAAGTGATGCAGAGTACCCCCAGAGGTGAAAGAGTGGTCATTGGAGCAGACTTCAATGGACATGTTGGTGCAGGCAACAAGGACGAGGAAGTGATGGGCAGGTTTGGTATCCAGGACAGGAACACAGAAGGACAGATGTTGATCGATTTTGCAAAAAGGATGGAAATGGCTGTGGTGAATACTTTCTTCCAGAAGAAACAGAAGCATAGGGTGACTTATGAAAGCGGAGGTAAGAGCACACAGGTAGACTACATCTTGTGTAGGCGATGTAATTTGAAGGAAGTCAGTGACTGCAAAGTAGTAGTGGGTGAGAGTGTTGCCAAACAGCATAGGATGGTGGTGTGCAGGATGACACTGATGGTGAGAAAGGTGAAAAGGCAAAGGTAGAGCAGAAGACAAAGTGGTGGAAGCTGAAAAGGAAGAGTGTCGTGGTTGTCTTCAAGGAGGAGTTGAAACAGGCTTTGGGTAGTCAGGAAGTGCTTCCAGAGGACTGGACAACCACAGCCAATGTGATCAGGAGACCGGTAGGAGAGTATTTGGTGTGTCCTCTGGAAGGAAAGTAGATAAGGAAACTTGGTGGTGGAATGAGGAAGTGCAGGAGTGCGCATTAAAAGAAGAGGTTAGCCAAGAAGAAGTGGGACATTGAGAGGACCGAAGAGAGTAAACAGGAGTACAGGGAGACACAGCGTAAGGCGAAGGTAGCAGTGTCAAAGGCCAAACAGAGGGCGTATGATGACTTGTATGATAGGTTGAACAGTAAGGAGGAGAAAATGATCTATACAGGTTAGCACAGCAGAGAAATAGAGATGGGAAAGACGTGCAGCAAGTTAGAGTGATAAAGGACAGAGAGGGAAATGTATTGACTGGGATGACAGAAGTGTGCTGGGAAGATGGAAAGAGTACTTTGAAGAGCTGATGAATGAGGAAAATGAGAGAGAAAAAGAGTAGAAGGGGTGACCGTTGAGGAGCAGGAAGTAGCAAAGATTAGTAAGGGAGAAGTGAGGAGGGCATTGAAGAGGATGAAGAGTGGAAAGGCAGTTGGCCCTGATGACATACCAGTTGAGGTATGGAAGTGTCTAGGGGAGGTAGCAGTAGATTTTCTGACAAGAATATTCAACAAGGTCTTAGAAAGTGAGTAGATGCCAGAGGAATGGAGGAGAAGTGTGCTTGTGCCCATTTTTAAGAACAAGGGCGATGTACAGAGTTGTGGCAACTACAGAGGGATAAAGTTGATGAGCCATACAATGAAGCTATGGGAAAGAATAGTGGAAGCAAGACTAAGGGCAGAGGTCAGCATTTGTGAACAACAGTTTGGTTTCATGCCAAGAAAGAGCACCACAGATGCAGTGTTTGCTTTGAGGATGTTAATAGAGAAGTACAGAGAAGGTCAGAAGGAGCTGCATTGTGCCTTTGTGGATCTGGGGAAGGCATATGACAGGGTGCCGAGGGAAGAACTGTGGTATTGTATGAGGAAGGCTGGAGGACGGAGAAGTATGTTAGAGTGGTGCAGGACATGTATGATAGATGTAAGACAGTGGTGAGGTGTGCTGTCGGTGTGACAGAAGAGTTCAAGGTGGAGGTGGGACTACATCAAGGGTCAGCTCTCAGCCCCTTCTTGTTTGCTATGGTGATGGACAGGCTAACAGATGAGGTTAGACAAGAATCTCCATGGACTATGATGTTTGCAGATGACATTGTGATCTGTAGTGAGAGCAGAGACCAAGTGGAGGAAAATCTAGAGAGGTGGAGGTATGCCCTGGAAAGGAGGGGATTGAAGGTTAGTCTTAGTAAGACAGAATACATGTGTGTGTACGTCAAGGACCCAAGAGGAACGGTGAGGTTACAGGGAGCAGAGATAAAGAAGGAGGTGGATTTTAAGTACTTAGGCTCAACAATCCAGAGCAAGGGAGAGTGTGGAAAAGAGGTGAAGAAGCGCGTGCAGGCAGGTTGGAATGGATGGAGAAAAGTGTCCGATTGTGATGTGTGATAGGAGAGTATCGGGCAAGAATGAAGGGAAAAGTGTACAAGACGGTGATGAGGCCAGCAATGTTGTATGGTTTAGAGACAGTGGCCCTGGGGAAAAGACAGGAGTCAGAGTTGGAGGTAGCAGAGATGAAAATGTTGAGGTTCTCTTTGGGAGTAACGAGGATGGATAGGATCAGAAATGAGTACATCAGAGGGACAGCACATGTTGGATGGGTTGGAGACAAAGTCAGGAGGCTAGATTGAGATGGTTTGGACATGTACAGAGGAGGGATAGTGAGTATATTGGTCGTAGGATGCTGAGGTTGGAACTACCAGGCAAAAGGCCCAGAGGAAGACCAAAGAGAAGATTTATGGATGCAGTGAAGGCGGACATGAAAGTCGTTGGAGTAAGAGTAGAAGATGCAGAGGATAGGGAGAGATGGAGGCAGATCATTTGCTGTGGCGACCCCTGAAGGGAACAGCCGAAAGGAAAAGAAGAAGAAGAATGTAAATGCAATAATAATAAAAAAACAATAATAATATGTAATATTTCAACTATTGAGTTTAAAAGGGTAACATTTTGATACTTTCACACATCCCATTCAGCCATAGCATTAAGACCAATTGAATGGTCTGCAGCTAGGTAGCCTCATACATAGCACGCTGCAATGCATTGTGTGTTTTGACTCATTTCCATCATAGTCAGCATTACCAGTTTCAGCAGGTTGTGTATTTATCCATCACAGTGGTCCTTTCACTTATTAATTTTTCCAGCTTTCAACACATCCACTTTAAAGTTTAGGTTTCTGCCTAATGCATCCCACTGTCACATGTCATGATGTTATTCACCTGTCAATATTATTTACTTGATCTGTCAATGATCATCAATTTTTCATGTTAATATTGAGCTGGGTCTGTACATCCTGAAATCAAGTCTTGTGTGTACTCCTGGGTGATGTGGAAATTACCTACCAAGTGGGCAGCCATGGCCTAATGGTGAGAAAATGTGACAGTGGGACCAACAGGTTGCTTGTACGATTCCCAAACCAATGGAAACCGTGTGGTGGGGAATGAGCTGCACGTTATCTTCCTCCATATTTATGGTTGAAGTGCCCTTGCACCGAATCCCCAACTGCTCTCCGGCACTGCAATCTGTGTGTGTGCGTGTGTGTGTGTGTGTGTGTGTGTGTGTGTGTGCGTGTGTGTGTGTGTGTGTGTGTGTGTGTGTGTGTGTGCGTGCACGCTCATTGGTTACATGATGGGCTGGGTGGGTTAAATGTAGAAGTTAAAATTTATATTGTGGAATTTATACAGTACAAAATATATTTTAAATAAATAATAATAAAAATAGTTTGCCCATGTTACATTACTCCGAGGATTGGGTTTTCCAGCAGAACACTTCTCCATGTCACGCACACACACACACACACACACACACACACACACACACACATATACACAGACAAACAGAAAGAGCCAGGTCAGTGAATCTGTGGATGGTGGAGCAAAAGATCAAGACACTATCACGACTCGCCCAATCTTTAAATCCCAGTGAAAACCTCTGGAATGTGACAAAGAGGTAGACAGATCATGACAAGTCATTAAACAAAGCTGAGCTGATTGAATTTTTGCACCAGCAGTGGCATAAAGTCACCCAAGAGCAATGTGAACGACTGGAGGAGAGCATGCCAAAAGGTATAAAAGCCATGATGTCAGGGTTGTTCCACCAAATATTCTTTTCTGAACACATGAAAATTTCAAATATTATTATGTTGTATAAAATGGAATATGATCTTGGTTTTTATGCAACACTCAAGGGCTGAAAACACTGCATCATTGTTAGTTTTGAGCAAATGTTTTTTTTTGTTTTTTGTTTTTTTTAATTAAACGCTTTAAAATCTCACACACTGGTTTGCTGAAGCACTTAATCCGATAAAGGTCATGCAGGTATATATAGGTTATATGTATGTGTACAAGGATGGATATTTCACTTACTAAATTGCAGAACCACTTAATCTGACTTTTACTCTTGATGAGAGACTGGAGACTGAGCTGACACCCTGAACAGCTCTTTTATTGCATACCATCGCAGGGCAAACACACACACACATACATACACAGCCATTCAGGCTCATGCCTTGGGAAAATTTGGAAAAGCCAATTAGCCAAATGTGCATGTCTTCAGGCTATGGGAGGAAACTAGAGTACCCGGAGGAAACTCCACACAGAAACACCTCAACCTGAAACTCGAACCCGGTACCGTTCTTCCTGTGAGGTCAACGCTGAGCACTACGCCACGGTGCTGCCATGCTTTAAGTTTTTATGTGGAATTTGGGGGGGCATGTTGCCAGTAACTTATGGAAAAAGTGTTCATGTTCCCGAGCAGTGGTGGCCTGGTGCTGGCTTACTGATCCAAAGGTCATGGGTTCAAAGCCAAGTTGTTACTGCTATTTGTCCAGTGCAGCTAACTGAGTCATTAAAGTCCAATCATGTCTCACCATAGACGGGGAGAGACAAAAGCATGCTTTTGTCCTGCGATGGCCTGCAGAGCTGTCCAGGGTGTACTCTGCCCTTGGCTGATATGGGCACCAGCCTCTTTGCAAACCGAATTAAGATTAAGCTGTTCAGAGAATGAATGAATGTTAATTTTCCTCAGACACAAACCTATAAGTAGTAAAACCCAAGAAAGTGAAAATAATATAACCCCCATTATTCGCGACGGTTGCTTTCCTCCCCTTCCCACGGATCCTGAAAATCCGCAAGTTATTGATGCGGTTTTAAAACCCTATGTATGATATTAAATGCATTAAAATATGCTTGGTAAACACATTCTATAGCCAATCTTACTCTTAATACAGTAATAATGCAGTAAAATGAAGTAATGATAAAGTAAAAACATTTTAATTTTGTAGTATGAGAATATTTATGAATAAACAAAGCACTTTGGCTCCTTACTAGAAGCAAGAGAAGATGCAGGGTGTTTGAGTGACATCATAGGGCTTAAATAATCAATAAAAACACACAAATAAATGTGACTTCATAATTCAAGCACTCATGTGCACGAAGGAGAAAAAAAAGATGTACACATCATCTGCAACCAATCAGCAGGAGAGAGAAACAAAAGCTCTCAGCCATTGGGTAAATTTGAATCACGTGCCAGTAATTTCCAGAGCTGCTGCTAATCCGCAAGTATACGGGGCCGCGGCCGGTGAACCGCGAATGTGCGGGGGGATTACTGTATATATATCCCCCAGTGCAGCTAACTGGGTTGTTGTCCAGGGTGTACTGTTGCAATTAATGAATGAATCAATCTTCTTCTTCTTTTCCTTTCAGCTGATCCCTTCAGGGGTCGCCACAGCGAATCATCTGCCTCCATCTCACCCTGTCCTCTGCATCGTCTTCTCTTACACCACCCACCTTCATGTCCTGCTTCCACACATCCATGAATCGTCTCTTTGGTCTTCCTCTGGGCCTTCTGCCTGGTAGTTCCAACCTCAGCATCCTACTACCAATATACTCACTATCCCTCCTCTGTACATGTCCAAACCATCTCAATCTAGCCTCTCTGACTTTGTCTCCAAAACATCTTACATGTGCTGTCCCTCTGATATACTCATTCATGATCCTATCCATCCTCGTTACTCCCAAAGAGAACCTCAACATTTTCAACTCTGCTACCTCCAGCTCTGCCTCCTGTCTTTTCCCCAGGGCCACTGTTTCTAAACCATGTAACATCGCTGTCCTCAACACCGTCTTGTACACTTTTCCTTTCATTCTTGCCGATACCTTCCTATCACACATCACACCGGACACTTTTCTCCAACCATTCCAACCTGCCTGCACACACTTCTTTTCCACACTCTCCATTGCTCTGGATTGTTGAGCCTAAGTACTGAAAATCCTCCACCTCCTTTATCTCTGCTCCCTGTAACCTCACCATTCCTCTTGGGTCCTTGTCATTCACACACATGTATTCTGTCTTACTTAGGCGAACCTTCATTACTTTCCTTGCCAGGGCATACCTCCACCTCTCTAGATTTTCCTGCACTTGTTCTCTGCTCTCACTACAGATCACAATCTCATCTGCAAACATTAAAGTGCATGGGGACTCTTGTCTAACCTCGTCTGTCAGCCTGTCCATCACCATAGCAAACAAGAAGTGGCTCAGAGCTGACCCTCTTTGCAATCCTACCTCCACCTTGAACTCTTCTGCAACACCAACAGCACACATCATCATTGTCTTACATCTCTCATACATGTCCTGCACCACTCTAGCATACTTCTCTGCCACTCCAGACTTCTTCATGCAATACCACAGTTCCTCTCTCAGTACCCTGTCAAATGCTTTCTCCAGATCCACAAAGGCACAATGCAGCTCCTTCTGACCTTCTCTCTATACTTCTCTATTAACATCCTCAAAGCAAACACTGCATCTGTGGTGCTCTTTCTTGGCATGAAACCAAACTGTTGTTTACAAATGCTGACCTCTGCCCTTAGTCTCGCTTCCACTATTCTTTCCCATAACTTCATCGTATGGCTCATCAACTTTATCCCTCTGTCGTTGCCACAACTCTGCACATCTCGCATGTTCTTAAAAAATGGGCACCAGCACACTTCTCCATTCCTCTGGCATCCTGTCACTCTCTAAGACCTTGTTGAATGTTCTTGTTAGAAAATCTACTGCTACCTCTCCTAGACACTTCCATACCTCCACTGGTATGTCATCAGGACCAACTGCCTTTCCATTCTTCATCCTCTTCAATGCCCTCCTCACTTCAACCTTACTAAGCTTTGCTACTTCCTGGTCCTCAACGGTCACCCCTTCTACTCTTTTTTCTCTCTCATTTTCCTCATTCATCAGCTCTTCAAAGTACTCTTTCCATCTTCCCAACACACTTCTGTCTTCAGTCAGTACAGTTCCCTCTCTGTCCTTAATCACTCTAACTTCCTGCACGTCTTTCCCATCTCTATTTCTCTGCTGTACCAACCTGTATAAATCATTTTCTCCCTCTTTACTGTCCAACCTAGCATAGAAGTCATCATACACCTTCTGTTTGGCCTTTGACACCGCTACCTTCACCTTACACTGTGTCTCCCAGTACTCCAGTTTACTCTCTTTGGTCCTCTCAATGTCCCACTTCTTCTTAGCTAACCTCTTCCTTTCTATACACTCCTGCACTTCCTCATTCCACCACCAAGTCTCCTTATCGACTCTCCTTCCAGATGACACACCAAGTGTCACTCTCCTACCTGTCTCCCTGATCACATTAGCTGTAGTTGTCCAGTCATCTGAAAGCACTTCCTGACCACCCAAAGCCTGTTTCAACTCCTCCTTGAAGACAACACGACACTCTTCCTTTTTCAACTTCCACAACTTTGTCTTTTGCTCTGCCTTTGCCTTCTTCACCTTCCTCACCATCAGCATCATCCTGCACACCACCATCCTATGCTGTTTGGCAGCACTCTCACCCTACTTTTACAGTGACTACTTTGCAGTCACTGACGTCCTTCAAATTACATTGCCTACACAAGATGTAGTCTACCTGTGTGCTCCTACCTCCACTTTTATTTCACCCTATGCTCCTGTTTCTTCTGGAAGGAAGTATTCACCACAGCCATTTCCATGCTTGTTGCAAAATCGATCAACATCTGTCCTTCTGCGTTCCTGTCCTGGATACTTAACCTGCCCATCACTTCCTCGTCCCCTCTGTTGCCTGCACCGACATGTCCATTGAAGTCTGCCCCAATGACCACTCTTTCACCTCTGGGGGTATTCTGCATCACTTCATCTAACTCACTCCAGAATCTCTCCTTCTCTTCTAGCTCACATCCTGCCTGTGGGGCATAAGCACTAACAACATCGAACATCACACCCTCAATTTCTAACTTGAGACTCATCACTCTGTCTGACACTCTTTTCACTTCTATAACATTCCTGACCAACCCCTCCTTCAAGATGACTCCTACTCCTTTTCTCTTCCCATCCACATCATGAAAAAAAAAAAACAGCTTAAACCCTGCTCCTAATCTTCTAGACTTGCTCACTTTCCACCTGGTCTCCTGAACACACAGTATGTCCACCTTTCTCCTCTGCATCATGTCAGCCAGCTCTCTACCTTTTCCTGTCATAGTTTCAACATTCAAAGTCCCTCCTTTCAGTCCTAGACTCATGCCTTTCTTCTTCTCTCTCTGTCTATGGACACACCTCCTACCTATCCTTCTTCAACTTCTTTGACCTCTTCGACCAACAGTCGTCCAATTTCCACCAGCACCTTGTTGGTTAACAGCACTGATGGCGGTCGTTGTTAACCCGGGTCTCGACCGATCTGGTATGAAATTCTTTGTTTTGATTCGCATATTTTATTTGACATTGGTTTTACGCCGGATACCCTTCCTGACGCTTTGCATTTATCTGGGCTTGGGACCGGTGTGAGGATGGACGCTGACTTGTGCTCCCCCCACGGCTGCATTGAATGAATGAATATATATATATATATATATATATATATATATATATATATATATATATATATATATATATATATATATATATATATATATATATGTGTGTGTGTGTGTGTGTGTGTGTATGTGTGTGTGTGTGTGTGCGCACATGTATTTCTGTACTAACCCCTTTCCTTATCTGACCATGCATCATGTTAAACGGCTTTGTCTGTTTTTTTTTTTTTTATCTCGTAAGATTGATTTATTTTCTTCATCTTATCACCTAGATTAGTCAAAATTCAGCTGGTGTAGTTTCTTTAAGTTGTTGCTTTTAGATTAGGTGCCATTAAAATATTTTCTATCCAACTGAATGCATTAGAAATCTATAACCTGGCTAGATAACCTACTGAAATATAAAATAATATTCAGCACTGGAGCACTGGGGAACGATATCGTTTCACTACCAGAAACACAGGAGCAACAAAGCCGCAATTTTTCACAGAAAGATGCCAACAGCAACACACTGAGTGGATGTGAAAAAATGTGGGAAATAGCAGTCGGGACAAAGTGAGCTTTTAATGCACTTAGATCTTATTTCTGTCAGAAATAACAACAACAGTGAGTGTCCAGACAGCAAGCAAATAAATTAAGGCCTGGGAGAAACATCTATGAAGTTCAACCCATAAAGTTATTAAGGTGTTATTAAATAAAAGAGGAGTTGACTTGGACTCGGCTGCATCTAGAATATTACGTGCATCATGTTAGTGCGTTGTTAGCAGTTCGTAAAGGTCATAGTCATTCACTCAGTAATTCATTCGTTATTGGACAGTGAGAGGAAACTGGAGCCCACACAAGCACAGGAAGAACATCCACACACCACACAGATTGGGCTTGAGTTCAGAAGGCGCTCAAAAAAACTAAACCAACACAAAACAAAAAAACAACCCAAAATCTCCCATTTTTATCCATCCTGGATACATTGTTGCATCTGCGCAGCCACGCCCCGTCTGCCGGAGCCTGGCATTATGTGTACCTCACGATAATGTTTAATCATATTTCATACTTATGTATGGCACTTTCATAAAGAGTAGACTGGAAAGCTGTCAGCGTGTTTCTGTCCCTTGCTAAATGAGTTGTGTCAGGCAGGGCATCCGACGTAAAAACCTATGCCAAACCAAACATACGAATCATTCGTTGTGGCGACTCCCGAGTAAAAGGGAAAAGCCGAAAGGAAATCTCTCTCATTTATGATCTATCTTTCTGTAGATTTTATTCCATTTCTATTTCTACTTGTTCTTCAATTTCATTTCACTTTCACTTTTGACCTTGGACAAATTTGTTGGTATGTCCTGATCTTTGTAAAACAAATGCTGATAAGTTGGAGGGCGTCTGTATTTATATTTTATTTACATCTTATGTTTTTCTTTTTCAATGTTTAATTGTTATTATAAGCATTTATAGCATTGGATATGTATTTATTGATATTGTATACACACACACACACACACACACACACACACATATATGTATATATATATATATATATATATATATATATATATATATATATATATATATATATATATATATATATATGTGTGTGTGTGTGTGTGTGTGTGTGTGTGTGTGTGTGTGTGTGTATATATATATATATATATATATATATATATATATATATATATATATATATGTGTATGTGTGTATATATATATGTATGTACGTATACGTCAGTCAGGGTGGGGGGTGATCCTACTTTGCGGATATTGATGGTCGCATGGGGATCTCGGTCCCCATTAACCGCGGAAAGTGAGGGATCCCTGTACTTGTTGTCAAGAGAAAAATCCTGGGGACTGTCATCTTTGTTTAATAACCGTTTGAAATTGAGAGATATTTTAATTGATCACTCTGAATGGTATCCGCACGGAGATCTGAGACAGATGTGGATGTTCTTTTTCTTTTGTTATCTGACTACACCCACATTCATACATTGGTGGTTTTTAAATGGCATTTTCAAACAAACATGTGACCCAAGCTGTGAAACCAGAATGTCTGGAATTTTAAAGGGTAACTGTGGTGAATGTCACCAGGAGAAATTGCATAGTGCAAAGCTTGCTACTGTACAAACAACAAGCACAAAGATTGTTTAAAACATAGCGTTCCATCGGCACAGGCTGTACTCTGAAAATATTTCCTTTCAGCTGCAATTCAGTAGCCTGCAAAGACCACTTCGACGTGATCTGCTATCCACGTGACCTCTAGGCAGAACAATTGGGCACAAAGCCCAAGCTTTAAGGCTGTTCCTACAGAGTTCTTTCACGAAAAAGGCAATATTTGACACCGGACTGAAGCAGCACCTCGACAAAAAGGTTTTAGTACATGAGGAGTTTCATCACCAAAAATGTTGCTTGCTGGGTATTTACTTGCGCTGGACAACCTCACCGAACTTCCGGGAAAATATGGTTGTTCCACATTGGTTCAATCCCGCTCAGAATCCACTGGATAAAACTGCCCAGTACAGAGATTTTGAAAAAAATCTGTATTACTCTGCATTGCTTAAAGATCCTTTCATTCATTTTCTGAACAGCTTAATCCTAATTAGGATCACAGGGAGGCTGATGCCCATCTCAGTTGACTCTATGCAAGGGCAGAGTACACCCTGGACAGCTCGCCAGGGCATCATGGACAGAAACACACTGCTGCTATGTGCTGCTATGCTTGATGAAAGTCAGCAGTGGTTCTTTTACATGAACCTCTCATCATAGACTGTGAGAGACATGGCCGGCCTTTGATAACCCAGTTAGTTGCACTGGGGGGGGGGGCAGTGACAACCTTGGGGCAAGAGGGACTCGAAACCCCCAACCCTAGGAGCACCCTTTACCACCGGGCCAGCACTGCCATATCTATTTTTACTAAATATATAGAGTATATCAAATTTAAAAAATCCTTCCAAACTCTCCTCTAACAATAAAAAACATGTATATTTTAATCACCAGATGGTTTATATTTGCATATCTGAAGAAGCCGTTACAAATGCTGATATTTTTAATTTCTTTCACTATTGCGAGAGTGCAAATTCCTGGTAATAGGATGTAGACACATTTGTACGAAGAATGTCTGAATAAAAAATGCTAGACACTTTTGCACATAATATATATATATATATATATATATATATATATATATATATATATATATATATATATATATATATATATATATATATATATATATATATATGAGCATATGTAAGACGTTTTGGAGACAAAGTCAGAGAGGCTAGATTGAGATGGTTTGGACATGTACAGAGGAGGGATAGTGAGTATATTGGTAATAGGATGCTGAGGCTGGAACTACCAGGCAAAAGGCCTAGAGGAAGACCAAAGAGACGATTCATGGATGTGGTGAAGGAGGACGTGAAGGTCGTTGGTGTAAGAGAAGAAGATGCAAAGGATAGGGTGAGATGGAGGCAGATGATTCGCTGTGGCGACCCCTGAAGGGAAAAGCCGAAAGGAAAAGAAGAAGATATATATATATATATATATATATATATATATATATATATGTGTGTGTGTGTGTGTGTACGCCCCACAGAAAGAAGTTCCCTGTTCAATTTCCGAGCTTGGAGCGTTTCTGTGTGGAGTTTGCATGTTCTTCCCATGTTTCTATTGGTTCCTTCTGGGAATTCCAGTTTCCTCATACAATTTAAAAACATGCACAGTCGTGCATGGACACTGGTGGTTCCAAATTGCCCCTAGGTGTGAATGTGAGTGTGAGTATGAATGGGTGTGTGTCAGCCCTGCAATGGCCTTGCAAGTTGTTCAAGGAGGGGGCAGTGACAACCTGTTGAGTGTGGGGCTTGAACCCCTAACCAGGCCACCACTGCCCTTGCTTAAAGATATTGCACACAAGCTATATTGCACACAAATTATGCTGTAAAGATGACCAATACTCTGTAAAGATGACCAATACTCTTTAAGGTGTCATTATATATAAGAAAAAGTCAGTGATGGTCTAGTGGATAGGGCGCAGGATCGCTGATCCTAAGGGTACCGGGGATTTAGCTCAGTTGATAGAGCGTCCGTTTTATCCTCCGGAAGGTCGGAGTTTGAATCTGGCCGCGTCATACCATAAGACGTTAAAATTTGGTAGTTGTTGCTTCCTGCTTGGCGCTCAGCATCAAAAGGATAGAACAACGCAATAACTGGCGCTGCACAGTGGCGACAGGTGCCCAGAGCACAAACCAAATTTCAATGTATGTAAAAGTACTTTGACAATAAAGAATTGTTTGTTTGTTTGTTTGTTTGTTGGGGGTTCGAGTCCCCCCCACAGGGTTGTTACTGTCCCCCCATTGCAGCTAACTGGGTTATCAAAGGCAGACCATGTCTCTCACTGTCTATGGTGAGAGGCATGTAAAAGAACCATTGCTGGCTTTCGTAAAGAGTAGCTGCAAAGCCATCAGCGTGTTTCTGTCCCTTGCTAAATGGGTTGTGACAGGAAGGGCATTCAATGTAAAAACCTCTGCCAAATAAAATGTGCGAATCAGATGATTCGCTGTGGCGACTCTCGAGAATGGGAAAAAGCCGAAAAGCAAAGAAGAAGTATGTATAAGAAAAAGTCAACAGTTTGTCAAAGCATGTGCTTAATTAAAAGAAATAAATACTGAAAGCTAACCTTGGTCATTGGGCTCCCATCATGCTCCCATGCACTCCCACAACAATCGCACCAGTCTGAGGAATCTAATCCGGTTACACTGTGCGGATGGATATGGACTCTACGATACATTAGTATACTCAAGTAAAGTATTTCTCCAGCTGAATAATATCAAACAATAACAGAGCAGAGAACAAGTGCAGGAAAATCTAGAGAGGTGGAGGTATGCCCTGGAAAGGAGAGGAATGAAGGTTAGCCTCAGAAAATCAGAATACATGTGTGTGAATGAGAAGGACCCAGGAGGAACGGTGATGTTACAGGGAGCAGAGATAACGAAGGTGGAGGATTTTAAGTACTTAGGCTCAACAATCCAGAGCAATGGAGAGTGTGGAAAAGAGGTGAGAAAGCGTGTGCAGGCAGGCTGGAATGGTTGGAGAAAAGTATCCGGTGTGATGTGCGATAGGAGAGTGTCAGCAAGAATGAAGGAAAGCGTGTACAAGATGGTGGTGAGGCCAGCGATGTTGTATGGCTTAGAAACAGTGGCGCTGAGGAAAAGGCAGGAGGCAGAGCTGGAGGTAGCGAGATGAAAATGTTGAGGTTCTCCCTGGGAGTAACGAGGATGGATAGGATCAGAAATGAGTATATCAGAGGGACAGCCCACGTAAGATGTTTTGGAGACAAAGTCAGAGAGGCTAGATTGAGATGGTTTGGACATGTACAGAGGAGGGATAGTGAGTATATTGGCAGTAGGATGCTGAGGTTGGAACTACCAGGCAGAAGGCCTCGAGGAAGACCGAAGAAGAGATTTATGGATGTGGTGAAGGAAGACATGAAGGTCGTTGGAGTCAGAAAAGAAGATGCGGAGGACAGGGTGAGGTGGAGGCGGATGATTTGCTGTGGCGACCCCTGAAGGGAGCAGCCGAAAGTAAAAGAAGAAGAAGAAGAATAACAAGTTCTTCCAAGGTAGAAGTCCATGGAGAACATAATTTCAGAAAAATCTAACTTCTCAAGTCTCATATATTTTTGTTGTTGTTGTTATTCAGTGACCTCTCATGTTGCACCGGCTGGCATATATAATGTCACATTCTTGTTGTTATATCTAACTATCTATCTAGTGCCTGAGTCGTAGGATGACCATTGGCGACCCGCCATGAAGGATAACGCCCTGGTTAGCATCTTCATGGAGGTTTTCTTGGCATGTTGTTATATAATAGTGCCTAATACGGCCTAACAATGGGTTGCATTATCTGAATGATGTGGTTACGCTAATACTACGAATAACATAAGTGACGATGTCATTAGTGAAGAAATTCAAATTTAAAAACTTACTTCCTCTTGAAGACAAAGTCGAACTTGTCATGATCTAATTAGTTTCCAGTGCCCATCGCATCTGACTCTGGGTAAGGGCAGAGTACACCTGGACAGCTTGTCAGACCATCACGGGAGAAACCTGCTGACAGCTATGCAGCCACTCTTGATGACAGTCAGCAATGGTTCTTTTACATGAACCTCACCACAGACAGTGAGAGACACGGCCAGCCTTTGATAACCCAGTTAGCCACACTGGGGGGACAGAACTGACAACTATTGACGGTGGGCCTTCAACCCACTGTCTTGGTATAATGCATATGTATATATATATATATTCCAGTTTTAAATAGAAACATGATTGGACATTGTTCTGTGAACATTTCTAAATAAAGAGTTGACTATTTAATGGGTTGCCCAAAACACATATATATGTAAATATAATCTTCTTCTTCTTTTCCTTTCGGCTTTTCCCTTCAGGGGTCGCCACAGCGAATCATCTACCTCCATCTCACCATATCCTTTGCATCTTCTTCTCTGACACCAACGACCTTCATGTCCTCCTTCTCCACATCCATGAATCGTCTCTTTGGTCTTCCTCTAGGCCTTCTGCCTGGTAGTTCCAGCCTCAGCATCCTATTACCAATATACTCACTATCCCTCCTCTGTACATGTCCAAACCATCTCAATCTAGCCTCTCTGACTTTGTCTCCAAAACGTCTTACATATGCTGTCCTTCTGATGTGCTCATTCCTGATCCTATCCATCCTCGTTACTCCCAAAGAGAACCTCAACATTGTATATGTAAATATAATGACTATAGTAATATTACTTTAATTTAGTAAAATTTCAATTATCTTTCAGATGTCTAATAATAATAACTTGAAGAATATATAGCTCACACCAAAGGTAATAACTTATTAGGATTGCAGACAAACACACTCACACAATTTCCTGCAGAAGGAAAGTCGGTACGTCTCAGTACCTTCCGCGTTGTTCACACGAAAGGTAATGATGTGTAACAGTAATATTATCAGCAGATACCATGAATCCCTACCGCACTGTTCTTTTCTTCTCATTCCAATCCTAGCTGGAAAGACTCTGTTCACAGAACATTCAATTAAATGACCTGGAATTAAATTGTCCCTGCTATTGTGATTCATTGCATCTTTTTTTCCCCTACATTTGAATAAATTAAAGCAAAATATTCAATGATAACCTGAACACTGATGTTAACAACTCCTCTGTGCTTTCGGTTTAAAGGAAACAGAATGGGCACTGTAGTCAGGATGGAGCTCTTAAGTGGACGGTACTTAGAGATATTTCTGCGCCTGTAATCCATTCCTCCATGTGGCTTTCACCCACCTGCGAGCTGAAGAAGAGATGACTCCTTTGTTGACTACTGTCACAACACCGTTAACCAGTGGCTTGGAGCAGCACGGTCCCGTGGGAAGGCGGTCCTGTTACCTGCGTTAAAAGCTTTTTCCTTCAGGTGTGTGTGTGTGTGTGTGTGTATGTGTGTGTGTGTGTGTGTGTGTGTGTGTGTGTGTGTGTGTGTGTGTGTGCGTGCGTGCGTGCGTGCGTCGTGTGTGTGTGTGTGTGTGTGTGTGTGTGTGTGTGCGCGTGTGTGTGTGTGTGTGTGTGTGTGTGTGTGTGTGTGTGTGTGTGTGTGTGTGTGTGAGGGGGTAGAAAGAGAGAATGTGCATGAGGATGTGTGTGTTGACCTTTGACATCAGCTGGATTTAGATGCATTAACACTTGCCAGTTTACCATGAGTGTTTGAAAACACTGAAAGAAAGACAGAAGTACAGAAAGACAGAGAGAGAGAGAGAGAGAGAGAGAGAGAGAGAGAGAGAGAGAGAGAGAGAGAGAGAGAGAGAGGGGCCCTTGGGCAGAGTCTGTTTCTATTCCCCTTTGTGTAAAGCTTCAGGAGTAGCAAACTGAAACCTGAGAGCAGTGCAGGTTTACAGGTGCGACACACATTACCTGTGTGTGTGTGTGTGTGTGTGTGTGTGTGTGTGTGTGTGTGTGTGTGTGTGTGTGTGTGTGTGTGTCTGTGTGTGTGTGTGTGTGTGGTTCGAAGAAGGGAAAGTCAAGCCGGGCTTTTTCTTCTCCCTTGAGAAACACAAAGCTCTCAGAGCGCTGGTATAATTACTCCGGCTGTAATTCTCAGCCTCATTAATAAAATGTCATTCCATTAATTAATGTCTGTCGTTTTTCACGTGATCTCAGGTTTGATACGATTACGAAACTGATCATACGTCCTCAAAGTAGCCAACTGACATCGCGG